>CM035153.1:125387015-126587015 GCA_020205615.1 Panax quinquefolius | reverse complement strand
AACTGTCTCCGAAGCTCCTTTAACTCCTTGACCAAAAATTCCACTCCTTCCAGTTGTGAAGATACTTCTTTCTTGGGAGAGCTTTCCTTCTTCTGGGTAGACTGGCCTTTTCCATCTGAACCTGCAGGGCGGTGTGCCCTCGTCGGATTCTTGAGAGTGCGACTTCTGGATCTACTTCGGTGAGGAGCTATGTCGCTGTGGTGAGAATACTCAAGGTGGAGTGCCTTCTTTGTATTCTCATGTGCATATCCTCTAGACCTGCTCCTTTGTCTGCTTCTACCATGATCCCGAGAATCCCTAAGGTGAGGTACCCTCTTCGGATCCTCAGTAGTATGGCTCTTTGACCTTCTTTGGTCCCGAGGGCGACCTCGAGACATATCACCAGAGTGCACAGGCTCCTTTCCTCTTCTGGGTCACCTTTCCATGGATTTACTATGCTCTTCAGACTGAGCATAACTTGACATTTCATCTTTCATTTCTGCCATACGAACCATCTGTTCAGCAATTTCTTCCCTCTATTTCGTAAGAACTTCTAGAGCTTTGTCAGCCTCTTCTGCCATCTTGGCCAACTTGGATGTTCTGTCGGTCTGACCACCTCGGTGTTGGGTTCTAGCCGGTGTGCCTTCTACCTTTCTCCGATCCTGGTCAGATTCTTTAGCAGCAGTAAAAACTAGTCTTTTTTTGGTATCCCCATAAACTTTTGCATGAGAACCTTCTGAAACATCTCTTGATTCTGTGCTGTCATAAATACTTTTTGAAGGACCCAACCGATCCTTAACAAATATTCTTTGCACATATGAACTTGCAGCCATCGGTTGTCCTTGGCGGTAGTTGTTTTACTCTTCACCATAACTTCCGACGTAGAACAGCTAATAAGTGTGATTGAAATCCAGAAACACTAGAAAAAGCCCTCCTTCTAGCGCCAATGTTAACGCCAAGATCTTTCCATGCGCCTCAATCACATAAAAGCGCGTCCAATCTGCACGATAAAACACGTCGATACGGAAGCTTGGCTTGGACCATTGGGGATAGCTCGGCGTGAAGTCGATCTGTTGATCTGAGGATAACAATGGAGGTTATTAGCTCTAGTATTTTGGTGTTCGGAGGTTCGGTTGGAACCATTCGTCTTAAAGGGGTGAATTGGTTTGTTGCAGATAATTGATGTTCGGTGGTTCGGTTGGAACCATTCGTCTTAAAGGTGGTGAATTAGTTTGTTGCAGATAATTGGTGTTCGGAGGTTCGGTTAGAATCATTCGTCTTAAAGGTGGCGAATTGGTTTGTTGCAGATAATTGATGTTCGGAGGTTTGGTTGGAACAATTCGTCTTAAAGGTGGCGAATTGGATTATTGCAGATCTATCTCACACTTCGGTAACGAATAAGTATTACATTACTTTATTACCTAATTTTATTTAAAATTTTAGTTCAGATTTGTTATTACTTAATCTTATCTGTTGTTTAGTTTACCTAATTATTGATTAACCGTTCAAGCTAAGTTTAAAGGGAGCTTGTACATTTTTCAAGTTGATTGATGGTGAATTATTGACAAGAAAAGATCACAAAGGAGTAATAAGGATGAAAAGTTGATATTATCTCATTAATATAAAACTGTTTATAAAAAGATAGAAATTTTTACAAAAGATTCTAAGAACAGATTAAGGCATCATCTTCATCGTCATCTTCGGAGGAATCGAGGAGGGCTGGATCTACCTTGGCTGCGACAAGTTTTGCCTTGCCTTTGCTTCGGCAGATTTTGTATCCTTCGGAATACATGTGCATGATCTCTTCGTTTAGCTCAGCTGATTTTCGGTACTCTGTCTGGATCTCCTTATGAAGTTCTTCCGTTAGGGGTGGACCCAGATCTCTGAGTGCCCGAAGCTCCCGAAGTTCTTCTTCGAGTTTGCGACGATGTGCCAGATGACGTTCTTCCTTAGCTTGGACATCGTTAACTTGCATTGCTAAGCTCTGGTTGGATTTTACAAGAGCTTCATTTTTCCGAACCAGAACTTCATTCCTCTGAATTAGGTCCACATTCATATCAACGGTGGTTCGATGAGTGGCCTCGGTTGTCTCCAATTTTTCTTTAATTTTGGAGAGATCCTTCCAAAGGCACTCATTGTTGAAGAGAGTGGTACCATGTTTGTAAGACCCCGAAATTTTTTAAATAAAAAGGAATTTCCTTTATTTATTATTTTGAAATAGTAAGGGTTGATTTGATTAATGTGGATAGTTAGGGGTAAAATACGCAAATATTTCAAAATAAGCAGTGGTTATAAAATATTCATTGTTGTCTTGGGAATATTCGTTTGGTCGTGGAATATTAAATCGGCTTGTGAATAATATTAAATGCGTTGAAGCAGCCCACCGGTGTTGAGGCCCATAACTAAAGCGATTGGATGAGAAAACGACAAATATAAGTTGGTTAAAAATAACGGTACAGTAGTTATTCAAAGTTAAGACTGTTGGAATACCCGGTGGTTAAAATACGATGTCTGGCGTGGTTGCCTGAAGCTTACACTCGGTATTGCATAGTATTGTTGAATTATTGATCCTTACGTGAAGAAGGCCTTTACTCAATAATTTTCACGATGAGTTCTTGCTTGATATTTTATTTTATTGATTCAATAATTGCTGCGTTGATATTTTAAATTATTGTTGTTCAATAATTGTCATTGCATTATCTCCATTATCGGATCAATAATTCATATTATTTAAATAATATTATTAGATAGCATTATTGGCGATGTCTAGAAAGTTACATCGAGGAGAGGTTTGGTCACCTAATTGCGCCATGAAGGAGAAATCCTTATTGGAAAGCCCCTCTTTCCGAGGAGCGGCTGGTTGTCATAATTGTGATTACGTAATATTATTTGTGAATAATTAATTATTGATTCATATGATAAAGAAATATTTATTTTATGTGGATATAAATGATGGATTTATTTATGTGGTTATAAATGAAGAAATTAATGTTGAGGTGTTTTATCGATTTTTATCGGATTGGAGGTATTAAAAATCAAATCGGGGTTTTGAGATATATTAAGGGGTTATAATTTTTAATCCGATGGTTGGATTGTGGTAATTTTTGGGTATGTTATACATACATAAGTTGAGTATATGTCCACAAATTTTGAACTTTAAAAATTCACGAATGATTTGTTGTGAATTTTAAGAGGTGTCGAATTCGAAAATTAGGTTTATAATTGATTTTGGTGAAAAATTCTAGAATTGAGTGGGCCCCACTTGTGGTTGGTGAAGAAATGTGCTGAATTTTATTTCAAATGTGGTGGGTGGGAATAGTAGCGGTAAAAGCCATCGGGGTTGCGGTCAAGTCTCGCTAAAATTTTCCTATAAATAGAGGCTAAGTTAGAATTGAAAATCACACCCGAAACATAAGCTTTCTCTCTTTCTCTCTCTATTTATTGGCGTATTTTTTGTGAGTATTCGGATACTTTGAGAGTTCTTTATTCAAAGTCTGAGTTTCATTCACATCACTTGACCTTTCATTCTCAAATCTTGATTCTTTGATGTAAGGGATATTTTTTTTTTAAATGATATTATTTCTTGATATCATTATCTTTGAAATATTAGTTGGAACTTTTATCAAATTTGGAATTTTTTTCATGTCGGGTTACTTATTCATGAGTTCTTATTCACGAGTTACTATTCATGAGTTACTATTCACGAGTTACTATTCACAAGTACTATTAACGAAGCGTGAAAATGTTTTTGTGGAATTTCTATCTTTTGGTGTGAGATTACTATTCACGTATACGGCCTTTATTCACGTATCTACCACTATTCATAGAAAAATAAAATTTCTTCTTTTCGTCAAAACATCTATTCGGATACTAGCTCGATTGTATCCATGTTTTGATCATTCTTGAATTTTACACCACTATGATTATTTTTGAGGTATTTTTTGAACATGGATAAAACAAAGTACTGAATCCTTAATCCTTAATCCTTGTCATTTTGTTTCACTTGGATTCGTTTCTTTAAAATATTTTCATCATCCATGATCTTAAATGATGATAATATTGAATATCTTTGGCTGTAGTCACAAAGATGAATGATTTCTGAAGAATATCTTTGGCACCATAGTGCAAAGATGAGCAGTGTTGAGATGAACATGGTAAGGATGATTAATATCTTTGGCTCAGTAGTGCAAAGATGAACAGGTGTTTAAATGAACATGACCAATGATGAATATCTTTGGCACATGTAGTGCAAAGATGAATATTTGATTCAGGATGTTTATGGATTGATGTTACGGGGATAAAAGATGAGCGATGAACTTTTAAATTCATACATAGAAGATAGTAGTTTGCATTCTCTACTTAACTCTTCTAATGAATTATTATTTCTACTGCGAATATTGATTTAAAATTTGTTGTCTATTGTATTCTATTAAATTTTTCCTGTTGAAGACTAACGATAATTTGTTGTATATTATCTTAGTCATAATATTCTTCTTGAGCTAGTTGAGCTCACCCTTTTCCTTTTGTTCCATTCTTCTCGGGAGGCGAGAATATAGTGAGTCTGAGTCGGGGTATGGAATGAAGGTTTTAGAAAAGGATTGTTTAGTAGTCCTCACCATTTTTGTAAAATAATGTATCAATAAATGTGATGAGGATTTATTTGAGTATAGATATTGTCTGAAGATAATATTTGTATTTAAACTCACAGTTTTCTTGTTGTAATAATAAAGTTGTAGTTGTTTACATGCCATGTATTGACAACTCGTAATGGGTGATGTATACCTATTTTGGGGCGTCACGGTTGGTATCGAGCTTAGGGATATGATCTCTGGCGGAGATCGGGGAATAGAACTAGGAGGGGAGAGACGAGTAAATCCTTCGCTAGTGTGTCCTACCTAAGCTTATTTGTTAGTTGGTCGAGATATAAGGGATATTATGTGATATATTGATTTCCTTAATTAACCCTTGTTTTATGGCGATGTTGAGAATGTCGTGAGAATATTAATAATGGAAATGAGAACGCGTGAGACGCTTTGACTCACCATAACGAGGAGAACGTCTGCAACAGTGACAATGTTCCTCCATGAACAACACCATGGGCGGATGATGAGCGAGGGGATGTTTAGAAGTTTTTTGCGATTCATGCAAAATCGAGACGAGGAGACTCGTGTTCAAAATCTGAGGAGAAAATGATAGCAATTCACGAGTTATCACAAACAAGCGATTCAAAGAGTTGGGACCACGAATTTAAGGAAAGCCGGATCCGATCATGGGCGGAAACATGGGTCAAGCAAATTACCAAGATATTCGATGTCTTGGGATGCGGAGGAGAAACGAAGGTTCCATTCGCCACCTTTATGTTCGTGGCGAAGCACTCTTGGTGGGAGTCTCGTGAAGCGTACCCATCAAGACTCAAATGTCTTGGGAGACATTTGGAGACTATTTAATGACAAATACTTTCACGAAAGTGTTCGTCGTATGAAGGAAGTGGAGTTCATCGATTAGAGCAAAATAACATGGCGGTGTCTCAAATGAGGCAAAGTTTGCGAGAGTTATCCGGTTTGCACCTCATTTGGTGGAGAATGAGGCAGCGTATGACACGGATGTTTCTTAGAGGTTTGAAACCCGTACGTCGTCGATATCTCATTTCTCATAAACTTTCTCTTTATTCGATGTTGTAAATGTGGCTCAATTATTAGGCGAGATAACGAGTACGGTCAACCGAGGACCATAACGAGGATCGTATGCGGAGATAGCGAGTCAATGAATAATGATAACTGCGGAGAAAGAAATGAGCGGATGAAATGGTAACCACTCTGGTGGTAATCATGGTCGTGAAAAGCGAAGAAGCGAGTCGGGGAGGAGATTTTAAAAAGAGGAGATTTAACAACGACTATGTGAAGACAGCGTCTTGGCGAAGAAGCCGGTTCTAAGGGAGGAGAACGACCACCGGTCATATCTTCTACAAATGCGGAAAAGAGGGACATATCGGTCAAACCGCCCACAACAGTTCAAGGTATGCTATAGTTGTGGAAAGGAAGGACATATCGCTTTCGAGATTATGCAGATATGAAACCTAGTTCAATGAGGACGGTGACTCAAAAGATCATCCCGAAAAAGTCAAAGTCAACGATTAAGGGAAGAAGCGTTTATTTGTGGTAGTCATAATGAGAAACCCAAACGAGGTGATCACGGGTAAGCTATTTATAAATTCTTACGAAGTTTATACCTTACTTGATCTGGTGCTACCCATTCATTTATCTCTCTCCTGCATGTGCTCAACGTTTAAACTTGACTCAGGAGAAATTGACTTTGATCTATCTGTGGAAACTCCGTTAGGAGAAACTTTCATCACATCCATCGCTTATAAATCTTGTTTGATTCAAGTTGGCACCATTACCTTACACTCGACCTTATCTCTTTAAAAGATACTTGCTTTTGATGTGATTTTAGGGATTGATTGGTTAACTACTCATCATGCCAAAATTGATTGTTTTTAAGTAAGGTTGTTAGTTTTCATATTCCTAACCAACTTTGTTATGCGAATTCAAGCAACTAAACCATTAAAATCAATCACCGTCATATCTAATCATAAAAGCTATTCGTTTATTGATAAATGGATGTCAAGCTTTCTTAGCCCATGTTATGGATTTGAATAAAGACACGTCAAATTTGAATAATATTCTGTTGTTATTGACTTTCTGGCGTATTTCTGAAGAACTTCCCTGTCTACCCCGAACGTGAAGTTGAATTCTTTATTGATCTTGAACACAGTACAAGCCCATTTCTAAAACCCCATATCGAATGGCTCCTATTGAACTTCAGGAGTTAAAGGTCCAACTACGAGAATTGTTGGACATCGGTTTTTTATCGTCTAGTACATCTCCTTGGGGTGCTCTGTTTTATTCGTAAAGAAGAAAGAAGCGGGAGTATGCGACTTTGTATTGACTATCGGGAATTGAACCATGTCACCATCAAGAATAGGTATCCTCACCTCGTATTGATGACTTGTTTGACCAACAGTGAGGGCACAATTCTTTTCAAAATCGATCTTCGCTTCTTGGATATCATCATTTGAAGATTAAAATCGAGGATATTCAAAAGATCGCCTTCGAAACCTCCAACTGGTATGGGCATTATGAATTCTTAGTCGTGTCTTTCGGACTAACTAATGCTCCTATGCTTTCATGGATATGATGAACCGAGTATTCAAGGAATATTTGGATCGATTCGTTGTTGTCTTTATTGATGACATCCTTATATATTCCAAAAGTCGTGAAGATCATGAGCACCATTTGAAATTTGGTACTCCAAAGGCTTCGTGAAAACCAACTATATGCCAAATTGAAGAAATGCGAGTTACGGCTTGAGAAGTAGCATTTCTTGGGCATGTCAGTGTCAAAACATGGAGTATCTGTTGATCCGTGAAGATTGAAGCAATAGAAAGTTGGAGCAATAAAGTCGGTGGTCAAGTACGTAGCTTTTGGGCTTAAGTGGTTATTATCGGAGATTCGTGGAAGGGTTTTCTTGAATCGTTACTCCATTAACTCAAATTAACTTCGGAAGGATACAAAATTGCTTTTGGAGCGAAGAATGCGAGAAAAGTTTCCAAGAGCTTAAGAGGAGACTTATTTGGACTGTTTCTAACAATACCATCCGGTTCGGATGGATTTGTTATCTCTGACGATGCTTGAGGCAAAGGGTTAGGATGTGTTCTCTCATGCAACGTGGGAAAGTCATAGCCTTTATGCCTCGCGACAACTTAAAGAGTATGAGAGGAATTATCCTACTTTCGTGATCTAGAGTTAGCGTGAATCGTTTTCGCGCTAAAGATATGGAGGCACTATCTATATGGGGAGAAAGTGGAGATATATTCGGACCATAAAAGCCTTAAATATTTCTTCACTCAAAAAGAACTCAACATCTTGGCAGGCGACGTTGGCTCGAGCTATTGAAAGACTACGACCACACTATTCATACCATCACGGAAAAGCGAGCGTGGTAGTGGCGTTGAGTAGAAGATCATATCTTGAGAGCGAGGTGCGATGATGTCAAGTATCGCGTAGAGCCAACTTTAATAGAAAAGTTAAGGTTGCTCGAAGCCATGGGCCGGAGCTTATCGTATGAAGAAGAAAGTCTGAGAAGGAGCTATTAGGAGCGAGAATTGATGAAGAAGGAATACTTGAGTCCACTCTAGACTTTGTGTTCCTAACGACTACGATTTGAAGTACAAGATTATGATGGAGGCACACAATACACCATTTGCAATCCATCCTGGAAGTACTAAAATGTATCGTGATCTTGACATACATTTTGGTGGAACAATATGAAGAGAGAGATTGCAAAGTTTATCTCAATGTGTTTAACTTGTCGGCGTGTAAAGGCGAGCATCTAGTACCTAAGGGTCCGTTGCAACCACTTGAGATTAGGAATGGAAGTGGGAACACATTACCATGGATTTCGTTCACGGGTCTTCCTACGGTTTCTCAAGGCATCAATGCTATTTGGGTTATTGTTGATAGATTAACCAAATCTGCTCATTTCTTGCCGTCACGGAGACTTATTCCCTTGAGCGTCTTGCTAGTATGTACGTAAATGAGATTGTGAGGTTGCATGGCATGCACTGTATTCATAGTTTTGGATCGTGACCCAAGATTCACTTCAAGATTTTGGGTTAGCTTGCAAAAAGCTATGGGCACAGTTTGCGATTTAGTTGAAGATACCATCCCCAAACAGACGGACAATCGAGAGGACTATTCAAAATCTTGAAGATTTATTAAGACTTTGTGTCCTGAACTTTAAGGGCGGTTGGGATAAGTATTTACCATTGGTGGAATTCTCCTACAACAACAGTTATCGAGTAAGTATAGGTGTGGCTCCATTGAAGCATTATATGGACGAAAATGTCGATTCTCCAATATGTTGGGATGAGGTGGGTGAAGCAACATTGTTGGGACCCGAAAGTTAATACGTATGACTCCGAAAAGATCCAAATGATTCGACAACGTATACAAAGCGGCACAAGATCGACAAAAGAGTTATGCGGATCTTCATCGAAAGGGCGTGGAATTTAATGTAGGGGATCATGTATTGTTGCGAGTTGCTCCGTGGAAGGGAGTTACAAGATTTGGGAAGAGAGAAAGCTCAATCCACGATTTATTGGTCCATTTCAAATTCTTGACCGAGTAGGAAATGTAGCCTATAGACTTGCGTTACCTCAAGTATGTCTCGTGTTCATAATGTGTTTCACGTATCGGTGCCGTAATTATGTGAAAGACCCGAACCACGTTATAGAGTTAGAACCGGACGAGATAGCCAGAAGACTTAACGTGTGAGGAGGTACTGTCAAGATCTTGGATAGGAAGGAGCATGTCCTACGCCTTGAAAGGTCATACCACAAGTTAAAGTTTTGTGGAGGAATCATGCTATAGAGGAAATGACACAGGAATTGGAAGCGGAAATGAAAAACGAGGTATCCTCACCTTTTGAAAACACCGGTGCGTCGTTAATTTCGAGGACGAAATTTCATAAGGAGGGAGGTTGTAAGACCGAAATTTTTAAATAAAAGGAATTTCCTTTATTTATTATTTTGAAATAGTAAGGGTTGATTTGATTAATGTGGATAGTTAGGGGTAAAATCATAAATATTTCAAAATAAGCAGTGGTTATAAAATATTCATTGTTGTTAGGGAATATTCGTTTGGTCGTGGAATATTAAATGCTTTGTCGAATAATATTAAATGCGGCCAGTAGCGACCGTGTGTGGGCCCCATAACGGAAAGCGATTGGATGAGGAAACGACAAATATAAGTTGGTTAAAAATAACGGCGTAGTTATTCTGAGTTAAGGCATTTGGAATACCCGGGTGGTTAAAATCGATGTCTGGCGTGGTTGCCGCGATGCACAGACGGTATTACCGCGATATTGTTGAATTATTGATCCTTACGTGAAGGCCTTTTCGATAATTTTTACGGTAGTTCTTTATTCAATATTTTATTTTATTGATTCAATAATTCTTTGCGTTGATATTTTAAATTATTGTTGTTCAATAATTGTCACTTTGCATTATCTCCATTATCGGATCAATAATTCATATTATTTAAATAATATTATTAGATAGCATTATTGGCAATGTCTAGAAAGTTACATCGAGGAGAGGTTTGGTCACCTAATTGCTTGGCGATGAAGGAGAAATCCTTATTGGAAAGCCCCTCTTCTGAGGAGCGGCTGGGTTGTCATAATTGTGATTACGTAATATTATTTGTGAATAATTAATTATTGATTCATATGATAAAGAAATATTTATTTTATGTGGATATAAATGATGGATTTATTTATGTGGTTATAAATGAAGAAATTAATGTTGAGGTGTTTTATCGATGTATTTTATCGGATTGGAGGTATTAAAAATCAAATCGGGGGTTTTGAGATATATTAAGGGGGTTATAATTTTTAATCAAATAGAATTGGATTGTGGTAATTTTTGGGTATGTTATACATACATAAGTTGAGTATATGTCCACAAATTTTGAACCATTAAAAATGCACGAATGATTTGTTGTGAATTTTAAGAGGTGTCAATTCGGAAATTAGGTTTATAATTGATTTTGGTGGAAAATTCTAGAATTGAGTGGGCCCCACTTGTGGTTGGTGAAGAAATGTGCTGAATTTTATTTCAAATGTGGTGGGTGGGAATAGTAGCAGGTAAAGCCATCAGGTTGCGGTCAAGTCTGCTAAAATTTTCCTATAAATAGAGGGCTAAGTTAGAATTGAAAATCACACCGAAACATAAGCTTTCTCTCTCTCTCTATATTATTGGCGTATTTTGTGAGTATTCGATACTTTGAGAGTTCTTTATTCGAAGACAAGTTTCATTCAAATCACTTGACCTTTCATTCAAAAATCTTGATTCTTTGATGTAAGGGATATTATTTTTTTCAGTAATGATATTATTTCTTGATATCATTATCTTTGAAATATTAGTTGGAACTTTTTATCAAATTTGGAATTTTTCATGTCTCAAGTTACTATATTCATGAGTTACTATTCACGAAGTTACTATTCATGAGTTACTATTCACGATTACTATTCACAAGTACTATTCATGAAGCGTGAAAATGTTTTTGTGGAATTTCTATCTTTTGGTGTCGGAGTTACTATTCACGATACTCGGCACTATTCATAGAAAATAAAATTTCTTCTTTTCGTCCAAAACATCTATTACGGATACTAGCTCGATTGTATCCATGTTTTGATCATTCTTGAATTTTACACCACTATGATTATTTTGAGGTATTTTTTTGAACATGGATAAAACAAAGTACGAATCCTTAATCCTTAATCCTTGTCATTTTGTTTCACCGGATTCGCTTCTTTAAAAATATTTTTCATCATCCATGATCTTAAATGATGATAATATTGAATATCTTTGGCTGTGAGTGCAAATGAATGATTTCTGAAGAATATCTTTGGCTTTTGTAGTGCAAAGATGAGCGGTGTTGAGATGAACATGGCCGATCGATTAATATCTTTGGCTTTGTAGTGCAAAGATGAGCAGTGTTTAAATGAACATGACCAATGATGAATATCTTTGGCTGTGAGTGCAAAGATGAATATTTGATTCGGATGTTTATGGATTGATGTTACGGGATAAAAGATAGGCGATGAACTTTTAAATTCATACATAGAAGATAGTAGTTTGCATTCTCTACTTAACTCTTCTAATGAATTATTATTTCATTGCGAATATTGATTTAAAATTTGTTGTCTATTGTATTCTATTAAATTTTTCCTGTTGAAGACTAACGATAATTTGTTGTATATTATCTTAGTCATAATATTCTTCTTGAGCTAGTTGAGCTCACCCTTTTCTTTTTGTTCCATTCTTCTCGGAGGCGAGAATATAGCGATGAGTCTGGGGTATGGAATGAAGGTTTTAGAAAAGGATTGTTTAGTAGTCCTCACCATTTTTGTAAAATAATGTATCGATAAATGTGATGAGAATTTATTTGAGTATAGATATTGTCTGAAGATAATATTTGTATTTAAACTCACAGTTTCTTGTTGTAATAATAAAGTTGTAGTTGTTTTACATACCATGTATTGACAACTCAGAATGGGTGATGTATACCTATTTTGGGGGCGTCACAATGTTCACTTTTTTCTTTCGCCAGAGCAGACTTAAGTATGGCGTTCTCTCTTCGGGTGTCATCTTCTTCAGCTTAAGCTTCTTTGTACCTTGGATGAAGGCGCCCGAAGATACCATTTGCCTACAGATGTTCAGAGTTAGTCAATAAATTTCAAATAGATGGGCAAAAATGTAAATAGATAAGTTATAGGCAACTTACTCTGGCTTGGTACCTCATCCCATCGTTAATCAGGTCCATGATGGAACTGTTACCGAACCAATGGTCATCGGTATCACGAACGAAGGAGTCATAGAATTGAAATGGGAAGTTTTCATTGAGTTCTTGCCATAGTGTGGGGGATGCTACAGCTTCTGGCCTGGCTTCAGAAGAGGAAGGTCATGGTGGAGAAGGTATGAGTTGTTTAGGAGGAGGTGGGGGTTGAGTTGTTGTCTGTTCAGGTGGAAGAATTGTTTGGCTGTCAGAAGGATGTTTTCGTTTTTGGGTAAGAGACGAGGAAGGCTCAATTTGTTCTTCGGGTTCATCATCAGAAACGTTGATCTCGACAGGGATCACCGGTGGTTGAGTTGCATCGGTAGGGGGAACTTGGAGTTCTTCGGCGGTTAGAGGGGTGATCTTGATTTTTCTCTTTTTTGTACGAAGGACTCGAGTCCGTTCGTCCAAGGGCATGTCGAGAAGACATTCACTTAAGGTTGGTGTGGGCACATGTTTGGCTTTTTGGGCAGCTCGCTTCTTTCGGCGAGGTTGGTTGGGCTCTTCAGTAGGAGCGGGTTCTGTGGTTTGTGTTTCAGCAGCATGGGGTTCAGAAGCTGAAGGTTCGGCATTTGGGGGTTTGTTGGCAAGTTCATTATCTTTAGCAGACAGGAAGGCTTCAAGATCTCTTTGGTTTGAAGAAGTCGGCTTAATCAGAGATACTATAAAGGAAGAAGAACCATCATTTAGAATAACTATTATTGAAGATTTCAAAATTTGCACAATAATGGAGTTCGGGACTTACATTTGTGGTCGTACAACCATGCCTGCTTGGTTAGAATTCTGAAACTCCATTCTTTCTTCGGGAAGTTCTCTATGAGCATTATCATCTTATTCACACGCTCTTCGGGAATGTCACCAAGGTCGGCAGAGACTTTTTCCAAAGTAGTCCAGTCCGGTAGAGAAGCGATTTCTAGTCCTTTGATGAATAACCACTCCTTGTTCCATCCTTTGTTGCTTCAAGGAGTGGATACCAAGGAGCGCCTTTCAAATTTCTCACCAGGCTTCGGGGATTGGTTGCACAGAACTTTAAATCCCTTTTTACGGGATTTGCTAATAGTATAGATGGAGAAGAAGAAGTCGAGGGTAGGTGCAACGCCTACCTCATGACAGAAGACGATGAAAGCAAGGATGTGGATGTAAGAGTTAGGGACGAGTTGGGCGAATCCGACACCAACAAACCCTAGAAGGGTAACCAAAAAAACATGGAGAGGGAAGCGAACTCCTTTCTCCAGGAGGGTGAGATACATCCTCTCAGTAGAAGAAGGCCGTCTCAGATGGTAGGTTTCTAGTATTTGATATCGCTCTCGAGCAATGCGGATATCATTCTCAGATAATAAAGAGGGGGTATTGGCGTGAGGAAATTTCTCTTTATTTTTGAATAACTCGGAAGGGTTTGGAACGGGTTTTGGTGTTGGATTCTTGCTCGATGTAGCAGTTGATTTAGGGTTTGAACCTGAAGCCACTTTGGTCAGTGTCGGACTAGGAGGAATGGAGGTAATGGGAGTCACAGAGAGGGGAACATCATCGTCGGAATCTTGGGAAGCCATTGACGGAGATATGTAGAGAGAAGTAAATCGAGAGGAAGAAGAAAGCTAAAGTGCTGAGAATTCAAAATTAAGCAAGTGAAACCGTCAAAATTGGGGCAATTGGGTTTTTATAGTGGCTGTCTCTTTAGTTGTTCACCAAGCACGAGGCCAGCGACATTTAATGTGGGTAATGATGGTGAATTTGAAGAGATAATAACCAGATTGGGCTTCCAGATTGGGCTTTCGGTTTTGATTTACCTTACGGTTTGAGTTTCTTACCAGATGGGCCTCGGTTAGTTTTACTTTGGGCTTCATTCGATCTTATCCTAATTCTTTTACCATTTGGGCCATTTATACTCTTCTATTAAACATCCTGTTTAATAAAAGACTGGGGGGCAATGTTGGGCCATAATACTTTAGACACATTGGGCCATCTCTGTTGGGTCTTAAAAGTAATGGGCCGGACCATTGGGCCCAACTGTTGGGCCAAACCATTGGATAATAATAGCTTTATTTGGGCCTTGACCGGTGATCATTGCAAAGATAAACTTTAACTGTTATTCCTGCATTTCATTAATGAGGATGGGACATAGTCGGCCGGCGGTGGAAAATGGTGATGGGGTTAGCAGGTGAGTTACCTGCAGTGGGATGGTGTCAGGGCAAGTCGGCAGCATGCAGGACAAAAGAAGAGGTATATGAGAGTAGAAAAGGACACAAGTTGAGGTAACGGATATTATATCTTATCAAAACACTAGAGCTAATAACCTCCATTGTTATCCTTATATCTGCCTGTACTAACTCTTACGTCGAAGCTATCCCCCGACGGTCCAAGCCGGCAAGCTTTTTGTATTGACGTGTTTACTGTGCAGGATTGGACGCGCTTTTACGTGATTGAGGCGCGTGGAAAGATCTTGGCGTTCAATAACCATTCTGTATTCTAAAAACTGGTGATTTACAAATGTAAAGATCCCAATCTTTGCAACTCTCATTATCAAAACTATCATCAACACCTAAATAATCCAGAATTTCAGTAGTTGAATACCCATAAAATTTTTAACCAGTACTTGAAGCTAGCCTCACATAAAGCCCTGAACTTGCCATTGGTTTTCGATTTGGACTTGCGGTTTGAGTAAAATGAGCGACATTGCCTGTGAACTTGGAGTGGTTTGTGGGTAAGGTGTAAACGAACTGAACTAGAAAGAGAGTTGTTCGGATTCGACTCGAAAAGTTAAATTTTTACTCAAATTCTAATTACATTTAAAAAACTCGATATTCATTACTCACGTTTGAGTCAACTCGATATTCATTACTCGAATTCAATCCAACTCGGATTGAATTATATTTAAACTACTTATGAGTTTTGAATTCAAGCTCGAATTCGAGTCTCTTCATAGTAACTAGTTCTATAATAATAAAAAATATTATTAAATTACTTTACAAATAAAATCATAATTAAAAATAAAAATAAAATAAAATAATAATTAATTGTCCTAATTTTATTTTAACTTTGTATATATATAAGAGATTGTATCGAGTATCTACTTGAATACGTATCAATCGAGTATATAACAAATCACAATCGAGAATTCCGGTATTTTGAATCTAAATGAGTCAAGTATAACATTGCTCACATTCTACTCGTATTTTTATTCTAACTACTTTTTGTATTCATATTTGGATTATATTATTAACAAATCCAAATCTTGCTATTTTTTTGAGTTGAGCCCGAATCGAACCTAAAACGTTTGGTTTGATATACAGCCTTAGTGATGGGTTTTGTAGAGACTTTGTTGAAAACACCAGCGGTCATGTATGATCTGACCCGATTGATGAATCTGGGAACCTTTCCATACTGGCGACCTTCCCTTTTTATTTCATTTAAGAATAATATTATGTGCACAAACTGTACACAAAAAGTTGTTCACAAATAGTAGGACTCGTGTATTGTTTACCAATAAAAATGTTGGGTCTCCAACTTTTAGGTTTATTTTGATGATAACAATAATTAGTAAATAAGTTGACTAAATAGTAGAATTCTTTCCATAGGATTTATATTATAATTGATTTTAATTATCTTATTTACTTTGACCAAAAATATTTTCAAATTTTATTAAATTAATATTTTATTGACTTTAATAATTTAATATCAAGTGTTAAACATGAAATGTTTTACTTATCTGAATGCTTGCATGAGAGCTTGGAAACATCGAATATTTGAATTAATTGAGTATGTGCTAGTTTATGGAAGTTTGTGTTTCTTTTGAAGGTTAATTTCGTGTAATCACTTTTCAATCCATCCTAGCCTTTGATTTTGAACTAAAGAAATCCTAGCCTTTGATTTTTCAAAAGAGCCTCTAAATGACCATTATGCCCTAAGCTTGAAAAATCTATAAATAGAAAGTTTTTCATTCATTTTCAAATTGTCAATTTACAACGAAAAAAAGGAGCTCATTCTTCCTTGCCTACATACTCTCTCTCTTGTACTCAAAGTTCTAATAATTTGAAGAAAGAAAATTGGTTAACAGTATTTGAGATAAGTTATTTGATTGATTTAATTGAATTATCTCTTACCTTTTTACATTTATAGATATACAAATATAAATTGTTATACAAAATTACATATATATCTATATTTCATTTATTTATCATATAAAAAGTCAGTATTTAGACACCGAGACTATAGCGGAGATATTCCTCTTAAGTGAGGGAATTAGCCGAACGAGTGCTCAAAGTCCTAAGTGACCTTATATATATATAGTTTGTTTATATAAATATCGAAAAATAAATTGGTACTTAGATGCAGATACAATTTGGAAATATACCTCTTGAGTGAATGATAGTCATGTGAATTATCCGAATGGTATTTAAAATCTTAAGTGATTTATCGAAAATATTTATATAAATACGGATTGTGAAACAATAAATTTGGTTTGTACTTGGATACCGATACAATTTGGAAATATTCCTCTTGAGTGAATTATCCAAACGGTCTTTAAAATCCTAAGTGGCCTTATTTATAACATTCACATAATAAATAAAATATATTACTATATATTTTTGAGTTAAAATTTTTTATTTTCTATATCAAGTATTATTTAAACTAATTCATTTATTGTTAAAATTAAATAGAAACTAACACGTAAATACATATAAACTTACATATGAATCGGTTAGTATCCACGAAGCAACACCACGAACACAACTACTACGATCCTTCATACAAATACTTTTCATCAATATAAAGTTGTTACTAGCAACAATGCAAACGAACTTATTTGTTCACACCAAGTAAACCCAAGCCTATTGATGGAAGCTTAAAATATTAGAGAGAGTATTTAGAGAGAAAACTATCTGAGAAGAATAATAAGTTATTTTTCCTTCACCCTACACTCTGCAGGAATCAATATTTAATGATGAATTCCAATTAATATGGGATAAGTCTACAATTGACTAAATCAGGAGAGTTATTTCATATATAATCTTAACCATATCAAGTATTATTTATAATATTTCCAAATGATATGGGACTCTCTTAATCCAAATTGGGTTATCCAATATCCATATCCTAGTGGATGTTCATGATCCACGGGTCCGACCCGGATCAATTACTAACATCTCCCACTCAGACACTAAGTTTATAAAGGTACATATTCATCTCAAATCAATCATCTCTAGATTTCCTTATACAAGTGTCTTGGTGTGCGACTAAAGAGAAATAAATGATATCAAGGGCGAGAGCTCACATACTAAGTCTCCATCATAACTAATATGAAGCATCTCCAAAAAAAAATCGACATGTCCTAGACCAGTCCATCACATTCTGTTGAGTATTTCGAATCCCTTATTGATTACATTTCAGAACTACACTCAACCCCATTTGCCTTGGTATGATCACCTTTAAAAAAATGTACATATAGTATAGTATATAAAGTTTAAAATAATTGCGCGCGCATTGTATAACCAACGGCTGAATGTGATGCCAGATAAATGTCTTCCCTAAACTCTCATATCAATCTTCATTAACCTTGATACTTTCCCAAACAAGTACCCATGGAACCTCATTATGTGAACTTAGGAATACAAAGTAGAGTAGCAACACAAAGTCTTTGTTTCATGACATAGTTTCAAGTTACTAAGGACAATCATTAATGTACACAGCTTACACAGTGATTGGATAGGGATCCACCACATCACTCTTCTGTACTATATCTCACTTAATTTGCACACGAGGTACAATTCTCATGTTATAGTGGAGCTCTCAAAAAAATGTCGCTCTGGCTAAAATAATACCGTACAAATAGTAGTTAATCTATAATACCCGCGAATTTTAAATAAATAATATTAATATTGAGAATAATAATTGTGTGAATATTTATTTGAATATATATATATATATATATATATATATATATATATATTGGTGGCCTGAGTTATGGTAATTCATTTAATTGAATAAGCATATGATAATTGAGTAATATGGTAGAAGTGACGAGAAACTGAATTTAAGCTTATGAGATTATGCCTAGTTTGGCAAAGCAGTGAAATGAGTAAGTTACTAATTAAATTAATGATGAAATTGATACAATTAATTAGTACTAGTAATGAGTAAATAATTACAAACAAGCTTGGCAAAGCAGTGAAATGAGTAAGTTACCAATTAATTAATGATGAAATTGATACATGGAATTAGTACTAGTAATGAACTTAGAACTTTGACAAAAATGTGTGTTGGATGTATATTATTCAATTAACAACGAATTAAACACACACATAAGGCAATATACAGAGATCAATTCCAGTTTTTCATAGCAAGCATTGGAGGAAGATTTTAAAGAAATTTTCGAGACGATTGCAGATTTAGGCTACATGAAGGGTGTTTTTTTACTAGTCTTCTTAGTCTTTTATTTGTAATTGAAAGAATGTTATCTTTGAATTATTCAGTTGTTATTTCATTTATGATGAACTAATTCACTTTTTAGGCTTATGGTGGATCCTTAAGTGAAACGATGATTTTGTAAACTTTGATTTCTAGTTCAATAAGCTATTTTCCAGTTTATCTATATTAATTTGAGCTTGAATTTATGAATTGCATGATCAACAATTCTTTGTAGATTTTTATGGAATCGAGAGAGGATATTCGAATCTAGACTTAGTTAATATAGCATTTGTTCATGAATTTTGTGAGTAGCGGAATCATGATGAATGTTAAGGTAGAGATATGCCTGACATCACATGTAATCGGATAGAGAACTTAATCTTAAACCTTCTTTAATTATAATTCACATAGAGATATAGTGAGTTAATTGATTAAGGTGTTTAACTTATTTCTATCTAAATTGTGGATTTAAGTTAATACGTGAATAATTATTATATATTACATGCGTGTTCTTGATTAATAAAGCTATAGTGATTTGAATTAGAATAAAGTGAAGAAATCAAGTGAAGCTTTGGTGAAATCATAAGTTTAATTCTCCATTAATTGTTTGAAATTCAAATATTTGTGATCGTACATTAGAATGTGAATAATTATTATATAAGACTATATGATAAAAGTAAGCTTTAATTATGTAATTTACAAAGTTGTATGAAAGAGTCTTATGTGACATCATGATATTAAATTTGAATAAATAAATATTTACTATTAAATATTTATTTCAATATTTATGTAGAATTGAATAATAAGTTTTATGGAAAATAATGGGGTATTGATACCCAACTAAATTATACTCTAACCTAATGTAAAAACTAAACCAATGTACATGAATTATATAATTCTATGTGTTTAATGTATGAGTGGGTGTATATATATGCACATTTGTAGAAAAATATCAAATAAACCAAAGTATGCTAGTATTAGTTTTGCTAAGTATGCTGAGTATAAGGAGGGAGTGTCCCAATTTGTGTGTCATTTTCTTCATTCACGTGAATGACAAAAGGCTAGCTTGCTTCTTCTTCTCAAACTCATAGCTTCCAAATGATGAAGAGGGGAGTGGGCTAAATAGTGACTATAAGTTGATATTCCACCAAATCTCCATGAACCATTAGTTTCTTCTTTCTTCTTTCTTCTTTTGGTTTAATTCATGGAGCAAAGCCCAATTTTGGTCCATGGTTCTTCTATAAATAGAGACATTCTTATTCATTCTTCACACTTGAAATTCTGAGAATTCTAGTGAGTGAGTGGCTGAGAAATTGGGAGCAATCAGAAGTTAAGAATCAAGGAGTATCAATTTAGTTTTAAGAGGTAAAGTCTTAAACCATGTTCTTAAATTGAAGTTTTACAAGTTATTGAAATGTTCATGAATACTTGTTATTTGAGTCAAAAATTGAGGGTTGAAGCATGATGTAATTTTTAAATTGATGCTAGACATTGGTAATATGGTTGAATACGAAAACAATGAAGGTTAAACGGATTAGTTTGGTCAAGAAACGAATCTGTAGTGAAGAGAATCGCTAAATATGTTAAACTTTGGAAAAATGACATAAACTTTGAATTTGATTCTTAAAATTAAGTTTTTTATTTGATTTGAGTTATTTGAATCATGCTAGGGATGTTTGGTAATAAGTTTATGGAGTTTATATCAATTGGGTAGCCTTAAATTGTTGTTTGTATGTGAATTTGGGGTGTTGGTTCGCAGCAGGGGAGGAAGAAATTGAACTGCAGTAGCTGAAACTAAAAGCAATGCTAGCCCGGTGGCTTTCCCCGCAGATGTAAAAGTAAATACTTCCCCGGGTTTAACAGTGAAGTTAGATTTATGTTTTGTTGTTCAATACAAGAAATCCTACTTTAACCTAACCTAAATTAACCCAAGGAACATAAATAATCTTTAAACATGTATCAATACGTATTGTAAGTTGTTGTAGTGGGCTTGGGGCTTGAGTTATAATCTTTTGGAGGAAAATTTAAAAGTCAAAAACCAAACTCGATAAATCTTGTATCTTTTTGATTCTGATCTCTTAAGCATGTGAATGTAACTTAGTTAGTTTTATAAATGAGTATGAAATGTGAATTTAATGTACTTAATTTGCATACTTAGTTTGTTTAACATGAGATTTTCAAGAAACTCATAAGTTTGAAAACCAATTTTTGTTGAAAACTCTACAACTTGTATTGTGAACTTTTGAATAATTATAATAGGATACTTTATGCTTCTAGAGATAATCGACATGTTCACACATCTAGTTAGACATGATATAAACTACACAAGCATGAACTAAAATGAGTTTCTAAGTAGAGAGCTATACTAGTTACGTGCAAATAAATCTAATACATGCAAGCATGCGTAGAAAAGGTTGTTTAGCATTGTTATGTGGTTTAATGAATACTAGTCTTTGACGTAATGAACTCTCTTAACTTGTAAAAGAGAAATTTTATGAGTAAAACTAACAATTGTTGAAAGTAAATAGAAAATACCAAACCTAGTTTAAAAGTTCCTTAACATGTATGTATGAAACGACTTGAACTATAATGTGACGCCCCCAAAATAGGTATACACCACACCCATTCTAAGTCGCCAAATACATGGTACAGAAAGCAAACTACAACTTCAATAATACAATTGTCCTACAAAATACGACAACACATACTGTGAGTTTAAATACAAATATTATCTTCTAAACAATATCCACACTCAAATAAGTCCTCATTACAATTATTCAAACGCTATTTTTTTAGAAATAGTGAGGACTGCTAAAACATCTTTCTAGAACCATCACTCCATACCCCGACTAGATCCTCGCTATGTTCTCACCTCCCGAGAAGAAAAAATGGAACAAAAAGGAAAAGGGTGAGCTCAACTAGCCCAAAGAAAGAATATTATGACTAAGATAATATACAACAAATTATCATTAGTCTTCAACAGGAAAAATATGATAAAATATAATAGACAACAAGTTTTAGATCAACAAATGCAAAGAGAAACAAGAATCCATTAGAAGAGTCGCGTAGAGAATGAGTTCTACTATCTTCTAAGATTTAAAAGTCCATCATCAATATTTTATCCCTCGTAACAATAACAATCAATATACATCTTTAATCAAATATTCATCTTTGCACTACAGCCAAAGATATTCATTTGTATCACCAATGGCCATGTTCATTCATCTCAACACTGCTCATCTTTTGCACTACGGGCCAAGATATTTCATCGATTAATCATTCATCTTTGCACTACATACCAAAGATATTCAGTAATATCATCATTTAAGACTGAGGATGATGAAAAATATTTTAAAGAAAACGAATCCAGTGAGATAGAATGACAAATATTAGGGATTCGTATTACAGTTTATCCAAGATTAATAATACTCATAATAACCAATTGTGAAGCAGAATTCAAAAATAAAGATCAAAACATGGATACAATCAAAGATAGTAACCATAATAGACATCTTGGACAAAAAGGAAAATTTTCATTTTTCGGTGAATAGTGTCGTATTCGTGAATAGTGCCGTATATGTAAATAGTGTCGTATACGTGAATAGTAACCCCGACACAAAAAGTTCCAAATTTGATTAAAAAGTTCAAACCAATATTTCGGCATAATGATATTAAAGAAAATAATATCATTTAAGAAGAAAATAACATCCCTTACCTCAAAATGATAGTACTTCTGTTCGAAATATCGGATGTAAAGCCGAAGGAAACTTGCACTGAATAGCAACTCACAAAGTATCTAAATACTCACAAAATACACTCGATAATATAAAGAGAAAGAAAGCTTGTTTCTGGTGTGATTTTCAATTCTAACTTAGCCCTCTATTTATAGGAAAATATTAGCCCACTGAAGTAGACTTGACCTGCTACCTGATGGCTTTACCTGCTACTATTGCCACCCACAACATTTGAAATTCAATTTGAGCATATTTCTCACCAACCAAAAGTGGGGTCCACCAATTCTAGAATTTTCCACCAAAATGATAAATTTAGAAACTTCAACAATTTCTGAACCAGTCACCTCTTAAAATTCATAACAAATCATACGTTCATTTTTAACGGTTCAAAATTTGTGGACATATACTCAACTTATATATGTATAACATATCCAAAAATCACAACGATCCAACGGTCGGATTAAAAATTATAAATCACGCAATATATCTCCAGAACACTGGTTTGATTTTTTAATACCTCCATTCCGACAAAAGTACTGATAAAACACCCCAACATTAATTCCTTCATTATAACCACATAAATAAATCCATCATTTATATCCACATCAAATAAATATTTCCTTATCATATAAATCAATAATTAATTATTCACAAATAAATTACAAAATCACAATCATGACAACCAGACAGTTCCCAGAAAAAAGGGGCTTTCCAATAAGGATTTCTCCTTACTGACGCGCAATTAGGTGACCAAACCTCTCCTTGACAGAACTTTCTAGACATTGCCAATAATGCTATCTAATAATATTATTCAAATAATATGAATTATTGATCTGATAATGGGAAATATTGTGAACGGACAATTTTTGAAACAACAATAATATAAAATATCAACTCAACAATTATTGAATAAAATAAAATCTTCTTACGTATTAATCATCAATAATTCAACAATAATCAATAATTCAAAATACGCAATACCGTCTTCTTTGTGCCACCACGCCAGACATCATATTTTAACCACCAGGTAACCCAACAGTTTTAACGGTAACAATTACGCCATTATTTATAAAAACTCAAACTTTGTCGTTTTCTTCATCCAATAGTTATTCTGTTATGAGGCCCACGAATGGCTACGCCGTCGTACGAATATTTCCCAACAACAAGAATATTCCACGACCAAGCGAATATTCCCCGACAACAATGAATATTTTATAACCACTTGCTTATTTTGCAAAATTTGCACATTTCACCCATAACCAAAATATTATATCAAATTAACTTCTTATTATTCACAATAATAATTAGAGGAAATTCGATTTTATTTAAAAAAAATTTGGGGTCTTACAACCTCCCCTCCTTATGAAATTTCATCCTCGAAATTGACGTACGCACATGGTGTTTCGAAAAGATGAGGGTATCTCGCTTTCATTTCTGATTCCAACTCCCAGGTCATTTATTCAATAGCATGGTTCCTCCACAAAACCTTAACTTGTGGTATAACCTTTGTTCGTAGGACATGCTCTTTCTTATCCAAGATCTTGACATGTACCTCCTTGTACGTTAAATCTTCGGCTATTTCATCTGGTTCTAACGCAATAATGTGGTTTGGGTCGTCCACATATTTACGTAACATTGATACGTGAAAAACGTTATGAACATACGACATTCTTAGCGTTAAGGCGAGTCTATAGGCCACAGTTCCTACTCGATCGAGGATTTCAAATAAATCGAAGGTTTGAGCTTTCTTCTCTTCATCGACTCTTACTTCTAGAATAACGCCTTCTTACACCTTCTTCTTTATATTCATCAGCTCCGATGTGCAGCTTGAGCGGTTTTAACTTTATCAATTAAAGTCGATTCTATTTTAACATCATAACGTGGGTCCCTAGAGTCTTTAACTCTATCTTTATCGTTTGTAAATTATACAAAATAGGTCTTTGTGTTCAACAATATCGCACTCATACTCGCGTACGATCTTCTACTTAACGCGTCAGCTACCATGTTCGCTTTTCCAGGATGGTATGGTCAGAACAAGTGCCAAAATGGGTCGCCTCTTGAGCTCTTAGAAAATCTTCTCGCATTCCTCGCTCCATACGAATTTTGTATCTTTCTGAGTCAGCTAAGTTAACGGAGTAGCGATTTGAGAAAGTCTTTCGACGAATCTCCGATAGTAACCAATTAAGCCTAGAAAGCTAGATATTTCTATTACCGACTTAAGTTACTCTCAACTGTGACTCATATCCCAATCTTGGATAACACGTCACAATGACACCTATTAGTTTACCACCACACGAATATGACTTCCCATACGGAGAGTCTGGCTTTGGTGCATTCCACAAAGGAACTCACCAGATAAAGGCTCGGGTACCAACTTCTATAGTTGGGTTTTTAACTCCTGAAGTTCAATAGGAGCCATTTGATATGAATTTTTGAAAATGGGTTTTGTACCGGGTTCAAAGTCGATACAAAATTCAATATCACACTCTGGGGGTATGCCAGGAAATTCTAAAGGAAATACATCAGGAAATTCACTAACAACAGAAATATCATTCAAATCTGACGTATTTTTGTTTAAATCCATGAAATGGGCTAAGAAAGCTTTACATCCGTTTTTCAATAAACGAATGACTTTATAGCTTGATATGAAAGTGTTTGACTTCAATGGTTTGGTTGCATGAATTCGTATAACAGGTTGGTTAGGAATATGAAAACTAACAACCTTACGAAAATAATCAATTTTGGCATGATGAGTAGTTAACCAATCAATCCCTAAAATCACGTCAAATGCAAGTATCTTTAAAGAGATAAGATCAACAGGTAATGTGATTGTGCCCACTTGGATCAAACAAAATTTATAAACAGTGGATGTAACAAAAGTTTTTCCTAACGGAGTTTCCACAGATAAGTCAAATTCCAATTTCTCCGGAGTCAAGTTTAAACGTTGAGCACAAGTAGAAGAGATAAAAGAATGGGTAGAACCGGTATCTCATAAGGTATAGACTTCGCAAGATTTTATAATTAACTAACCCGTGATACCTTCGTTCGGGTTCCTCACGTTATGGCTAGTCACGACAAACGCTCTTCCAAGAACCGCTGATTTTGACTTATCCGGGACAGCTTTTGGAGTCACCATCCCAAATTTGAACTTGGTTTTTCTATGACAACTCTCTCGGGCTATATGACCCTACTTTCCACAATTATAACATACCTTGGATTATTGTAGGGCGATTTGGAATTATATCCCTCTTTTCCGCATTTATAGCATACTCTGACTAAGTGGTTGTTCTCCTCCCTTAGAAACAGTTGTTGCTGGTGCTGATATCTTCACATTGTCGTTGTTGTACCTTCTCTTTTTAAAATCTCCTCCCTACTCGCTTCTTCTATTATCATGGCCACGATTATCACCGAAGTGATTCTGATTTTGCTTATGTATTTCCTTCCTCCCCACGGGTTATCATTGCTCGATGATCGCTTGTCACCGATCGACCGGTTATTTTCCTCTTTTCGACTCATTATCTCGTTCTAATAATTGGGCCCTGTTGACAACATCTGAATACAGAGAAAATTTATGAGAAATGAGACATTAACGTATATCGGGTTTCAGACCTCTCAGAAACATCCGCGTCATACGTTCCTCATTCTCCACCAAATGAGGTGCAAACTCGATAACTCTACGAACTTCGCCTCGTCTTCGGGACACCGCCATGTTGTTCTTCTTCACTAATAAACTCTACCTCCTTCATATGATTTAATACTTTCGTGAAAGTACTTGTCATTGAAACGATTCTGAAATATTTCCCAAGACATGTTGAGTCTAAGGCAGTTGGTACGCTTCACGATTCCCACCAAAGAATCGCCTCACCACGAAACATAAAGGTCACGAATGGAACCTTCTGTTCCTCCGTGCATCCCAAGACATCGAATATCTTGGTAATTTGCTTGACCCACGTTTCCGCCTTCATCGGATCCGGCTTTTCAAAGAATTCTGGTGGTCCCAACTCCTTGAACTGCTTGGCTGTGAAAAACCACGCATTGCTATCATTTCCACCCGTATTTTGTACACGAGTCTCCCTCGTCTGATTTTGCATGAACTGCAAAAAGTTTCTAAACATCCTATCATTCATCGTTTGCTCGTTAGTGTTGTTTACAGGAGGAATATTGCCTTCCTGTTGTACGTTCTCCTTATTGGTGACTAAAGGTGTTTCCACAGTCTCATACACTCCATTGTTAATGTTCTCAGCTGCCATTCTTAAATACTACCATAAAACAAGGATTAATTAAACAAATTAACATATCACATAATATCCCTATATTATGACCGACCAACAAATAAGCTTAGGTAGGACACACTAGCGAAGGATTTACTCATATCTCCCCTCCTAGTTCTATTCCCCGATCTCCGCCAGAGACCATATCCCTAAGCTCTGATACCAACTGTGACGCCCCCAAAATAGGTATACACCACACCCATTCTGAGTCGCCAAATACATGGTACAGAAAGCAAACTACAACTTCAATAATACAATTATCGTGCAAAATACGATAACACATACTGTGAGTTTAAATATAAATATTATCTTCTAGACAATATCCACACTTAAATAAGTTCTCATTACAATTATTCATACACTATTTTTCCAGAAATAGTGAGGATTGCTAAAACATCTTTCTAGAACTATCACTCTATACCCCGACTAGATCCTGTTATGTTCTCACCTCCTGAGAAGAAAAATGGAACAAAAAGGTAAAGGGTGAGCTCAACTAGCCCAGTAAAGAATATTATGACTAAGATAATATACAATAAATTATCATTAGTCTTCAACAGGGAAAATCTGATAAAATATAATAGATAACAAGTTTTAGATCAACAAATGCAACGGAAACAACAATCCATTAGAAGAGTCACGTCGAGAATGAGTTCTACTATCTTCTAAGATTTAAAAGTCCATCATCAATATTTTATCCCTATAACAACAATCAATATACATCTTTAATCAAATATTCATCTTTGCACTACGTGCCAAAGATATTCATTTAGATCACCAAATGGTTATGTTCATCTCAACACTGCTCATCTTTGCACTACGGCCAAAGATATTCATCGATTAATCATTCATCTTTGCACTACATGCCAAAGATATTCAGTAATATCATCATTTAAGACTGAGGATGATAAAAAATATTTTAAAGAAAACGAATCCAATGAGACAAAAGGACAAATATTAGGGATTCGTATTACAGTTTATCCAAAATTAATAATACTCATAATAACCAATTTTGAAGCAGAATTCAAAAATAAAGATCAAAACATGGATACAATCAAAGATAGTAACCATAATAGACATCTTGGACAAAAAGGAAAAATTTCATTTTTGGTGAATAAAGGTCAGTATTCGTGAATAGTCTTAGTATCGTGAATAGTAATCCGACACAAAAAGTTCCAAATTTGATTAAAAAGTTCAAACCAATATTTCGGCGATAATGATATTAAAGAAAATAATATCATTTAAGAAGAAAATAACATCCCTTACCTCAAAATAATAAGACTTGCTCTAATATCTGGATGTAAAGTCGAAAGAAACTTGCAGACCGAATAAAGAACTCACAAAGTATCTAAATACTCACAAAATATGCTCAATAATATAGAGAAAAGAAAGCTTGTTTCGGTGTGATTTTAATTCTAACTTAGCCTCTATTTATAGGAAAATGTTAGCCCAATTGAAGTAGACTTGACTGCTTCACCGATGGCTTTTTACTCTCTACTATTACCACCCACCACATTTGAAATTCAATTTGAGCACATTTCTCACCAACCAAAAGTGGGGTCCACCAATTCTAAAATTTTCCACCAAAATGATAAATTTAGAAACTTCAACAATTTCTGAATCAGTCACCTCTTAAAATTCATAACAAATCATACGCTCATTTTAACAGCTTCAAAATTTGTGGACATATACTCAACTTATATATGTATAACATATCCAAAAATCACAACGATCCAACTATTTGGATTAATAATTATAACTCACGCAATATATCTCTGTAACAACCGGTTTGATTTTTAATACCTCCATTCTTACAAAAATAATCGATAAAACACCTCAACATTAATTCCTTCATTATAACCACATAAATAAATCCATCATTTATATCCACATCAAATAAATATTTCCTTATCATATAAATCAATAATTAATTATTCACAAATAATATTACGTAATCACAATCATGACAACCAGCGGTTCGTGAAAAGGGGGGGCTTTCCAATAAGGATTTCTCCTTATTAGCGCAATGAATTAGGTGACCAAACCTCTCCTTGATGTAACTTTCTAGACATTGCCAATAATGCTATCTAATAATATTATTCAAATAATATGAATTATTGATCTAATAATGGGAAATACTTTGTGAAATGATAATTTTTGAAACAACAATAATATAAAATATCAACTCAACAATTATTGAATAGTGTCTTCTTACGCATTTAATCAATAATTCAACAATCTTCATCAGAATAATAATTCAATGCTTCTTTGTGCCACCACGCGTATTATTTTATTTTAACCACCAGGTAACCCAACAGTGTTAATGGTAACAATTACGCCGTTATTAATAAAAACTCAAACTTTGTCATTTTCTTCATCCGACAGTTATTACATTATGAGGGCCCACGAATGGGCTCATGGCATCGCATTTAATATTCCCGACAACAAGAATATTCCACGACCAAGCGAATATTCTCCGACAACAATGAATATTTTATAACCACCTGCTTATTTTACAAAATTTGCACATTTCACCCATAACCAAAATATTATATCAAATTAACTTCTTATTATTCATAATAATAATTAGAGGAAATTCGATTTTATTTATAAAAAAAAAAATTGGGGTCTTACATATAATGCGTAACTTAAGTAATATTTCACATATACAAACATGAGATGAGTATATGGAACTAAAATTAGCTAAAATGTTTCTAAAGTTTTTATAAGTAAGAACAATGTGGATTATACATCTATGAGTTTAAATGCGTATAGAATATATGGATAGTGTGAGACCCCAAATTTTATGAATAAAGATTTAAATTTTTTGAAATATTTTTTTGAATATTACGGTGTGCATTTGATATAATGTTATAGTTATGGGTAATATTTATAAATTTTACAAAGTAAGCAAGTGGTTATATAATATTCGATTGGTTGGAAAATATTCTTTTTGTCGGGGAATATCCGTACGATGGCACAATCATTGGTGGACCCCATTAACGGAAGTATTGTCGTAGTTAGAAAACGACGTAATTATCTTTTATAAAAAATAATAACGGCGAAAGTGTTACCGTTAAAACCGTTGAACTACCCTAGTAGTAAAAAACAAAGAATACGCTGGCGTGGTTGCATAAGTAGCAGCACTGTATTGATTATCGATGCTTACGTAAGAAGTCACTCCGCTTATACTCAATTATTGCTACAATAATTGATGCATCATATCTCTCATATTATTGATTCAATTATTGTCACAAAGATCATCTGCATAATATGTTATATTATTAAATCAATAATTGAGACAACAAAGTTATTCATATTATTATTTGCAATATTGATGATGTCTGAAGTTACATCGAGGAGAGGTTTGGTCACCTAATTGCTTCAATGATAAGGAGAAATCCTTATCGAAAAGACCCCTCTTTCCTGGGAACGACCTGGTTGTTAAATATTGTGAGTTATAATATTAATGATGAATAAGTTTGTGTTTAATTAAAGATGAAATTGATAGTTCCATTGTGTTTGAATTATTAGTGTTAGTAAAAATCGACATTTATTCCGATGATAATTGATGTCTGGGAGTTATATTGATAAATCGGGTAATTAATCGGATAAATGAGCAATTAATTGCTACTAATTCACATGCTTATATAACTATTTGTTCACATGTGTGTACTTTTGAATCACATTCTTGTACTATTAGGGGAGTTGGTGCAAGATTGATAATACTTGCATGATTAAGTTAAAAATGGAGGTATAGATGGAGGTACTATACTGTAATTCGTATTTTCACATGATTATAACTATTGATTCACATGATTGAACTATTGATTCATATTATTTACTATTAGGTGAGGTGGTGCAAGTTTGATAATACTTGCAGGACTAAATTAAAAATGAAAGAAAAGTTGGAGGTATTATACTGTAATATTTCGAGTCCCAAAACATGCAATTATCGAAACTATATTTTTCTATAAATAGAAGCTCATTCTTCCTTCATTTCTCACCAATTCACTAAAGCTATAGAGCAATTATTATAGAGAGAAAAATTATAAAGAGAAAGAAGAAGAGAAGTCTGCTACCTCACTATTCCAGTATCCAGTCTTCTTTTGAGGTAAGGGGTATTATTTCTTTCGTATTCGTGAAGAGAGCTATTGTTATTCCATTCCTTATTATTCTCGTTGAATAACTCAGTACTGGCAATACCGCATACATTGTGAAATTCTTCTGTTATTCCATTCTTTATTATTCTGTTGGAATAACCTGTCTATGCGGTCTAACGCATGCATGATGAATTCTATTGTTATTTCATTCTTTATTATTCTGTTGGAATATCCTGTCTGTGTGGTTTACGCATGACCTGGTTCCATTCTTTATTATTTTGTCGAAATATCCTGTCTGTGCGTTTACGCATGACCTAGTTCCATTCTTTATTATTTTGTCAGAATATCCTGTCTGTGCGTTTACGCATGACCTGGTTCCATTATTTATTATTCGCTGAGAATAACTTTTGCATGTGCGTGCTATCGTGCATGGTGAATTCTTCTGTTATTCCATTCTTTATTATTCTGTTGGAATAACCTGTCTATGTGGATTACCACATGCATGGTGAATGATCCTTTGTATTCATCCTTTATTAAATTGTGGAAATGACCTGTCTACGTGGATTATTGCATTGCGGGTGAAAATTCATTTGCAGTTTCGTAATTTTTCTGACCCTCAAAAAATTCTAAAAAATTTGAAATGATAATTTGATGAGTTCTCTATTTTGTGTCCAAAGATGGCGATTTTTGGATGTATAGATTAAGAGTTATGGATTTTATGGGAAAATACTATTTTAAAAGTAAACCCTTATAACTTTTTGTGGTTAACTCCAAAATTGGTAAAATTTTTATTGGGAGTACATATATATAACAAGAGTATACCCTGTAAATTTTGGAATTTTTAGACAAAGGTACAATTTATGATAAATGTCTAAATATTCGACGATTTTGGCCATATAAAAAATTGTAAATGAATTTTAAAAATACTGAGAAAAATATATGTTCAATATGGGACTATATTCTGCTAAATCCCAGAAAAGAAATATTTTTGGGACTGATTTGGTATTTTTCATGAAAATAAACTAGTTATGAGTAAATGAATTAAATATGTTATGTGAAGTAACAAAATTGGAAACTAGGATTTTATGGCTTGGGAATCCTATATAGGGTATATGCAGATTTTTGATGATGGATTTGATCATTGGTGATGAAATCTTATGAGTATGGCATTTTTAAATGATTAAATGCATTATTTGGTAAAGTGTAAACAATTGAAATAAATTGTTTATAAGTTTAAGAAGTGATTAAAATATTGTTATAATATTAAGAATATTAGATTATGAGTTTATTAAGTGGTTGATAATATTTGGATAAATTTAAAGTCTTTAATATTTATCCTTGTTTTCGTTTGATTATTGCTTATATCATTGTCATCATCCTCATGCTTATATGGTGATGAAAGTTATCTTTGACTTACGTGCAAAGATGGACTGTTGATTATTGAATTGTATATCTTTGGCTTACGTGCAGAGATGGACTTGGTATGATTATGACCAGGGATCATTTGGTATAATCATGACCTGTAATATTATAAACAATGTAGTAAAAGTCCTCGGTGGCTGTAGTGCATTGATGGGCGCTTTTTGTTATGATTATGACCGAGGATTATTCTAAGATAGTCATGACCATTGATGATTTAATGAATATCCTTGGCCCGTAGTGCGGGATGATTCGATGATGTGGTTTATTTATTAAAAATCGAGTCTCACGATAAAAATTGATGAAAATAATTTAAATCATAGAAGATAGTAGATATCATGCTCTACTTGACTCTTCTAATGGATTGCTTATTCCTTGCGCTTAAACTTGATGTCTATTATATTTTATCGGTTTAACATTGTTGAAGACTAATGATAATTTATTCGCATTATCTTAGTCATAATATTTCTTCGGGCTAGTTGAGCTCACCCTTTCTTTCACATTGTTCTCTTCGAGAAATGAGAATATATTTGGGACGAGTCGTGGAACGGAGTGATTCATCCGTATGATAGCATTAGTAGTCCTCACTATTCTGTTAAATAGTGTGATAATAAATGTAATGAGGACTCCATTGAGTGTGGATATTGTCTAGATGACAATATTTGTATTAAACTTATTGTTCCTAAAAGTTGTCTAAGTTATTTGATTCAGCTATACTAATATCATGTGTTAGAAAGCTATCTAAACCAATTGACTTGGTGCGGACTCTTATAAATCTACTGAGATGAACAACCCTCATTGAAGGGGAAATTATATAACTATTGGGAAACCGACGTGCACACATACTATCATGTTTAAATGTTATGTATAAATAGGTTACTTTAGGTTGATCGCCTGTTGTACTTGTTTATATTAGATTTTCAGTATAATACTGTTAATTCTAGCAGGAGTTCTTAGTCCTTAGTGACTGCTCAGTTTTCATTCTTCTTGAATCTTGAAATGATTAAACCTTTGCATCTTGTTGATATCTTTCAGTCCATAGCGACACTTATTGAGAACTATTGATATTTTTTTTTATTCTTGAACTATCATTTACTATTATACCTTTGAGATTCAAACTTTATATTTGTTCTTTTTCCTTTGACAGTAGTAGCGTGTCTGTGACATCCCCAAAACAGGTATACATCACCCATCTTGGGTCGCCAAATACATGGTACATAAAATAACTATAAACTTCTTTTATACAACTGTCGTGTAAAATACGACAAAACATAGCTGAGAGTTTAAACAAGAATATTGTCTTCTAGACAATATTCACACTCAATGGAGTCCTCATTACAATTATTATCATAATATTTTATAAAAATAGTGAGGACTACTATAGCCACCATCTCGGACCATCACTCCATTCTCCGACTAGTCCCAGCTATATTCTCATTTCCTGAAGAGGACAGTGAAAGAAAAGGGTGAGCTCAACTAGCCTAGTAAAAAATATTATGACTAAGATAATGCAGAATAAATTATCCTTAGCCTTTAACAGTATAACAACTAATAGAATATAATAGACAACAAGTTTAACTGCAGCGAAACAAGCAATCTATTAGAAGAGTCAAGTAGAACATGATATCAACTATCTTCTATGATTTAAAAGTTTATCATTAATTTTATCCCTATAATACCCATTAACAGTTCTTTATTATACACAAGATAAAGAAAACTTTCATCACCTGTCTTCACTTGAACCACCAAAGATTTTAGTTAAATTCATAATTCATGTTTATAATAATGTGAATCAACAGTTCCTCCTTACCCCAAAGGCTTAATAGAATGTTTACTCAAAATCCTTACCCCAAAGGCTAAAGATATTCAAATGTAATAACAATGATCATACCAATCAGTTGTATATCTTTGCACTACGGGCCAAAGATATTCAACTATAAAACCAATGGTCATGATCATACCAATCAATTGTCATCGCCACTACTACTACCAAAGACATTCAACTGTTAACTAATGGTCATGATCCTGCCAATCACATCATCGAATTATCCCTGCACTACGGCCAAGGATAGTTGTTAGTATCACCAGTGGTCATGATCATGTCATACACCTGTCCATCTTTGCACTACGGGCCAAAGCTATCAATCAACAGTTCATCTTTCCACTACGACCAAAGATATCAATCAACAGTTCTTCTTTGCACTACAGGCCAAAGACATACAACTATAAAACCAATAACCAACAGTCCATCTATGCACTACGGGCCAAAGATGACTTTTAACGCAATATAAGAATGAGGATGATGACAATAATATAAGCATTAATCAAATGAAATCAAGGATAAATATTAAAGACTTTAAATTTATCCAGAGTTTAAAAATATCCAAATTGTCAACATGATACTGCTTTGTGGAGTAAAATTCAAGAATAATATTGTATCAAAAATGATTTGGACCGAAAAGAAATATATTTTTGTCATGAATAGTACTCCGGGTGAATAGTACCCCATGAATAGTACTTCGAGAATAGTACCCCATGAATAGTACTTCGTGAATAGTACCTCGTGAATAGTAACTCATGCATAGTAACTTGTATTCGTAAACAGTACCGTATACATAAATAGTGTCGTATACGTGAATAGTACCCATGAATAATACTTTGTGAATAGTACTCATAAAAGGAAAATACAAAAGAAAATGATATTCCATGATGAGTACAAAAGAAATGATATCTCATACGAATATAATAGAATATACGAAACTGCAAATGGATTTTCACCCGCCATGCGGTAATTCACGTAGACAGATCATTTCCACAATTTAATAAAGAATGAATACGAAGGGTTATTCACCATGCATGCGGTAGTCCACGTAGACAGGTTATTCCAATAAAATAATAAAGAATGGAATAATATAAGAATTTCACCATGCATGCGGTAGTCGGTAGTCCACGTAAAATAATAAAGAATGGAACAACGTTATTTCAACAAATGTAATAATAAAGATTTGAATAACAAACCTTTGAATAACAAACCTTTCGAGTATTGAAAAAATAACTCTCTTCATGAATACGAAAAGAAATAATACCCTTACATTTGTTGAATCTAAAATAATATTCCTACGAATATTGAACGAAGATGATATTCCTTACGAATATTGAACAAAAATAATATTCATACGAATATGAAAAATAATATCTCTTCAGAATATGAAATAAATAATACCCCTTACCTTAGAAGAAGACTGGATACTAGAATAGTGAAGTAACATATTACTCTTCTTTTCTCTCTCTATAGTTTCTCTTTATAATTGCTTTTGTGAGTCTTAGTGAATTGGTGAGAATGAAGGAAGAATGAGCTTCTATTTATAGGAAAATATAGTTTCGATAATTACACATTTTGGAGCTCAAAATATTACAGTATAATACCTTCATCTTTTCCTTTATTTTTAATTTAGTCCTGCAAGTATTATCAAACTTGCACCACCTCCTCTAATAGTACATCATGTGAATCAATAGTACATTCATGTGAATCAATAGTTCTATACATGTGAAAAAAATAGTTACAGTATAGTACCTTCATCTATACCTCCATTTTTAATTTAGTCATGCAAGTATTATCAATCTTGCACCACCTCCCTCTAATAGTACATGCATATGAATCAATAGTACACACATGTGAACAAATAGTTATAAGCATGAGAATTAATAGCAATTATTTGCTCATTTATCCGATTAATTACCCGATTGGTCAATATAACCTCCAGACACCAATTATTATTGGAATAGATGTCGATTTCCACTAACACTAATAATCCCAACACAACAAAAATATCAATTTCATCTTTATCAACACGAACTTATTCATCATTAATATTATAACTCACAATATTTAACAACCAGATCATTCCCAAGAAAGAGGGGGCTTTTTGATAAGAATTTCTCCCTATTGGCGCGCAATTAGGTGACCAAACCTCTCCTCGACAGAAATTTCTAAACATTGTCAATATTACAAATAATAATATGAATAACTTTGTCATTTCAATTATTGATTTAATAATATAAAATATTATGCAGATGATACTGTGACAATAATTGAATCAATAATATAAGAGATATTATGCAGCAATTACTATAGCAATAATTGAGTATAACTAAGTGACTTCTCACGTAAGCATCAATAATCAATACCGTGTGCTACTATGCAACCACGCGTATTACTGTACTTTTACTACCGGGTAGTTCAACAGTTTAATGGTAAAACTTTCGACGTTATTTTTATAAAAAGATATTTCTGTCATTTTCTAACTACGACAATACTTACATTGTGGGGTCCACTAATGATTATCTTGCGTCATGCATTTAATATTCCCTATTAAAATGAATATTCCCCACTAATCTAATATTCCCCGACACAACGAATATTTTATATCAACTTGCTTACTTTGCAAAATTTTCAAATATCACCCTTAACTTTAACCCTTTTTCAATTTAACCATTTACTAAATAAAACAATAATTATAAGAAAATTGAATACTTTCATTTCATAAAATTCGGGGTCTCACAGTGTCTATTTATTTTCATATTGATTTTGTAGGATATGGTACTATATCGTATGGTTTTTAAGTTTTGAATAAAGGTGAATCCCATTTTTCTTATATTGCTTCTCATGATGAAACTGTTAATGAATCATTGAAATGACATGCTAGATTATGTCATATTAGCCAAGATAGGATGACTAGGCTAGCTTTAGAAGGCCTTTTGGGCTCATTCGTTAAAGTTAACCTACCATTATATAAACCTTGTTTAGCAGGGAAGGGAAAAAACCATTTGGGAAGGTAATGAGGGCCACTAATCCTTTAGAGCTAGTTTATTTTGACATTTGTGGTCCAATGAATGTTAGAGCACGACATGGTGGTAACTATTTCATCACTTTTATATATGATTATTCGCGATGTGGATATATTTATTTGATTTCTCATAAGTTGGAAGCATTAGACTGCTTTACACGTTTCGTTGCTGAAGTTGAGAATCAAAGGGATAGATCTATAAAGGTTCTTAGGACTGATCGTGGACGTGAATATTTATCTGAGCAATTTAAAGGACCTAGTGAGAAAAAAGGTATCATCAAACAACTAACGATTCTAGGTACTCCATAACAAAATGGTATTATAAAAAAAATGAATCGTACACGCTATTAAATATGGTTAGATCGATGATGGCGCAAGCTGATCTTCCAATTAATTTTTTGAGAGATGCACATATGATTGTTGCCTACATCCTAATCGCGTGCTTAGTAAGTCAATTACTTCTGTATCATATGAGTATTAAATAACAGTGTTATGTGTTGTGATATGTTATGCTAATTGCGAGACCGATATTGTTGATTGTAGGTCTTTGAAACGCAGTTGAGTTATATTGTGTAGCAGTAGTCAACGGTGAAGGAAAGTTTCCTTAACTCAATCTCGAGTTATTATTTTTCAAATATATTAGTGGGTAATTATTGCTAATTATTCCACATCTGAGAATTATTGTTGATTATTCGCAGTTAGTGCAAGTTTATTAATTCAAATTGAATTGTTAATTTCGAAAGTATGACTGGGGAATAACTATTGTTGGTTATTCACATCTATAGATATTATTGTTGATTGCAAATAGTACAGTTGATTTCTTTCTATTATTGAACTATTTTTAAGCTATGTCTTAGCTAATTGTTTTGGCGAGACGAATATTTGTTGAAACTTGATAGGTTCGAGTATTTGAAATCAATTGTTATTGAAAGGTCAATGCCAATTATTTCGTCTAGATCAAGATAGAGATTAGATGTTAAAATCATAGTATTTCTTTAAATCCAAACTATATTGTTGTGATACGAATTCTTGTTATGAGATTGAGATGAACAACCTTTTATATAAAGGGAACCTTGTGGTCGAATATACGACCATTGCGCGATGTGAGTATTATGCATAATATTAGGTATAACGAAGTTGATCACTTTGTGTACCTGAGAGGGTATGATTTAATCTTTATGGTTATCTAATACACATGGTTAATTCAGAGTTAAACCTTTGATAGTTACTCGAGAAGTTCAAGATCCAGTGGGATCGCTCAACATAAAATCTAGAAATTATCCACTTTGTTATTGCGTAGGATCATCTATTGATAATCAATTGAACATTTTTGAAACTTTGAAAGTGTTTTATTCTTTCATCATTGAATTATTGTTTTGCATGAAATGCAATAAAGTTTGTTATTGATTAACAATTTATTCAGCTATTTCAAAGTCCATGAAGATTTGGTAAAGTTCTATCGAATTGATAGTCTAGTATTTTTGTTTCAAATAATTTATTGTATGTTTTAACTTGCGGAACAAACTCGTTGCTCACTGATAAGTAGTTTTTATACCTACTTATCCGGTATCTGTTACTTGAATTAGTTACTTAAAGTCATATTTCTTAGTTAATTTTCATGCATTTTGTGTTCATTTTGTAGATTATACGCTTGGGAACTGTATGAGCGACTATTGGTATGAAATCGCAAAGAATTGGTATGAAATCGCAAAGAAAAGCAATCCGGACATCGTTTGGGCTTTCATTTTATTTCATGTTCTAGGCTTGGAACTTGGATTATATTGTAGAGCTTCTTCTTAGCTTTCTGGAACATCTTGAATCATTCCAATCGGAGTTCGGATGCAAGAGTTATGATCTTTGTACCAACGGACGTTGAACTTCACTATTTTGGGTGGCCATTTGCATAGCAGTCACTTCCAGCTCAATTTCGACCTTCATCCATCCATTATTTCCCAATTATTAAAGAATTAAAGTTGTAGAGCTCATCGATATCTTCGATTTGATAGGTGGAGGGCCTCGTAACTCTTCCCGGATCAAAAGTTATGGCCGTTTTACAAGAGGACACTGCAGCAGAAAAAGGATGCCCGCCGGGACGGGCTTTTACTATACAAAACCCCTACCGGGGCTGGGGTACAAGCTGCAAAACAGAACCCTATCTTGCCGGGGCGGCCCCTTTAAGCCTTATACCCCTCGTCGGGGCGGGGGTACACGCAGAAAAGTTATTTTTTCTGTGAATTTGAGTTCGAGAAGGATTGGTTTGATCCGATTGACTCAAGGACTTCCAAGAGGACTTAAAGACATATAAAAGGAGGAGAATCACAAGGATTAGGGGAGAGAGAGGATTCCATTAGATTAGAGTAGAGTAGAATAGGAGAAAACACTAGTTCTTATGAGATTTGGAGATTGAAGCTCTTGGAAGCCATTGGAGATCCAGATCAAGAGCGAGACGGAGGACGAATTTGCCGACAACAGATTCACTTCTTTTCCTTAATCTTATTCTTATCTTTTAATGTGTATTCAATTGTTGATTCTTAGTTTTAATTCAATGAACTAATTATTTGTTTGAGATTACAATGGATCTTATTGTGTAGTTTATTTTAATATGTTGCACTATCAATTATTATGTTCTATTGTGAGGATTGTCTATTGTGATTTGGACTTAATTGTTTAATTGATTGGCCATCAATTACCGTGATAATCTATATGAACTCGAGAGATGAAGTTTAGATTTAGATCTGATCATAATAGCATGTGTTTGTGATTTCTGCATAGATGGAATTCATGATTCGTGTTTAGAATAGAGATATGCCTTTACGCCATATGTAATCTTATAGAGAACTTGTGCTTTAAATTCTTTTTAATTTTAATTCACATAGAGATATAGTGAATTAGTTAATTAGGGTGTCTTGCTTAATTCTATCAATTATGGAATTAAGTGAGTATGGGTATTAAGCATCGAGAGGTGGTTTTATCTGCTTTAGTGTTCTTGATTAACAATTCAGGATAGAAAATAATTGATGAGAAGTGTGTTAACTTAAATGAAGCAATAAGTGAAGTTGTGATCTTAAATCTCCATAATCTAATTTTTAATTAGTGGTAATTAGAATTAGTTTAGATAAATAATTTAATTTATAACATTAAATTCATTCGTTTAAATAAGATTGTGTTGGTTACGGGTTATTACTTGGTGTTTTTTATTAAACAATTCCTCATGGGAACGATACTCTACTTTCACTTTATAACTTATTGACCACGTATACTTGTGTGTTGTGCGTAATTAGATTTTACCCAACAAGTTTTTGGCGTCGTTGCCGGGGAATTAGTTTAATATTTTTTTGCCAATATTAGCTTCAATCAAATTAGTCTTAATTTAAACATTTTTTTTTTTTTATTTAATTCTCTCCCTATTTTTCTTTCTTTTCAGGTTCCATGGATGGATGCAATTATCAATGGCCATACAAAAATATGACTCCACCAAGGGACACAGGAATTGATGGACACAATGCATTTTTTTCATTGTCAGCACAGATTGAGACACTTTCGAGGAAGTTGGCCGATTTTGCAGCACAATGTCATCAAAGTGTGGCGGTTACTTGTGATTATTGTGCTGGAAATCATCTGAGTCATCAATGCACCATCAGTTTTGAGCCAGTACAGTGTGGTGGTGATTACCCCAATAATTATGTCTATCCCAACAACTATCATCAAGATTGGGGGTATCACCCGGATTCTTCATGGAGTTTCAATTATGAAGATCAATACTCTGCTCCAAATCCAACATACACTTCGGAATTCTCATGTCAACTTCCATTGAAAGAAAAAAAGTCAAACTTGGAGGAATTCATGTCAAAGATCATAGAAAACCAAGAGGAAAGGATGATGAGTCAAGAAATATCGAGCCACAATTTTGAGCACCACATGGAACAACTCATCACCACTTCAACCCATGGTCCTCAATACATGGATTCCAAAACTGAGACAGATAATTCAGGGGTAGTGGAATTGTTGTCCAAATTTGCATCATCAAATGAGGAGAGGAGGATTAATCAAGAGCAATCAATTCAGAATCTTCAGAATAAGATAGATCAAATGTTCAAAGCCTTGAACAACTGTCCTCAATATAATTGGTGTTATGACTTGAATTCTGAGATTGATGAAGTGCCCGAACCATATCTACAACTGGATGAGACACGAGATGTTAAAAAAGAGGAGACAAGTGAGGATAATGAAAATAAGTCCGGTGAAGAACTAACTACAAGTACCAACGAGGATGAGCCGATGTTATTAGTGTCCCAAGTTCCTTCGCCGCCAAAGATCAAGGGTCCAGTTAGATTTGTAAAACCGTGCCCGCTTGGTAGTCATGTTGTCGGCAAGGCTCTTTATGACATGAGTGCTAGTACAAATGTAAAGTCATGGTGGGATGAAGAGGAGAAGATAGAAGAAGAGCCCGTTGTTCTTGCCAAGCCTCAAAGCCCCAATCAAATCATAGGCTTAACGGACTGAAAAGCACCTAGTATTCAACATTCTCAATTGGGCACTTATTTAAACAAATCATGTTAGGTTACTTTAATTCGATAGCCATCACAAACGGGAACCTACCAAAAGTTATATTATTTTCGATGGATGGAGAGTTCCTCAATCATCGAAGAGGAATTGGATAGCATTAACCAGACAAAGTCAGGCTGAAAGACTGTAATTCAAGCGCTAACTAGGAGGCAACCCAGGAATTTTTATATTTATATGCTTTACTAGTTTATTTAGTAGATAGAAATTAATTTTCTTATTAAGTTCTCTTACTAATCCAAAGTGTTATTCTAATCCATGTTGTCTCTCTTCATTGCAGGTATTGGAGGTTCAATGGACAGGTAAAAGATTATGGAAAGGTTATGCAAGTCAAATTCAAGTGTGTTGCCCAATTTGTTCCATGTGCCTAACCTATTCTCCAAACATAGCGGACAAAGAGGAGGATTGCTATATTTTCAGGGAAGTCCTCTGCTTTACTTTTTTCTATTTCAGCCATTGAGGACAATGTCCAGTTTAAGTTTGGGGGCATTTTAGTGTCGTATTGCATATAGTTAGTTATTTACATTGTAGTTCGTTATGTTTACGAGTTATTTACATTTAGTTTTTGCATTTAGTTTTTTGTTTAAAATAAAAAAATAAAAAAATTTGAAAATATTTGAAAATTTTCAAAAATAGTAGTTAGTTTACTATGTTTATATAGCATTTAGTACTTCTTGCATGAGTCCAGTTGTTTGATATTTACAGTTTGTTTTGGCCAATGATGAGATTGGAATTGGGTAGACAAGTATAGTACTGACTATTAGAGCTTTGATGTGATTTCTTATTATGAATTGAGTTTTTTTTCTATTTGAAACTGGTATAATAAGGATAGCACAGTAAAAACAACTTGTTGATTGATTGAGTTTAAATTGATACATAATGGGACTCTAAAGGATAATGCTATTTGAATGGAAGAATGACAAGAATAAGTAGTTATGGCTAAGGTTAGAAAAGAACCTAAGTTTGGGGGAATATTTGGGGTATATAAGCTATATATAAAAAAAGTATGAATAAACACTGTGGCGTGCTTGTCTAGTTTTGTGGCCTTTGTTACTTGAGTAAGTAAGCTCGAGGGGATTGTCTTTACACCTAGCGCCCTAAGGTCTTAATGGTCTGGGAGTCGTTGGTCGAAAGCTCGTTAAGGTAGCATTGAAAAGCCTAAGGGAATAAGACATTGCATAGCTATGTGTATATAAACAAAAAAAATGGGAAATAAGAGCAAAAAGCCCCCGTAGATGAAAAATGAAGCATAAGTATCCTTTGTTGACCCTCGATATTGGTAATTGTATGATTTTAGTTGGATCTAGCTTGTTTTTGGATTTCTTAAGTTTACACTGTATGATGCCTTCAAAGATACTTGTTATGTGTTAAATTTGATTTTATATCAGTTAACATTGTTGTGGAGCACACACGCACTATATTAGTGATAACAGTCTAAGATTTGATGATTGATTGGGAAGTTAATGATTTGTTTTGATATGATGTATTATCATGTTTACTTGATTTCTCTAAGGCCGGTTGAATAGACTTGTTTCTGTCATTACTGATGGATTCGTAGGCATGTAGATTAGTTGCATTGCATAGCATTGTTGTCTTGTGTTTTTGCTTGAGGACAAGCAACAGTTTAAGTTTGGGGGTATTTGATAAGTAGATTTTATACCTACTTATCTGGTATCTGTTACTTGAATTAGTTTCTTAAACTCATGTTTCTTAGTTACTTTTCATGCATTTTGTGTTCATTTGTAGATTATACGCTTGGGAGCTGTGTGAGCGACTATTGGTATGAAATCGCAAAGAATTGGTATGAAATCACAAAGAAAAGCAATATGGACATCGTTTGGGCTTTCATGTTTATTTCATATTCTTGGCTTGGAACTTAGATTATATTTTAGAGCTTCTTCTTAGCTTTTCGAAACATCTTGAATCATTCCAACCGGAGTTCGGATGCAAGAGTTATGATCTTTGTACCAACGGACGTTGAACTTCACTGTTTTGGGTGGCCATTTGCATAGTAGTCATTTCCAGCCAAATTTCAACCGTCATCCATCCGTTATTTCTCAATTCTTATAGAATGAAAGTTGTAGAGCTCGTCGATATCTTCGATTTGATAGGTGTAGGGCCTCATAACTCTTCCCGGATCAAAAGTTATGGCCGTTTTACCAGAAGATACTACAATAGAAAAAGGATGCCTGCGGCTGACGGCTTTTTTTACTATATAAAAAACCTCGCCAGGCGGGGTAAAAGTCAAAAAAAGAACCAGCCACGGGGTAGGCCCTTTAAACCTTATACCTCCTGCCGGGGCGGGGGTACACGCAGAAAAGTTATTTTTTGTCCGATTTTTAGTTTGAGAAGGATTAGTTTGATCCGATTGACTCAAGGACTTCCAAGAGGACTTAAAGACATATTAAGAGACATATAAAAGGACGAGAATCACAAGGATTAGGGGAGAGAGAGAGGATTCTATTAGATTAGATTAGAGTAGAATAGGAGAAAACACTAGTTCTTATGAGTTTTGGAGATTGAAGCACTTGGAAGCCATTGGAGATCCAGATCAAGAGCGAGACGGAGGACGAATTTGCCGACAACAGATTCACTTCTTTTACTTAATCTTATTCTTATCTTTTAATGTGTATTCAATTATCAATTCTTAGTTTTAATTTAATGAACTAATTCTTTGTTTGAGATTACAATGGATCTTATTGTGTAGTTTATTTTAATATGTTGCGCTATCAATTATTATATTCTATTGTGAGGATTGTCTATTGTGATTTGGACTTAATTATTTAATTGATTGGCCATCAATTACTGTGATAATCTATATGAACTCGAGAGATGAAGTTTAGATTTAGATTTGATCATAATAGCATGTGTTTGTGATTTCTGCATAGATGGAATTCATGATTCGTGTTTAGGATAGAGATATGCCTTTACGCCATATGTAATCTTATAGAGAACTTGTGCTTTAAATCCTTTTTAATTGAAATTCACATAGAGATATATTGGATTAGTTGATTGGGGTGTCTTGCTTAATTCTATCAATTATGGATTTAAGTGAGTATGGGTATTATGCATCAAGAGGTGGTTTTATCTGCTTTAGTGTTCTTGATTAACAATTCAGGATAGAAAATAATTGATGAAAAGTGTGTTAACTTAAACGAAGCAATAAGTGAAGTTGTGATCTTAAATCTCCATAATCTGATTTTTAATTAGTGGTAATTAGAATTAGTTTAGTTAAATAATTTAATTTATAACATTAAATTCATTCGTTTAAATAAGATTGAGTTGGTTACAGGTTAGTACTTGGTGATTTTTATTAAATAATTCCTAGTGGGAACGATACTCTACTTTCACTTTATTACTTGTTGACCACGTATACTTGCGTGTTGTGCGTAATTAGATTTTACCCAACACTCACCCTTTCATAAATATAATATTTCAGCTAAGAACGAAGTAGCAGGAGGGTCGGAGAAAGATAAAGGCAAAGGCAAACTATAGGAGTAGTTTATATGAACATTATTTAATTATGTTGTTTTGCATAACCCTTTTGTATATCTAAGGGTATATTGGTTATGTTAAGGTTAGAAAACCTGGGGATAATGTATTGATGATATTAATTAATGAGATGTATATTTATATTCATAACTGAATGGGTAGTTAGATGTTATTTATGATGGATCGTGAGCACCAAACTCGGGGGTCAGGTAACTCGGATTTGGGGGTGTCACATTTGCAGTACAAGAAGCAGTTTTGTTACGGAGATTCTTCAAGCGCCTGCGTGTTGGATCACATTCGAGTGAACCTGTCACTATTCACTATGACAATACGACTACTTTGTCTTACGTTAAAGATCCTAAGTACCATAGAAAGGCTAAGCATATTGAGACTAAATTTCCCTACATTATGGACATTATGGCATGAAAGAAAGTGATCCTTAAGCATATCTCTACAAGTAACATGGTTGTTGATCCCTTGACCAATTCCATTTCTAGGGATGCTTTTCGAGCTCATGTTAGGAGTTTGGGACTTCGTAAGCCTTAATATATTTTATGTTTCATAATGGACATTTTTTGGATATTGTTTTTATGTAATAAAGGTTATTACATAATGTTGATTTTTATTCATTTCTATTTTTTAACTTATAAACACACATATATAAAGTGTCACAAGAAAAAAGGTTGATCTACTCACATAGATAACCTGCCTAATGAGCGAGATGAGACTATTTTGTGGTGTTCTAAATGATCGGGCACCATTTTTGAGACATTTTTGTGACGCCCCAAAAATAGGTATACATCACCCATCTTGAGTCGCCAAATACATGGTACAGAAATCAAATACAAACTTCTTTAATACAACTGTCGTGTAAAAATACGACAAAACATAGCTGAGTTTTTACATGAATATTGTCTTTTAGACAATATCCAAACTCAAATGGAGTCCTCATTACATTTATTGTCACACTATTTTATAGAATAGTGAGGACTACTATAACACCATCTCTGACCATCACTCCGTTTCCCGACTAGTCCCGGCTACGTTCTCATTTCCTGAAGAGAACAATGAAAACAAAAGGGTGAGCTCAACTAGCCCAATAAGAAATATTATGTCTAAGATAATGCAGAATAAATTATCATTAGCCTTCAACAGTGTTAAACTGATAAAATACAATAAGCATCAAGTTTAACTCCAGCGGAACAAGTAATCCATTAGAAGAGTCAAGTAGAACATGATATCTACTATCTTCTATGATTTAAAAAGTTTTTCATCAACTTTATCGCTGAGACTCAACTTAATAAATAAACCACATCATCAAATCATCCCTGGACTATGGGCCAAGGATATTCATGTAATCATCAATGGTCATGATTATACTGAATAATCCCTGGTCATAATCATACCAACAACTGTCCATCAATGCACTACAGGCCAATAAGGACTTTTACCACATCATTTATAACATTACGGGTCATGATTATACCGAATGATCCCTGGTCATAATCATACCAATCAACAGTCCATCTATGCGCGTAAGCCAAAGATGACATTCATCACAATATAAGCATGATGATGATGACAATGATATAAGAATTCAATTAAAAGAAAGCAAATGAATTTTTTAAAGATTTATAATTTAATTTATCCTGAATTCAATAATGATCAAATTGCCAACATAATACTACTTTGTGGAGTAAAATTCAAGAATGATATTGTATCAAAAATGATTTGGACCGAAAAGAAATCAATTTTTGTCATGAATAGTACTCCGGGTGAATAGTACCCGGGTGAATAGTACCCCCGTACTCGTGAATAGTACTTCATGAATAGTACCCATGAATAGTACTTTATGAATAGTACCGTATAAATGAATTATACTCATGGACAGTACACCGGCATGAAAAACTTAAAATTTAACAAGAATGTGCAGAAAATATCCTTGTAAAACGATACTAGATGAAGCATAAATTTCAAGGATATTCTACTAATTTCACGGAGTATTGAAGCAATACTTTAACAAAATGAGGGTATAATCAGGAATAAGAGACGAAATAATATTACTCATATACTACAGAGTATGGAAGAAAATATTATTCCTATGAATACTGAACAAAATAATATCTCTTACATCAGAAAAAGACTGGATACTGGAATAGTGAGGTAACAAACTTCTTTTCTTTTTCTCTCTATAGCTTCTCTCTCTATAATTTCTCTTGTGAGTCTTAGTGAATTGGTGAGAATGAAAGATGAATGAACTTCTATTTATAGAAAAATATAGTTTCGATACTTGCACGTTTTGGGGCTCGAAATATTATAGTATAATACCTTCATCTTTTCCTTCATTTTTAATTTAGTCCTGCAAGTATTATCAAACTTGCACCACCTCCCCTAATAATACATCATGTGAATCAATAGTACATTTATATGACTCAATAGTTCTATACATGTGAAAAAAATAGTTACAGTATAGTACCTTCATCTATACCTCTATTTTTAATTTAGTCATGCAAGTATTATCAATCTTGCACCACTTCCCCTAATAGTACATGCATGTGAATCAATAGTACACACATGTGAACAAATAGTTATAAGCATGTGAATTAATAGCAATTAATTGCTCATTTATCCGATTAATTACCCGATTGGTTAATAAAACCTCCAGACATCAATTATTATCGAAATAGATGTCGATTTCCACTAACACTAATAATCCCAACATAATGGAAATTTCAATTTCATCTTTAATCAATACGGACTTATTCATCATTAATATTATAACTCACAATATTTAACAACCAGATCATTCTTAGGAAAGAGGGGGCTTTCCGATAAGGATTTCTCCCTGTTGGCGCACAATTAAGTGACCAAACCTCTCCTCGACAGAACTTTCTAGACATCGTCAATATTGCAAATAATAATATGAATAACTTTGTCGTCTCAATTATTGATTTAATAATATAAAATATTGATATTGTGACAATAATTGAATCAATAATATGAGAAATATTATGCAACAATTACTGTAGCAATAATTGAGTATAACTGAGTGACTTCTCACGTAAGCATTAATAATCAATAATGTGTACTACTATGCAATCACACATAATTCTGTAATAATTGAGTATAACTGTACTTTTTTCACGGGGTAGTTCAACAGTTTAATGGTAAAACTTTTGCCGTTATTTTTATAAAAAGATAATTCTGTCGTTTTCTAACTACGACAATACTTCCGTTGTGGGGTTCACCAATGATTGTGTCGTCGTACGAATATTCCCCGACCAATCGAATATTTTATAACAACTTGCTTACTTTGCAAAATTTATAAATATTATCCACAACTATAATAATATAACAAATCCACACCATAATATTTAAAATTATATTTCGAGAAAAATTAATCTTTATTCATAAAAGTTGGGTTCTTATAACTTTAATTTAGTCGCCTTAGTTGGGTAAAAGAAGAAGTATCATTATATATCGAACACTTGTAAAAGGTGTAGCCTTTTTTTTGGGGTTACCAGACATTAGATTCATACTAGATATTATCTGAAGTAGCTAGGGATATTTTCTAAGGTTAAAAGCTAGAAAGTGATTATGTGATGTTCCCAAATTCAGACACTCATATCTCGAATCCAGTGCATCACGTGCTAATTCTAATATCATACTAAAATCATCAACAAAGGAATAATAGAAGAATTTACATTGTTATAACATAAATATTCTTGTCCCAAGGTCTCAGGACCGTTACTACAACATTTTAATAATTAAACTTAAACATAAATTAATTATCTTTTAATACATAATAATAATAATAATAATAATAATAATAATAATAATAATAATAATAATAATAATAATAATAATAATAATAATAATAATAATAATAATAATAATAATAATAATAGTTCTCTTACTCTTAAAGGACTAAAGCTATTATGTAGCCTTGCCCTTTCTTTTGTCTTTCCCCGAGATGCTGCCTTGCTCTGCCTTAACTGTAATATTTTTAGGAAAGTAAGAATGAGCAACAAGTTTGCCTAGTAAGTAATATAACAGCTATTAAATATGGTTAGATCGATGATGGCGCAAGTTGATCTTCCAATTAATTTTTCGAGAAATGCACATATGATTGTTGCCTACATCCTAATCGCATGCTTAGTAAGTCAGTTACTTCTATACCATATGAGTATTAGGAAGACAAAAAACCAACCCTAGATCATTTAAGACCACGGGGGTCGGCAGGATATGTGGGCACTTCTTCCCAATAACTTGGGAAGTTAGACTCTAGAGGAAGAAATGGTATCTTTATAAGGTATCCTGAACACTCAAATGGTTATGTGATGATATGCGAATAACCTAATGGAGTAATGACAGATTGAATCACGAGATGTGGAATTCATAGAGAATGAGTTTCCAAGCAAGGGTGACACGAGAAAGGATTTTGAGCTATATGAAAGGGTCAAATTAGTGGGAGACATTCCACCATACCTTAGCAAATGAAGGGAATTTGATTCTCATCATTTTGTTGCTAAGGATGGTAGGAGCGATCTATCACCTAAGGGGGCACCTGATTCACAAAATCTTGAGCCGCGTCGAAGCAAACGTGCAAAAGTAACTCAAAATTTTTTCAAAATTGAAGAGGAATTAATCCCTTCTCGTGCTTTAAGGAGGGGCCCTTATGTGTGCTTTAAAAGATGATAATGAACCTGCTACATATAAGAGAACTCTCACTTCACCTGCTCATAATGAATGGATAGATGCTATGAAGGATGAAATTGGTTATATGGGAAAGAACCAGGTTTAGGAGTTATTTGATCTACCGCCTGGTCGTAAGGCAATTGAAAATAAATGGGTTTTCAAAATTAAACATAAGGCAGATGGATCAATCGACAAGTATAACGCTCCTCTTGTAGCGAAAGGGTTCACCCAAAAGGAGGGTGTTGACTATAATGAGACATTCTCACTAGTTGTGAGAATTGGCTCTATTCACCTTATTCTAGCTATTGTCGTACATTTAGATTTGGAGCTTTATCAGATGGACGTTAAAATTGCATTTTTATATGGAGAACTAGATGAGGAGATTTATATGAATCAACCAGTTGGCTTTGAGGTTAAGAGACAAGAGCGCAAAGTGTGCAAGCTCAAACGTTTCATTTATGGATTAAAGCAATCATCTAGATAATGGTACTTTAGATTTCATCGAGCCATCATTGCTGATGGGTTTACGATGATTGAGGAAGATTATTGTGTGTATGTTAAACGGGTCGACAAAAGATTCATGGTCTTGTGTTTGTACGTTGATGATATCTTGATAGCTGAAAATGATATGTGATTGATTGTCACCACTAAAAATTGGTTGTCATCTAATTTTGAGATAAAAAAACATGGGTGAGGCAGAATTTGTACTCAAAAATAAGATCCATAGGGATCTCTCTAAAACATTTTTAGGATTAAGTCAAGAGACTTATATAAGATCTATTTTAGAACATTTTTCAAATGCGTAATTCTAAACCCGTTGACACTCCCATTGAGAAGGGTAATAAACTAAGCTAGGATATTCTTTGCCCTAAGATTGATCAAGAAAAAAAGCAGATGACTCGTGTTCCTTATACAAGTGCAGTTGGTATATTGATGTATGCAATGATGTGTACACGCCGAAACATAAGTTTTGCAGTGGGGATGGTTAGTCGGTTTCAAATCAATCTTGGATTTGCTCATTAGGTGGAAGTTAAGAGGATAATTTGATACTTGAGAGACATCATGGACTATATGTTGTGTTATATCAAGGTGGTGAGCTATGCTTATAGGGTTACATCGATGCAAATTGGGCTAGAGACTTGGATGAGCGTAAGTCTTCCACTGGGTATAACTTCTTGCTTTGTGGTGGAGTCATTAGTTGGTTGAACAAGAAACAACCATGTGTTACTTTATCCACTATGGAGTAAGAGTATATTTTATGTTGCTTTGCTGTGAGAACCCAAAATTTTAAATAATTCCAATTTTACGAATAAATTTTTTCTTAATTTAATATTGGTATTGTGCTAAGTATCTGTGATACGAGTTTAGTAAGATGGCTAAACTGTGTATTGACTGAGTAATATGAGTGTAGTGATGTTAAACAGCCAGTGAAAACCCTAACCCTAATTTCGGATTGGGATTCTATAGTTAATACAGTGATTGTAATTGTATTGATGAGTATGTGTTAGTACAGTATAGATTAATGATCAATGATTAATCAAATAAGGTATAACCTTAGTAAACCCTAATGGTAGATTAGAAACCCTAATCTAAGATTAAGAAACCCTAAAGAACAGTTAGGAACCCTAATTGCATTTTCGGGAATCCTAATTTCTGATTTGGGAACCCTAAACCCTAATTAGTAAACCCTAATTATGTTTTTCAAACACTAAGTGTAAGAATTAAAGGGAAGCATGTCAATTGACTAATATACCCTTAAAATCATGAGGGAAATTATCAAAAATACCCTTTTGGATGCAAAATGACCAAAATAGCCTTTAATTAACTTGTAAGCTAAAAGGTTTTCTAGAATGCAATGACTCATCACCTTAGATACACCATGTGCTTAAAAATCTCAGCCAAATCTGATCTAAAGTGACACCTTGCATCATCCAAATACATTGCATCAAAGTTAAAGAGAATTAAAGAGAGCGAAAGTTCAAAACCTAAGTCATTTACTCTCAAACACTTAGCCAACCTTTTTTCACACTAGAGCCACGAAATATGTGACGCCCCCAAAATAGGTATACATCATCCATTCCGAGTCGCCAAATACATGGTACAGAAAATAAATACAAACTTAATTATACAACATGAGTTGAGAGTTTTAGCACGATTATTGTCTTCTAGACAATATCCAAACTCAAATGGAGTTCTCATTACAATTTTTATCACGCTATTTTATAAAATAGTGAGGACTACTACAGCCACCATCTTGGACCGTCACTCCATTCCCCGACTAGTCCCGACTACGTTCTCATTTCCTTTTGAGATAATGAAAGCAAAAGGGTGAGCTCAACTAGCCTAGTAAGAAATATTATGACTCAGATAATGCAGAATAAATTATCGTTAGCCTTCAACAGTGTTAAACTGATAGAATACAATAAACAACAAGTTTAACTGCAGCAGAACAAGCAATCCATTAGAAGAGTCAAGTAGAGCATGATATCTACTATCTTCTATAATTTAAAAAGTATATCATCAATTTTATCGTTGAGACTGAGCTCAATAAATAATCCACATCACTGAATTATCCATGCACTATGGGCCAAGGATAATCGTGTTATCTCCAATGGTCATGATCATGCCAACAACTGTCCATCAATGCACTATGGGCCAATGAAGACTTTTACCACATCATTTATAACATTACAGGTCATGATTATACCGACTAATCTCTGGTCATAATCATACCAATCAATAATCCATCTATGCACTACGGGTTAAAGATAACTTTCATCATAATATAAGCATGAGGATGATGACAATGATATAAGAATTCAATCAAACGAAATCAAGGATAAATATTAAAGATTTTATAATTCAATTTATCCAGAATTTAATAATGTCCAAATTGTCAATATGATACTGCTTTGTGGAGTAAAATTCAAGAATAATATTATATCAAAAATGATTTGGACTGAAAAGAAATCAATTTTTGTCATGAATATTACCCCGTGAATAAGACTTGAGTGAATAAGTACTCGTGAATAGTACCCTAGACATGAAAAGATTAAAATTATCAAGAATGTTCGTAATAATATTTCCATGAAAAGATACTAGATGAAGCGCAAATTTCAAGGATATTCTACTAATTTCACGGAGTATAGAAGCAATACTTTAACAAAATGAGTGTAGAATTCGGAATCTGAAACGAAATAATATTACTTACATACTACAAAGTATGGAAGAAAATATTATTTCTTACGAATATTGAACAAAAATAATATCTCTTACCTTAAAAAGAAGAGTATTCCGACTAGTATAGCGGGGATATTCTCAAAGCTTCCTTAAACTCTAAAGAAATACGCTCAATATTATAGAAGAAGAATTCTCTGATTCTGGTGTGATTTTTAATTATAAACTAAGCATCATATTTATAGGAGAATGGAAAGGATACTATTTGAATTTAGAAATCACGACCAACAGTAATGAATTCACGGGCGCTGCAATCTGAAGAATTTTTTTTTTTTACTATGAAAACACTATACAGACACTATGCAAATACTTTGTATAATAAAATATAATATATTTTATTTTTCATAAAAAATAAAACTTATAATAATAATAATAATAATACCTCCTGTCCAAGTAACCCATTTCCCCCCACCTCACCCACACCACACCACACCACATCACCTTCGTGAACAATTTAATATATATATATATATATATATATAACAAAACTGAGATAACTTCTCCCGACAGTTTTGAAAAATGGGTAAGTGGGGGGTCCATATAATAAACAAAATTTACAACAAATACATCATAAAACCCCCCTCTATTTATCTCAATTCACTTGGCTTCACAAAACACAATTTTAACAACATTTATCATTAATATTATAACTCACAATATTAACAACCAGATCATTCCCAGGAAAAAGGGGGCTTTCCGATAAGGATTTTTCCCTATTGGCGCATAATTAGGTGACCAAACCCCTTTCCTCGACAGAACTTTCTAGACATCGTCAATAATGCAAATAATAATACAAATAACTTTGTCGTCTCAATTATTGATTTAATAATATAAAATATTGTGACAATAATTGAATCAACAATGTGAGATATTATGAAGTAATTACTGTAGCAATAATTGAGTATAACTGAGTGACTTCTCACGTAAGCATCAATAATCAATACCGTGTGCTACTATGCAACCACGCGTATTACTGTACTTTTATCACCTGGTATTTCAACAGTTAATGGTAAAACTTTTGCCGTTATTTTTATAAAAGTTATTTCTGTTGTTTTCTAACTCCGATAATAATTCTGTTGTGGGGTCCATCAATGATTGTGCCGTCGTACGAATATTCCCTGTTAAAATGAATATTCCCCAACCAAATGAATATTTTATGACAATTTGCTTACTTTGCAAAATTTATAAATATTACCCCCGACTATAACATTATATCAAATCCACACCATAATATTCAAAAAAATATATTTTGAAAAAATTAATCTTTATTCATAAAAGTTGGGGTCTTACAAAATACACATGTATTTCAGTCACTAACCAAACCCCTAACACCTTAAGATCAGTAGAGGAAAGCCAAGATCAAAGCTTGTGCAAGAGAAGGTATAAACCCTAACCCTATTTGATCTTATATACTAAGATAGAATTTATGTTTATGTGTTTAAATATGTGTTATTAGATGTTATTTAGTGATCTATGATATTATATCATAGATCCATTACATCAAAGTGCTTAAAATGGAGTTTGAAAAAATTGTCAAGAACCCTAATTTATGGCCTGACAGCCATATGTCAGAAGCCATAGATTCTTACCTGTTAACTGTTATACTTGTTAGATGTAATAAACTTGTAGTATGTTATGAGAAGTGTAATCTGGAATTCGAATCATGCTCATAGCATGTCCAGATTACAAGTTATTGATGGTTAAAATGAGTTGACCGACCATGACTTGGTGTTTCTAGGTAACCCAAGAAATGTCCAAGAAGGTCTGACAAGGTTTTTCTAAGCCTAGATATGTCAGATGTTATGTGATTTGATTGTGTTGTTATATCAAAGTTATACTCTAGTATATGGACTATAGATTTATGGTCTTAGATCACTTAAACAACAAACAAATTTAAAGTAGTGAACAGTCAAAGTAGGTTGACCTAACACGATTGGTGTTTTCTGGAAATTCCAGAAAATGTATGAATATGGTTTTTGACAAGGTTTGACCAGCTCAAATCTTGTGATTGTGATGTAGTTTTGCTACCTTAGTGTAGTGATGTTGTTCTTTGACATGAGGACTACAATATTGAACCATTTAAACACCTAATTAATAGCCAGAACCCAAGATTAAATGAGCTACAAAGTACCTACTTGAAACTGCATGGGTTTCTGGATAACCCAGAAAACCCAGGAACCGTCTGACAGCTACTTTGGAGGCTTAGATTTCCTTTGTGTGACATAGAATGACCTTAATGATTGTTGAATCATGTAGTATTACATCAATACTACAAGATCTGTACCTTAGCAAGCCCAGAAACACTTTGGACTATGAATTAAAGTTGGTCAAAGTTGACACCTTAAGACTGATTATGAGTGTTCTTGAGGCTCAAGAACACCAACAGTGACAGTTAGTGTCGCTAAAGGCTTTAACGACGGTTTCCATCAAATTCCTGGTACATAAAGTGTGCCCTCAAGGATCAGTGTGTGGCCATTTTGCAAAGTCAGTTGATAAGTGACAAAACCAAGCACTTGCTCCTCTGAACTGTTCCCCATGAACAAACTTTAACTCCCTTTGAAAACTCATCGGTATTTAGTGAATCCCTCCCTATCGCAAGTTACATGCTTGGTTGCTCTTATATCAATAATCCACGAAATATCAGTTTGAGCAAGAAAAACATGTGAACACACAAAGTATTAATCGCAATGAAGAAATTTATATTGTACCTTTTCATGCTCAGTGCATTCACAAGCAAAATGTCTAACCTGTTGACAGTCATAGCAAACCATTTTTTTTCTCCTCTTTTTCCCCTACAACACTTAGCATTATCTTTCTATTTTGGTGCGTCAACCTTAACATGATTGTTGCCTTTAGCTTGCCTCTTGTGTTTGCCTTTTGCATTGCGCAGACCAGCTTGAGTTATGAAGACAAAACTGCCATCTTTAGCACCACAACGCTTATATTCAAGCTCAATATGCCTTTTGAGATCAATAAGAGTTTTGATACTATCATTATGTATTATAGTAATCATGAAAGGATCCCATGTATCATGTAAAGACCTGAGCACAACTTGAATATGTTACTCTTCAGTAAGGGTTGTTCCAGCTACACTAAGCTCGCGGATCATGATCGACATTACTCGAAGGTGTTCCACCATAGTGTGTTTGGGCTCCTTCTTGTAACGGTCCAACTTATAATTAAGCTTGTGTAACCTAGTAGCAGTAGTCCCACCATGGACTTCTTAAGCATATCCCACATTTTCATTGTAGTTTTGCAGGATTCAAATTCGCCAATAAGGTCGCTATGCATGCTGCTTAACATGGTAAAGCGTACAAAACGATCATTCTTGACTCATTCATCGTATGTTTGTTTGTCTCAACAGTGGTATACAGTGGTGCCCTCCCCAGGCACATATAGTGGTAGTTAAAGTTTCTAGCACATCTAATTCATTAAGCAAATATTGAATTTTCTCCGACCAAAGGTAATAATTTTTATCATCCAATTTTTCACCTTTGTTAAGGTCAACAATCACATTTTTAGAAGTCACTTCACTACAATATGGTTGCACGAAATATGAATATTGGTACACACATAATAATTTTGTCATTAAATCTTAATTAATCACAATTATTTAGTTTATGAAAATTGAGAAAGCACAAACCCTAATTCACATTTACGTTTTTTCAAATGAAAATATGTTTTTCTACAAAAGTCAAAATTATATTTTCTTTACATAATAAAATAGTACATGTCGCCACGATTTCAGAAATATAAATTTGTTTTTTTGAACATCTATAGAATTAACTATGATTTTTTGAAAAAAGGAACCAAATTGTAATGCGTCAGCGCGTGGGGGCCACGTGCATGTTGAAATAAAAAGAAAAAGAAAAAAGGCAGCGTAGACGCCATGCGCGCCTAATGGCGTGTGGGGTCCACGCGCCTGTTTTTGGACATTTTTTGAAAAAAATATTTACAATTTTTTTTTTTAAATTTTCTGGTCACTTTAATTATTTTTCAGTAATGAAAAATATTTCCAGAAACTGTTTTTAGGTATTTAAAGTTCTTTAAAAATTGTCCAGAAATGTATTTTTGGGCCAAATTTTTTCCCATAAATGTAGAGGCATGTTTACAAGTTCTCCACTTAGAGGTGTTGAGAAATGGTTTGGTTTAGTGTCTTAAATTATTTAATTGTCAATTATTATTTATCTAAAAAATAATTGTATTAAATAGTCAAAAAATTCACATTATTACATTTTAATGTATACATACTGTTAGAAAAATATTTGGTCAATTTTGAGCAATATTGAATATTTTTTTCACATTTATTGTTGTGTATTTATGTGTAAATATTATGTTTATTATGCATATTTATTATGTAGGCGGAAGCGGATGAACTAGAATGTAAATGTACAAGTAACACCACGAACACAACTACTACGATCCTTCGTACAAATACTTCTCGTCAATATAGAGTTATTACTAACAATAATGCGGATACGAACTCAGATGTTCACACCAAGGACACTCAAATCTATTGATGAAAACTTAAAAATACTAGAGAGAGTACTTAGAGAGAAAGGTATTTGAGAAAAATAATATATTATTTTTCATTCATATTACACTCTGCAAGAATCAATATTTAACGATGAATTCGAATTAATATGGGATAAGTATACAAGTGACAAAATCAGGAAAGTTATATTATATAGAGTCTTAACCATATCAAGTATTATTTATAATACATCCAAATGATATGACTCTCTTAATCCCAATTGGGTTATCCAATATCCATACCCAAGTGGAAGTCCATGATCCACGGATCCGACCCGAATCAATTACTAACATTTATTATACTTGATATCTATCATCACAAGTATTTGAAAGTAGCATGCACACAAGCCAATCATATTTGATATTATAAAGCATATACTTTGTAACAATCTTATTCGTTTATTAATAAAAACATTCATTTATTAAAGGTTTTAATTTATCAACATAGTGCTGTTATATAATATGTGAGAAACCCATAGTTTTGAGCAATGCTTTTAGAATCATGATGATAATAATGTTAATGAGATCTAAATTCTATGATGGCTCACAAACTAAAATTGTTCCTAATCGTTGGATTACTAAAAGGGGGATTAGTGAATCCGGATACATTGGTACATACGTTGCTTGTTCATTGGATAAGTAGAATCGATCTCATGATCATTTGTGTGGAGACACTAAAGCAAGTTTGTAGGTGCTTATTGGAGAATAAGTTCACTGTGTGACGCCCCCAAAATAGGTATACACCACACCCATTCTGAGTCGCCAAATACATGGTACAGAAAGCAAACTACAACTTCAATAATATAATTATCGTGCAAAATATGACAACACATACTGTGAGTTTAAATACAAGTATTGTCTTCTAGACAATATCCACACTCAAATAAGTCCTCATTACAATTATTCATACATTATTTTACAGAAATAGTGAGGACTGCTAAAACATCTTTCTAGAACCATCACTCCATACCCCGACTAGATCCTGCTATGTTCTCACCTCCTAAGAAGAAAAATGGAACAAAAAGGAAAAGGGTGAGCTCAACTAGCCCAGTAAAGAATATTATGACTATGATAATATACAACAAATTATCATTAGTCTTCAACAGGGAAAAATCTAATAAAATATAATAGACAACAAGTTTTAGATCAACAACTGCAGCGGAAACAATAATCCATTAGAAGAGTCACGTAGAGAATGAATTCTACTATCTTCTAAGATTTAAAAGTTCATCATCAATATTTTATCCCTGTAACACCAATCAATATACATCTTTAATCAAATATTCATCTTTGCACTACAAGCCAAAGATATTCATTTGTATCACCAGTTGGTCATGTTCATCTCAACACATGTTCATCTTTGCACTACGAGCCAAAGATATTCATCAGTTAATCATTCATCTTTGCACTACATGCCAAAGATATTCAGTAATATCATCATTTAAGACTGAGGATGATGAAAATATTTTAAAGAAAACGAATCCAAATGAGATGTAAGGACAAATATTAGGATTCGATAATGCTTTTATCCGAGATCAATAATACTTCATAATAACCAATTGTAAAGAAGAATTCAAAAATAAAGATCAAAACATGGATACAATCAAAGATAGTAACCATAATAGACATCTTGGACAAAAAAGAAAATTTTCATTTTTCGGTGAATAGTGTCGTTGTGACGCCCCCAAAATAGGTATACATCACCCGTCTTGAGACGCCAAATACATGGTACAGAATTCAAATACAAACTTAATATATAACAAGAGAGCTGTGAGTTTTAATACAAATATTGTCATCTAAAAAATATCCACACTCAATAGAGTCCTCATTATATTTATTGTCACACTATTTAACAGAATAGTGAGGACTACTAATGCTATCATCTGGACTGTCAATCTGTTCCCTGACTCGTCCCAGCTATATTCTCATTTCCTGAAGGGTTTTCATCACTTTTACCGCTGAGACTCAGCTTAATTAATAATCCACATCATCCCTGCACTACGACCAAGGATATTCATTAGTATCACGGCCACAAATTATCCTTGCACTACGGGCCAAAGATAATTGTATTTTCATCAACGGTCCTGATCATGCCATAAAACAATTCATCTTTGCACCCTTGGCCGAAGACAATCCATAGCCATAATCATACCAAAAACTGTCCATCAATGCACTACGGGCCAATGAGGACTTTTTCCACATCATTTGTAATATTACGATCATGATTATACCAATAATCCCCTATTATAATCATACCAAGTCCATCTATGCACTTTCAAGCCACGTATGACTTTCAACAAAATATAAACATGAGGATGATGACAATGATATAAGAATTCAATAAAACAAGTTCAAGAATTAAATTATCCAGAACTAATAACGCCTAAATTGTCAACATGATACTTTCTTTGTAGAGTAAAATTCAAGAATGCTCGTAAGTATATTTCCATGAAAAGATATCGGATGAAACGCAAATATCAAGGATATTCCACTAATTTCATGGAGTATAGAAGTCAAAACTTTAACCAACCGAGTATAATAAACAATGGAATAACAAAAGAAATCACCATGCATGCGGTATTAGATGTAGACAGTTATTCCAATAGAATAATAAATAACGGAACGAAAGTCAAAGCGTAATACGCACCGGCGTGATATTCCAACAGAATAATAAAGAATGGAATAACAATGAAATCACCATATGCATGCGGTTCTTCGATGACAAAGTTATTCCAATGTAATAATAAATAACGGAACCAGTCCTGTAAAACGCATGAGCGTGATATTCCAATGTAATAATAAAGATTTTAAACAGTCCCGCCAGAAAACGCATGACAGGATATTCCAATGTAATAATAAAGAATGGAATAACAACGGAATTTCACCATGTATGCGGTACTTTGCATGGACAGGTTATTCCAGCAGAATAATAAATAATTGAATAACATAAAAATTTCACCAAGTATAGGGTAGCACATATCACAAAGTTATTCCAATGTAATAATGTAAGTTCTCTTCATGAATACGAAAGAAATAATACCCCTTACCTTATAAAGAAGAGTACTCCAATGGTAGGGCGGGATATACTTGAAGAAACTTGCACTACGCTCAAAGCTTTCTTAAACTCCAAAGAAATACGCTCAAGATTATAGAAGAAGAATTCTCTTTATAGTTTCTCTCTCTAGAGTTTCAGTGAATTCGTAAGAAATAATGAAGGAATGAGCTTCTATTTATAGAAGAATGGACTGAATAGTAATCAATCCATGAACGGTCCAGATTGATTTACTTTTAAACGGACGGTCCAGATTTAAAGCAAAATCTTTTAAATAAAATATAATATATTCTATTTATAATCTAATAAAACGAATAACTTTATAAAAGTAATCTTTTTTATATAAAAAGATTTTACTATGCAAAACACTATGTAGGCACTATGCAACACTATGCATAATAAAATATAATATATTTTATTTATAGGATAACTTTATAAAAATATTCTGCTTTTATATAAAAAAATTTACTATGCAAAACACTACGCATAATAGAATATAATATATTCTATTTATAAAATAACTTTACAAAAGTATTTTGTTTTATATAAAATCATTTATGTTTTATTACATTAATAATATCAATAAAATGTAATCGAGTGACTTATCACGTAAGATCAATAATCAATACTGGTGTGTACTTTACGCAACCACGCCAGACATCGCATTTCTTTACTACCGAGTAGTTCAACAAGATTAATTGTGAAACTTCCTCACTTTTTTTTCATAAAAATATTTTTGTCATTTTCTCAATCCGACAATAATTCCGTTGTGGGGTTCACTAATGATTGTATCGTCGCATTTAATATTCCCCGACACCTGAAGAATATATTCCCCACCAATCGAATATAATATAACAACTTGCATACTTTGCAAAATTTATAAATATTACCCACAACTATAACATTATATTAAATCCACACCATAATATTAAAAAAAAATTAGGAAATTTAAATTTTTATTCGTAAAATTTGGGATTTTACAGCCGTATTCGTGAATAGTGTCGTATACGTGAATAGTGTCGTATATGTGAATAGTAACCCCAACACAAAAAGTTCCAAATTTGATTAAAAAGTTCAAACCAATATTTCGGCATAATGATATTTAAGAAAATAATATCATTTAAGAAGAAAATTACATCCCTTACCTCAAAATAACCGTACTTCTGACTGAATTTCGGATATAGTGTTGACAGAAACTTGCACTAAATAGCAACTCTCCAAGTATCAAAATACTCACAAAAATACGCTCGATAATCTAGAGAGAAAAAAAACATGTTTCTGGTGTGATTTTCAATTCTAACCTAAGCGTCTATTTATAGGAAAATGCTAGAACGCCATAGAAGACTAAAAAAATAAAATAATATTATTTATTTCCTTTCTTTCTACGCCACCCATCTTGAATTAGCTAGCATGCCAATTCTGAAATTTTCTCGGCAGCCCACATGCATTCAACACCAACCAAAGTGGGTCCCACCCAATTAAAAATTTATTTTATTTTTCGAAACTTCAGTAATTCATAGAAAATAGGCCGTTTATCAGAAAAATATCAATTTTATGTCCATTCCGCATGAAATCGAATTCTCTACAACTTTGTAGCTTTGAGTTTTTCCAAATTCCAAACAGAAAAATATCTGAAATCCACAAACGGACGATTTTCAACACCTTTTAAAATTCATAACAAATCATGCGTTAATTTTCAATGGTTCAAAATTTGTGGACATATACTCAACTCATATATGTATAACATATCCAAAAATCACAACGATCCAACTATTTGGATTAAAATTATAACTCACGCAATAAAGTTTTAAGAACACCAATTTAAGTTTTTAATACCTCAAATCCGACAAAATACTGATAAAACACCTCAACATTAATTCCTTCATTTATAACCACATAAATAAATCCATTATTTATATCCACATCAAATAAATATTTCCTTATCATATAAATTAATAATTAATTATTCATAAATAATATTACGTAATCACAATTATGATAACCAGCGGCCCTACCAAGAAAGAGGGGCTTTCCAATAAGAATTTCTCCTTCATCAAGCGCCAAGAATTAGGTGACCAAACCTCTCATTGACAGAACTTTCTAGACATTGCCAATAATGCTATCTAATAATATTATTCAAATAATATGAATTATTGATCTGATAATGGGAAATGTTGTGCAGTGGCAATTATTGAAACAATAATAATATAAAATATCAACGCAGAAATTATTGAATTAATAAAATATTAAACAGTAATTACTGTAACAATTATTTACTAGTGCCTTCCTACGTACGAATCAATAATTCAACAATACTATGTAATACCGTGTTCTACTGTGCAACCACGCGTATTACTATATTTTAACCACCGGGTATTCCAACAGTGTTAACGGTAACAACTACGCCGTTATTTATTAAAACTCAAACTTGTCGTTTTCTTCATCCGACAGTTATTCCGTTATGGGGCCCACAAATGACTGCGTCGTCGTACGGATATTCCCGACAAAAAGAATATTCCACGTCCAAACGAATATTCCCCGACAGAAATGAATATTTTACAACCACTTGCTTATTTTATAAAATTTGCACATTTCACCCATAACCAAAACATTATATCAAATTAACTTATTATTTCAAGATAATGAATAGAGAAAATTCAATTTTATTTATAAAAAGCTGGGGTCTTACAACCTCCCCTCCTTATAAAATTTCATCCTCGAAATTGACATATGTACCTGGTGTTTCGAATAGGTGAGAGTACCTCGCTTTTATTTCCGATTCCAACTCCCATGTCATTTCCTCAATTGCATGGTTCCTCCATAAAACCTTAACTTGTGGTATAACCTTTGTTCGTAGGACATGCTCTTTCCTATCCAATATCTTAACAAGTACCTCCTCGTACGTTAAATCTTCGGCTATCTTGTCTGGTTCTAACTCAATGATGTGGTTCGGGTCTTTCACATATTTACATAACATCGATACGTGAAAAACGTTATGAACACGCGGCATACTTAGCGTTAAGGCGAGTCTATAGGCCACAGTTCCTACTCGATCGAAGATTTCAAATAAATCGAAGGTTTGAGCTTTCTTCTCTCCATCGACTATTACTTCTAGAATAACGCCTTCTTGCACACTTCTTCTTTATATTCATCACCTCCGTGTCTCAGTAGCTTGGAGCGGCTTTAACGTTATCGATTAAAGTCGATTCTACTCGTATATCATCACGTGGGTCCCTAAAGTCTTTAACTCTACCTTTATCGTTTATAAATTATACAAAATAGGTCTTTGTGTTCAACAATATAGCACTCGTACTTGCGTACGATCTTTTACTCAACGCGTCAGCTACCACGTTCGCTTTTCAATGATGGTATGGTCAGAACAAGTGCCGAAATGAGTCGCCACTTGAACTCTTGAAAAATCTTCTCGCATTTCTCGCTCCATACGAATTTTGTATCTTTCCGAGTCAGCTAAGTTAAAGGAGTAGCGATTCGAGAAAGTCCTTCCACGAATCTCCGATAGTAACCAATTAAGCCTAGAAAGCTAGATATTTCGATTACTGACTTAAGTTGCTCTCATATGTGATTCATATCCCAATCTTGGATTGCACGTCACAATGGCACCTATCGTTTTACCACCACACAAATATAGAGTTCCCTACGGAGAGTCTGGCTTTGGTGCATTCCACAAAGGAAGTCACCAGATAAAGGCTTGGGTACCAACCTTTGTACTTGGGTTTTTAACTCCTGAAATTCAATAGGAGCCATTTGATAAAAGATTTTAGAAATGGGTTTTATACCGAGTTCAAAGTCGATACAAAATTCAATATCACACTCTGGGGGTAGGCCAGGAAATTCTTCAGGAAATACGTCAGGAAATTCACTAACAACAGAAATTTTATTCAAATCTAACGTGTCTTTATTCAAATCCATAACATGGGCTAAGAAAGCTTGACATCCGTTTTTCAATAAACGAATGGCTTTATGGCTTGATATGAAAGTGTTTGACTTCAATGGTTTGGTTTCTTGAGTTCGCATAACAGGTTGGTTAGGAATATAAAAACTAACAACCTTACAAAAACAATCAATTTTGGCATGATAAGTAGTTAACCAATCAATCCCTAAAATCATGTTAAATGCAAGTATCTTTAAAGAGATAAGATCAACAAGTAATGTGATTGTGCCCACTTGGATCAAACAAGATTTATAAATAGTGGATGTAATGAAAGTTTCTCCTAACAGAGTCTCCACTGATAAATTAAAGTCTAATTTCTCTAGAGTCAAGTTTAAACGTTGAGCACAAGCTGGAGAAATAAAAGAATGGGTAGAATCGGTATCTAGTAAGGTATAAACTTCGCAGAAATTTATGATTAACTAACCCGTGATAACTTCATTTGGGTTCCTCACTTGTTGGGAAGTCATGACGACCGCTCTCCCTTGAACTACCCGACTTTTGACTTGTGCAGGGCAAAGATTTGGTGTCATCACTACCGCTGAAATTGAATTTTCTATAGGCATATTCCACCCTCAACTGCTTCATCGTACTCCTGTTTCATGATCTGAATCATTAATCTTCGATCCATATCGAATTGGGGTTGACCACAATGTACAGGGTAATTCAAAACTCGATGTTAGGTTCTCTCAATTGATGTCCAAAAAGAGAAATACATATCATCTATTTTAGCCTTCTTAGATCGAACATCTCTTTCCACAATATCAATGCGTCGTGCGGCCTTTACCCATGTATCACTCATTCTCACTCGTTCAGTTGTTTCTTCTTTCAGCTCAGATTCTAGCTTTATCGTCTTATACTCTGCCAAAGAGTGCTTCTGTTCAATCATCACATATCGGGTAACACAAGCTTGAATTATTGCATCCTTTTGCTCCACGACCGCCTGCCGTTCTTCAGCCTGCTCTTCTAACTCATGAATTCAATTTTTCAATTCTAAATTTCGATCATAAAATTCTTCTAATAAATTCTCCTCAGGTACCTCGTCTTCCTCTTCTTCCTCACTCTCAGCTGCTACCTCTGCGACTATCTCGGGTGCAACTATCAATTCTTCACTCACAACATGGATATCTGTAATTCCTTCTTCGCCTGACATCACATTATCCTGGTTGGTGATTAGAGGTGTCTCCATGATCTCATTCACTCCATTGTTAATGTTCATAGCTGCCATTTTTAAATACTGCCATAAAACAAGGGTTAATTAAACAAATTAACATATCACATAATATCCCTATATTATGACCAATCAACAAATAAGCTTAGGTAGGACACACTAGCGAAGGATTTACTCATCTCTCCCCTCCTAGTTCTATTCTCACATCTCAGCCAGGGATCATATCCCTAAGCTTTGATACCAACTGTGACGCCCCCAAAATAGGTATACACCACACCCATTCTTAGTCACCAAATACATGGTACAAAAAACAAACTACAACTTCAATAATACAATTGTCGTGCAAAATACGACAACATATACTGTGAGTTTAAATACAAGTATTGTCTTCTAGACAATATCCACACTCAAATAAGTCCTCATTACAATTATTCATACACTATTTTATAGAAATAGTGAGGACTGCTAAAACATCTTTCTATAACCATCACTCCATACCCCAACTAGATCCTGCTATGTTCTCACCTCCTAAGAAGAAAAATGGAATAAAAAGGAAAAAGGTGAGCTCAACTAGCCCAGTAAAGAATATTATGACTAAGATAATATACAACAAATTATCATTAGTCTTCAGCATGGAAAAATCTAATAAAATATAATAGACAACAAGTTTTAGATCAACAACTGCAGCGGAAACAATAATCCATTAGAAGAGTCACTTAGAGAATGAATTCTACTATCTTCTAAGATTTAAAAGTTCATCATCAATATTTTATCCCTATAACACCAATCAATATACATCTTTAATCAGATATTCATCTTTGCACTACAGGCCAAAGATATTCATTTGTATCACCAGTTGGTCATATTCATCTCAACACCTGTTCATCTTTGCACTACGAGCCAAAGATATTCATCAGTTAATCATTCATCTTTGCACTACAGGCCAAAGATATTCAGTAATATCATCATTTAAGACTGAGGATGATGAAAATATTTTAAAGAAAACGAATCCAGTGAGACAAAAGGACAAATATTAGAGATTCGTATAACAGTTTATCCAAGATCAATAATAGTTCATAATAACCAATTGTGAAGCAGAATTCAAAAATAAAGATCAAAACATGGATACAATCAAAGATAGTAACCATAATAGACATCTTGGACAAAAAGAAAAATTTTATTTTTTGGTGAATAATGCCGTATTCGTGAATAGTGCCATATACGTGAATAGTGTTGTATACGTGAATAGTAACCCCGACACAAAAAGTTCTAAATTTAATTAAAAAGTTCAAACAAATATTTTAGCATAATGATATTGAAGAAAATAATATCATTTAAGAAGAAAATAACATCATTTACCTCAAAATAACCGTACTTCTGACTAAATTTTGGATATAATGCTGATAGAAACTCGCACTGAATAGCAACTCTCTAAGTGTCAAAATACTCATAAAAATACGCTCGATAATCTAGAGAAAAAAAAACTTGTTTCAAGTGTGATTTTCAATTCTAACATAAGCGTCTATTTATAGGAAAATGCTAGAACGCCATAGGAGACTAAAATAATAAAATAATATTATTTATTTCCTTTCTTTCTACGCCACCCATCTTAAATTAGCTAGCATGCCAATTCTAAAATTTTCCAGCAGCCCACATGCATTTAACACCAACCAAAATGGGTCCCACCCAATTAAAAATTCATTTTATTTTCTGAAACTTCACTAATTCATAAAAAAGCTCGTTTATCATAAAAATATGAATTATATGCCCATTTCGCATGAAATCAAATTCTCTACAACTTTGTAGCTTTGAGTTTTTCTAAATTCCAAACAGAAAATATCCGAAATCCACAAACGGACGATTTTCAACACCTTTTAAAATTCATAAAAAATCATGCGTTAATTTTCAACGGTTCAAAATTTGTGGACATATACTCAACTCATATATGTATAACATATCCAAAAATCACAATGATCCAACGGTCGGATTAAAATTACAACTCACGCAATAAAGCTTTAAGAACACTGATTTGAGTTTTTAATACCTCCAATCCGACAAAATACTGATAAAACACCTCAACATTAATTCCTTCATTTATAACCACATAAATAAATCCATCATTTATATCCACATCAAATAAATATTTCTTTATCATATAAATTAATAATTAATTATTCACAAATAATATTACGTAATCACAATTAGACAACCAGCAGCTTCCCAAGAAAGAGGGGCTTTCAATAAGGATTTCTCCTTCTTGCGCCAAGCAATTAGGTGACCAAACCTCTCCTCGACGTAACTTTCTAGACATTGCCAATAATGCTATCTAATAATATTATTCAAATAATATGAATTATTGATCCGATAAAGGAAAATATCAGACAAATGACAATTATCAAAACAATAATAATATAAAATATCAACGCAAAGAATTATTGAATCAATAAAATATTAAATAAAGAATTATCGTAATAATTATTGAGTAAAGCCTTCTTACGCACGAATCAATAATTCAACAATATCATGTAATACCGTATGCATTCGCAAGCAACCACGCCAGATTACTATATTTTAACCACCGGGTATTCTAGCAGTGTTAATGGTAACAACTACGCCGTTATTTATAAAAACTCAAACTTGTTGTTTTCTTCATCCGATAGTTATTTCGTTATGGGGCCCACAAATGACTACGCCGTCGTACGGATATTTCCGACAAAAAGAATATTCCACGACCAAACGAATATTCTCCTACAGAAATGAATATTTTACAACCACTTGCTTATTTTGTAAAATTTGCACATTTCACCCATAACCAAAACATTATATCAAATTAACTCCTTATTATTTTAAGATAATGAATAGAGAAAATTCAATTTTATTTATAAAAAGTAGGGGTCTTACACACTAGACGTGGCTCGCTAAAGAATACTTAATGGAGTTTTACGTGTCTGTCAATATGAATTCATGAAGTGATAGTAGTACAAGTGATACTTAGACTTAAGATTATCATAGAATCTTGTGTATGATGAATTATACTTTGACATATTCTTTAAGACCCTTAGAGTATATCAAAGGGTATGCTTGGATGTAATAAGTTGTACATAGAGATAATGAATGATCAACAAAGAATCTACCGCTTTTAGTAAAAGAAGGGGATGTCCTATGTGATTCGATAAATGACAACTTATCAATAGTCCTTGGTCAAGGCATAATAAAATTAGAAAAGAGTTTCTAATTTGCATTATTTAGAGTTGTGCATTTAAAAATCGAAATATATATAATTAAATAAAACAAAATTTGGTAGTAATTTCGTGTCTTATATCTAATTGGGACATTCTATGGTAGAAAGATTGAATTGTATGATAACTATTAACTCAAAGATTTTTTTATGATTAATGTTAAAATCTATATTATCTGTAAAGTCGTTAATCACTAAGGAGGCTTATCCTTATTATAGAATAAATGTTATTAATTATTTAAATGAATTATATATTTTAATTTATTTATTTAAATAAGATTAAATTGTTCTAATTTATTTATTCACAACCGATTTAATATGGAGAACCTAAAGGATCACACCACAAAAATGAAAAATATTTATTTAAGAAGTAAATGACATAATCGTAATAATAAGGTAAAGTACATAGAATAAATTAAATAGCTTAATATTTATTATTTAATATTTTGAAAATGTTAAATATAAGTTAATAACAGAGTCTTATTATTATTATTTAATTCCTAAATGAATTTAAGAATTAATTAATAAAAGTACTCTCACATATTCCTAATTAGATTGAGAGTATAATTAATTAAAGAAGTTGATTTAATTAAAACAAAACCATATTCCTAAATATTTTAGAAGAGTTGCCTACATCTGTAAATAAGAGGAGTCTTATTTTGATTTAGGAGTTAATGACAATTCCAAGAGTTGAGAAAGTACTGACATATTCTATAGAGATAGAATTAGGGTTTTGTTAAATAATAATTTTTTTTGAATACTTATTCTTCCTTGGTGGATCACTTCTGGAGGCTACACTTAGGTTGCTAACGTTGAACAAATGAAGAAATCCACTCCGGTGAATACAAGTTGAACATGAAATGAATTAGAGGTGAACTCGTATATGAGGAAACTAGTTTATACAAGGGTATGAATCCAATCTCCTTCTCTTTTCTAATATTAATAATTATGCATAAAGTATGATCTTGGTGATGGTTTGTACCTTTTATGTCATTTGATTGCATGATCGCTATATATATATACAAACCTAATAGTATTTGATCAAAAATTCATTTATTCATAAAATACTTGTTACATAATATAAAAGTTAATTAAACTTTTATATCACAAACTTCAATAAATATATTTGCTTTAAAAGGAGATTATCATTTACTATAAAAGTTATTTAAACTTTTATATCGTAAATAAAAGCATTATCTGCTTAACATAGAAACACATTATTTATTTATAAAGGATAAATAAATCTTTATAAATCTGCACAAAAAATTATATATCCGCTTATATAGAAGCCCATTTGATTAAAAAAGCTTAAAATTACATATTTGTTTGCTCAAAAGTTTTTTTCACTTAAAATATAAAATTTATATAAACTTTTATAATTGTGCATAAATTCACATATTTACTTATACTGAAGCATTCTTTCATATGAGTATAAATTAATATCTGCTTACAAATAAGCATTTTTACACAAACATAAAAGTCTTTGAACTTTTATAAAGTTATCTGATCTTTAATTGCTATATGCTTATTTGAGAAACATCAAATATAAAAGTTATTTAAACTATTATATATTTGTACTGAATTCTACCTACTTACCTTAGAAGCATATTTCTGTTAAACATTTTGTAAAAAGGAAAAATGGTAGAGTTAGTTTATTTTATATACCTGTGAGAAAGACGAATAATTCTTTAACTAAGACCAAAGTCTTGGAGAGGTCAGCTGAGACTTGGGTCTCTAATGTACTTTTGAGCTAGAAAAAAAACTATCGTTTCAAGACCAGATCATAAAATAAAATTGAACTCAAAGGAAAAGTGCTATTAAGCTTGAGGAGGGAGTTGAGAGTTTGTTGTCCAAGATAATTAGTTGTGTATAGTTGGAAGTTTGTCTTTAAAACTTTGTAAAGGCTTCTTTGTCTGTTAAAGGAGTATTTATTACTGGGAATAATAGGATCTCAAGTCATGGAGAGGAGTTTGAAACTGGACGTAGCAACATACCCATGGTGTATGTTGTGAACCAGACAAATCTTTGTGTATTGTGTGATTGAATTTTTACTGTCTTCTATATTAATTACTATTTAAAATATGTAAAACATCTAATTGTAAGTCTCTCTCCCTATTTTCTCTCATATTTTATACTATTTGTGTACAATTTTTATTTATAATTTGTGTATTTAACACTACTCTTTCATTTAATTTGTTATTGAGCTTATTTTCTAGTTATGGGAAACGAGTTTCTAATTTATAAAGCTAGACTTACTTGGAAAGCAAGTAAGATTGTTTTTTGGGGTCAACCAATGTATGTGCCAAGCCTATATGTGTGGACAAACCCTCCCAACTCATTGGTTTTTTTTAATATTTTCTAAAGTAATTTTTATATAATTAATAATATTAATAATCTATTACACATTTCATTTTACAATTAGAGATATGTTTTTTTATTTCTATCAATTTCAAAAGTAAATTTTAAAATATAAATTGAAATAATTTTTTTATTGTATCATTAGTAATATTTTAGGTAACTTAAATACTATTATGTCACTATTATTTTAAAAAGTAAAATATTCCTTTAAAATGGAGATGGGAGGTGAGGATCAAACTTTGGTCTCAACATAGTACACCAGCTACCTACCCTTTAATTATTGGCAACTAGCTTTATAACTCGTACTAAACACGTTTTGAATATTTTATTAATATACAAACAAATATATATATATAGGGGAATTATCCATAGCATGTATTTGCTTTGGAATAAAAAATGGCATATAGCCTCTATACCTTCCGTTTAACAAATGAATGACTGAGAATAAAATTAAAAAAATGTCGTCCGCTAGAATATCTAGCGGACGTGGTCTTTGAAATATTTTGCCACTTTTGCCCATTTCTAGCGGACGTTCATGTCATGTTTTCAATCTCAACCCTCCATTTTTGTAATGAAAGGTTTAGATGTTATATGCCATTTTTTGATCCATAACAAATAGATGCTATGGATCATTGCCCATATATATATATATATATATAAATGGTAAGAACCTATAGTTTAACCACTCCATGTTACATTATATTATATGATAAGAGCCACAAAGACAACCTGAATGTTTCATTACATGTTACACATGTGCATGAATGAATGGAATAGATAAGTAAAATGGAATGGTGAGTGAAATGATTCATTCTAAACATCTTTTTAAAAAATAAAATTCATAAATTTGGTGAGAATGAGAACGGTTTATTCTATTTACCTTGATACTTGCTATTCAAACATGGCATAAATCTCTTTCAACTCGCACATAATGCTATATCAACTTCAGAAACATTCGATCATCACTGTTAACGCCAAGTTTCACCGGCGCGTCCAATCACAGAATCCACGCACTAAAACCTGCACAATAACAGATCACACAGAAGCTTGACGGCTTGTGCCGCCGGGGGATAGCTCTGGTGTGAGAATAAGTACGGGCCGTTCACAAGGTTTAACAATGGAGGCAAAGTGTTTAGTGCTCAAAAGTATGTATTACCTGTTAATTATAACCTTGGCCTTGTATTTATAGTACTCACCACCTTTAGAATCCTTCTCCGAGTCGGATATTAGGACTCCAAATCATGGTAGTTACCATAACTTGGGTCCAACATAATCTTCTTAAAAGGTGCAAGTGGAATCCATTCCAATCACTACCTTTGGAGTTACCTTATTCAATCATGATCAGGATCCCAAACTCTGCACGCAGGAGAGCCCACTGTGCAAGCCCAAACAATCCCACCATCGGGTCTGGGCCTCGGCCCAAAGGACTTGAAGACCCGACCCCGAACACCATACAACAGGGTAAGGCTCTGGCCCGAGGGGCTCGGATGCCAAACCCGAAGACATCCACGAAGGTGGGGCTCCGGCCCAAAAAGACTCGGATGCCGACCCGAACACCTCCAACCTCTACATAGGCTTCAGTTCAGTGGTCTCCTAAATCCCTTCTAACGTCAGGCCTTCGCCCCACATGAAGGTCAGTAAAACGCTCCCAAACATTGCCCCCCGGTCTCTGATTGTAAGGTACTTATAATTGGAGACTTGAAAGGTCAGGTATTCAAAAGGTCATGACAGCTAATGATGAGTTGTCTGGGGAAGCCAAATGGTCTGTCCTCGTTTCTCAAAATGTTGCACGTATTTACATGTTTGGACCCACTTAAGGCATTTAATAGCTACCCTTGGGTTGCGCATAGATGCACCTATAAAACCCTAGCCTCACCCATCACTGTCACTCTTTCCAGACTCTCTCATTTCAAAAAGCTCTGTTCAACTTTTCCGGCAAGGCAATTTCTGGCGAGCTCATTTCCTCTCCTACTCTTCACTGATTTCATCTACTCTGCGTCTTTTTGACCATCATTTTTGTTCATTTCCTACACAAAACTTCACATTTGTGTTTCCTCCTCGTCGAATTCATACTAAATGGCTAGTTCTGGCACTCCTCCCCCAACCACTGAACCAATTCCCCCCTCCGTCACCACCAAATGACCGGTTCCGGTTGATTTGGTTGGTAACTCCCATCGATATCACTACCCTACCCTACCCAATTCAATCAAGGTCTTAGAAGCTAGAATCAAACGCTTTTGTCATTCAAGTGAAGAGTTCTCTCATCTCCACACCCCTCCACCATCACACCTTCTCAAATCCCTGACATCCGAACCCTCTTCAACATCCCCCAAGAATATAAGTTTCGGGCTCCAAACCCTGACGAGAAAATGTTCTGGAGGCCCGAGGGCGAATGGGTCGTCGTTCCCCTGTATCTGTTCAAATACGGGGTTCGGTTTCCACTCCACGAGTTCATCTCTTCCTTCCTCTGCTTCATGGGTATCGAGTTCACACAACTTGTGCCGAACTCATATATTCATCTGATATCCTTCATAGCCCTGTGTCAGGAGATGGGGGTCACACCTGGCCTCAATTTCTTCTTTGTCTTATTCACCGTTGGCGGGTCAAAAGAATCTGGCCTTCGGCAACTAACTAAACAACCCAACCGTTCGGTCCTCATCAAAACCCCTTCGAGCAACAAGGGGTGGCACGACAAGTGGATCTTTGCCAAGGGAACCGACCTCCAACTTCTTCCTAACTGGGCCCATCCCGAGGACCTCATCGTAAAGGTATCTAAATTCCCTAAGGATCGGGCCTCTGCCTTTAAAGCTTTCTACAAGAAGTTGTCTAAGACTGAGTGGAACCTGGCGGTTCTGTCAAATGAAGCCTAGTTGTACAAACATGGATGACATGGGTGTAAGTATTTTGCCATACCAATGGATTTTCTTTCTTTGTCATCTAATAGCTTCTGTCTTAACCCCCTATCCTTTGTGCAGTGACCATTTTCAAACCCAAAGGCGCCAATGACACTCTGATACCCTTCCCTGTTGTCACCGAACCCATTCGTTCACCAATAACCGACGACTCTCTCGACGAAGAGACCATCCCCATTGCAGAGCCGTTGGTGGGGTCTACTTCGGGACCCGACCCTCCAACCACCAACAAAGTAGCTCTAAAGATGAGCCAAGCGGAGAAAACGACTTTGTTGAAGAAGTCCAGGAAGGTTTCCAAGCCGTCCGCAAGAGTCCCCACCAAAGTCGCCTCATCGATTCTCCCGAAGCCAACTCTTCCGCCACCCCCTCCTCAAACCGAGGTGATCGAGGATTCGGAGGATACCGAAAAGGCTCCTCTCGAACCCCAATCCAAAAAACCACGACTTGCTGAAGATCCTGAACAACAACAGCCTGAACGACAAGTTGCTGTTGCCGATCCCATCATCACCACCACTCCTACCTTCGGTCTGAGCTCGTCCCACGGATCGCCGACTACTTGTTGGCCAAAGGCCCCACGGAAGTGTTCCCGTTCACTCTATTCGATCATTTTAAGCTTTCGGGCGATGACGAATGATTTAAGGGATTTTCTTCTGAGGAATATCTGGTGGCCTATGTCCGGGCTCAGTGTCAGGTAACTCTAAGGCTGTTCAACTTGTTCTTGTAGACGTAGAGTTTGATTTCGATAGCTGATATATATACTTATTGCAGGCTAATGCCATTCTTTCTCGGGCCATCCCTCCTCTTGCCCGAACCACCAAAAATGAGGTTCAGCTAAGATCGGATGTGAAACTGCTCGAGGCGGAGGTTCGGGGCTTGAACTCGGACCTAAAAAAAGAACGAGATCTTCATGCTAATACCCGGAATAAGGCAACCCAGGCCAAACGCCAGGCTGACGAACTGAAGGAACAGTACGCTCTTCTTCGACATGAGTTCGTCGACCTCGAAGGCCATAATAAGAGGTTGATCGAGGATAAGGAACGTCTGGCCGCCGAGGTCAAAGAGCGGGAGCAAGCATTTGAGGCCTTCGGGGAGAAGTTTTTTGAAGCTCATGAGAAGCTAAAATATCTAATTCGGGAAAACAACTCCCTGAAAGAAGACCAAGCCGGAGCCAAGCAGTGGATAATAGCTGAGTACGAAGAGTCTGATGTGTTGAACGAGAAAGTCATGGCCCAATTCGGTGAAGGGTACGAGACTTATCGGGAAAAGGCTAAGGCGAAGCTGATAGTTATTGGGCTCGATGCTTCCCTTCTCAACTCGTCGGATGAAGAGTCCGAGGCCGGGGATGATCCTCCTCCCGAATAACCTTTTTTAAGACTTGTAAATTTTTGTACTTCTTCCATTTTCCTTTTTATTCGTACTTCGCCTGAATCGTAAGGGATCGGGTTTTGTAAAAATTTCAAAGCATGAATGAAATAGAGTATCTTTGATAATAAATATTTGTAATCAGTTATACTCGTGACTTATCTCGATCAGTGGTGTCTTTTCGAACCTTCTGATCGGACTATGCCCAAATCTTGTCTCGATTCGAGATCATGCGCCTCGATCGCTTATACCCGCTGATCGCATTCAATCAATCATGGCTATCTTCGACTTTCTGATCGGTTTAAGCCCGATGTTTGTCTGATCGAACACTGAAAATCGTATGAATATAGATGAAGTTAAACATCTCCAAAGAAAACTTTCATTTATTTCATTTAAAACTGAAGTGGTTACATGGATAAAGAGAAGAATGACATAACTATTACTGGTAAAATTTTATAAGTCTTCCAGCATGCCATGTATTCTTTACTTTCGAACCATCCATTGCTCGAAGCCGGTAAGTACCGGGCTTCGGTACCTCTACTACCTCATATGGTCCCTCCCAGTTAGGCATCAGTTTGCGGGTGTTCTGGGGGGTTGATGCCTCCGACTCCCGGAGGACCAAATCACCCACTTCAAACCTCCTTTGTTTCACCTTCCGATTATAGTGTCGTCGTTTGTCACATTGATAGATAGCCAACCTCATCACAAATTGACTCCAGAGCCTCTTTCCAAAGAGATCCGTGTTTGTTTTCAAACCTTTATCATTATATAGTTCTTTGTACTGGCTGACTCGAAGAGTAGGGGACCCGATCTCCACTGGTATGAGAGCATCGGTTCCGTATGCCAGTCGAAAAGGAGAGTCCTTGTTGTTGTCCTCGGAGTAGTCCTATATGCCCATAAAACACTGAGTAGCTCCTCGGGCCACCGACCCTTTAATTCATCCAACCTTCTTTTGATCTCGTTGAGCAGGGTTCGGCTGGTCACTTCTACTTGACCATTCGACTGAGGGTGAGCGACTGAGGTCTTGCAATGCTGAATTCCCAATTCTTTCAGAAAGCCTTCGAACTTAGACCCTACAAACTGTCTGTCATTATCGGAGACCACCGCCACCGGGATGCCAAAACGATAAACCACTCCTTTAAAAAAATTCAGGCATTCATGTTCAGTGATCTTCTGCAGTGGTTTGGCTTCGACCCACTTCGTCATATAGTCGATAGCCACAATCACAAAACTAACTTGCCCTTTGGCCTTCGACAAAGACCTTAGGATGTCGATTCCCCACACAGCAAAGGGAATCGAGGATAGGACCTAATATAGCTCTTCGGGAGGTTGATGTGGTATAGTGTTGTTCAGCTAACACTTGGGACACCTTCTGACGAATTCCTTGGCCTCCATGTAGATAGTCGGCCAATAATAGTCCTGCCTCAAAATCTTGTGCGCCAGTGACTTGGCCCCCATGTGATCCCCACAAATCCCTTCATGTACTTCCCAAAGTGTATAATCTACTTCAGATGGGGTTAAACACTTGAGCAGTGGAGAGCTGAAAGCCCTTCGGTATAGATCTCCGTTGATGAGGACGAAGTTTGAGCTTCTGTGCTTGATTTTTTGTGCGAGGATCCGGTCTGAAGGTAGAACCCCATTTCCAAGGTACGTGATGTAAGGTGTGAGCCAACAGTCGAGTCGGTCCAAAGCTAGCACTTTTGTCTTCGGAACACTTAGTCGTTCTAGAACCTCCAGGTATACCGACCCGTTGAAGGAGCTTGCTTCGGTGGTTGCCAACCTCTCTAGGGCATCTGCTATTTTATTATCTGACCGATCTACCCCCTGACAACTGTGCGATACGAAGTATGTGAGCTTATCTTTTACTTCGGCCAGATACTTTGAGATTCTTACCCCCCGAGCCTCATACTCCCCCGATAACTGCTTGACCACCAGCTGCGAATCACTGTAGATGACCAACTTCTGTACTTCCAAGCTCCGGGTTAATCGTATTCCTGCCAGGATGGCCTCATATTCTGCTTTGTTGTTCGTGGCCTTGAACTGAAATCGATTTGCCTACTGGACTTTGAACCCTTCGGGACTTGTCAGAAGGACCCCTGCCCCCCTGACGTCTGAGGTCGATGATCCATCCACGTATAAGGTCCACGAGGTCGGCATTTGCTAGGTTTCGGCCACTGTGTTTACATCTGGTTCCGTGAAAGAGCATTCCACTATGAAGTCTGCCAATGCTTGACCTTTGATTGTCGTTCGAGGATGATAATCTATAGCAAACTGAGTTAATTCCATCGCCCATGCGGCTAACCGACCCGAAACTTCAAGCTTGTGCAGTACTTTCTTTAACGGCTGATCCGTATATACCACTATCACCCGACCCTGGAAATAATGCCGAAGTTTTCTGCTTGCAATGATCAAGGCATACCCGAATTTCTCTAGGTTCAGATATCTTGTCTCTGCATCTCGAAGAACGTGGCTGACGTAGTATACCGGGAACTGTTTTCCTCCCTTATCCCTTACCAATATCGCCCCTACTGCCATCGGACTCACTGCCAGGTACAAGTATAAAGGTTCCAAAGGGATCAGTTTTATCAACAACGGTGCCGAACTCAGATATTTCTTGATCCCTTGGAATGCGTCTTCGCACTCTGAGGTCCACTGGAAACTCTTATCATTCTTCGGTCCCTTAAGAGTGTCAAAGAAGGGTAAACATCTTTCGGCTGATTTTGACACGAATCTCTGAAGGGCAGCTATCCGACCCGTTAACCTCTGTACATCTTTGTATGTCTTCGGAGATTTCATGTCTAAGATCGCCATAATTTTTTTTAGGTTCACCTCGATTCCTCTCTTGCTTACTAAATATCCCAGAAACTTTCCTGAACCCAAACCGAAGGTACATTTGGCCTGTTCACCTTCGCCAGGTTTCCTTCTGCTTTTGAAGCGCCTTCTAGGTCTTCCAGATGATCCCGGACTGACATGATTTTTACGATCATGTCGTCCACGTACACTTCCATACTTCGGCCCAGCTGCTTTCTGAATACAAAGTTCATCATCCGATGATAAGTTGCCCCCGCGTTCAGTAATCCGAAGGTCATCTTCCGATACGCATATATGGCCCGATGAGTGATGAAGCTTGTCTTCGGGATGTCATCCTTGTTCATTGAAATTTGGTGGTATCCCGAGAAAGCGTCCATAAAACTTAACATGTCATACCCCGAAGTGGCATTAATCAGTTGGTCTATGTTGGGTAGAGGATAGAAATCTTTTGGGCATGCCTTATTAAGATCTGTGTAGTCGATGCATAACCTCCACTTCCCATTTTGCTTCTGAACCAGTACCACATTCGCCAACCATTCGGGGTAGTCGATCTCGAAGATGAATCCTGCCTCCATCAGTTTAGCGATCTCTTCATCTATGATCCTTTGCCTTTCCGGGGCGAAAATCCTTCTTTTCTGTATCATGAGTTTTCTCTTCGGGTCTATATGCAGCCTGTGTAGCGCTACCGATTCACTTACCCCTGGCATGTCGATAGGCTCCCAAGCAAAGATATCGGCATACACCCGAAGCAAGTCCACCAGGCCTGCCCGAAGTGGTTCTGTCAATCCTGCCCCAATCTTGATCAGTTTTTCTGTGTTCCCCGGTATCAACTCAACATCTTCTATCTCTTCTGCCGGCAGTGCCATCGGTTCAGTGCTACTTTTGGTGAACGGCTCCATCTCGATGGCCATCGTCTATTTCTGTTTGCTGACCCCAACCCCTGAGGAGATCAGAGTGTTCTGATAACACCTTCGGGCAATATCAAGATCGCCTTTTACCTCCCCAATCCCGTTCGGTGTTGGAAATTTGATCTTGAAGTGTGGGATGGATGTCACTGCTTGTAGGGCTGCTAGGGTCGGCCTTCTCAGAATAGCATTATAGGCCGAATCCACCTGTACAACGAAAAATCTAACCGTGATTTCTGCCTGCTAGGGTGCTGTACCGAACCTGACGAGAAGTTCTATCGTTCCTAACACATGCACTGGGTCTCCGCTGAACCCATATAATGGACCCTCTCCTCCCAACTCCATCTTCTTTCCTTCCAAGTCCATCCTCTGATAGGCGTGCGTGTACAGTGTGTCGACCGAGGATCCGTTGTCGATCATCATCCTTTTCATATCCACCGGTCCGACCTGTGCCGTTATCACCAACGCCCCGTCATGCGGTTCGATGTGATCGGTAGGGTAATCTTCATCCGAGAAGGAGATGGAAACTCCCGAGTAGACCCTATCCTTTCGGGGTAATGAATTCGCTACTAATAATACCGCCTCGAGGTGCCCACTCCTCTTCCTTCCGGTTACACGCCCTACCAACCCGCCCGAAATCACATCAATCATCCCTAGGGCTTGTGGGTGCGATTGGGGCTGTGTTTCCTGAGTCGGCTCCCTGTTCTCCTCCGAGTGCCTCTAAACCTTCCCGACCGACCACATACTGCACCAGTTGCCCATTCTAGACATTCTTCTCTATCAAATCTTTCAAGTCGTTACACATCTCCGTTGTATGCCCCCGACATTGATGGTATGCACAATATTTGTCCCGACCTCTCTTTCCAGGTTTCGGGATCGTCGGGCATGACTCGAAGAAAGGTTTATTCCTCATCTCTTCCAATATCTTCACCCGATCGGTGTTGAGTGCGGTATAGACTTTGTTGACATTCTTATTCGGGAAAGGCGGTCATCCGTTGCCCGAACCTCCCCCATTATAGCTTTTCTTACCATAATTATCAGACTTCCCCTGATTATCGGACTTTTGGTAACCCTGCTTGTCCCGATCTTTAGATTTCTCGTAAGATCGGGAGTGGGGTTTAAAATTTCCCATCACTTCCTCTATTGCATGTGACCTCTACTTCGGTGGAAGGCTTCACAAATCTCACGGAGGGTTGATCACTAGATCCTTCATCAACTTCTTCGATTTCCGATGTCTAAATCAAGAAGTGAAGAATCCCAAGGCTCAGGGGAATTTAACTCGCTATCAATTCCCCACAAATTGACCTCTCGAAACCTTTTCGACGATCTGACCCGTGCTTTCATCCGACTTCATCGACCTCGTATGAGGAAGTTTCGTGATCTTTCCTCGACTTCTGTTACTTCCGAACCGGGCATGAAATTTTTCCCGAAGATCACTCCATGAATTGACAGATCCTGCTGCCAAAGTTCCCATCCATTCTCGGACGCTCTTCTTCAAAGTCGTTGCAAACATGTGACACTTGGCAGCATCAGAATGGCCGTAGTATGTCATCAACCTGTCATACCCGTCTGAGTGGTCATATGGGTCCCCCAGGCTATCATAGGTCTCCATCGGGGGCATCTTCTTCTTGAGGTTGGCCGTCACATGATTGATTTCAGGGGAGAAAGGCGACCCTATGCAAGCCGAAGGTGTCCCCAGTGCACTCTTCGTCGCCAACAACTTTTCCAATTCTGCCACCCTTCGGACGAGGGGGTCGGACTCCTCCTTGCGAGGGGACGATCGGGGTTTGTCCCTCCCGTATTCAGGGGTCGCGTCCTCTCTCCCATGTCCCGATCTGCCCGGACGGTCCGATCTTCAATCTGGCGAACGACTCTTCATTCTACTTCTACTTTCCGAGACCGATCATGGTGCGCTCTTTTCATTTCATTTTCTCCCCGTCGGGGTGACCGGGACCGGCTTCGATGCCTACGCCTCTTTGAGGAGGCCTCCTACTCCCCAGCCATCTGCGCCATCTGTTGTTCGAGCTCCTCCTGCTGAAGGCATAGGGCCAGCATGACATCCTTGTTCTGCTGCATCTTTTTCTGCATAATGAACTCCATCTGATCTCGGCTGTTCTCCCCTCGGTCCTTCCCGTGAGCCTCCAACGCCCGAGAATGGTTCTCATCCGCACGACTAGCCTGGTTGGGGGTATGGTGGCTGTCATCATGGAAGAGTCTTCACCGGAGGGAAGCAGTCGATTCCTCCTGGTCACCTTGGATCCTGGAACCCAATCTGTCTTTGACCGACCCTCTCACCTGGGTGGTCTGGTGTGTTTTTGCTCTTTCTTGGTTAGAAGATGTTCTCCCTGCTCCCCATGGCCTCTTACCGCAAAAAATCAGTTGTGATTGAATAAGCACTAATGCCCTCCTTCTAGCGCCAATGTTAACGCCAATGTTCACCGGCGCGTCCAATCACAGAATCCACGCGCTAGAACCTGCACAATAACAGATCACACAGAAGCTTGACGGCTTGTGCCGCCGGGGGATAGCTCCGGTGTGAGAATAAGTACAGGCCGTTCACAAGATTTAACAATGGAGGTAAAGTGTTTAGTGCTCAAAAGTATGTATTACCTGTTAATTGTAACCTTGACCTTGTATTTATAGTACTCACCACCTTTAGAATCCTTCTCCGAGTCGGATTAGGACTCCTAATCATGGTAGTTACCATAACTTGGGTCCAACACAATCTCCTTAAAAGGTGCAAGTGGAATCCATTCCAATCACTACCTTTGGAGTTACCTTATTCAATCATGATCGGGATCCCAAACTCTGCACGCAAGAGAGCCTACTGTGCAAGCCCAAACAATCTCACCATCGGGTCTGGGCCTCGGCCCAAAGGACTCGAAGGCTCGACCCCGAATACCACACACAACAGGTAAGGCTCTCATTCCCGAGGGGCTCGGATGTCAACCCAAGACATCCACGAAGGTGGGGGCTCCTACCAAAAAGACTCTTGACCAGCAATTCAACACCTCCAACCTCTACATAGGCTTTAGTCCAATGGTCTCCTAAAGCCCTTCTAACGTCAGGCCTTCACCCCAAATGAAGGTTAGTAAAACGCTCCCGAACAGTCACTATAGGGAAAATGATATCTAGAAGCACAAAAGGTTTGATAAGACTACAACAAGTATATGGAAACACAGTCCAAATGGTGGAACTAACATTGCTGCCAAGTATTCCAAGTGAGATCTACAACTTATTCTTTCGGACTTATAATATGCATGCATAAGATCAAGGTATCTATGTGTACATACAAACACAAAAGAAACTGGGAATCCCAAACACATGATACTGGGTACTCAACAGGGAAAAAACACTACATATTAATTTTCAAAATTGCAATAATATGAGAATTGCAATAATATGAAACTTTTATTATTTTATATTGATTGATGTAAGGAGTTTCAAATTTTAGTCTAAAAAGAGTTTCAAATGACGTATTATCAATACATTGATTAGATGATTAAATATGTTATAAAATATTATTAAAATATATTAATTGCCACATCATTTAAGATTAATTTGTGATTAAAATTTGGTACACTTAACATCATCTATCGAAGTATTCTCTCCTCTATCACTATAACAAATTTATTTTTGAAAATTATAAATTTGAAGGATATATTCTCTTTGTTCTTTAAAAATTACATAAAATGATTTTTATAAAGAAAATTTTTCTCCCCAACCCCACAAAAAAGAGTTAAAAATCAAAGTTATTATGTAAATTAAAGATTAGTGAAAAACAGGAGATACACTATTGAATATAGAACTTAATATAACCCTAGGGTTAAAGTTGTTATTTTTATTTTCTAATAAAAATAAATCCAAAGTACGAATAAAAAAATCGAAAGTGAATAAAATTTTACATTTTTTGGTGCTATGTTTGAATTATTACAAATTTATATATATATATATATATATATATATATATATATATACAAAATACAACCGATTTTGAATTTTACGTTCAATTCAATAAATCATCTGTACCATTCAAAAATTTGGAATAAATCTACACCGTCCATATAGTTATTTTATGATTTTTACACCACTAGTATGTATATATATATATGTATGGAAGGAGACACGAAAGTAATAAAGAAAACAGTTTTAGGTGTTGGAAATTAACAAAATCACAAAAGATGAAATGGAAAAGATTAAGGAAAAGATTTTTTTTTTTTTTTGTGTTTTTCTTAATTTACTAAATTATATTTTTAACATTATTCTTGATAGTAGATTATCTTAGAAGAAGTATGGATAATTCGATTGTTAACATATTTTTGTTTATATTTATATTTGTATTATTTTTTTCTCCGTATTTTTCAAGTTCAAGTTAGGAATTATGTTCATATTAAAAAAATGAAATAAGGAAAAATGAAGAGAAAATACCAAATTCAAGGAAAGAAAAAAAAGAGGAGAAGAAAATATAAGTTATGAATATATTGGTTTAAAAGAAGTGAAAAATAAAGGAAAAATAAAGAAGAGAGAGACTAGAAAAACCCCATTATCTACACCATTTGCCAAACCAGAACAAATAACACCACATTCAAGAAGAAGAAAGTCCAAAATGGGAGGAACAGGAAGAACACTCTTAACCCTTTCTCTTTCCTCAAGCGCAACCCGCTTTTCTTTCTCTCTCAACCCAATCCCCAAAAGATTTTCAGTCCTTAAACCCTTATCCCCACCAAACCCTTCAAGGGTTTATCTGGGTTTTAGTCTTAGACCTCTTTGCTCCACTTCCACAGCCACCACAACTCCTTTAACAGATGAATCCATAGAACCCATGAAGCATTCAATTTTACTCGAAAGACTCAGAATCAGACACCTCAAAGAATCAGCAAAAACCCCACAAAATAAGCCAGTAACAATTACGCCATTGCTGGGTATTGAAGGAGGGAATGATGGGTCTAGGAATAAAAAGAAGAAGGAAACTGGGGCTAAAGCTTCCACCTTTGAGGAGTTGGGGTTGAGTGAGGAAGTAATTGGGGCTTTAGTGGAAATGGGTATTTCTGTTCCTACCGAGATTCAGGGTATTGGTGTGCCTGCTGTGCTTGGAGGGAAGAGTGTGGTTTTGGGTTCTCACACTGGCTCTGGAAAGACTCTAGCTTACATGTTGCCTCTTGCTCAGGTCCATTTTATTTACGTTCTTTTTATCTATTAATACCTTTTTGGGAGTAAAGGAGCTCGTAACCTGTTTATTGGGTGCCTTGGCTGTAAAATGTATTAGAAACTTGTGTTTGCTATGTGTGTATAACGAATTTTATGTTGAGGTCCATTTATATATAATTGTAAAAAGTTTTAAATACATAAGCCAAATAGGGGTATTGGCTATAGGGGCCTTCTGAGGTGTAGCTAGCTATTTTTGAGATTTAGGGAGTTTTTGGGGTGTGGTGGTGGTGGTGGTGGCCTTGAGTGATAATCTATAGGTGCCAATTGTCCAAATTTTTCATGGCTACATCTTTCCGATGCGACTGATTTGCTGTGGAGATTCTTATTGAGGTGTTTTCGGGTAATCCATTCCTTGGCTTTGTATTAATGTTTGACCAAGTGGTCCTGCATCTGCGATTCTTCATACAACATGTTCCAAGTTGAGATTATTTAGTACAAGTATAACGTAACAGGACCAGCTTTACATTTGAAAGAATTGGATTACGAAAGGGTCTCCCCTCTACAGAAGGGTTGAAAGTTGTGGTATGGAAGATGAATCAACAACCAATCTTGATGCGGAATTGGGTATCGATATCAGGGATACGAAACAAATAGCTATACAATACTTTTCTTTGTTGGCAAAACTAATGATTTTCCCATTATAGTTGGCACCTTTTATTTATTAACCCACAAAACTTTAAAAAATTGAAATGACCACATTGAACTAATTAAAAAATTAAAATTAGGCCATTCTGTTAAAATAAGTTAACTTCCGTCAAATTGGCTAAAGTATTTTTCTACGTAGCACTTAAAAAAAAGAAAAAGAAAAGGAAAGGAAAGAAAATGGCCTCTGGCACAGAGCTGTGTGGCCCCCATTTATCCTCTGATCATCTTTTTTTTAGGTTTCTCAAGTTATTCCATGCTCACACTTTTAGCTTGCCCAAGACTATTCCTCCGAGGTATGGTTGGGTGTTGAAGCGGGAACCTTTCCTAAGAAAGTTTGTTGCATCCACAAGAGCTCGAAACCGAGACCACTTGCTTAGTTGCTTAAGCGACCAGATCCCCTTCCACTCAGGCCAACTTTCATTGGTATCCTTTGATCATCTTCACCACCATGCTACTGCTGCTGCTTCAAGTAAAACTCTTCACTCTCTTATTCCACCGGATCAAACAGAGGATCCGACATAATGTGAAATCAAATGTTTCCTTCTAAGATAGTCCACATAGAGAGAGAGTGGTGAGGTTTTGCAGGGAACTCATTTTAATCGACTGAAAAATAATGAAAGGAGGAGAGAGAATAGTGAAAAACCATAGGAAGAAGAAGAATCCAAACGGGTGAGAGTTTACCAATAATTTAACATTACTACCCAAGCAAGCCCTTCTAATCCCAAATCCACACAATGGATATTGAGCATACTTGGCATCGAATTACATCCTTTGCCGTTGCCAGTGATGTTAAGGGCCACAACCCTAGAATTTGAATTACATGTCATGCCGAACCATGAACAGTGATGCGAATTAGTCGAGTTCCAGCTCACGAGCATTCCTAAAGGGTCTCAAATTAAGCTCTTGAACTCCAACAGAGTTGTCCGATTCGGGGCCAAAAACGACGTCGTCGCAAGCTGAAGTGAGAACCCAAAAGATAATCAACAACTTCAAAGGTTTGTGAAGATTGTACCATTTTTAATTAATCACATAGGAATAACGATCCATCACTGAAACCCTTAAAGGGTCCAAGAAACTACAATCAAAATCAAATCTTTCACCCTTTTTTTGTCCGTATCCCTCTAGGACCAGTTGGGGAAACTGTGTTTTACTGGAAAAACCCAAACCCTAACTCTAATTTTAGTGCTTGAAAGCAGGGTAGAGAGAGAAAGCTAAGAGGAGAGAGAAAGGGGGGAGAATCAACAATGATGGTTTTGTGTGAAAACACGTTATTTTCTTTTACTTTTTCTTGATTTCTTTCCTTTTATTTTTTTTTCAAATGCCACGTAGGAAAATACTTGAGCCAATTTGATGGAAGTTAACTTATTTTAATAGAATGGTCTAATTTTAATTTTTTAATTAGTTCAATGAGGTAATTTCAATTTTTTAAAGTTTAGTGGGTTAATAAATAAAAGGTGTCAACTACAGTCAGAAAATCATTAGTTTTGCCTTTCTTTTTTGTTTTAGAAAAAAAAAAACTAAAAAACTAAAATAAGTAAAATAATGAATTTAATGTATATAAAGTTGTCATTTAAATATTTAATACGTATAACATTATGCAAGTCATATGATACATAGTAACATAGCTAATTTGACTTGTTAACATTTTCTTGATGCTAAATTATAAATTCTTTATATATCTTGCAGATACCAATATTGGATGATACCTTTATGTATCGGCCGATACCGTTATGTACTTATGTAACCAATGTACATAACCAATACCGTTATGTACCTTTTTCAGGTCTTCTCACTATAGAGGGAGAATTCAAATTTTTAACAATTACCTTAGATGTGTTGCTCTTGAATATGGCTTGTCGTTTCATTTTTTTACTCCATGTGATGATCCCCCTAACTATTCCTTACGAAGTACGTTTATGGTCTTAGACTGATTTTGGACACGATGTAAAGAGCCAATGCTGGAGCACCGTAGTCTTCATTTGTGTAGTTTGTGACATCTGTAATCCTTTCTAGGACACTCACCCACTTGGTGGACATCCCTTGGTGATAACCTTAGCCATGCTTTTGGTTTGTAAAAAATTTAGCCATACTTTTGCTCCCCAAGGGTTATCACAATATGTCTACTATAGTATGTGTAAGATTTTTCTTATCTTGAAACAGAGTAATTGCACACCCATTGTATGATATACGCTCTGTTCTAAAAATCTCCGCCTAGGTCCGCCTAGGCCCCGCCTAGGCGCTAGGCCCCCTCTTGGCCTAGCCTAGGACCTAGGCCCCCCTCGGCACCTCTAAGCCCCAGGCGCCTCACCTAGGCCTGAGAGACGACAAAAAAATTCTCTAGAAAATTAAGCGAGTTCTAGGTGGAGAATTTTTTTTATTTTAATAATTACCCAAACCAAATCTTGATATATTTATTTTTCTAATGATTACCATATTCATAATACAGGTTGTAGCATATATCAAATCACAACAAGAAGTGAACAATACCAAGTCAAATGAATAATTTTATTATAGTTGTAATTTTTTGAACTTGTACCAACTTCAAATTATATAAATGAGGATACATTTGTAATATTTAGTTTAATTCTATTTTATAATTCTTAAATTTATGTTTAGTTTCAAGTTTTATTATTGAATTAAATTCTTGAAATTTTAAAATTTATTATTTAATAGCAATCTTATTTATAAATAAAACTAATACGTTAAAAATATGTTTATACTTTGAACAATTGCATGTTTGTGTTTGAACTTTGACATTAGCAATATGGATATGTGTTTAAACTTTAAGAAAAGACCTTTATTATCTTTATTATAGATTGTTATGTTTTATATTATTATTTTGTTTGGATAAATGTAAGATAAAATATTAAAATTATCTTAAAATAAAAAATCCGCCTAGGCCCGCTTAAGCCCGCCTAGGCCCCCTAGGCCCTAGGTTTCCCTCGTCGCCTCGCCTCCCGCCTAGCGCCTTTTAGAACATTGGATATACGTAGTACATGCAAAAGTAACATAGTTCAGTTAGTTGTTTGTTGTAGTTGTTGAGACGGGATGAGGCATTGTACGGTAAGCTAATGAGGCCTAGACGTCCTCGAGCTGTTGTGCTATGCCCCACAAGGGAGCTATCTGAGCAGGTTTGTAAATATACTTTTTATCTTTAGACTCACATATGTAGTGTGGACTTCTTTAACTGTAAGTGGATGATCTTTGCAGGTCTTTCGGGTGGCGAAGTCTGTTAGCCATCATGCACGATTCAGGTGTACCATGGTTAGTGGTGGTGGCCGTCTAAGACCCCAAGAGGATTCACTAAATACCCCAATTGACATGGTAGTCGGGACACCAGGCAGGGTTCTCCAACATATCGAGGATGGAAACTTGGTGTATGGTGACATCAGATACGTGGTGATTACCTCCCCACTTTTGCACTTTTCTCTTATTTGTTTGCAAGGAGTTCTTCATGTTCACTTTATGAATTAATGTCAATATTATAAAAGTATTTGAGCACTCTAGTGCTTTTTGGTACATTGAGTAGTGTTTAATCTCATGTAGGTTTTGGATGAGGCAGATACCATGTTTGATCGTGGTTTTGGTCCTGAAATTCGCAAGTTTCTTGGCCCATTGAATAACCGTGCATCGAAACCCGGTGGTTTAGGATTTCAAACTGTTTTAGTCACCGCAACAATGACAAAGGTATGCTAATTCATGATACTTGAAACCCTAAGAGAAATTTTTGTGGGCATCTTCATGAGATAGAAACTTCTCTGATATTGTGATATTAGACTGTATATATTTAGTTGGCAAAAAGTAATTTTACCCGACTGTGGTTGTACCTTTTTAAGCATTATTCCACTAAATTTTAAAAAAATGCAATTGACACTGAACTTTTTAACATTTATTAATTGGACCATTCCGTCAGATTTATTGGACGGACGTCAAATTCCTTCTTTTATTTTCAGACGTGACTTTAAAAAGAAAACGGAAAAGACATGCATGTAAACGCTGAGGTGGCTTATTTGGCTAATCAGTTGAGTCCCATGTAACTAGGTCTAGCTCAACAGTTCAGTCAATCGGGTCATCCCCTGATTTTTTGTTCACTAGTTTTGAATCGGGTCGGAGAAACCCCAGTGCTATCATGGTTTATGATCTGCAAGGTAGTTTTCGTTACAGAAATTGGTCATTAGAAATCCAACCTAACCTATCCTCTATTTTTCCTTTCCTTTAATATCAAACCCTGTTGACATAATACTTCTTCAAGCTTCTTTCAATTTTGACAATTATTAGCTTTGTAAAGCTGAAAAAATATGCCACAAATTACAGCTTCAAGGCCTCCTGCAAATGGGTTTCATACAAAAAGGCCAGATTCTTCCAACTCCAGCATATTCAGTATCGATGTGGCTGGTCAACTTTTTCAACCCATCAAACAAACCATAACCCTAGCTGGCCCCAAATCCCTCGTGTAGGGCTTACAATTCTGATCAACAATCTATCCCTTTCATTGACAGAGACCCTGAATTGTTGCCCATCCTTCTTTCCTTCCTCAGAACTGGTAATCTTCCATCCAAAGCTAAAGCCTTTGATCTTCAAGATCTCGTTTCTGAAGCTTAATTTTATGGAATTGAAGAACTCCTCGTTGCTTCACAGTCAAACCCATCTCAATTCGAAGCTTTTAACCTCGAAAAATCTTTAATCTTGCCCTTGAGTGGCAGAGATTCTCCTTCAATCTCAATGAAGCTGTACGGATCTGTTCATGTAGCTTACGGTAGCAAAATCACATTTTTGATTGGTCTTTACAGAGAAAATCCACAATTTTGACCCAATTCACAGCTGTGGATTCTTTGCTATCATGTTTTATGTGGATTCTTCCGCCCAATCCACGTTGGACTCACCTAAATGAAAATATAAGCTAGGTCAGTATTTACCCATCTTTTCCTTTTTCTTTTAAAAGCCACGTCTGAAAATAATGTAAGGAAATTGATATCCGTCCAATAAATATGACGGAATGGTCAAATTAATACATTTTAAAAAGTTCAGTGGGCCAATTGCATTTTTTAAGAGTTTAGTGGGGTAATGCTTAAAAGGGTACAACCATAATGGGGTAAAACTACTTTTTACCTATTTTAGTTCAACAAGTTAATTTGTTTCGTGCAGATACAAGTAAAATACACAAACACACGCACACACTTAAACAACATTTATTTTTGTATGAGTAAATTTGTTGCAATTTTATGTTACGTGGTTGGAGCTTATAAATAAGTTGCTCAAAGCTTATTCGAGTGTAAGACACCATGAGATTAGGTTTGTGCAAATGAAACCTGCTGATTTCATCGGTTCTGGTTTGTTTATCTAATCAGGATCTACGCCAATTAGACTTTTTACCTAATCTTTGTCTTAGTATGAACATGGTCTCCGAGAATATAGTATAACTGATCTATTTGAGGTTTGCAGGCAGTGCAAAAACTGGTTGATGAGGAGTTTCAAGGAATCATACATTTGCGCACTTCAACATTGCATAAGAAGATTGCTTCTGCTCGCCATGATTTTATCAAACTTTCGGGTTCAGAAAACAAGCTCGAGGCATTGCTGCAGGTTGGTTTCAGTTTATTGTTTTGTTTGTAATTTTTTGTGTAATTGTTAATAACTTTTAGATGGGGGTTATATTGGTGGTCATGGACCTCATGGTTATGCTAATTGCAATTACTAGTATGTATTTTGTTGCAATATAAAGATTTTGATATGTTCTCTACTCTTATTAGACATATGTGATCTCCGAACTTAAAACATTTCTCTCTTGATTAAAACACTTTGTTCTTAATTTTCTACTCTTGGTATCAAACTACACTTGAATCATGTTTGGCTAGATGAATCCTAATTTAGATATATGTATCTCTGAACTTAAGATGGGCGGATGTAGGAATTTTATCAAGAGAGGGCACACTTATAATTAAATAAAAAATATGATAAAATTACATTACTCGTTAGATTAAAAGAGTCTCATCTGTAATATATACAAGTATTAATGATGCATATTTCTTTCATAATTACCATTAAAAATAGTGAGTTGTTAAGTGATGACATTTAATGAAATTATAATGACAAATTTGAGGATATTGTGTCATTTTATACTACTATCAATAAAAGGGGCACTCCTTTTGTGGAGCAATAAAAAAACCAGATTCTTTTATTGTGAAACAGATGGAATAATTAAATTCACCAAATATAGATTTTAAAAACTCATAAAAATTACTGCAAAATCATATTTAGAACTTCATTTTTGGAAGTCGATAAATCTTTTTATTCTTAAGAGAGGTAACTTTACTTTTACCACCCGTATACTAACAAAGAAGTGCGAATATTGACCTTAATTTTTCACTCTTGGTTTTGAACTTGATAAGTGAATCGTGGAAGGGGAACAGGAAAAAAATGATGTGAATAGTAGGCTATTGGGTATTTTAAATTTCACATTGGAAGCCAGAATTAGTATGAGTACTAGTCCCAGTAATTGGTGGCAAACTGTAAAGTTCTACAGGTTTCCTCTTTAGTTTCTCATTTAATTATCGTGGTGCTTTCATCAATCCTACATTAATTCTCATTATTTCTTTGTTCAAATGTCGTCGAAATAGAATGAAAAGATAAGGATGCTTACAATGCTACCTTTCACGAAATTGTAGAGTAGACATCCCTCTTGCATTAGTGTTTCTAGAAGGATCATGGGGTTACTAAAGTCAATTTGAAAACTTGGAAGTAGCCTTGCAAGATTGGCTAACAATTTCACTATCCATGAAGGTTGAAAAGCAGTCTAGAGCTCACTGGTGCTCAGTTTGTTATGTCTTGTGATCCTTTTATCAGTTAAGAATTTGTGCAACTTCTTTGAAAGGGATTACGGGGCCTTCCTGCATTAGGGCCTTGTGGTTTTACTTCAGTGTTTTGTTTGGAGGACTTCTCCTTTTTAGTTCTTAGAGATAGCTACTTAACTTTTGTTTTGTTCTGAGATAGGTTCTTTTTTCTTGCTTATTTGTTGGCTTTTGTCATGGGTGACTTTAGGGGTATTTCTGGGTTTGATCTTTGTAGAGATTAAAGAGTTTTCGTGCCCTCATTTGAGTGTTTATTTTTATTTCCTCTTGTTATATTAAAGGTGAACTCCTTTTCCCCCTATGTTTGTATCTTCTCATTTCATCTAATAAATATTTTCTTCTTCTAAAAGAAAACTTCTCTTTACCTCTCGACTCTTGCATCTTCTCTCTTTTTTCCAATAGAATCTAATATAGCTTCTTAAACTCCAACTACTTCTTGTTTGATAAGATTGTCTAAACAAACAGCGGTAAGGACTGAAAAGGAAACTTTCTAATTTATGTAGCTAGGCAGTTCTCTTAAAACCTGTCAAGTTAAGTATGATTCTGTTACTAACTTACTAATAAGACTTTTTAGTGTAACTAGTACTAGATAAAATGTGCTGAAAGTTCATCAGTGAAGCTTCTGTAGTCTAATCTGTTGGCTCAAGTACCTTCTATGAGTTGAACATTCTACGAAGTACCTTTATTCTGTAGGCTTATTGTAAGCTGAATTTACATTTTTGGAGTACAATCACTGGTTGTAGCAATATATTGTCTTCATAATCAAAGCCCCGTATAAGCAATTTGTGCTAGCTCTGTTGTTATATTGATAGTGAAGTAAAACTTACAGTGCGCAGTATGATGATATCACTTTTAGGTACTTGAACCAAGTTTAGCAAAGGGGAACAGAGTTATGGTTTTCTGTAATACATTAAATTCTAGCCGTGCCGTGGATCACTTTCTTTCTGAAAATCAACTCTCTACTGTTAACTACCATGGAGAAGTACCAGCAGGACAAAGGTGAGACGGTACCAGTTACACCTATTTGCTGCTTTGTACATACGCAAATTCCAAAGTGTCTTTAAAGACTATATGTCCTCTCCAAGCCCAACTCCCCTCTAAAACTTTAACTTCTGACTTACTCATCCAAATGCATGCAAGGTTAACATTGTCTTGTTCGTGACAGTGATCAAATTGCTTATATTTTTTTTTGAATGAACTATAGAGTGCTATACATTTATGACAGGATCACGTCATATGGCTAGGATATAAAATACACTATTGCTAATCTACTTTATTTTATAAAGTACATATGATAAATTAAAGAATTTTAAATTTAAGCTAGAATTAACTTTCCTGAGCATGAAACTTAACTATAAGGAACCAAAAGCTTGAGGATACTCTTTTTCAAGCTCAACTAGGAGCAAGTTTTTTCCTTTATATACTTGCACTGCTATATCTGTCTGAAGTGTAAAATTTTCTCATCGTGCCTAGGGTTGAAAACCTAAAGAAGTTCAAGAGTGATGATGGAGATTGCCCCACACTTGTCTGCACAGACTTGGCTGCGAGAGGATTGGACTTAGATGTTGACCATGTTATCATGTTTGATTTTCCACTCACCTCTGTAAGCATCACAGCTGATCGCTTATTAGTATTTTGAGTATTTTCATTAGCTTTGCATCAGTGTTTTTATACTATTGTTTTGAAGTAAGAAGTCCTTTTTGTTGACTTAGATTGACTACCTCCATCGAACTGGAAGAACTGCTCGCATGGGTGCGAAAGGTATGCCATTTGTATCCACAATTTACCAGGTTGATAACATGATCCATATATTTTCCTTATTTTATTTGTTGCCTTTAGTTTTTGGGTTTCCAATTTGAGATGTAGATACCGGACAAGTGAAACAAATGTATAACCTTAGCGTTTGTTGAGAGTTACTTAGAGCCAGTTTGAGGATATTTGCTCTCAATTAAAAGCACTTTTAAATCAAAATTGAAAACTTTTTGATGTTTGGTAACTCCCCGAAAATGCTTTCTAAAGAGTAGAGATTTGGACTCCAAAGCATTTTTGGCGGAAGCAGTAAATTTGTTCTTTTGCCTGAAGCACTTTTGGTGGAAAAAGAAGGTAGAAGTTTATCCTTAAATAGTGAAATCACAGTTATTAGATACTCTCATAACCTAGCGAATCGCGTATTTTGGTACTTACATACCCAAACTGGGTATTCTTTGTACCAATACTCTAAATTTAGCGTACCGAAAAATTTCTTTGTTGTTAACTATAATTACACAAATATCAATATTATAACTTAGTATTGCATGCTCAAACATTACATTGTACTAAAATATTATAAATCAATCAACTTGTTGATTCAACTAAAAAATCTTCTATAAAACTTAAGTTTATTATATTTAAACTCTTTAAGAGAATTCTTAAGTATAAGAACTTATATAAAGATACCCTAGCGTATTGCGTTTTAGCTATGTATAGGGGTGCTCATCGGTAAAAAACCGAACCGGTACCGATCCGAAAATACCGAAAAATCAAGAACCGGAACCGGTACCGAATTACCGGTTTCGGTACCGGTTTGGTACATAATCGGTATCGGTTTTTTCGGTTCGGTTTTCGGTTATTACCGTTTTTTTTTAAATAAGCTATGGTGGCTTTGTGGTGCTGTACTGCTGTTTGATTAATTGGTACTGGCTTAGTGGCTTGTTGAATGTTGAGTTGTTGTTGCATTATTGTTGAATGTTGAGTTGTTGTTGCATTAATCGGTACTGGCTTTGTCATTCATGTTGGGCTGTTGGCTTTGTGTTGTTGTTGACTTGTTGCATTCTTGTTGAATGTTGGCTTTTTAATCGGTACTAACCCCACCCCCTGCCATGTTTTCACTCCTGATTTATTCAGTTCACTCCTGATTTATTCTTGAACTGTTATTTGATAGTCCTTTTTTACTTTTTAGTGTAACACAATCAGAGAACGATGAAACAAAAAGTGTTTGATAGTCTTTTTGCAAGTGATTTGGCACTCTGGCACCTGTTCAATTTCCTTTTTTATTTTTCTTTTCACTCTGGCTTTGTGTAGGTATAAACTGCTAGTTGAATGAAGAAGAATTTTACAACTGAATTTTACAACAACTCTGGCACCTGTTCAGTAGGTATAAACTGCATGAACATAACCATATGATAAAACATAACCTGATAAACTGAACATAAAACAGAACATAACAGAACATAACATAACAGAACCTGATAACCATATGATAAAACATAACCTGATAAACTGACCATAACAGAACATAACATCATTTTATCAGCTGAACAGAACAGAACATAACCTGATAACCATATGATAAAACATAACCTGATAAACTGAACATAACAGAACATAACATCATTTTATCAGCTGAACATAACAGAACTAAAGTACCCACTACTCACTAGCAAGTAATCCAATCAACCATATTACATATCCAACTAATCCAAGATTAAAAACAAACAACGCACAACGGCACAAGGCACAATTCTCTCAACTATCAAGTCCCCATTCTCGAACAAATCAACCATATTACATATCCAAGATTGATGCATCTAAATCGCCTGCTGAAAATTCTGCAATTTTTAAAAGACAAATGTGAGCAAATCATAATTTATTAAGAAGAATTTAAACTACATTACAAAAAAATAAATAAACAATACAAAGTGTTATAGTTTTCTTGTGATGTACCTTTTTCAATTTCTTCAAGGATTCTAACTTTTCTTCGATATCAATTGGTTCGTTGCTTCGGCGAAGCCAATCTTGAGCACAAATAATTCTTTGCACCATCCTAGGAGTTAAAGAGCTCCTAAAGGAATCAAGTATGCGTCCTCCTGTGCTAAATGCTGATTCGGAAGCCACGGTAGAAATGGGAATCGCTAAGACATCTCTAGCCATTAATGAAAGAACAGGAAATCTATGAGTGTTGGATCTCCACCAAGCTAAAAGGTTAAATTTTTCATCTTTTCTTTCAACTCGATCCTTTAAATACATTTCTAGCTCAGTTTGAACTTCCCTACCTTGAACATCCTCAACATGTTGTTCAAACAATCTGTCAATTTTTCTTTTTTTTCTTGACATACTTTCTACTAATGATGAGCCACCACTTCGAGTTACGCTTCCACTCCCACTTGGAGTTTGAGATGAATGACCTTGGGACGATAAATGATTGAGATTATAATAATTGAATAACTCAAATAATACATCTTTAGCCCCCCTAATCATTTTGATTGCCAAATCACTTTCTTTACCATACATGTGATTAAATACAAACTCAACGAAAGTGAATTTGTGTCTTGGATCAAGAACCACGACAATGTATAACAACTTGTTCATTTTATCAACATCCCCCCAATATTTCATTAACTTTGATCTCATCCTCATAGCCATTTCTCTCATTTGATAATCATCATCATCTTCCATTTCTTTCAAAAGACCATCAACTTCCACAAACTCGTGAACAAATCCATTGGATGTAACATATAATGTGCCAGAGATTCTAAGTGTTAATTCATAGAAGTGTTTCAAAAACAAAACAATTCTTCTCACATTACCCCAATCCTCCACCGTTGGCCACCCTTCACCTGAGATCATTTCTTGTTTAAACAAAAGATCCCTACTCCCAAGCCTATTAAAAGCACGTTCAAAAAGTTGAGCAACATTCAACATTGAATAAGTGGAGTTCCATCTAGTAGTAACATCTAGGATTAATGAAGATTTATTTTCAATTTTTTCAAAGTCAACACACTCCTTGAACTTTCTAATCCTAGATAGAGATTGCCTTACCCACCTAATCAATGCTCGAACACGAGCTATCGAAATATTAACATCTTTCAACCCATCAACTACGACCAAGTTTAAAATATGAGCAACACATCGAACATGAATGAATTTATTCTCACAAACACTATGTCCCCATACTTGCAATTGATTTTTTAAATAAGATATCGCAACATCATTTGAACTGGCATTATCAACAGTTATAGTAAAAACTCTCTTAATCCCCCATTCTATCAAACAATTCTCAATTGCCATTCCAATGGCCTCATCCTTGTGACTCAAAATTGGAACAAAGTTTATAATTTTTTTTCTCAATCTCCATTTATCATCAATGTAATGAGCTGTCACAACCATATAATTAAGTCCATGCATTGATGTCCATGTGTCAGTTGTAATACATATCCTTTGAAAAGATGAGTTAAAAATGGATTTTAACTTCTTTTTCTCTTCCATATATATTTTAAAACAATCTCTTGTAATTGTGTGACGTGAAGGAACATTGAACCTAGGACATGCGATAGACACAAAATGTCGAAATCCCTCATTTTCGACAAATTTAAAAGGAAGTTCATCAACTAGAATCATATATGCTAAAGCAAATTTAGAGTTAGTTCCATATCAAACTTCCAAAGACAATTATTTGTTGACTCCTTCCATGGTCTCATCATCATTATTAGCACTTGCAGATTTAAAGTTCAAGATTGCTTGATTTCTTAGCTCCACATTTGGGGGGTAAATTTTACATCTCCTATTGTGAGCATTTAGACCACTAGTCCCATTATTTTTTGGATCAACACTTAAAATAGCTCCACAATATTTGCATTTAGCTTTAATTTGACCATTTTGCTTAAATCTTGTATAATGAGCCCAAATTTTAGCACGAGTCTTACCGGCATCAAGTTGCTCAATTTCACCTTCATTCAACTCCTCTTCATCAATATGAATTGGATTTTCAGCATTCGAATCCACGTTGATGGGTGCCTCAGACTGCTGCTCAGCCATTATAACCTACACAATATCAAACAACCATAATTACTACAAAGGACAGTAACAGATTCCTGGAGTTTAAACCAACAGGACAGTAACACTAACTTTTCGTGTCCATCGATACTTCCAATTAATTAAGATGATGTTAAAACCAGCTCCTTCCTATTTAGTTCACTTTTAAAATTCATGGGACCAAATCACACATTCAATTAAATCTTTTTCTTGGTCAATGATACATCAAAGCAAACCTTTCCTAAAAAATTTGACTTTTAGCTGAGGACTCACTTTTAAAATTCATGGGACCAAATCACACATTATCTAATATCTACTATTGAAATCCTGCTACCAGATTGCTCAGCCTCTATTCCATCTTTAAAATGATTATCATCCTATTATAAACTGAAGATGCAAAGACTTGAAGTTGTGTGAAAAATATATCAAACTGAAGAGCAGCAGCTACTTGTCTACATTTAAGTTGAGCAATTGCTCATCGATACTTCATTTATTTTGTTCTTCCTCCATTTTTGGAGAAGGGTAACAAGGGTTTAGGATAGAGTAGTAATAGAAAAAAAACCATCAAAAATCAGCAGAGAAAGTCTCAAACAGACAAACACACATTCAAACACATACAAAAACTGAAAAAAAAAATTTACTAGTACACAAATCTCAGATCTCATAGACTCATAGTGCAGAAATCTCAAATCAGAAATCTCAAAAAAATTATAAACATATTAATCACTCGAAGTCTCGAACTATAAAAATATTACCTGAAGGAGAGAGGAAGAGGCTGAAGTGGATCGGAAGAAGATCCGATGCGGATCTGGTATCCGATGAGGAGATCAGGAGAAGTCACGCAGCACGCAGAGAAGCCGAGACCAAGAAGGTGAAGCTTTAGCCTTTAATGGAGGACTGAGGAGAAGCCGAGACCGAGAAGGTGAAGCACGGACGGAGTGTAGAAGAGACTAGAGAGAATTTGGAGAAGAAAGGAGAGCTGAACTGCAGAAGAGAAAAGTTAATAAATAAAGTTTGAGATGCAGTCAGTTAAAGTACTCTGAAAGTATTAAAGAGAGTAAGTAAAGTAAATAAAGTTCGGTTTTTTTCGGTATTTCGGTTCTTACCGAATGCTAAAAAACCAATACCGCTACCGAAACCGAAAAAGCAAAAAAAACCGAAAAACCGGTACCGAAAAAACCGGTACCGGTTTCAACCGGTTCGGTAAAAAAACCGAAAAACCGATTTTTTTGAGCACCCCTAGCTATGTAGCGTACCACATTCATGTATTCGTTCCACGTACTGAAACGTATGACGTTTCAGGTAACACCGAGTGAAATTGCTGAAGAAAAATGAAGTCTTATACCATACACTTGCCTATAAATTTGTTGTTAGTTTTTTTTAAGAGCACTCGTGCAATTAATTAGCCAAATAGTACGATTTTAACTTTTTTCATGAAAATAAATTTGTCCAAAACTCTTAATTTTGGAAGTGCTGATTTGCAGCATATCACCACAACGCCCTGCCAAATGGGCACTGCAATATACAAACTTCTTCCCTCGGTATTCATTTATTCATGATCTTTGTGTATGGCATGGACATTTATCCCTTATAAAGTTCTTCCCATTTCAGAATGACTTGTAATTATATCTCCTATTGTGGTCCCTGTTTATGTGGTTTTGCAATATGATTGCTACTTGGGATATATTGCATCCACTGTGTCATGTTGTGTTTTGGCTTCATTCTTTTCATTTTACTTGCCAACTGTTCACGTTTTTCTTATTGTATGATTATTTAATCTTATCAAGTTTAAAACATCTTCTTCATTTAACAGGGAAGGTGACAAGTTTGGTAGCTAAGAAGGACCATAATTTGGCAACTCGCATCGAGGAAGCCATAATGAAGAATGAGAGCTTGGAGTCTCTATCCGTTGAACAATATAGAAGAGATGCTGCCAGGTCCAAAATAACCGAGCAGAAAGGGAAGAATGAAAAGTTAGTGAAAGTTTCAAATCAGAAAAGCAGGACCAGAGCTGCATCAGGGAAATCATCTGCTGTTCACAGCAAGGCTGTAAATACCAGAAAAATTTCCGGAGCAAAACCTAGTAAAGTATCCACTGGATTTAAACCTAAGAAGACAGCTATTAAGGTTTCAAGACCACTAAAGTCTTCAAGTTCAAGTAGCACCAAAGGGCCAGTGTCTGGTGGGAAGAAACATAAGGCAACAATTAAGGTTTCAAAACCAACCAAGTCTGCAAGTAGCCCCAGAGGGCCAGTTTCTGGTGGGAAGAAACAGACAGGGAGCCGAAAGTCTGGTGCTGTAAAATCTACGTCAAAACTGAATGTTGTTGGGTTCAGGGGGCGGAGCTCTTCATCTAATAAGCCATTTAGGGCCACTTGATTGTGGTCACAAATTTAATGATCTATGCTTTTAGGTTGCAATTGGTTTGATCTTTTTACGATGATGTAAATTTTATTTGCTTCCTCATTAGTATAATTCTAGGGGTTAGGATTAGCTTTCGGATATAGGCAATGCAATAGTGTGGTGGAGTTTTGCAGGGGTGAATTCTGTATTCTGCCATGTTTCTTGCAAGATTATTCAAGTTTTATAAGAAGTGAACTGTTATCTTTTATTCAGCATTTTTTTCTAGTGCAATTTTGTTCTGTTGCATGAGATTTTGCATGCTTGTATCAGCTTATAAGAATCAAATACTTGCTATATAAAACAAATAACATACATGAATATACTGACATTATACAAGATGTAGCAATTTTGACTAAATGGTTCTGAAAACTTGATTTCATTTCCAAGTAAGAGCAAGAGGTCTGGCAGAAGGCTTTGCCGGGGCGACGATATTTCCTGTGGAGTCATAAATAATGACACCGGAGAAATCTGGAAGCTGACACTTTCCACCCATAATTATATTCTTCTGCCAAACAGAAACTTCACCACTACGAGTGCTTTCATCACAATCTCCAAACCGAAATCCATTTCCATTCATCATCCCTTCATTGTAAAGTTGTATGACAGGATCTTCATCGCGGTAGCCATAGCAAGCTCTCCAGCGACGACATTTTCGCGAATGACTAGCACACATGAACACTGCAAAGGCACATAAAAGAAGTGAGCCTAAAGCCAAGCTCGCCCGAGACTGGCTTGTTAGCCGGTGCCCTAGGGGAAGTTGCCGGGCCATTGGGATTTTTGGTTGTCTAATATTTTGTGCTCTGCTGGAGTTGAGTGTGTTTATATGTGTAGTCATTGTGTGTTGGTTCCTGGCTGGGGTTGGTGAGTTTGGGGGATTTGTTAAGGTTTGGATTGATATTTGACTTGGTTTTGTTTTACAACTAACATTCTTTTGTGGTTTTGGTGGCCTTTTACAGTTACTTTAGCTAAGGTCAATTCCTAAGTTCCCAAACCACACATAATTAACCTAATTAGCTGTGACAACATTTCTTTTTGGCTTTGAATCTACCAAGTTGACTCCCTTGAATTTATACATTAAACTGAACGAATTTAAATTAACATACATGGGTGTAAATGAAATACAAATTGATAAGAACTTATTTTTTTAATTTTAAAAATTAGTAAGGACATTGATGTTTTTTTAAATTGTTTTTAATACAAAAAAAAATGAATAGTTTCATAGTGAAAGTAACTCTTAATAAAATAAAAGAAAAACAACTCCACAAACAGTGGCCAACTATTTTGTTTCTTCCTCCCTCTATGCACTATCAATAAGTACTACCACCTAGGGTGCACAAAAGGATTGTTGGCCCGGAAGACTTGAAAAAACCGCTTTTTAAAGACAAAAATTTGGTTTGGTCCGCCTGTAAAAAAGTTTGGTCTACCTTGGTCTTGGGCCTGGTTCGACTTGAGGTCTGGTTTGATTTTTTATCCAATTATTTGTAATTTTTGAACTTTAAAATTATAATTATTCATATAAATTTTTACTTATTCATTATTATAATTTATAAATTATAATACATTAATTTTAATTAATACATCAAAAAAATTTAAAGTTTTAATTATTCATTCTTAATTTCTTGTAAATATATTTAATTAGTATACATCTTCAATTAATAGAACTAATTAGTATATTTAATATTAATAATAAGTTAGTTACTTAGTTGATTAAATATTAATAATAAGTTATTTTATTATAAATACTAAATTATTAATATTTAACATCAAAATTTTATTAATATTCCTTGCTACTTTTAATGTTAAATATTAATATTAATTAATATAACAATAAACTAACTTTTAATATTAAATATTAATAATAAGTTAGTTTCTTGTAAATACTCAAGTTCTTCATTAATTTGGATATGTTAAATGTAAGATCCCGAATTTTATGAAATAAAGGCATTCAATTTTCTTATAATTATTATGTTATTTAGTAAATGGTTAAATTGAGAAAGGGTTAAAGTTAAGAGTGATATGTGAAAATTTTACAAAGTAAGCAAGTTGATATAAAATATTCGTTGTGTCGGGGAATATTCGATTGGTCGGGGAATATTCGTTTTAACAGGGAATATTCGTGATGACGACTGATATAATCATTGGTGGACCCCACAATGTAATTATTGTTGTAGTTAGAAAACGACTTTTAATTATTTTTTATAAAAATAACGGCGAAAAAATGTTACCAATTAAAGTTTGTTGAACTACCCTAGTAGTAAAAAATACGAGAATACGCGTGGTTGCATAAAGCGTTACCAGATTGATTATTGATGCTTACGTAAGAAGTCACTCGCTTATACTCAATTATTCTTATAGTAATTGCTTTGCGTCATATCTCTCATATTATTGATTCAATTATTGTCACAAAGATCATCATCAGATAATATTTTATATTATTAAATCAATAATTGAGACGACAAACTTATTCATATTATTATTTGCAATATCGATGATGTCTGAAGTTCTGTCGAGGAGAGGTTTGAGTCACCTAATCATGGCGCTAATAAGGAGAAATCCTTATCGAAAAGCCTCCTCTTTCTGGGAACGACCCAGTTGTTAAATATTATGAGTTATAATATTAATGATGAATAATTTCGTGTTGATTAAAGATGAAATTGATAGTTCCATTGTGTTGGGATTATTAGTGTTAGTGGAAATTGACATTTATTTCGATAATAATTGATGTCTGGAAGTTATATTGACCAATCGGGTAATTAATCGGATAAATGAGCAATTAATTGCTATTAATTCACATGCTTATAACTATTTGTTCACATGTGTGTACTATTGATTCACATGCATGTACTATTAGGGGAGGTGGTGTAAGATGTATAATATTTGCATGACTAAATTAAAAATGGAGGTATAGATGAAGGTACTATACTGAAATTATTTTTTCACATGTATAGAACTATTGAATCGCATGATTGTACTATTGATTCACATGATATACTATTAGGGGAGGTGGTGCAAGTTTGATAATACTTGCAGGACTAAATTGAAAATGAAGGAAAAGATGAATGTATTATACTGTAATATTTCGAGCCCCAAAACATGCAATTATCGAAACTATGTTTTCCTATAAATAGAAGCTCATTCTTCTTTCATTCTTACCAATTCACTAAGTCTCACAAGAGCAATTATAGAGAGAAACTATAGAAAGAGAAGCTATAGAGAGAAAGAAGAAGAGAAGTCTGCTACTTCACTATTCCAGTATCCAATTTTCTTCTGAGGTAAGCGGGATATTTGTGAGACCCCGAAATTTATGAAATGAAAGTATTCATTTTTCTTATAATTATTATTTTATTTAGTAAATGGTTAAATTGATAAAAGGTTAATGTTAAGTGTGATATTTGAAAATTTTTCAAAGTAAGCAAGTTGTCATAAATAATCGGTGATAAAGGTGCAGTACTACGCGTGGTTGCATAGTAGCTCGCGGTATTGATTATTAATGCTTACGTGAGAAATCACTCAGTTATACTCAATTATTGCTACATTAATTGCTGCATAATATCTCTCATATTATTGATTCAATTATTGTCACAGTATCATCTGCATAATATTTTATATTATTAAATCAATAATTGAGACGACAAAGTTATTCATATTATTATTTGCAATATTGACGATGTCTAGAAAGTTTTGTCGAGGAAAGGGGTTTGGTCACCTAATTGCGCGCCAATAGGGAGAAATCCTTATCGGAAAGCCCCCTCTTTCCTGGGAATGATCTGGTTGTTAAATATTATGAGTTATAATATTAATGATAAATAACTTCGTGTTGATTAAAGATGAAATTGATAGTTCCATTGTGTTGGGATTATTAGTGTTAGTGGAAATCGACATCTATTCCGATAATAATTGATGTCTGGAGGTTATATTGACTAATCGGGTAATTAATCGGATAAATAAGCAATTAATTGCTATTAATTCACATGCTTATAACTATTTATTCGTATGTGTGTACTATTGATTCACATGCATGTACAATTAGGGGAGGTGGTGCAAGATTGATAATATTTGCATGACTAAATTAAAAATAGAGGTATAGATGAAGGTACTATACTATAATTATTTTTTCACATGTATAGAACTATTGAGTCACATGATTGTACTATTGATTCATATGATATACTATTAGGGGGGTGGTGCAAGTTTGATAATACTTATAGGACTAAATTAAAAATGAAGAAAAAGATGAAGGTATTATACTGTAATATTTTGAGCCCCAAAACGTGCAATTATCGAAACTATATTTTTCTATAAATAGAAGCACATTCTTCCTTCATTCTCACCAATTCACTAAGTCTCACAAGAGCAATTATAGAGAGAAAAGCTATAGAGAGAAAGAAGAAGCGAAGTCTGCTACTTCACTATTCCAGTATTCAATCTTCTTCTGAGGTAATGGGTATTATTTTTTTCGTATTCATGAAGAGAGTTATTTCTTTCAATATTCGTAAGGGATATTATTTATTTCATATTCTGAAGAGATATTATTTTTCGTATTCGTATGAATATTATTTTCGTTCAATACTCGTAAGGAATATCATCTTCGTTCAATATTCGTAGGAATATTATTTTAGTTCAACAGTCGTAAGGGGTATTATTTCTTTTGCATTCGTAAGGGATATTATTTTGTTCAGTATTCATAGGAATAATATTTTCTTCCATACTCTGTATTATGTGAGTAATATTATTTTGTCTCGTATTCCTGATTATACACTCATTTTGTTGAAGTATTGCTTCTATATTCATGAAATTAGTAGAATATCCTTGATATTTGCGCTTCATCCAATATCTTTTTATGAAAATATTATTCTGAGCTTTCTTGATAATTATTGATCTTTTCATGCCAGAATACTATTCACGAGTTACTATTTACGGGTTACTATTCACCCAGTTACTATTCACTCGATTATTATTCACTCGGGTATTCGGGATACTTTTTATGCCGGAGTACTATTCACGAGTTACTATTCATGAGTTACTATTCACCCAATTACTATTCACTCAAATATTATTCACTCAGGTATTTGGGGCACTTTTCATGCTGGGGTACTATTCACGATGTACTATTCTCGAAGTACTATTCATAGTAATTCACGGGGTACTATTCACCCGAAAAATATATTTTTTTTCTGTCCAAATTATTTTTGATACATGAATATTATTCTTGAATTTTACTCCACAATTGGTGATCATGTTGACAATTTAGATATTCTTGAACTCTGGATAAATTGTATTATAAATGTTTAATATTTATCCTGTATCTCATTTGATTGATTCTTTATATCATTGTCATGATCTTCATGCTTATATTACGTTAAAAGTCATCTTTGGCCCGTAGTGCATAGATGAACTATTGGTTATTGGTTTTACAGTTGTATGTCTTTGGCCTGTAGTTCAAAGAAGAACTGTTGATTGATATCTTTGGTCGTAGTGCAAAGATGAACCGTTGATTGATAGCTTTGGCCCGTAGTGCAAAGATAGACAGGTGTATGACATGATCATGACCACTGGTGATACTAACGATTATCCGTGGCCGTAGTGCAGGGATAATTCAATGATGTGATTGGCAGGATCATGACCATTAGTTAATAGTTGAATATCTTTGGCCGTAGTGCACTAACATGCAATTGATTGGTATGATCATGACCATTGGTTTTATAGTTGAATATCATTGGCCCGTAGTGCAAAGATAAACAACTTATTGGTATGATCATTATTATTACATTTGAATATCTTTAGCCTTTGGGGTAAGGATATTAAGTAAACGTTCTATTAAGCCTTTGTGGCAAGGAGAAACTGTTGATTTACATGATTATAAATATGAATTGTGGATTTAATTATAATCTTTGGTGGTTCAGGTGAAGAGAGGTGATGAGAGTTCTTTTTGTCTTGGGTATAACAAAGAATTGTTGATGAGTATTACAGGAATGAAATATTAACAAAGAACTTTTAATCTAGATGAGATAGTAGACATTATGTTTTACTTGACTCTTCTAATAGATTGCTTATTCCGCTGCAGTTGTTGATCTAAAACTTGTTGTCTATTGTATTCTATCATCGTTATCTTATCAAGGCTAAGGATAATTTATTCTAAAGATATCTTAGTCATAATATTTCTTCTTTGGGCTAGTTGAGCTCACCCTTTTCTTTCAATCGTTTCTTCTTGAAATGAGAATATAAATGGGACGAGCCTGGGAATGGAGTGATAGTCCCGAGATGGTGGCTATAGTAGTCCCTCACTATTTTTATAAAATAGTGTGATAATAATTGTAATGAGAACTCCATTGAGTGTGGATATTGTCTAGAAGGCAATATTCGTGTTTAAACTCTCAGCTATGTTTTGTCGTATTTTGCACGACAGTTGTATAATTAAGTTTGTAGTTGAGTTCTGTACCATGTATTTGGCGACTCAAGATGGGTGATGTATACCTATTTTGGGGGCGTCACAGTTGGTATCAAAGCTTAGGGATATGATCCCTGGCTAAAATGTGATGCTAGAACTAGGAGGGGAGAGACGGGTAATTCCTTTGCTAGTATGACCTACCTAAGTTTATTTGTTATTTAATTGGTCGGTCAGAATATAGAGATAATATGTGGCATGCCAATTAACCCTTATTTTGAAACTATATTCTAGAATGATATCTGAAATACAGGAGAAGAGAAATAGGAAAATCATGATAGAGAAGAAATAACCAGGAAGGTACAATCCGAAAAGAAAGCAAAGTATTCTCATCTCTTCGAAATACCAGGTACGTACGTAAATTTTGAGGGCGAAATTTCATAAGAAGGGGAGATTGTGAGACCCTAAAATTTATGAAATGAAAGTATTCATTTTTCTTATAATTATTATTTTATTTAGTAAATGGTTAAATTAATAAAAGGTTAAAGTTAAGGGTGATATTTGAAAATTTTTCAAAGTAAGCAAGTTTTCATAAATAATCGGTGATAAAGGTACAATAATACGCGTGGTTGCATAGTAGCACGCGGTATTGATTATTAATGCTTACGTGAGAAATCACTCAGTTATACTCAATTATTGCTACAGTAATTGCTGCATAATATCTCTCATATTATTGATTCAATTATTGTCACAGTATCATCTGCATAATATTTTATATTATTAAATCAATAATTGAGACGACAAAGTTATTCATATTATTATTTATAATATTGACGATGTCTAGAAAGTTCTGTCGAGGAAAGGGGTTTGGTCACCTAATTGCGCGCCAATAGGGAGAAATCCTTATCAAAAAGCTCCCTCTTTCCTGGGAATGATCTGGTTGTTAAATATTATGAGTTATAATATTAATGATGAATAACTTTGTGTTTATTAAAGATGAAATTGATAGTTCCATTATGTTGGGATTATTAGTGTTAGTGAAAATCGACATCTATTCCGATAATAATTGATGTCTGGAGGTTATATTGACCAATCGGATAATTAATCGGATAAATGAGCAATTAATTGCTATTAATTCATATGCTTATAACTATTTGTTCACATGTGTGTACTATTGATTCACATGCATGTACTATTAGGGGAGGTGGTGCAAGATTGATAATACTTGCATGACTAAATTAAAAATAGAGGTATAGATGAAGGTACTATACTGAAATTATTTTTTCACATGTATAGAACTATTGAGTCACATGAATGTACTATTGATTCACATGATATACTATTAGGGGAGGTGCTGCAAGTTTGATAATACTTGCAGGACTAAATTGAAAATGAAGAAAAAGATGAAGGTATTATACTGTAATATTTCGAGCTCCAAACGTGCAATTATCGAAACTATGTTTCTCTATAAATAGAAGCTCATTCTTCTTTCATTCTCACCAATTCACTAAGTCTCACGAGAGCAATTATAGAGAGAGAAACTATAGAAAGAGAAGCTATAGAGAGAAAGAAGAAAAGAAGTCTGCTACTTCACTATTCCAGTATCCAATCTTCTTCTGAGGTAAGGGATATTATTTTGTTCAGTATTTATAGGAATAATATTTTCTTTCACACTCTATAGTATGTGAGTAATATTATTTCTTATACCCTCATCTTGTTAAAGTATTGCTTCTATACTCCGTGAAATTAGTAGAATATCCTTGAAATTTGCACTTCATCTAGTATCATTTCACAAGGATATTTTTTGCACATTCTTGTTAAATTTTAAGCTTTTCATGCCGGAGTACTGTCCATGGGTACTATTTATTTATACTGGTACTATTCACAAAGTACTATTTAAGAGGTACTATTCACGAGTACTATTCACAAAGTACTATTTATGGGGTACTATTCACCCAAAGTACTATTCATAACAAAAATTGATTTCTTTTCGGTCCAAATCATTTTTGATACAATATCATCCTTGAATTTTACTCCACAAAGCAGTATCATGTTGGCAATTTGAACATTATTGAATTCTGGATAAATTAAATTATAAATCTTTACAAATTTATCCTTTGTTTCTTTTAATTGAATTCTTATATCATTGTCATCATCCTCATGCTTATATTGTGATGAAAGTCATCTTTGGATTACGTGCATAGATGAACTGTTGATTGGTATGATTATGACTAGGGATTATTCAGTATAATCATGACCCGTAATGTTACAAATGATGTGGTAAAAGTTCTCATTGGCCTGTAATTCATTGATGGACAGTTGTTGGTATGATTATGACCAGGGATTATTCGGTATAGTCATGACCATTGATGATTATATGAATATCCTTGGTCGTGGTGAAGGGATGATTCGATTATGTGGTTTATTTATTAAGCTGAGTCTTAGCGATAAATTTGATGAAAAACTTTTTAAATCATAGAAGATAGTAGATATCATGCTCTACTTGACTCTTCTAATGGATTGCTTGTTCCGCTGCAGTTGTTGATCTAAAACTTGTTCTCTATTATATTCTATCAGTTGTTATACTATTGAAGGCTAAGGATAATTTATTCTGCATTATCTTAGTCATAATATTTCTTACTGGGCTAGTTGAGCTCACCCTTTTCTTTCATTGTTCTCTTGTGAAATAAGAATATAGGCGGACTTAGTCGGAGAGAATGGAGTGATGGTCCAGGATAAGTGGCTTTAGTAGTCCTCACTATTCTGTGAAATAGTGTGATAATAATTGTAATGAGAACTTTATTGAGTGTGGATATTTTCTAGAAGACAATATTCGTTTTAAAAACTCAGCTATGATTTGTCATATTTTTACACGACAGTTGTATTAAAGAAGTTTGTATTTGATTTCTGTACCATGTATTTGGCGACTCAAGATGGGTGATGTATACCTGTTTCAAGGCATCACATTAAATTCTTATGGGATTTATGATTTTAATTATTTTCCCGGTATTTTGTTGTAGCAATTTAGAGAATAATTCCATGAAACAATTAGAAAACTAATTGGAAATAATACTTGAGATATAACTATGCAAGTGTTTAATGACCATAAAGAAACATATATGTATATTAAAACTTTATAAATTATATGTCCAACTAATCTTAGTACTAAAAAAAATAAAATATAAACGAACTATATATTCAAAATATAAAAGTGTAATCTATAATAAGTTAATTTTATTTTGCATCTATAGTCATATGTATCATGATGAGATTATATTCAAATTATATTTTCTATGAAGACAAACTGTATATAGTAGACATATATTTAGGAAATCAATTTGCTTTATATTCTAGTTACATTTAAATTATATTTTCTTTTTTTTAAGACAAATATATTTATTTTTGTTCTAATCATCCAACTTATATTGGCGTGCAGTAAAATGTTAAAATAAATTAAATATAAAAAATATTGCATCATTTTTATAAAATTTTATTAATTTATATTTTTAATATTTAACATTAAAAAAAGACGAAAGGACCAAATTGGTGTAGACTTGACTTAGCCTTGGGCCTGACTTGACAAGCCTAAGTCATTAACATGGTCTGACATGGTTGTGAGACCCCAAATTTTATGAATAAAGAATTAAATTTCTCAAAATATTTTTTTGAATATTATGGTGTAGATTTGAGATAATGTTATAGTTGTGGGTAATATTTAGAAATTTTAAAAGTATGCAAGTTGTTATATAATATTCAATTGGTCGGGGAATATACTTTTTGTCGGGGATATTAGTACAACGGCACAATCATTGGTGGACCCCACAACGGAATTATTGTCGGGTTGAGAAAACGACAAAAATATTTTTATGAAAATAACAGCGGAAGTTTTATTGTTAACTGTTGAAACACCCGGTGTTAAAAGTACAATAATACGCGTGATTGCATAGTAGCACACGGTATTGATTATTGATGCTTACGTGAGAAGTTACTCAGTTTTGTTCAATTATTGCTACAGTAATTGTTGCATAGTATCTCACGTTATTTGATTCAATTATTGTCGATATTTTATATATTATTAAATCAATAATTGAGATAACAAAGTTATTAATATTATTATTTGCAATATTAAGGATGTCTAGAAGTTTTGTCAAGGAGAGGTTTGGTCACCTAATTGCGCGCCAATAGGGAGAAATCCTTATTGAAAAGCCCCCTCTTTCCTGGGAACGACCTGGTCGATTAATAATGTGAATTATAATAATGATGATGAATTTTGTTTTATTATTATTATAAATGTAATAAAATAGAATTTTTTTATATAAAACAGAATACTTTTTATAAAGTTTTGTTTTATTTGATTATAAATAGAATATAATATATTTTATTATTCATAGTATTTGCATAGTGCTTGCATAGTGTTGGCATAGTAAAATATTTTTATATAAAATAGAATACTTTTATAAAGTTATTTTTTTATTAGATTATAAATAGAATATATTATATTTTATTATGCATAGTATTTCATATAGTGCATGCATATAGTGTTTTGCATAGTAAAATCTTTTTATATAAAATGAATACTTTTATAAAGTTATTTGTTTTATTAGATTTTAAATAAAATATATAAATATATATATATATATATTATATTTTATTGCATAGTATCCTTTTCATTCTCCTATAAATAGGATGCTTAGTTAGAATTGAAAACACATCAGAAATTCAGAGAATTCTTCTTATATAATCTTGAGCGTATTTCTTTAGAGTTTTAAGAAGCTTTGAGCGTAGAAAGCAGTATAAGTTTTCTTCAAGAATATCCTCGCCCTACCAGTCGGAATACTCTTCTTTCTAAGGTAAGGGGTATTATTCTTTCGTATTCCTGAAGAGAGTTATTTTCTTTCAATACTCGTAAGATTTGTTATTTCATTCTTTATTATTATGTTGGAATAACCTGTCTATGCGAAGTACCGCATATATGGTGAAATTCTTCTGTTATTCCATTCTTTATTATTATGTTGAAATAACATGTCTATGCGAAGTACCGCATACATGGTGAAATTCTTCTGTTATTCCATTCTTTATTATTATCTTGAATAACTTTCTCATGCGGTCTCATCGCATGCATGGTGAATTTTGTTGTTATTCCATTCTTTATTATTCTTGCCTATCCTGGAATATCCATGCATGCGCGTTTACGCATTTACGTGATTTTGGTTCCATTCTTTATTATTCATTGGAATATCATGTCTGCATGCGGTTTACGCACGACACTAGTTCCATTCTTTATTATTCTCATTGAATAACTTGTGCATGCGGATTTATGCACGCTGGTGAATTCTTCTCGTTATTCTATTCTTTATTATTCATTGGAATAACCTCGTACATGTGGATTATCACATGCATGGTGAATGATCCTTCAGTATTCATTCCTTATTAAATTGTGGAAATAATCACCACGTGGATTACCGCATGGCGGTAAAAAAATCCATTTGCGCTTTCATATATTTTATTATACTCAGTTGGTTAAAGTTTTGGCTTCTATACTCCATGAAATTAGTAGAATATCCTGGATATTTGCGTTTCATCTAGTATCTTTTCATGAAAATATTCTTCTGAGCATTCTTGAATTTTACTCTACAAAACAGTATCATGTTGACAATTTGGACATTATTGAGTTCAGGATAAATTAACTTATAAATCTTTAAAATTTATTCTTGAACTTGTTTTATTGAATTATTATGTCATTGTCATCATCCTCATGCTTATATTGTGATGAAAGTCATCTATGGCTTACGTGTATAGATGGACTTGGTATGATTATGACTAGGGATTATTCGGTATAATCATGACCTATAATGTTATAAATGATGTGGTAAAAGTCCTCGATGGCACATAGTGCATTGATGGATTGCTTTTTGATACGATTATGACCGAGGATTATTTGGTATAGTCATGTCCATCGATGATTTAATGAATATCCTTGGCCCAGAGTGCGTGGATGACTCGATGATGTGGTTTTATTTATTAAGTCGAGTCTCAACGATAAAAATTGATGAAAACATTTTAATTCATAGAAGATAGTAGATATCATGCTCTACTTGACTTTTCCAATGGATTGTTTGTTCACCGCAGCTTAAACTTGATGTTTGTTATATTGTATCGGTTTAACATCTGTTGAAGGCTAACGATAATTTATTCTGCATTATCTTAGTCATAATATTTTTTACTGGGCTAGTTGAGCTCACCCTTTTGCTTTCATTGTTCTCTTTAGGAAATGAGAACGTAGCCGGGACTAGTCGAGGAATGGAGTGATGGTCCGAGATGGAGTTATAGTAGTCCTCACTATTCTATAAAATAGTGTGACAATAAATTTAATGAGGACTCTATTTGAGAGTGGATATTGTCTAGAAGGCAATATTCCTGTTTAAACTCTCAGCTATGTTTTGTCGTATATTACACGACGTTTGTATAATTAAGTTTGTATTTGTATTATGTACCATGTATTATGTACCTATTTTCGGGGCGTCACAGTTGGTATCAAAGCTTAGGGATATGATCCCTCGCTGAGATGTGAGACAAGAACTAGAAGGGGAGAGACGGGGAATTCCTTCGCTAATATGACCTACCTAAGTTTATTTGGTATTTAATTGGTCGGTCAGAGTATAGGGATAATATGTGATATGTTAATTAACCCTTGTTTTGTGGCAGTGTTTGAAAATGGCTGCTGAAAATGTTAGCAATGGAGTGAATGAGACCGTTGAGACACCTTTAGTCACTAACCAGGTTAATGTGATGTCAGACGAAGAAGAAATTAGAGATATCTACGTGGTGAGTGAAGAACTAATAGCTGCACCCAAGCTAGTCGCAGAGGTAGCAGTTGAGAGTGAGGAATAAGAGGAAGAAGAGGAACCTGAGGAGAATTTATTAGAAGAATTTTATGATCGAAATTTAGAATTACAAAATCGTATTCATGAGTTAGAAGAACAGGCAAGAACGACAGGTGGTCGTGGAGCAAAGGGATGTAACAATTCAAAATTGTGTTACCCGATGTGCGATGATTGAACAGAAGCACTCTTTGGCAGAGTATAAGATATTAAAGCTGCAATCTGAGAATGTTATGATCAAAGTTCTGATGAAAGAAGAAGCAAATGAACGAATGAGAATAGATGATGCATGGGTAAAAGTCGTACGACATGTTGATATTGTAGAAAAAGATGTCCGATCTAATAAGGCCAAAATAGATGAAATGGATTTCCCTTTTTGAACAGTAATTGGGAGAATCCAACATCGAGTTCGGAATTACCCTGTGCAGAGTGGTCAACCCCAATTCGATATGGATTGGAGAGTAATGATTCAAATCATGGATCAGGAATGTGACAAAGTAATTAAGGGTGGAATGTACTCTACAGTAAAGTTAATTCCAACTAGGATGTCCCAAACAAGTCAAAATCGGTAGTTTAAGAGAGAGTGTTTTTTTTGTGATGAGGAACCTGAAAAAAGTTATCACGGGTAAGTTAATCATAAACTCTTGCGAAGTCTATACCTTATTCGATACCTGTTCTACCCACTCTTGTATTTCACCTAGTTGTGTTCAACGTTTGATCTTGGCTCTTGAGAAATTAGACTTTGATTTATCGGTTAAAACTCTGTTAGGAGAAACCTTCGTTACATCCACTGTTTATAAAACTTGTTGATTCAAATCGACACTTTCACGTTACCTGTCGATCTTATCTCTTTGAAAATACTTGCCTTTGAGGCAATTTTAGGAATCGATTGGTTAACTACTCATCATGCTTTTTATAAGGTTGTTAGCTTTTATATTCCTAACCAACCTATTATGCGAATTCAAGCAACCAAACCACTAAAGTCAATCATTGTCATATCAAGCCATAAGTAAAGAGCCCCGAGTCCTTTCGGTGACTTCCTTCCTTGGAAGGCAAAAACAAGCTAGAATATCTCAGAGGGGGCGCGTCGTGAATGACGATGGCAAGTTGATAGGTATCAATGTGACGTGCTATCCAAGTCTTGGATGAGGGTCACAGTTTTGAATAATATTTCTATCGTTAATAAATTTCTTGACGTATTTCTGAAGACTTCTTAGCCTACCCCTAGAGCATGAAATCGAATTTTGTATTGACCCTAGTACAAAACCCATTTCTAAAACCCTTAAATATTTCTTCAACCAAAATGAACGATAATAATGCCAAAAAGACGTTGGCTCGAGCCATTGAAGATTACGACTATACCATTCATTATCATTATAGAAGAACGAGCGTGGTAGGTGGACGCTGATTGAGTAGAAGATCGTATGCGTTTTTGAGTGCGATGTTGTTAACACAAAAACCCATTTCATATAACTTACAAATGATGAAGATAGAGTTAAAGACTCTAGAGACCCACGTGAAGATAGCGAATATACGAGTAGAATCGACTTTAATCGATAAAGTTAAAGCCGCTCAAACTACACACCCGGAGCTGATGAATATGAAGAAGAAGGTTCAAGAGGGCGTTATTCTAGAAGCAAGAGTCGATGAAGAGAGGAAATCTCAACCCTCGATTTAATTGGTCCATTTGAAATCCTCGATCGAGTAGGAACTGTGGCCTATAGACTCGTTTTACCGCCAAGTATGTCGCGTGTTCATAACATTTTTCACGTATCGATGTTACGTAAATATGTGGATGACTCGAACCACATTATTGAATTAAAACTAGACGAGATAGCAGAAGATTTAACGTATGAGGAGATACGTGTTAAAATCTTGGATAAGAAGAATCGTATTCAACACTCAAAGGTTATACCTCAAGAGTTAGAATCTGAAATGAAGTCTAGGTATCCTCATCTCTTTGACATACCATGTACGTACGTAAATTTCGAGGGCAAAATTTTATAAGGAGAGGAGATTGTGAGACCCCAAATTTTATGAATAAAGATTTAAATTTCTCGAAATATTTTTTTGAATATTATGGTGTGGATTTGAGATAATGTTATAGTTGTGGGTAATATTTAGAAATTTTGAAAAGTATGCAAGTTGTTATATAATATTCGATTGGTCGGGGAATATTCTTTTTGTCGGGAAATATTCGTACAACGGCACAATCATTGGTGGACCCCACAACGGAATTATTGTCGGATTAAAAAAATGACATACATATTTTTATAAAATTAATGGCAGAAGTTTTACCGTTAACTGTTGAAACACCAAGTGTTAAAAGTACAGTAATACACGTGGTTGCATAGTAGCACACGGTATTGATTATTGATGCTTACGTGAGAAGTCACTCAGTTTTGTTCAATTATTGCTACAGTAATTGTTGCATAGTATCTCACGTTATTTGATTCAATTATTTTCGATATTTTATATATTATTAAATCAATAATTGAGATAACAAAGTTATTAATATTATTATTTGCAATACTAAAGATGTCTAGAAGTTCTGTCAAGGAGAGGTTTGGTAACCTAATCGCGCGCCAATAGGGAGAAATCCTTATTGGAAAGCCCCTACTTTCTTGGGAACGACCTGGTCGATTAATAGTGTGAATTATAATAATGATGATGAATTTTGTTTTATTATTATTATAAATGTAATAAAACAGAAAACTTTTTATATAAAACAGAATACTTTATATAAAGTTTTTTTTTATTTGATTATAAATAGAATATAATATATTTTATTATGCATAGTATTTGCATAGTATCTGCGTAGTGTTGGCGTAGTAAAATATTTTTATATAAAATAGAATACTTTTATAAAGTTATTTTTTTTTAGATTATAAATAGAATATATTATATTTTATTATGCATAGTATTTGCATAGTGCATGCATAGTGTTTGCATAGTAAAATCTTTTTATATAAAACAGAATACTTTTATAAAGTTATTTATTTTATTAGATTTTAAATAATATATATATATATTATATTTTATTGCATAGTATCATTTCCATTCTCCTATAAATAGGATGCTTAGTTAGAATTGAAAACACATCAGAAATTCAGAGAATTCTTCTTCTATAATCTTGAGCGTATTTCTTTAAAGTTTTAAGAAGCTTTGAGCGTAGAAAGCAGTATAAGTTTTCTTCAAGAATATCCTCGCCCTACCAGTCGGAATACTCTTCTTTCTAAGGTAAGGGGTATTATTCTTTCGTATTCATGAAGAGAGTTATTTTCTTTCAATACTCTTAAGAGTTGTTATTTCATTCTTTATTATTATGTTGGAATAACCTGTCTATGCGAAGTACCGCATACATGGTGAAATTCTTCTGTTATTCCATTCTTTATTATTATGTTGAAATAACTTTGCCTATCTGGCATCTGCATACATGGTGAAATTCTTCCATTATTCCATTCTATATTATTATGTTGGAATAACTTTATACATCAAGTACCGCATACATGGTGAAATTCTTCTATTATTTCATTCTTTATTATTATGTTGAATAACTTTGTCATCTGAGTACCGCATACATGGTGAAATTCTTCTTTATTTCCATTCTTTATTATTCTCATTGAATAACTTTATGCATGCGGCTCTATCGCATGCCCGGTGAATTCTGTTGTTATTCTATTCTTTATTATTACATTAGAATATCCTGTTTGTGCGCTTTACGCACGACCGGTTCCATTCTTTATTATTACATTTGGAATATCATATCTGCATGCGGTTTACGCATGACACAGTTCCATTCTTTATTATTTTGTTGGAATATCACATGCATGCGGTTTCTGCACGTGACACAGGTTCCATTCTTTATTATTCTGTTGGAATAACTCATACGTGAACATGACCACAAGAATTTAGCAACAAATAAGCATGAAATAGATATTGAATCGCGTATATAAAATGCACTTATCAAAATCCCCCAAACTTAAACCGTGCTAGTCCTCGAGTACAAAACAACTATATGCAATGCAATGAGATGAAATGAACACGACCTAACTTATATGCTTTTGAATCCAATAATATCGCATAATCAAGATTATCTTAACGGCCTCAGCAAAAATAAGCAACTATACAAAATTAATTACCAAAAAATAATCTACAATTCAGTTTTAATCCTCAAATCTCAAGCCATCATCACTGGTATAGTGTGTGTGCAACATCCATGATAACCGATACTGACTCAAATTTCAATACATAACCAATCTCTTAGAACGAATCATGCAACGCAAACTCAAAAATTTCAAAAATAGACAACTTCAACTTCAACTAAACAATCACTAACTTGGGGGTTCAAGCGTGGTACTTATACTTAATTCATATATATATATATATATATATTTTATTTTTTTATATACGGGGGCTTTTTGCTCTTATTTCCCGTTTTATAATTTTTTTTTTATATATACACATAGCTATGCAATGTCTTATTCCCTTAGGCTTTTCAATGCTACCTTAACGAGCTTTCGACCAACGACTCCCAGACCATTAAGACCTTAGGGCGCTAGGTGTAAAGGCAATCCCCTCGGGCTTACTTACTCAAGTAACAAAGGCCACAAAACTAGACAAGCACGCCACAGTGTTTATTCATATTTTTTTTAGATAAATAAAGCTTATATACCCCACATAACATCCCCCAAACTTAGGTTTTTGCCTAACTTTAGCCTTTACTATCCGTTATTGTCATTTTGTCATTCACTCTAGCATTATCCTTTAGAGACCATTTAGGTACCAATTTGAACTGACCAATCAACACAGATGTTTGTTAATCGTGCTTATCCTTTCATACCAGCTTCAAACAAGCTCAAGATTCGATTCATAGCAGAAATTGTATTATAGATCTAATACTCAATACTGTATTTGTTAACTTATTGTCAATCACATCATTGGTCCTCAAACAATATGAAATACAACATTGATGGACTTACGCAACACAATATTTATTAACTAATTTTTTTTTTAAGGATAACAAAATGCATTACAAGATTATCTACTATGCAATGACAAACATTAACCTAAGCTACTATGAATGCACCTATGCTATCATGCAATACTAAAATTAGAATGCAATACAGAAATTTAAATGACAACAATTTAAAATGCAACCTAAATGAGCTAAATGCATGCAAACGTGTATTTAAATCCCCCAAACTTAAGGAATACAGTGTCCTCATTGGATGAATAGTCAAAATAAGTACGTGGGGACTTCCCTGCTATCGCTTAAGTCTGAGGAGCTGGTTGTTGATGGTTTTGAAATCCTGGTGGATATGATGATCTTGGAGCTTGTTGCTACTGGTTATTGCTCCATGAAAAATTTGGATGGTTCCTATTTCCTTGATTGTATGTGTTCTGGTATGTGTTCTGCGGAATTCTGTTATAATTTCCCTAAAACCGCATGATCTTTGGATTTATAGGCGCATTGATCCGTTGGGTGCTCTCCGCCGCACAACTCGCATATTATTGCCACTTCACATGCACTTGTTGTGCTGTGCCCTCCATAGAATCCAACTTCTTCGAAGTCTTTGCGTCAGTGCTTGTATAGTTGTCACACCATCCACTTTTAAAACCCCAGCTGCCTTTGCCTGTGTCATTCTCACTGTGGGCTACTGGTAGTTGTTAGCCGCCATGGTTTCAATCAAATCATATGCTTCCTCGTAACTCTTGGCCATGAATGCTCCGCCCGACGCTACATCAATACTAGTTCTGAGATTCCCATGTAGTCCGTTGTAAAATGTGTTCATTTTCAGCCACTTGGGTAATCCATGATGTGGGCATTTTCTGAGCAATTCTTTATATCTCTCCCATGCCTCATATAGCGACTCCCCATGTTGTTGCTCAAACATTGTTATCTCATTCCTCATCTTTGCAGTTTTCACCGGTGGGAAGAATTTGGCTAGGAATTTCTGTGCTAAATCCTCCCATGTAGTGATCAATCCAGGTGGTAGAGAATGCAACCAACTTTTTGCCTTGTCCCGTAGAGTGAATGGGAACAAGCGAAGCCTTACCGCATCATCCGACACCCCATTGTACCTAAAGGTGTCGCAAATCTCCAGAAAATTGACTAGATGCTCGTTCGGATCGTCATTTACCAATCCTCCAAACTGAACTGAATTCTTAATCATTTTTATCACCAAGGATTGATTTCAAATGTGTTAGCAGCTATTGCAGGCCTGATGATGCTTGACTGTAGTTCAGTCACCTTGGGTGTGGCGAAGTCCCTTAACTTTCGATCTTCAAAAGCATTACCTCTTCCTTTTCGAGATGTTTCAATTCTTGCCTCGTTTCCTTGATCCACTTACTCAACCTCTCAACCTTTTCTCAATGTCGTCCTCAAAAGACAAAGAAGTCCGGATTTTTGACCGAGTTTTTATAAACTGCTTCCAACACCTGAAATAAGAAGCACAAAACAAAAATAAAAATGTCTAAGTAAAACTGGATTAATTAAACTGATATTGTAAAACTATTAAGATTTATACTAAATATTTCCCAGCAACGGCGCCAAAAACTTGTTGGGTAAAATCTAATTACGCACAACACGCAAGTATACGTGGTCAACAAGTAATAGAGTGATAAGTAGAGTATCATTCCCACAAAGACTAACTAGCAATAACCTTAACTTACAATTACCAATTCCCTATTAACCCTAATTTTATTAAACAAATCATCTCAATGATTATACCTAATGATTCTAAATTTAAATAACAATTAAACTATCACAAAACAATCACAAATATCAAAATCTAAAATTCCAACAATTAATGGAGAATTAGACTTATGATTTCACCCTAAGCTTCACTCTGATTTTAACATCTTTATTCCAATTCAATGCACTATCCCAATTTATTAATCAAGAACACGAAAGTAGTATTAACCACCTCTCGATGCACTAATACCGCATTAATGTCAATCCACAATTAAAATAGAAATCTGTTAAACACCTTAATCAACTAACCCACTATATCTCTATGTGAATTACAATTGAAGAAAGTTTAAGAATAAGTTCTCTATCCGATTACATGCGATGTCAAGCATATCTCTACCATAATATTCATCAAGATTAAGCTATTCACAAAATCATGAACACATGTTATATTAATTAGGTCTAGATTTGAATATCCTCTCTCGATTCCATCCAATCCCACAAAGAACTGTTGATCAGGCAATTCATAGACTCAAGCTCAAATCAATATAGATAAACTGACGATAGATTATTAAATTGGAACTTAAAGTTTACAAAATCATCGATTCACTTAAAGATCCATCATAAGCCTAAAAAGTGAATTAGTTCATGTCAAACGAAATAAACACTGAATAAATCATAGAAATCATTCTCCTGATTAGAAATAATAGCCTAAGATGAAGAATATTGAAAAATACCCTTCACGTAGCCTACAACCGCAATTGTCTTGAAAATCCCCTCGAGATACTCCTCCACGCTTGCTCTCAAAAACTCAGATTAGATCTTCGTAATATGCCCCGTTGTTATGTTCAAGTTGTTGTTGATAGAGTAATAGATATCTAGCATACAAGCTCCAGCCGAAAATCCCTTCAATTAGACTTCCATTGTCATGCAATTACTAGAAACCATGCCCAAGAAGAAGTTTAATCAAAGCAGGATCGACACCCATACAAGCGAAGGTTCATGTATAATAACGCCATGGCTCGTGAAGTCCCCTTTCTGTCTAGCTCGAATGAAGACCCTCCGCCCCGACGGGGGTGCCCGCCCCGGCGGGCTTGTCTTCTGCTAGATAACTTGACTGATTTTCTTGTTGTACTCCAATTTCACTCTAATTGACCTCAAATCATCCCAATTAATTCCACATATCTATAAAATGCCTCAACAACCATCCTACACAAGAAATAACATAAAACAAGTAAAAAGGAACATGACCACAAGAATTTAGCAACAAATAAGCATGAAATGGATATTGAATCGCGTATATAAAATCTACTTATCAATTACACACGCCTGGTGAATTCTTCTGTTATTCCATTCTTTATTATTCTGTTGGAATAACATGTTTATGTGGATTACCGCATGCATGGTGAATGATCCTTCGTATTCATTCCTTATTAAATTATGGAAATGATCAGTCTATGTGGATTACCGCATGGCGGGCGAAAATTCATTTGCAGTTTCATATATTCTACTATACTCAGTTGGTTAAAGTTTTGGCTTCTATACTCCATGAAATTAGTAGAATATCACGGATATTTCAAGCTTCATCCAAGATCTTTTCATGAAAATATTCTTCTGAACATTCTTGAATTTTACTCCACAAAGCAGTATCATGTTGACAATTTGGACATTATTGAGTTCAGGATAAATTAACTTATAAATCTTTAAAATTTATTCTTAAACTTGTTTTATTGAATTATTATGTCATTGTTATCATCCTCATGCTTATATTGTGATGAAAGTCATCTTTGGCTTACGTGCATAGATGGACTTGGTATGATTATGACTAGGGATTATTCGGTATAATCATGACCTATAATGTTATAAATGATGTGGTAAAAGTCCTCAGTGGCCTGTAGTGCATTGATGGACAGTTTTTGGTATGATTATGACCAGGGATTATTTGGTATAGTCATGACCATTGATGATTTAATGAATATCCTTGGCCTGTAGTGCAGGGATGACTCGATGATGTGGTTTATTTATTAAGCTGAGTCTCAATGATAAAAATTGATGAAAATATTTTAATTCATAGAAGATAGTAGATATCATGCTCTACTTGACTTTTCCAATGGATTGTTTGTTCCGCTGCAGTTAAACTTGATGTTTGTTATATTGTATCAGTTTAACACTGTTGAAGGCTAACGATAATTTATTCTGCATTATCTTAGTCATAATATTTTTTACTGGGCTAGTTGAGCTCACCCTTTTGCTTTCATTGTTCTCTTTAGGAAATGAGAACGTAGCCGGGACTAGTCGAGGAATGGAGTGATGGTCCGAGATGGAGTTATAGTAGTCCTCACTATTCTATAAAATAGTGTGACAATAAATTTAATGAGGACTCTATTTGAGAATGGATATTGTCTAGAAGGCGAAGGCAATATTCCTGTTTAAACTCTCAGCTATGTTTTGTCGTATATTACACGACGTTTGTATAATTAAGTTTGTATTTGTATTCTGTACCATGTATATCTGACGACCCAAGATGGGTGATGTATACCTATTTTGGGAGCGTCACACTAGTCAAAGACCAAAACCTGACAAGCCCAGACCTGACTAGACCGACATGTTGTGCTTGTGTACTAGCACCCCATGCAAGTTTTTTAATTCCATGAATTTATTAATATGGAGCATCATAATATTACTTTTATTTTTATTTTTTTATATTTTAAATAAGTTCCAATGTATTATAAAAATTCAATAAGTCTTGGCAGATATGTTTATTGGACATTTTCAAAATGTATTGTATTTATTCTAATAAGAATTTTTACAAAATATAGTGTTTTAAGTGTAATTTAGATACATATACGAACACGGTTGTACAGTCTGTATAACTCTGTTTTTGTATATGTATCCAAATTATACCTAAAACACTATAGTTTATAAAAATTTCTGTTGAAATAAATAGTATACATTTTTGAGAGTCACAAGCAAAAAAATAAATAAATTAAAAATATCCAATATTCATGTCCAATAAACATGTCCACGTAGAAGGACTCATAAAAATTTATCCCTTAGCATATTTAGATATTTGTTTGAATTCAGTACAAAACTGGTCCAAGCATATGATTATTTAAGTTGATTTGAGTATCAGAGTAAGAAGAATAATTAAGGAGTAAAATAAGTTCAAATAACTTCAACATAAATATTACTCCATCCGTCCCAACATAAAAGTCCTGATGGACTTTTTATGCATATTAAGAAGATGAATGAAATGACAAAGTTATCTATAATAATGTCATTAAATATAGAGAGAGAATTAAAATAAGAAAAGTATGAGATATTCAATGCTACGGGTATAATAGGAAAATATGTGTAAAAGTTTAGTTATTAAAAAAAAAAGATATTTATCACGAGACTACCCAAAATAGTAATAAAGGCTATTTATCATGGGACGAAGGAACTATTAAATTGAGTAATTATTTTTTGCTCAAACATATTAGGGCATGTTGTTCTTCTATAGCCATAGAACCTGATTCTCCTTCTTCTTCTTCTTTCAAGTAACGGTTAAAATTTCAGTTCCTTTATCTCTCTCCCTCTTTGAAAATGCATAATTGTTCATCAATCTCTCTCTATAAATTCCTCTCCAGATACCCTTTACAAACCTCTTCAAAACCCACAATTTTGTTTTCCTTAAAATCACTCCCCACTCTCTCAAATCAATGCAATTCAGACCCAATTTCACCTTCCAAACCCAAGTATTTCCACCATTTTTTTCACCCAGCAAGCTCAATCCCTTCAATCCATTTCAGGATTTGCCCAAATGTGAGGCAATACAGTGTTGAGACGGACAAAGTAGTAGATGAAATCAATCTCAAGTTCGCAGAGGCAAGAGAGGAAATAGAGATGGCATTGGAATCGAAAGAAACTGTGTATTTTGATGAAGAAGCTGAGTGTGCTCGTGCTGCAGTTAAAAATGTCTTAGACATGTTTGAGGGATTGTTGGCTAAGTTGCCGGATAAAGAGAAGGGAGCATTGCAGAGATCTATGGGGCTCAAGATTGAGCAATTGAAGGCTGAGCTAGCTCAATTGAATGAGTAGTGAGGTTTGTTTATTTGGGTCTTTTTCAAGATCCTTATTTTTGTAATGTTTAATTGTTAGTGGCAATTCGAGAATTATGATACGACTGTGGGGTGGTCTTGAATAATGGTTTAGTTGGGTCTTTTTTGTTAATCTGATCATGGTGGAATTTGTTGTACTCTTCAATAACAAATACACAAATTTAGCAATTACATTGCCCTAAACTTATACATAGGTCGTGTGATCTATTTGTTACAGTCATTATATATAAAAACTGTTCAAAATAAAACTCAACTGATCAATGTTGCTATGATATTTACTTTTTAAAAAAACATGAACTACACATAACTGGTCTAAGGTCACTATGCTTCTTTTATGCAAACAGTCACCAACAAACATTGCTTTAAAGTTTTTATAAGTTGAGAACAGAGATTGAAACTGTTGGAAAACAAGGAAACATATAGAGGATAGGTAGTCTTATTTTGTACCTTGTGGTTGTTTAGAATTGAATTGTCTCCCAAAAGTACTTGGATACAATAATATTTTAGGCATGGTCTTCTTTATGCAATATTTCATGGGCTTATATTATGCCCCTTATATGAAGAGTTTTGCAACTCATTTTCCTGTTGAAGTTGCTTGAGGCAAACTTTCAGATTTTGAAAACATGTAAATGAAGAGGTATCTACAAACTAAAATTGTTAGTCATACTTTCTACGATATTTAATAGTTGTGTAATTTCTAAAAACATCTTTTCCGTAACTTTGTTTACCACTTGCTTGTTTCCACTTTTTGTGGTTGCCATCATCCTTTTAATTCACTGTGGAACTTTTCTCTTATCTATGAGTAATTGAACTCATTCCAGTTCTATTAATTTTCTCCTATACTCTTTTATTTTCATTTTTTAAATTTTTTATTTCTCTTCTCCTTTGGAGAAATTATATGTGCTTCTTCTCCGTTGAAATCCTTTTCTATTCCTAGTACATACATTAGTTCAAGGAGAAAAATATTTCTTGGTGCACTAAATAAAAGTTCTATCCTTTGTCATATTCTTCGATTGAGATACATTTGGCTAAATAGTTTGCAATGCCTCAAGTCACCGCTGCCTTAGTTGTAACTTGAACACATTTGTAATTTTAAGGAGACGTGTGAGATTGCTGCAATTTTGAATTCCTTGTCTCAAAATTAAGGAACCATTAGTTGACCCTCAGATAAAATATCTAACCTGGCTTCACTATTTCAGGTAACCAGAATAGTATTTGCTAATGTTACTTCCCTCTCGATATCAACACAAAGTTTAAGAGGTGAAGCTCTCTTTTATCTTAAAATGGAAGGAAAATTATTGAACCTCTCTTCAAACGTAGATGGGCTGTTTGGCTCTTTGAGGAGGTTATGCAGAACCCTGTGATCTCTAGGTTTCCTTCTATTCCTCTGTACAACCAACTCTATTAATTCTATAATCTTCAGTTGCTTCTAAACAACTGAAATTGGGTTTTGAAATTGTACCCTAAATGGAATCTGCCCTTTGCAATAACCATTAGTAGTTAGTGGATAAACATAGGCAGAATGAGTCTTCTACTTGCATCTCATTGTGTCATCAGGCTTCAAAACCAGACACTGGAAGCAGCTCCTGTGGTCAAGATATACGATGCTGATAGTGTTCTTGGCCTGTCCAACACTACTGTCGAGGGCGAAATTAAAGTTCAGAGTTTGGTCATATATCTACACTTTTCTGCAACGAAGTTTCAGACTTCCTTGGATCTTAATTACAACATATATATATAGGCTGATATGGTAGTTGAGCCTCCAAGTAATTGAACCTACAAGAAAAAGCATTATTCATAACTATTGTTAATGACTTCGACTTTATCCTAAATCCTTTCAAAGAAAAACTTAAAGGATAAATTCAGTCTTGATTGCATAAGATTATCAAGAAACTCCTATTACCCTACGTTCCGGTTATATATTGCCATTCCGAATCGTGGTGCGAAAACTAGATACCTTGTGCACTCTACCATAGGTAGTGTTTCTCATACCCGATTTCGTTCCGCGTATCTAGTTGATTTGCAGTTTAGCACTTCTGGTAACCATGGCATAAACACTATAATGATGCGAGTGTGAGGGTTTCCAATACATGGAATGAGATTAGGATATGTTTTATTTGATGTTAGATGTACTTGTAGTAGTTTAGTTTGCTGTAGATTTCTTTGGGGTCACAAAAGAAATTCCAAACACTAATAAACTACTAAGACTAGTATTGCCAGCTGAAACTAATTGTTATCCACCAGAAATTTAGAATCATATCATTCATTATCCTTATAATGCAATTGGCCAGTATTAACTCTCCTATACTATCGACTGATTTCTACCTTTTACAGCATACATGAAATGGTTTTCTTCTTATTCACTGTACTGGCCTGCAATTTCTATCACTCTATATTAAGGCACTCTTAGGTTTACATGGTACATTATAAAACCATTTAATGCTGCTGTTTGTATTTTGCTTTCCAATTTATTTCTCCATGAATTCCCAGAGTTCACTTGGTCATTGTTTTCCTTTTCCTTGTATAATAAGCCGAGTTATCCTCTTTCTGAAAATTGATCCAAGATACACTTTCTGTGTATCCATGTCATCAACTTTATATGCCTCCAGTAACTCCAGTTTGACATCTGATCTGGTCTTGAGCTTAGATGGCATGTAAGTCTTGCATCTGGTGTCGGTTAAAGCTATATCACCAGATAAATGGTCTCAGATGAACTTTCAGAAGGCAATGACTATTTATTTCTGGCATATTTCTTGGAATTTGGTTTTAAAAATGCTGGTTGCTGAGTCCCTCTAAAGAGTCCCATTTGAGATTGAAAATTTGCAAAATATTTAAAATTCATATTGTGATGTGAATTTATATCTAATTTTTCCAAAACATTAGAATGAATTCTGGATTCCATTTTGTAAAGTTAAGTTGTGCCTCATATTTCTCCTATATGCTATGTTCTTTGTACTCAACAAACTTTTAAGTAGTTTATAATATTAACTATTGTATTAATTAAAAATTAATTTATTTGGCATCAAATTTGAAATTTAGGATTTCACAAATTGACTAGGACAAAAAATTTCAAATGAGCAGAGTATTATATATACTTCCAACTCTTGAAACTCCTATCCTTGGTCAGTTGGTCCTTGCACATGCTTGAGAGTTGAGACAACTCATGTTCTTTTGTGTCTATGGCTATGAAAGAAATCCATATTATGCACATAATACTTCTGGGGATATAGCATGCACATAATGGCAGAAATCCACTGGGTACTATGTTTATGTTGTACCGTTGCTTAAAATTAAAATTATTAATCGATACTATTGTGTTTTGTTAGGCTTTCGTGTCATCCAAATTTAGAGAAAATAGTATATTTGGATTTCAATTTGGAATTTTTATATAAAAAATAGACATACCCTTCAAAGTTTTTTTGAGTGGGTTGCTATGGACCATTTGCTGCACACAATGTTCTAAAAGGCGCTAGACGGGAGATGGAGGAGGCGGGGGTCAGACCCTAGCGATAGGGGATGGGCGGGGCCTAAAGTAAATTTTTTTATTTTAACCAATTTTAATATTTTATCTTACATTTATCCAAACAAAACAATAATATAAAGCAAAATAATCTATAATAAAGATAATAAAGGCTTTTGCTTAAAGTTCAAACACATATCTATATTACTAATGTCAAAGTTCAAACACAAACATGCAATTGTTCAAAGTTCAAACATATTTTTAATGTATTATTTTTATTCATAAACAAGATTGCTATTAAATAATAAAATTTAAAATTTCAAGAATTTAATTCAATATTAAAACTTAAGAAACTAAACATAAATTTAAGAATTATATTGAATTAAACTTTATATTACAATTGCATCATCATTTATATAATTTGAAGTTGGTACAAGTTCAAAAAATTACAACTATAATAAAATTATCCATTTTGACTTGATATTGTTCACTTTTTGTTGTGATTTAATATGCTACAACTTGTATTATGAATATGGTAAATCATTAGAAAAATAAATATATCAAGATCTGGTTAGGGTAGTTATTAAAATAAAAAAAACCTCTCCGCCTAGGTCTCATCTAATTTTTTAGAGGGATTTTTTTGCCACCTTGGGCCTAGGTGAGGAGTCAGGAGGCCTAGCGCCTAGGCGGGGCGCCAAGGACGGCCTAACGCCTAGACAGGGCCTAGGAGAAACTAGGTGGGGATTTTTAAAACACTGGCTGCACATTTGGGGAGGGGAGGGGAGGGAGGGGGGGGGGGGGGTGACCTTAGAGATCACCAATGCTTTCTATCTTGTTGCCTGTCAGTTGAGAAGTAAAAGAATGTACCATTATAAAAAAAATAAAAAATAAAATTAAAACTTGGAAAATAAAAATTCATGAAAAATATATCTCTTTTCTTATTTTCTGTTCTTTCCAAAGTAACTATTACATGCATGATAAATGAAGAGAAAGTGACCCTTTCTTTCCTTTCTTGATCTTTCCCCTTCATATTTAAAAATCTCATTGTATAAAAGTTTCCTTAAATAGTAATCAAGAAGTGAATCTACTTGGGCCACATATTGATCTCTCCATTATTATTTTTCTTGATCTTCTAGGCTCCACTAACTGCATGCATACTTCCCATTTAATATGCACATCAAAGCCTTTATGAAGGCTTGTTCTTTTAGTTATAGGGAATGAATCTCTATCTCTCTCTCTCTCCGCCATGGTTAACACTATAGCTGATCGACTAGATACGCGTAATGAAATTTGGTACATGAAACATTACCTGTGGTAAAATGCATAAGACATTTAATTCTAGTACCACGATTATGAACGTAAAATGCATAAGACATTTAATTCTCGTACCACGATTATGAATGATAGTTATCTGTAGACGATTCTGAACGATAGAACAGTTTCTTGGCAACCCTACTCTCTCCATTTTGTGTAAATTCCATTGAAGTATTGGAAATTTTTTGAGCTGTTGAGTATGAATGTTATGGAAAACAAACTAGAAATTCTGCGGATAAATAGTGGCAATGCAATGCAGTGCTTTTAGTTGTTATAAGCATAAAGAACAACAAGGAGAAACACAAAAAGTTCCCAAAGATGAGCCTTTCATCTTTAAAATTGCAATTTACATTCATCTCAATCTTTCATATAATCAACTAAAGCCTCGAGAGTTATAAGAAACGATAGCAAGAACAATGACAAAAAACAAGAAAAATAGTGTTTCTAAAACTGTACAATGAACAAACCCCTTAACCAAAGCCAATAATAACCACCTTTTAGCATTCCCCTTCTCTCTCTTCTGAAATAGAAAGAGAATCATTCAATAATCAATATCATCATCCTTATAGGGGGGAGAATATCAACTTTGATTTGAGGACTGTTTTATTAAAGGCTGTGAAGTTTTTCCGAATTCTTCAGGTTGACTCTTCACTTCCATCAACAATGCCACCACTTCTTTCATTGTTGGCCGTTCAGCTGGCGAGGAGTTAACACAAAACATAGCTATTCCTAGTGTTTGAAGCATTTCTTGCACCATTTAATCAGGTAGTCCCTGCAGCTTTGAATCCAGAATTGTTACTGCTGGCTCAAAGCTTCCCAACTTCTTCTTCACCCATTCAACAATGTGTAATCCATCGCCTAATTGAGATTCAACAGCGGTACGTCCACTTAAGATCTCTAGCAAAACCACCCCATAACTGTAGACGTTGCTCTTTTCTGTTATGTTCATGGTGTATCCATATTCTGCATAAGAAAATTGCACAAAACATTCTCAATATGTACTAAGAAATCCCATTAAAGATAAACTCCCAACCATGTTAAATACTCGGAAAAGCATCATTTATCAGCATGACACAAAAAAGATTACTAAATTTAACACAAAAGGAAGCATCATACAGTATGATCCTAGTTAGTATACCTGGGGCAATGTATCCATAAGAACCAGCTACTCTGGACATTGCGTTGTGATAAGTCGGCGAGTTCATCAGCTTGGCCAATCCAAAATCAGCCAAATAAGTCTCAAACCTGGAGTCTAGTAGGATATTATTGCATTTCACATCTCTGTGAAGAATCGCGGGAACACAATCGTGATGAAGATAAGCAAGACCCTGGGCTGCTCCAACCTCAATTTTATACCTGGTTTCCCACTCCAAATTTCTGTTACTTTGTAGAAGCTGTTGGAGATTTCCATTTGAAATGTAGTTGTAGAGCAAGAGCTTGACACTCTTATTGGAACAGTAACCTAGGAGCTTTACTATGTTCCTATGCCGAATGTGTCCAAGAATTTGAATTTCTGCAGCAAAAGAGTCTATTGCTGGCTTTTCATCTCCCTTTGTTTTCCAAAGTTTCTTCACTGCAATCAACTCACCGTTGGGCATTTCCGCCTTGTAAACAACCCCGGAGCACCCTTTCCCAATGACATTTTCATCTTTGAGGCAATCTAGGATATTGTCAATGGTGAAACTTAGCTTCTGAAATGGAATGAAAGTCCATGGATAAGAAAAATCATCTCCCCCCGACGAAGAGGCTAATGTGCCCGAGGATTTCTCAACCAAGTACTTGTGATTTTGCGATACAAGAATCCATGAGGCAAGAACTGTCATTGCGACAGAAGTCAGAATAACAGCAACTAAAGCTACAGTCTTTGCAGATTTCTGCCCATTCTTACGAATCAGACGCGAAGAACAAGTATACCCGTCGAAAGATTGACAAAGATCTGAATTTCCAAGGAATGAATTTGAAGATAAAGTTTTGAAAAAAGGTGTCACGGGTATAGGACCAGAGAAATTATTGTATGAGACATTCAGGGAAGTGAGACTTGTGAGGGAACCCAAAATTGTAATCTTTCCATAAAGCGTATTACGCGAAAGATCAAGCGCTTGCAATTGTGTCAAGCGAGACATTGTCTCAGGGATTTCACCTGTAAATTCATTTGAGCTCAAGTCAAGACTAATGGTTAAGCTTGTAACATAACCAATCTCCGGTGGGATTGGACCAGAAAGACTATTGAAGCTCAAATCAAGTAGAGTTAGTTTCTGCAGGTTCCTAATGGACTTGGGGATTGACCCAGTAAGCAAATTATTATCGAGGATGAATTTATTCAAGTAACTGAAATTCCCAAAACTCCAAGGAATTTCTCCGGTGAAGCTGTTTCTACTGAGATCAAGCTGCTCTAAATTCACAAGCTCCCCAAACTGAGATGGTATATCACCAGTTATGTAGTTATTGTGCACATCAAAAAGCTCAAGAACCATTATGTTAGCAATCTCCGCGGGCAAACCACCAGAGAAATGGTTCATGTATAAATCAAGAAACACAAGATTTTGCAACTGGCCTATTTCCTTTGGAATCTGTCCCGAAAGCTGATTCTCGCCAAGCCTTAATCTCACTAGAGACTGACACTTCACAACACTTTGAGGCAACCCTCCTGATAATGAATTCCCCAGCAATAACAGCTTGCTCAATTTCTTTAAACTGAATATCTCTTCTGGTATTGAATCAGTGAGCTTGTTCCTCGATAGATCAAGCGCGTATAATTCAGTGCAGTTCCCAAAAGAAGATGGTATAGTTCCAGAAACCAAATTCCCCCACAAGAAAAAACTCTGCAAGAATTTCAAATCCCCAACTTGCCATGGAATTGGACCTGAAAACTGGTTCTTATCAAGCTGAAGAGCTGTAAGGCTAGTGCAGTTACTCAACTGCCATGGGATCAAACCCGTAAACGAATTATCCGATAATGCAGCTGTTCAAGAACCATAAGCTTCCCCAAATCACCCGGAATCTCACCGGTTAATTCATTTGCAGAAACATCAAACACTACCAGGGATGAAGAATTTTAAATCTCAGCCGGGATTGGCCCGGTGATGGAATTGCCCCAAAGGAGTAAGCTAGTAAGTTTTTGCAACTTACCCAATTGAGGAGGGATTGAACCAGTGAGCTTGTTCATATGCAAATACAAATTTCTCAACTCTGAGCAAAACCCTAGTTCAGGGGGAATTGACCCAAATACCTCAGTGTCATAAATTGCCAAAGTTTGGAGATTAACCAAGTTTCCAAATGTAGGAGGTATGACACCGGAGAGTCCGGTGGCCGCCACCCCAAATGTGGTGAGATTAGTGAGAAATCCCAACTGTGGGGGAATTGCTCCACTTAGATATGGATTTCCCCCAATTCTAAACTTTTGTACGGAGATTAATGAGCCTAATTGCGACGGAATCGACCCGTTTAAGAGATTATTTTGCACACAAAACACTTGTAATGAAGAAAGATTGGCAAGTTGTGGGGGTATGGAACCTGTCAATTGGTTTGTGTTCAAGAAAAGGAATTGGAGTGAAATAAGTTGGCCTAATTCAGGGGGAATTGGTCCTGAAATTGAATTTGAAGAAAGGTCTAAAAGGCGAAGATGGGTAAATGAGCCAAAAGAAGGGGGGATAAAGCCAGAGATATTAGTGGATGAAAGATTGAGAAGTTGTAGAGAGGAGAGAGAAGAGAGTTGTGAAGGTATTGAAGAGAGATTTAGGAATGTGTTTGGGAGAGTAACGGATATTACTCTGTTTTGGGGAGAACAAGTGATTCCTTGCCATGAACATGGAGTTTGGCTTGATGGGTTCCAAGAAGAGAGTAATTGGGATGAAGACTGGGTAAAAGGGTCTGCAGAGGAGAGGAGAGAGAGTAGGGTTTGGCCATCAGGGGAGAGAGAAGTAGAAAGTTGGGTTTTTTTCAATATTACATAGAAACAGAATGTGAAGAAAAATGAGGGGAAAAAATGGGGGTTTCTGTTGTTTTTTCTCCATTTTGAGGTTAGTTTTTGGGAATGGATTGATTGATGGTGAAGGTTAAGAGAAGGGCTTGAAGGTGTGGTGGCGGCGGCGGTGAAAGTCCACTCTAGGGGACAACATGCATGTGAAAGGGGATTTGAGGTGGTGGGGATGCCTAAAACTCACATTTGTGTGTTGAAAAATTTATGCATGTGAACAAAAGTATATTTAGTAGTATCTTTTAGCGAAGACTACTATAACTTAAATGCTGCAGGGTGGTGTTCAATCTTACCGGAAATAGACCTTTGATCAGGATGCGGTGGCGGTGCTGCTGGTAATGGTGGTGTTTGTGGTAGTGGATGGCCTGGATGTGTTCGGATGGGCAGCTTAAATCCGAACTCTTGAAGGGTTTACTTGATCAATGGTGGTTCTTTGCATTTTGTGCTCATTAGTTGGTACAAGGTTGGGTGGTGCAGTGGTGGCTGAGGTATGAGTTATAAAGTTGTTTGGTGGTAAAATTGTTCAGTGGAGTCTGTATTGCAAATGTTGAATTTAAATGGAGTGTGTTACTCCCTCCGTCCCATCCCATATAGTATATGAGGTTTTAGATATTTTATTTTTTTCAAATTATTTTATGTTTTATATAATCTAACAGAATTAGTTGTAATTTTTTTAAAATTATTTTTTATAAAAAAATATTACAAGGGAGATAAAAGAAAGTATGAAATAAATATGATAAAATTTATTATAAATAATTAATATTATATTTAATATTATATAATTATTTTTTTTAATTTTTATGCATAATTTTAAAATATCATATATTATTAGAAAGTATCCTCAGATTTCATTGCTACATTGGGGTACTGGACTCATGGCCTGCTGAAAATCCAACCCTGCCCTTGCGGTATGTAATACTCCCTTCATTTCATTTTTTTTTTGAGTCGTGTTAACGTAGCTAGTGTGATAAATTTATTATTGAATTATAATTATAAAATTTATTAATATATAAGATCGATAATAATTATAGGAGAAATTCATTTATTATATGTTTCTCTAAAAGATTAACACTAATACTTATTCGTGTAATGAGACAAACAAAAATTGATGTAAATATTTGTAATATGAGTCCCAATGTCATGTACTATCTGAAGTATGAGATTATACAATCTCACAACTTTTTAAGATAATTTTTAAATAACAAATAAAAGGATTCAATTAAAAAAAACTGTTGCTATAAAATATATAGCAACACTTTTCATGTAAAAATATCAAAAATTATATGGAAATATTAATTTCTTAATTATATTGAAGACAATAACAAAAATTAAACAAACATGAGAAATATTAGATATCTTCATTATGATCTAGAGCACGTTCGGCAGTGACTTATAAGTTGGTTTTGTCACTATTTCCTTGTTTGGTAATGACTTATTTTTTTATTTATAAAGTTAATTTTTAAATCAGAAAAATTAGTAAGTATTTCTAACTTATTTTAAAATAACTTATAAGTCATTTTAAAATAAATTAGTTTGACAAAATGTAATATCTATTTTGGCTCTCTTTTATTTTGTCCCTCTTTTTATTAGTGTCCCTTTTTAGTAATATTTACATTTGATTGTAACTTATAAGTCATTATGAGTCGAACACCTTCATAATTTGTTTTAACTTAATTTTTGATTTACGAATCAAATTGATACCAAACGCTTTTACTTATAAATCACAACTTAAAATAATTTATAAATCAATTTATATTTTAATTTTAAGTTATTTTAAAATAAATCGTTATTTAACGGACTTTAAATAATTTAATTGTGCCCTTTTATTTGTTATTTAAAAATTATGTTAAAAAATTGTTACATGGCATAATTTTGAGTCCTTCTACATGGATATGAATATTGGACATTTTTAATTTTTTTTTTGTGACTCTCAAAAAATGTATATATAATATTTATTCCAACTAAAATTTTTACAAACTATAACGTTTTAGGTGTAATTTGGATACATATATAAAATCAAGATTATACAGATTGTACAACCCTATTCTTATATATGTATCTAAATTACACTTAAAACACTATATTTTATAAAAAATTCTGTTAAAATAAATACTATATATTTTTTGATAGTCACAAGCAAAAAAAAAAAAAATTAAAAATATCCAATATTCCGCTATTCCAAGACTTATTGTAATTTTCATGAGTACAAATTGCACTTTTGTAAATATGGACTAGATAGCTGGCCAAGAGTGCATAGGGAAGAGGAGACTTGATCATATTTGAGTGAGGCACACAGCTTAGGGGATTGTGAAAGGCAAAAGAGGGATAAATTAGCAAACCAATTCCATGTCTTTTTCTCACTCAAATTTTTTTAATATATGCTCAAACTTTGACATTTATTTATAGGGCCTAAACGTGAAATGTCATAAAAATAATACGACTAGGGCTTAAGTCAGGGCGAGGATATTGATGAAGTTAATTTGGAGTAGAGTGAAGCAAAGAATCAAATCGGAATTGAAATCGCACTAAAAATCGCATTTAACCACACTCAATTAAAACCGCACTAACTGCTTCGGGCGTATGTATGGTTTTTAGGTGGGTTGAATAACCAAATTTACTTGTTCCGGTTTGGTTACTAGCCAAAACCAAACCGCATAAAACCGAAACCATCTACGTAAGGTGTGTATGTATGTATTATCTCTAGTAAATTCTAAAGTTACTTTTCACTTGAACACGCCGCTAGAAAACCCCGGTCTTTGCATTGTCATTTTTTTCACCAATTGAAAGAAGATGTTAGAGGTTATAGAGTCAAAATTAAGCAATTGGGTTTTGGAATTTTGAATTTGTTTGATGCGTTATTGGAGGGGCTTATAGTTGAGGGGCTCGAGCACTTGATGCATTGGTTAATGTCAATGCTATAATTGTAATAGTCTAATAGATTATTTTTAGTCCTCCCTGCAATATATTTTATTCTATCTTCAGTATATACTTTTAATTTTTGGAGAACTAGATAAACATTCTTTGTGACGCCCCCAAAATTAGGTATACGTCACCCATCTTGGGTCGCCACTTACATGGTACATAAATTCAAATACAACTTACTAACATAACTGTCGTGTACAATACGACATAAACTGTGAGTTTGAATACAAATATTATCTACTAGATATTATACAAACTCAAAAGGAGTCCTCATTACAACTATTATCACACTATTTCACGTAATAGTGAGGACTACTAATGCTATCCTCTGGACCATTACTCTGCTCCCACTAAATCCAAATTATGTTCTCATTTCCTAAGAGAATAAAGTGAAAGAAAGGGTGAGCTCAACTAGCCCAATGAAGAAATATTATGACTAAGATAATGCGAATAAATTATCATTAGCCTTCAACAAAGAAGTTAAACCGATAAAATACAATAGACAACCGGTTTAATCATAGCTGAATATGCAATCCATTAAAAGAGTCAAGTAGAAAATAAAAGTCTACTATCTTTTAGGTTTTAAAAGGTTTTCATCAATTTTATCACTAAGACTCAGCTTTAATGAATAAACCACAATATCTAATCATCCCTCGCACTACTCACCAAGGATTTTCATCAAATTATCAATGGTCATGACTATACCGAATCACCCCCAGTCATAATCATACCAAAAACTATCCATCATCGCATTACAGAATAGCCACCGAGGACTTTTGTCACATCATTTATATCAAGCCATGATTATACCGAATGAACCCCGGTCATAATCATACTAAGTTCATCTACGCACGTAACGTAAGCCAAAGATAACTTTCAACATAATATAAATATGAGGATGATGACAATGATATAAGAATTCAATAAAACAAGTTCAAGAATTATTTTATCCGAGGAATTATTAACGTCCAAATTGTCAACACGATATCGTTTTTGTAGAGTAAAATTCAAGAATGATCGGAAGAATATTTCCATGAAAAGATATCGATGAAACGCAAATATCAAAGATATTCTACTAATTTCATGGAGTATAAAGTCAAGTTTTAACCAACTGGGTATAATAAAGAATGGAATAACAAAAGAAATCACCATGCATGCGGTATTGCTTATGTATGGGTTATTCCAATGTAATAATAATAACGGAACCAGTCGTCGTGAAATTCACACAAGCAAGATGATCCAATAGAATAATAAATGCTTTGAATAATAATAAACAATGGAACGAAGTCCTGTGTAAAACACACGCATGTGATATTCCAACGTAATAATAAATGCTAATAATAAACAATAGAACCAGTCCGGTAAAACACATGCATGTGATATTCCAATGTAATAATAAAGAATGGAATAATGTAAGAAGATCACCAAGTATAGGGGATTCATGTGATACAAAGTTATTCCAATGTAATAAATAAGAATGGAATAATATAAGGATTTCACCAAGTATAGGGTATGCCATGTATCAAGGTTATGTATAGGGTATGCCACTTTTACAAAGTTATTCCAATGTAATAATAATGAATGGAATAATGTAAGTTCTCTTCATGAATAAGAAAAGAATAACACCCTTTTACGGGTACAACAAATAATATCCCTTACCGTAAAAAGACACTTTGGATATCAAAGTAGTGAAGTACCGAATACTCTTCTTCTTTCTCTCTATAGATTTTCTCTATAGCCTTCTCTCTATAATTTCTCTCTCTAGAGTTTCAAAGAATTAAGTAAGAAAATAATGAAGGAATGAGCTTCTATTTATAGGAAAATAGAATGCATAGTAATTAATCCATGAACGGTCCAGATTGATTTACTTTAATCTGACGGTCCATATTTAAAGCAAAATCTTTTAAATAAAATATCATATATTCTATTTATATAAAAATTTTACTTTACTATGCAAAACACTATGCAAACACTATGCAAAACACTATGCAACACTATGCATAATAAAATATAATATATTCTATTTATAGAATAACTTTAATAAAGTATTCATTTTATATAAAAAGATGTTTCGCTTTTATTACGTTAATAATACTGAATAAATCAAAACGTCATTATCGCTTATAATAATTCATATTATTAATCGACAATAATGGAATCAAACCGAGTGACTTCTCATAAAGCATCAATAATCAATACCGTGTAACTACTATGCAACCACACGACATCGTACTTTTACTACCGAGTAGTTCAACAAGATCAACCAGAAAACTTCCGCCGTTATTTTCATAAAATATTTTGTTCAATTGAATAAGTAACTCATGAATAGTAATTCGTGAATAAGAACTCGTGAATAGTACTCTACGACACAAAAAGTGTCCCAAATACTCGAGTGAACAATACTAGAGTGAATAGTAATTTCGGTGAATAAGAACTCGTGAATAGTAACTCATGAATAGTAACTTCCGACACAAAAAGTGTCCCAAATACTAGAGTGAAACAATACTAGAGTGAATAGTAATTTCGGTGAATAGTAACCCGTGAATAGTAACTCGTGAATAGTAACCGGGTATTTTATGACAACTTGTCTACTTTGAAAATTTTTCAAATATGACCCTTAACTTTAAACTTTTATCAATTTAACTATTCACCAAAATAGAAAAATTGAACACTTTTATTTCATAAAATTTGGGGTCTCACATTCTTGCTTGTTATCGAATAGTCTCCGTTGTTTTATATAGCGCATATTTTAGTTTTAAAGCATGCTTGATATAATTTTCATTGTCGACTTTGTCACTAAGTTAATTGCTCGATGTAAGTTTTATGTTAAATTTTAGTGAATGCTTAAACTTTTTTGTTGTTTCAATTGGTTTTGGAACCGAAACCGCACTAAATTAAAACCGCACTTTTACTTTTAAAACCGTATCGCACTAATCACAAAGCGGTTTTGCATGCGGTTTTGAATTTTTCAAATCACACTTAAAGCGGTTTGGTCTTGATTGACTTCAAACCGCACCAAACCGCACCATGCTCACCCCTAATTTGGAGCATCTATTTTCAAAGGGTAAAGTTGGCATAAAAATATCAATTTTTACTTCTTCTTTTTAATTTTTTAAACTGTGATATGGTAAAAAATTTGAAGTAAGATTGGGTTATTTGGTTACCGAGGAGGACTAGTGGGAGTTTTTTGGAAGTAGGGAAAAAGAGATTATACAAACACACGAGTAAATATTTGAATAAATTAGGGCACAAATAACGATTTAGGGTTTTTATAATTTGCTGGTCTAATTAGGGTTTAAGGTTTTGATTATGTAATTAGCCACACGAAATAATTCACTGTCACTAGAGAATTGAGTAGAACATATTTTGTGAAGACCTAAGAAAGAACATATTGATATGGGTGTTTCTAGTTTTCTCTAAGAATCTAACCCTGAAATTGTGGTGGTTTATGGAATTTTATAGAACTAGAATTTTAATTGTAGGTGTTGAAATTTGTTCTACTCTGCTATTAAAACAACAAATAATTAGGAAAAAATAAAATGATCTAAAACGACATATATTAAGGGACGGTTGTGAAGGGCTCACCAAAGTCGTGATAAGTTATTATTAAACCAGCTATATAGGTTGAAATGCCATAGGCGGATATAGTTTTATATGAAAACATATATTTTCACATGTTGATATTTTTACATGAGTTTCTTTTACATGGAGGTGAGATTCACTCATTATTCATATAAAATATTATTTTTATATGTGAAAATATCAGTTGTAAAGTGCACATTTGAGGACATTGTGAGCAAACCCTAATTACTATTGAACATTTTATTGTAACAATAAAATGATGAATAACAGATTAATACAAATAAAAAAGAGTCATCATGGAGTATTTTCTTGTATTTTATACGAATTTTAAAATATTATAATATCATACAAAGTTTAAATTAATTTTCAAAAATACCTTCCCCTAATGAAATTTTTTGTATGAGAACAATAACTAAAGAAGCCTAAATAGAAAATCAAAAATAATTAAATAAGAAAAGGGAGATGAAACGATGGGGCTATAAGAAAGACGCAAAGGAAATGATAAAACGCAAAAGAGAGAGAGTAAAAAGATTAGATATTTGTCAATATTTCCTGCACTAAATTTATGTTGCATTAGTGTTGAACATCTTAAAGTATACTCAGTCTAGTAGATATATATATTTTTTTTAATCCGTTTTAAAATTAAAATTATATTATAAATAATTATAAATATAGATGTTCATTTATTTTCTATTCCCTCTTCAAATACTCTACTGCTTTTGAAATCTCTTCAGGACTTCCAATGATATTTAGATCATCAACATATACCGCAATAATAACAAACTCAAATCCAGATCTCTTTATAAAAATACATGGGCTAACTTGATCATTCATATATCCGTCCTTTAACAAATATTCACTAAGACGGTTATATATACTACATACGATCGGATTGTTTTAATCCGTATAAAGATCTGTTTAATTTGATTTAGTAATGTCCTCGAGAACCGGATTTACATGCTTCTGGCAATTTAAATCTTTTTGGGAGTTTCATATAAATGTCATTATCAAGTGGGCCACACAAATATGTTGTAACGACATCCATTAGACGCATGTCAAGTCCCTCTTTTATTGCCATACTAACTAGAAATCGAAAAGTAATCACATCCATCACAGGAGAGTATGTCTCTTCATAATCAATACCAGGTTTTTGCGAAAATTCTTGTGCAACTAGTTGTGCTTTATGTCTCATAATTTCACCCCATTCATTTTGTTTCCGAACAAAAACCCATTTGTACCCCACTGGTTTTACACCATCAGGTGTACGGACTACTACTACAAAAACATTTCTCTTTTCAAGAGATTTCAATTCTGCTTCAATTGAATTTTCCATTTTGGCCAATCAAGTCTATGTCTGCATTCCTCAATAGTCCTTGGTTCAAGATCCTCGTCATCATTTATAATATCTAGCGCTATATCGTATGAAAAAACATCATCGACGTTGATTTCATTTTGGTTCCATATTTTTCTTGACATGGCATAATTTATAGAGATCTCTTCATTTTCACTAATTTCAGGTACTTGATTGTCTTCTGGAACTGTAATATTAGTCATGTCTAGGGGGTTTCTGTAGACTCTTCCGGAGTTACCATTGTCGATGATGTTTTTTTCATACAATATATCGCTAGATATTATAAATGATGACGAGGATCTTGAACCAAAGACTATTGAGGAACGCAGACATAGACTTGATTGGCCAAAATGGAAAGATGCAATTGAAACATAATTGAAATCTCTTGAAAAGAGAAATATTTTTGGACCAATAGTCTGTACACCTGATGGTGTAAAACCAGTGGGGTACAAATGGGTTTTTTTTGGAAACAAAATGAAAGGGGTGAAATTGTGAGACACAAAGCACGACTAGTTGCGCAAGAATTTTCGCAAAGACCTGGTATTGATTATGAAGAGACATACCCTCCTGTGATGAATGTGACTACTTTTCGATTTCTATTCAGTCTGGCAATAAAAGAGGGACTTGACTTGCGTCTAATTGATGTCGTTACAGCATATTTGTATGGCTCACTTGATAATGACATTTATATGAAACTCCCAGAAGGATTTAAATTTCCAGAAGCATGTAAATTCGGTTCTCGAGGACATTACTCAATCAAATTAAACAGATCTTTAAAACAATCCGGTCATATGTGGTATTACCGCCTTAGTGAATATTTGTTAAATGAGGGATATAAGAATGATCCCGTTAGCCTATGCATTTTTATAAAGATATCTGCATTTGAGTTTGTTTTTATTGCGGTATATGTTGATGATTTCAAAGGCAGTAGAGTATTTAAAGAGAGAATTTGAAATGAATGATCTTGGAAAAATAAAATTTTATCTTGGGTTAAAAATAGAACATTTAAAGGACGGGATTCTTATGCAACAAACAACTTATATAGAAAAGTTGCTAAAATAATTTTATATGGACAAAGCACATCCGTTGAGCACCCCAATGGTTGTGAGATCACTTGATGTAAATAAAGATTCTTTTCGACCCCGGGAAAAAGATGAGGAGATTCTTGGTCCTAAAGTACCATACTTGAGTGCAATTGGAGCACTAATGTATCTTGTTAGTTATACACGACCTGATATATCATTCTCTTTTAACTTATTAGCAAGATATAACTCCTGTCCAACCCGAAGACATTAGAATGGGGTTAAACATGTACTTCGTTACCTACAAGGTACAAAGGATATGGGTTTGTATTTTCCTAACCAACCCAAAACATATTTGACTGGTTTTGCAGATGTAGGATACCTATCTGATCCTCATAATGCTCGATCGCAAATTGGATATGTATTCACATATGGTGGAACTGCAATTTCATTGTGTTCAATGAAACAAACTATTGTAGCGACATCTTCTAATAATGCTGAGATTTTGGCAATCCATGAAGCTAGTCGTGAATGTGTATGGTTAAGGTCTATAATTCAACACATACGAGGAACTTGTGGTTTATCTTCAGGAAAAGAAGCACCGACGGTCTTATATGAGGATAATGTAGCATGCATTGCTCAACTTAAGGAATGATATATCAAAGGTGATAGAACAAAACATATTTCACCAAAGTTCTTTTTCACTCATGACCTTAAGAAGAATGGTGATATAAATCTTCAACAAATCCGTTCAAGTGAAAATTTGGCAGATTTATTGACAAAGGCGCTTCCTACCACTACATTTGAGAAGTTAGTTCACAATGTTGGATTGCGTCGTCTCAGAGATATCATGTGATATAATCATGAGGGGGAGTAAATATTTGTAAGAATAATGTACTCTTTTTCCTTCACTAGGTTTTTATCCCACAGAGTTTTTCCTAGTAAAGTTTTAACGAGGCATATTCTTCAGTAATGGACATCCAATGGGGAGTGTTATTAATAGTTATAAATATGGGTGTCCATTCATTTCCTATTCCCTCTTTATTGGTACATGAATGATGTACTTTTCATTCATCTCCTAATTAAGTTTGAATTTTTTTTTCATCTTTTATCTTTCGTTCATGTATTTGTAAAGCCTATAAATAAAGGCTTACCGTCCATGTATTGATAGACTTGAAGAAAAATTACCAGCCTTTTCCTCTGGTTTGTACTACACGAGAATTAGAATAATTGAAACAAATGTGGTCATTAACCAAAAGCTTACGAATCTCAATAACTTTGTTGTTTGGCATGATCGGTTAGGCCATCCTGGATCGATAATGATTCGAAGAATAATTGAGAATTCATGTGGACATCCATTAAAAAGCGAACAGATTCTTCAATCGAATAATTTCCTATATGTTGCTTATTCTCAAGGCAAGTTAATTATTCGACCATCACTAGCTCTGAATCCCTTACTTTTCTGGAATGAATACAAGGTTATATATGTGGACCAATTCATCCACCATATGGACCTTTTAGATATTTTATGGTTTTAATTGATGCATCTACTAGGTGGTCACATGTATCTTTATTATCCATTCGTAATTTGGCGTTTACAAGTTTACTTGATCAATTAATCAGATAATGAGAGCATTTTACAGATTATCCCATTAAGAAAATTCGTATTGACAATGCTGGTGAATTTACTTCCCAAACTTTCAATGATTATTGTATGTCTATTGGGATAAATGTTAAACATCCTGTAACGCATGTTCACACACAAAATGACCTTGTATAATCATAAATTAAGCGTCTTTAATTGATTGCAAGACCATTACTAATGAGATCAAAACTCCCAATTTCTGTTTGGGGTCATGCTATTTTACATGCAGTAGCACTAATTCGCATCAGGCCAACAAGTTATCATAAGTACTCCCCTTTACGATTGGTTTTTGGTCAGGTATCAAATATTTCCCATCTAAGAATTTTATATTTGGACATTCTCATCACCAAACAAGTGGTTAATATTTCCCTCAGGCTTTAGGAAAAAAATTAGTAACATCGTATCAACACAACTATAATTAAAATCATCATTTCCAGAATTAAGAGTTTTCTCATCTTTTCCATCCCGACTAGCAAAATTAGTCTCTATCTCCTTCTTTTTATCTTTTAGTGATTTTTTATAGAGCTCAACAAGATGTTTTGGTGTACGACAGGTACGTGACCAATAACCTTTACCTCCACAATGATTGTGACACCCCCAAAATAGGTCCACACGACCCATTCTGAGTCGCCAAATATCACACTATAAAAATCAAATACAAACTTCATTTATACAATCTCGTCATATTATGACCATTACGCTTAAATCATAGTTTTAATACAAATGTATGTAACTCTCATGGTGCCTCGACCACAACCTTACAATGGTACTTTTTACATAAAAGTACAACCAATAACTGCTTTAGAAATTAAAATCTTTGGGAGGTGCTCAAGGAAACCTTTCAGATATGGAGGCGTAGTGTGACGACCCCAAAATAGGTCCATTCCATCCAACCCATTCTTCGAGTCGCCAAATACATGGTACGTAAACAACTACAACTTTATTATCACAACAATAAAATCGTGAGTTTAAATACAAATATTATCTTCTAGACAATATTTATACTCAAATAAATCCTCATCACATTTATCGATACATTATTTTACAAAAATGGTGAGGACTACTAAACAACTCTCTCTAGAACCTTCATTCCATACCCCGACTAGTACTGCCATTATTCTCGCCTCCCGAGAAGAAAAATGGAACAACAAGGAAAGGGTGAGCTCAACTAGCCCAAAGAAAGAATATTATGACTAAGATAATATACAACAAATTATCGTTAGTCTCCAACAGGAAAAATCGATAGAATACAATGACAACAAGTTTCATCAATATTCGCAATGAAATAATAATTCATAGAAGAGTTACGTAGAAATGAAATCTACTATAATCTATGAATTTAACAAAATTCATCATCAATATTTTATCCTCAGAACATCAATCAATATTCATCTCAAATCAAACATTCATCTTTGCCACTATGAGCCAAAGATATTCATCAATCGGTCGTATTCATCTCAACACTGCTCATCTTTTGCACTAAAGGCCAAAGATATTCATCACTTCATTCATGTTCATTTAAACACCGCTCATCTTTGCACTACAAAGCCAAAGATATTCTTCAGAAATCATTCATCTTGCACCACAAAGCCAAAGATATTCAATAATATCATCATTTAAGACCGAGGATGATGAAAATATTTTTTAAAGAACTAATCCAAAGAAACAAAATGACAAGGATTAAGGATTAAGGATTCAGTACTTTGTTTTATCCATGTCCAACAATACCTCAAAAATAATCATAGTGGTGTAAAATTCAAGAATGATCAAAACATGGATACAATCAAAGCTAGTATCCAAAAATAGATATTTTGAATGAAAAGAAAATTTTCATTTTTCTATGAATAGTGCAAATGATTCGTGAATAGTGTCAGATATCGTGAATAAAGTCCGAGTACGTGAATAAGAACTCTCACACCAAAAAGATAGAAATTCCACAAAAAAATATCTTCACGCTTCATGAATAGTACTCGTGAATAAGAACTCGTGAATAAGAACTCATGAATAGTAACTCGTGAATAAGAACTCATGAATAAGAACCCCCATACATGAAAAAGTTCCAAATTTGATAAAAGTTCCAACTAATATTTCAAAGATAATGATATCAAGAAATAATATCATTTGAGAATAAAATAACATCCCTTACCTCAAAGAATCGTCATTTTTTGCTAAGGAAAGGCTCAAGTGATGTTTGAGAATGAAACTTCAGATCTTTAAAGAACTCTCAAAGTATCTAAATACTCACAAAATACGCCTAATAATATAGAGAGAAAGAGAGAAAACTTTGTTTCGGTGTGATTTTCAATTCTAACTTAAATTTCTATTTATAGGAAAATGTTAGCCCGTAGAAGCGCAGGACTTGACTACTGCACTTGATGGCTTTTACTCGCTACTATTGCACTCCACCACATTTGAAATAAAATTCAGCACATTTCTTCACCAACCACAAGTGGGGCCCACTCAATTCTAGAATTTTCCACCAAAATCAATTATAACCCTAATTTACAATCCGACACCTCTTAAAATTCACAACAAATCATTCGTGCATTTTTAACGGTTCAAAATTTGTGGACATATACTCAACTTATGTATGTATAACATACCCAAAATTACTATTAATCCAACTAGTCGGATTAAAATTTTAACCCCCGCAATATATCTCAAAACCCCCGATTTGATTTTTAACACCTCCAATCCGATAAAATACTGATAAAACACCTCAACATTAATTCTTTCATTAATAACCACATAAATAAATCCATCATTTATATCAACATAAAATAAATATTTCTTTATTATATGAATCAATAATTAATTATTCACAAATAATATTACATGTAATCACAATTATAATAACCAAAGCCGCTCCTCAGAAAGAGGGGCTTTCCAATAAGGATCTCTCCTCATTTGGTAGCGCAATTAGGTGACCAAACCTCTCCTTAGACAGTAACTTTCTAGACATTGCCAATAATGTTATCTAATAATATTATTCAAATAATATGAATTATTGATCCGATAATGGGAAATATCATGTGGTGACAATTATTGAACAACAATAATATAAAATATCAACGCAGCAATTATCAATCAATAAAATAAACTATTGAAAAGTAACTACTTGTGAAAATTATTGAGTAGTGCCATCTTACATACTGAATCAATAATTCAACCATCTTTATCTGCAATACCGTATCATCTAACAGGCAACCACGCCAGACATCAGATTTTAACCACCGGGTATTCCAACAGATTTTAATTCAGAATAACTACGCTATTATTTATAACCACCCAAACTTCATTGCTTTCCTCATCCAATCGCTTTCATGGGGGCCCATTACGGCATGTTTGTCATGCCGTCATAATATTCTCCGACAAAGACGAATATTCCACGACCAAACGAATATTCCCCGACAACAATGAATATTTTATAACCACTTACTTATTTTGAAATATTTGCGTATTTAACCCTTAACTATCCACATTAATCAAATCAACCCTTATTATTTCAAAATAATAAATAAAGAAAATTCCTTTTATTTAAAAAATTTCTGGTCTTACAACCTCCCTCTTATGAAATTTCGTCCCTCGAAATTGACGTGACGATACTAAGTGTTTGAAAAGGTAAAATACCTCGCTTTCATTTTCGCTTCCAACTCCCGTGTCATTTCCTCTATAAAGATGATTCCTCCACAAAACTTTAACTTGTGGTACGACCTTTCACAAGATGGGACATGCTCCTTCCTATCCAAAATCTTAACAGTACCTCCTCATACGTTAAGTCTTCTATATCTCGTCTGGTTTCTAACTCAATAACGTGGTTCGGGTCTTTAACATATTTACGAAGTACGTGATATGTGAAACACATTATGAACACGAGACATACTTTGAGGTAACGCAAGTCTATAAAGCTACATTTCCTACTCGGCCAAGAATTTGAAATGGACCAATAAATCGTGGATTGAGCTTTCCTCTCTTTCCAAATCTTGTAACTCCTTCCATGGAGCAACTCATGACAATACATGATCCCCTACATTAAATTCCACGTCCCTTTCGATGAAGATCCGCATAACTCTTTTTGTCGATCTTGTTCCATTTGTATAATGCTGTCGAATTATTTGAATCTTTTCGGTGAGTCATACGTATTTCAACTCTGGTCCCAACAATGTTGCTTCACCCACCTCATCCCAAATATATTGAGAACGACATTTTGTCCATATAATGCTTGAATGGAACCATGCCTATATTTGTTTAATAACTATTGTTGTATGAGAATTCCACCAATGGCAAGTACTTATCCCAACTTCCTTTGAATTCTAGGACACAGAGTTTTAATATATCTTCAAGAGTTTGAGTAGTCCTCTCGATTGTTCGTCTGCTTTGGGATGGTATGTCAACTAAATCGCAATCTGCGCCCATAGCTTTTTGCAAGCTAACCCAAAATCTTGAAGTGAATCTTGGGTCACGATCCGAAACTATGGATACAGTGTGTACTACTAGAAGCGCTCAAGTGAATAAGTCTCCGTGATTTAAGAAGTGAGCAGATTTGGTTAATCTATCAATAATAACCCAAATAGCATTGATGCCTTGAGAAACCGTAGGAAGACCCGTAATGAAATCCATGGTAATGTGTTCCCACTTCCATTCCTAATCTCAAGTGGTTGCAACGGGACCCTTAGGTACTAGATGCTCAGCCTACACGTTAGCAAGTTAAACACATCGAGATAAACTTTGCAATCTCTCTCTTCATATTATTCCACCAAAATGTATGTCAAGATCACGATACATTTTTAGTACTTCCAGATGGATTGCAAATGGTGTATTGTGTGCCTCCATCATAATCTTGTACCTCAAATCGTAATCGTTAGAACACAAAGTCTAGAGTGGACTCGATGTATTCCTTCTTTATCAATTCTCGCCCTAATAGCTCCTTCTTGTACTTTTTCTCTTCATACGCATCCGGCCCATGGGTTTGAGCGGCTTTTAACTAAAGTCGATTATACTCAAGATATCATCACGTGATACCTAGAGTTTTCATCTCCATCTCTATTATTTGTAAATTATAATGAAATTAGTCTTTGACAATATCGTCACTCGTATTTGTATACGATCTTCTACTCAACACGCCGCCTACCACGTTCGCTTTTTCCAGATGACATAGGTCGTAATATGTCTTTGAAATGAGTCTCCTCTCGAGTTCTTCAAGCTCTTCCCACATTCCTCGCTCCATTCGAATTTTGTATCTCTACGAGTCACCAAGCGATAATGGAATAGCGATTCGAGAATATCCTTTCTCCCGATAATAAATAACCAACTAAAGCTACGATTTGATTAACGATCACTTAGGTCTTCCTCAACCGCGACTCATATCCCAATCTTGGATAAGTCACAATGACAAAGGCATAACCACAAGATAAAGGCTCATGTACCAAATTTATAGTTGAATTTTTAACTCAAGTTCAAGTCAATAGAGCCATTCGATATGAGATTTAGAAATAGTTTTGTGACCGGTTCAAAGTCTATATAAAATTTAATATCACTGGGAGTAAGCCAATAAATTCTTCAGAAATACGCCGAAAAATCAATAACAACAAGAATATTATTCAAATCGACGTAGTCTTTATTCAAATCCATAACACGGACTAAAGAAAACTCGATATCCGCTTTTCAATAAACGAACGGCTTTACGGTTTAATACGAAAGAGTTTCACTTCTCTATGTAAATAAATGCATAGAATGTATAGTCTTTTTTAAACAATGATGTAATGAAAGTTTCTCCTAACGGATTCTCCATAAATAGGTCAAAGTCTAATTTCTCCAATTATCAAGTTCAAACGCTGAGCGCAAAGTTCAAGAAAGATAAAAGAATGGGTAGAATCCCAGATGCTAACTTCGCTCGAGTTCCTGACTTATAATTGACCTAGGTCGCATAACTCGAAGTTAGTTCTTTCCACAATTATAACATACCTTAAACTGCCAGTGCAAGGTTTAATGATATGTCCTCTCTCCCCAAGATTTGTAACATAATTCACCTATGGGTCTTTTCTCTCCCTTGGAACCAATTTGCCACCGGGCGCCGACGCCTTCACACCGGTCGTTTGTTGAATCTCCTTTAAAATCTCCTCCCAACTCGCTTCTATTTTCACGGCTACGATTACTACCGAGTGGTTACCGCCTTGTCATCGTTATTTTGTTGACTATAATCCTCGGTTATGGTATTCGCTATCTCGCCTAACAACCGAGCCCCGCTGACAACAATTTACGAGAAAATGAGATACCGACGTCCCCATCCATACATACGCCTCATTCCACCAAATGATATTGTGACATAAAAGTATCTACGCTTCATCCTTGGAACCTTCTGTTAGACATCGAATATCTTGTTTATCACAACATAATAAAACTCGGTGGAGTTTAAATACAAATATTATCTTCTAGACAATATTTATATTTCAAATAAATCTCATCACATTTATCGATACATTATTTTACAAAAATGGTGAGACTACTAAACAACTCTCTCTAGAACCTTCATTCCACTACCGACTAGTACTTCGCTACATTCTCGCCTCCTGGCGTTAGAAAAAATGGAACAACAAGGAAAAGGGTGAGCTCAATCTAGCCCAAGAAAGAATATTATAACTAAGATAATATACAACAAATTATCGTTAGTCTCCAACAGGAAAATCTGATGTATCACACATAGCTTGAAATAATAATTCATGTAAGAGTTACGTAGAATGAAATCTACTATAATCTATGAATTTAATAGCCCATCATCAATATTTTATCCTCGTAACATCAATCAATATTCATCTCAAATCAAACATTCATCTTTGCACTATGTGCCAAAGATATTCATCAATCTATCATGTTCATCTCAACACTGCTCATCTTTGCACTAAAGGCCAAAGATATTCATCGCCTATTGGCTGTTCATTTAAACACCGCTCATCTTTTGCACTAAAGCCAAAGATATTCTTCAGAATCATTCATCTTTGCACTACAGTGCCAAAGATATTCAATAATATCATCATTTAAGACCGAGGATGATGAAAAATATTTTTAAAGAACGAATCCAAAGGAAACAAAAATGACAAGGATTAAGGATTAAGGATTCAGATTTTGTTTTATCCATGTCCAACAATACCTCAAAATAATCATAGTGGTGTAAAATTCAAGAATGATCAAAACATGGATACAATCAAAGCTAGTATCCAAAATAGATATTTTGACTAAAAGAAAAATTTTCATTTTTTCTATGAATAGTGCCAGATTCGTGAATAGTGTCAGATACGTGAATAAAGCCGATATACGTGAATAGTAACTCCTACACCAAAAGATAGAAATTCCACAAAAAAATATCTTCACGCTTCATTAATAGTACTCGTGAATAAGAATCGTGAATAAGAACTCATGAATAAGAACTCAGAATAAGAATCTCATGAATAGTAACTCCATACGAAAAAGTTCCAAATTTGATAAAAGTTCCAACTAATATTTCAAAGATAATGATATCAAGAAATAATATCATTTGAGAATAAAATAACATCCCTTACCTCAAAGAATCAAGATTTCTAAGGAAAGGCTCAAGTGATGTCGAATGAAACTTGTAGACGAACAAAGAACTCTCAAAGTATCTAAATACTCACAAAATACGCCAATAATATAGAGAGAAAGAGAGAAACTTTGTTTCGTGTGATTTTCAATTTAACTTAGCCTCTATTTATAGAAAAATGTTAGCTACCAAGGCATTTCGACTCACCGATGGCTTTACTCGCTACTATTGCCACCCAATTACATTTGAAATAAAATTCAAAGACATTTCTTCACCAACCACAAGTGGGGCCCACTCAATTCTAGAATTTTCCACCAAAATCAATTATAACCCTAATTTCAATCCGACACCTCTTAAAATTCACAACAAATCATTCGCGTATTTTAAATCTGCTCAAAATTTGTGGACATATATCAACTTATGTATGTATAATATACCCAAAAATTACTACAATCCAACGGTTTGATTAAAAATTTTAACCCCGCAATATATCTCAAACCCCGATTTGATTTTTTAACACCTCCAATCCGATAAAATACCGATAAAACACCTCAACATTAATTCTTTCATTAATAACCACATAAATAAATCCATCATTTATATCAACATAAAATAAATATTTCTTTATTATATGAATCAATAATTAATTATTCACAAATAATATTACGTAATCACAATTATGACAACCACCATGCCGCTCCTGGAAAGAGGGGGCTTCCAATAAGGATCTCTCTCATCGGGCGCCGCAATTAGGTGACCAAACCTCTCCTTAGATGTAACTTTCTAGACATTGCCAATAATGTTATCTAATAATATTATTCAAATAATATGAATTATCGATCCGATAATGGGAAATATCGCGCAAAGGACAATTATCGAACAACAATAATATAAAATATCAACGCAAAGAATTATCAATCAATAAAATAAACTATCGAAAAGTAACTCATCGTGGAAAATTATTGAGTAGTGCCATCTTACATACTTAATCAATAATTCAACCATACAGCGTAATACTGCAAAGCACTTAAGCAACCACGCCAGACATCAGATTTTAACCACCGTATTCCAATAATTTTAATCGGTAACAACTACGCCAAGCTATTTATAACCACCCCAAACTTTATTGCTTTCCTCATCCAATCGCTTTCCATGGGGCCTGCATTTAATATTCCCCGACAGCATTTAATATTCCACTACCAAACTAATATTCCCCACAACAATGAATATTTTATAACCACTTACTTATTTTGAAATATTTATGATTTAACCCTTAACTATCCACATTAATCAAATCAACCCTTATTATTTCAAAATAATAAATAAAGAAAATTCCTTTTATTTAAAAAATTTCGGTCTTACACCATGCTTCCAGGTTATGATAGATATCATATGTCCACGTAATTATCTTGTCAATTCCAATAGTCCCCCAAAAAAATAAGAAGATCCTATCATCTTCTTTCCAATGGTGAGTCTTCTTATATAATTATCTCCGCTGTCTCCAAGAGAATTATATTTCAAATAAACTCCAAGATTGCTCAGAGATATACTTTCAGAAGTGGATGTGCATAACCCCGCGTTATGATAACACGAGGTTGTATGACATTAGACATCTTGTATGATAGTGGCAAAACACCCTTCAAAGTTGGGTTCACTTCACCCTATTCGGTTCACCAAAATTAAATATCAAATGACGTATACAATACGACACACTTATCTAAAGTTCTCAATAAAATTATTTCCATACTATTTAGGAGAACCTCAACAAATTTATGGACCACCGCTCTATTCTCCTATTACCCCGCTTCGAATTCAAATACACTCTTATTACCTAAAAGGAATTGTGAAGCAAAAAGGGTGAGCACAACTAGCCCAGTAAAGAATATCATGACTAAAGATAATTTACATCATCAATAGCTTTCATCAATAATAAATCAGAGATTTAGAACATATGGTAGATGATAAAACTTTTCAACCATAGTTGCAGCGGAACGAGCAATCCATTAGAAGAGTCAAATAGACCATCAGGTCTATTATCTTCTCCATGTTAAAAGTCCACCAATAATGTTTTATCTCTATAACATCAATCAACAATTCCTGTCCACAATCATATGAATAACTCATAATCATAATTGTGATTCTAAATTCCTCTTCGCACCCAGGACGAAGATAATTTTCATCACCTATCTTCACCTGAAACATCAAAAATCATGGTTATACCAAATCGTAATTCCTGCTCATAATCATACTAATAAATTCATCTTTGCACTACGACCAAAGATATTCATTAACAATTCATCTTTGCACTACAGGCCAAAGATATACAATTGTATTTTAGAAGAGTTAAGTAGAGCATGATATCTACTATCTTTTACGAATTAAAAGTGTATAATCAATATTTTATCCCTGAGATTCAGCTTAATAAATAATCCACATCATCGAATCATCCTTGCACTACAGCCAAGGATATTCATGTAATCATCAATGGTCATGATTATACCGAATAATCCCTGATTATAATCATACCAATAACAGTCCATTAATGCACTACGGGCCAATGAGGACTTTTACCACATCATCTATAACATTACGGGTCATGATTATACCGAATGATCCCTGGTCATAATCATACCAATAACATTTCATCTATGCACATAAGCCAAAGATAATCATCAATCAATAGTTCATCTTTGCACGTAATTCAAAGATATACAACTATAAAACTAATAATCAACGAAATTCATCTTTGCACGTAAGCCAAAGATATACAATCAGAAAACTAATAATCAACAAATCCATCTTTGCACGTAAGCCAAAGATGACTTTAATCATAATATAAGCATGATGATGATGACAATGATATAAGCATTAATCAAACAAAATCAACGATAAATATTAAAGACTTTAAATTTATCCAAATATTATCAATCACTTTATAAACTCATAATCTAATATTATTAATATTATAACAATATTTTAATCACTTCTTAAACTTATAAAATTTATTTGAATTGTTTACACTTAACCAAATAATGCATTTAATCATTCAAAATGTCATACTCATAAGATTTTATCACCAATGATCAAATCCCTCATAAAAAATTTGCATATTCCTTATATAGGATTCCCAAGCCATAAAATCCTATTTTCTAATTTTGTTACTTCACATAACATATTTAATTCATTTACTCATAACTAGTTCATTTTTATGAAAAATACCAAATCAGTCCCAAAAATATTTTTTTTCTGGGATTTAACAGAATATAGTCCCATATTGAACATATATTTTTCTCGGAATTTTTAAAATTCATTTACTATTTTTCATATGGCCAAAACTGCCGAATATTTAGACATTTATCATAAATTGTACTTTTGTCCAAAAATTTCAAAATTTACAGGGTATACTCCTATTATATACATGTACTCCCAATAAACATTTCACCAATTTTGGAGTTAACCACAAGAAGTTATAAGGGTTTACTTTTAAAATAGTTTTTTCCCATAAAATCCATAACTCTTAATCTATAAATCCAAAAATCGCCATCTTTGGACACAATATAGAAAACTCATCAAATTATTATTTCAAATTTTTCCGCAATTTTGAGGTCAGAAAAATTATGAAACCGCAAGCAATGGATTTTCACCCGCCATGCAGAATCCACGAGACAAATCATTTCTACAATTTAATAAGGAATGAATACAAAAGATTATTCACCATGCATGCAGTAATCCACATGTATGTGTTATTCCAACATAATAATAAAGAATGGAATAATAGAAGAATTCACCATGCATGGGATAGAATCGCATGCATGCATTATTCCCGACATAATAATAAAGAATAGAACCAATCACAATACGTAATCCGCATGCATGTGATATTCACACGTAATAATAAAGAATGGAATAACAATAGAATTCACTAGGCATGCGATTGACCGCACATGCATGTGTTATTCCAATGTAATAATAAAGAATAGAATCGTAATTCAGAATCCGCTTATGCATACGATATTTCTAATGTAATAATAAAGAATGGAACCAGGTCATGCGTAATCCGCACGCATGTGATATTCCAACACAATAATAAGGAATGGAATAATAGAAGAATTTCACCATGTATGCAAAGATTGCATGATAAAAGTTATTCCAACATAATAATAAGGAATCAATAACAATAGAATTCACTGTATGCGATAGATCCAAGATGCATGTGTTATTCCAATGTAATAATAAAGAATGGAATAATAGAAGAATTTCACTATATATGCAGATTGCTTATGATGACAAAGTTATTCCAACATAATAATAAAGAATGGAATAACAACCCTTACGAGTATTGAAAGAGAATAACTCTCTTCATGAATACGAAAAAATAATACCCCTTACCTTAGAAAAAACTAGATATTGGAATAAAGGTAGCAGACTTCTCTTCTTTCTCTCTCTAAATTTCTCTCTATAATAATTGCTCTAAAGCTTTAGTGAATTGGTGAGAAATGAAGGAAGAATGAGCTTCTATTTATAGGAAAATATAGTTTCGATAATTGCACGTTTGGGGCTCGAAATATTACAGTACAATACCTTCAACTTTTCTTTCATTTTTAATTTAGTCCTGCAAGTATTATCAAACTTGCACCACCTCCCCTAATAGTAAATAATGTAAATCAATAGTTCAATCATGTGAATTAATAGGTATAATCATGTGAAAATACGAATTACAATATAGTACATCCATCTATACCTCCATTTTCAACTTAGTCATGCAAGTATTATCAATCTTGCACCAACTCCCCTAATAGTACAAGAATGTGAATCAATAGTATACACATGTGAACAAATAGTTATAATCATGTGAATTAATAACAATTAATTGCTCATTTATTCGATTAATTACCCGATTGGTCAATATAACCTCCAGACATCAATCATTATCGAAATAAATGTCAATTTCCACTAACACTAACAATCCCAACACAATGAAAATATTTTTCTCAAAAATTTCATTTTTGAAATTTCAAAGTTTGACTTTTTCTGAAAAAGTCAACTATTGACTTTTTTGACCAAAAAGTCAACCCCAACAAATTTTGTGTTTATAGTCTATTTCTACTAATTTCATCGTTTGACTCAAATATCACGTCCGGCTCCAAATTCAACTCCGAACTCAAATTTAATTTTTAATAACATTCATCATTAATATTATAACTCACAATATTTAACAACTGTGTCGATCCTGGAAAAGAGGGTTTTCCGATAAGGATTTCTCCTTATCAGTGCGCAATTAGTGACCAAACCTCTCCTCGATGTAACTTCTAGACATTTTCAATATTACAAATAATAATATGAATAACTTTGTCGTCTCAATTATTGATTTAATAATATATAAAATATTATGCGTATGATATCTTTGTGACAATAATTGAATCAATAATATACGAGATATGATGCAAAGAATTATTGTAGCAATAATTGAGTATAACTTAGTGACTTCTCATATAAGCATCAATAATCAATACCGTAAAGCTACTTATGCAACCACGCAGACATCAGTATTTTTTTATCAATTTAACCATTTACTAAATAGAATAATAATTATAAAAATTGAATACTTTCATTTCGTAAAATTCGGGGTCTTACAACGATAACATAAATTTTTCATGGTCTTTTTATCTTTGTCACTTTTGTCGTGTTTTCCATCTTTATGTTCCCACTTCTGGTGGGTATATGTGTTTGAGAAATAACCTCCTCAATGATTATTTTGACCACGTCCACGACTACTGAAGTGACCTCTGTCTTTTCCATTATATGATACGGCATTAACTGCAGGAAATGGAGTAGAGCCAGTTGGATGGGCCTCATTGTTTTTCATCAATAGCTCATTATTTTGTTCAGCCACAAAGAGGCATGAAATCAGTTCAGAGTATTTCTTAAAACCCTTTTCACGATATTATTGTTGCTGCAGGAGAATATTAGATGCGTGAAAGGTGGAGAATGTTTTTCTAACATATCAACATAAGTGATCTTTTCTCCACATAACTTTAATTAAGAACTGATTCTAAACATAGCTAAGTTATATTCACTTACAGATTATTAAAATCTTTTAATCTCAAGTGCATCCAATCATAACGAGCTTTAGGGAGTATTACAGTTTTCTGGTGGTCATATCTTTCCTTTAGACTTGTCCAAAGGATAAGTGGATATTTAATATTCAAATATTCAGTTTTAAATCCCTCATGGAGGTGATGATGAAGTATGTTAGTTCTTAGTAGGCACACAATAGATCTATAAGGGGGGGGGGGGGAGGGTTGAATAGATCCTTTTTCGTTTCAAATACTTTTCTCATTTATTTTGTATTGCTACTGAATTAGCATACGACAAACATAAGAATATTTTAAAGCACAGTGGAATAAGTAAAAGATCCCCTTCATTGATATATTCATAATCATACATACATTGTTCTTAGAGATAGTTAAGTGGTAAGCAGTTAATACATACATAGCAGTTATAGCAGTTAAGCACATAATGTAAATGACAGTAAGTAAATGACACAAGGGATTTTAAGTGGTTCAGAGACTTAAGCTCCTAATCCACTCTTCTGCTTTAACTCGCAGGATTTCCACTAAGGAAGGGCAGCACCCTGAATCACTAAAATTCCTTCATGGCTAGCAACCTTGGAACTTCAGTTCACTAAGAACTCTTCAAGCCCAACAAGCTTAGAACTCCTCTAGTTCCCTAGGAACTCTTCAAGCCCAACAGGCTTGGAACTTCATTTAGTCCCTCCGGATAAGGACCCATCAAGCCCTGGCTTCTTGTTGGTGTTGTTGTTGTTGTTTGTGCTTTGCTTCTAAGATGTCTTTAAGCTTGAACATCTTTTGTACTTTGCAACTTGGCATGGTACTCTTTGCATTCTATTTCGAGTCTGGACCACATCTTCTCTGGTGCAGACGATATTCATTCTGTTCTGATCATCTTCATCCGATGTCAGTTGTGCACCATCACCATTTGGGTTTGCTAAGTGTTTGAGCTTTTGGTAGACTTCGTCTAGCACTTAGCATTCCCTGAACCCTTCTTGAGTGGTTTACAGACATGTTTCTTCATCTGTTCTGATTCAGCTTTTGGTTCATGGTGATTTGTAGAGTAGCTCTCTTGATCTTCTTTGTACTCTACCACTTTTCTGAATGCTATCTTCTTGGCGTTCTCGGCTCTCAGCTTAGCTTCCATCTTCAATAGAATTCTCATCTTTGTTGAGTGAAGCTTTAGTTTGTTCAAGTTCTTCTTCAAAGCAGCTTCACTTTCACCTTTGTAGTCTCACTGTCACCGAGACTTGTTCTGTTTAGCTCTGGTGGAACTCGTAGAGTCAACACTATAGCATTCCAACAACTCAACGATTCTGCAACTTTTGCAACTCTTGATCTTTGAAGCTCTGGCTGATATATACTCCTTCTAAATCTTCCCGTTGAAATATAGGCGTTGAAAGTAGTTTGAATTACCTCGCAGATCTTGAGTTATTTGATGTAGACTGCAGATGTGACATGATATCCCCTTTTTCACCTTTCTAACACTGCAGTCCACTGTTTCACCTACCCCGTCGGAGATGTGAAGTTGATGTCTTGGGCAGGTAGTCAACTTTATTTCTTCCTTCTGATTTCTCAATTAGAACATCAGAGATTGTCCTTTTGCATTAATGCTCTCAAACAACAATGTTCTAATATCAGTCTTCAGATTGAACCGTTGTCAATGCTTCAATCTTCATATGACCGAACTCTACGATTCTGATGCATATGTTCTTGGATTTGATCTTAGTGTGTCTTGTTGAATGTTGCTCATTGACAGGTTGAGACAACACTACGATCCTGAAGAGTGTTCATTTGATCTTCAATGTAGAACACCTCTTCCTTCTCTAGTGTAGTGCTTCAATACTTTTGTTGCCTCGACTGATCTCAGGAACTAATAGCTTGACTCATTATTCTGGTCACTTCTAAATAGCAAGACACCTCAGATTTTTGGCATGCCCATCTCGCTTTCTCCTTGTTGAAAGTAATATGCACACAAGCCAATCATTTTTGATGATAAAGCATATACTTTGTAACAATCTTATTCATTTATTAATAAAAAGTATTAATTTATTAAAGGCTTTTAATTATCTACACGATGTCGTTTTATAATATATGTGATAAACCCATAGTTTTAAGCAATGCTTTTAGAATAATGATGATGATCATTCTAATGAGATCTAAATTCTTAGAAAGCTTAAAACTAAAATAGTTCCCAATCATTGGATTACTAAATTGGGGATTAGTGAATCCGGATAGATTGGTACATACGTTACTTGCTTATTGGATGAGGATGATTGATCTCATGATCATTTGTGTGGAGACACTAAAGCAAGTATGTAGGTGCTTATCGAGAATAAGTTCACTTTGAACGTTGGCTCGCTAAGGAATACCTAATGGAGTTTTACTTGCTTTTCATCAATAGGAATTCTGTAGTGATAGTAGTAAGTGATCCTTGGACTTGAGATCATCATAGTATCTTGTGTATGATGAGTTATACTTTGACTTATTCCTTAAGACCCTTAGGGTATATCAAAGGGTATGCTTGGGTATAATAAGTTGTACATGGAGATAATGTATGATCAATAAAGAATCTACCACTTAATAAAAGAAGAGAAATGTCCTATGTGATTCGATAAATGACAACCCAAAGAGTCCCTCGGCCAAGGCGTAATGAAATTTGAAAGGAGTTTCTAATTTGCATTATTTGGTGTTGTGCATTTAAGGATCGAAATATATATAATTAAATAAAATAAGACTTGACAAAGAATTCCATGTCTTATATTTAATTGGGACATCAGTATGGTGGAAGGATTGAATTGTACGGTAACTATTTACTCAAATGTTCTTTTATGATTAATGTTGAAATCTATATTATCTGGAAAGTCGTTGATCGCTAGGAGGCTTATCCTTATTGTAGAATAAATATTATTTATTTAAATAAATTAATTATTTAATTTATTTATTTAAATAAGATTAGAATTGTTCTAATTGATTTATTCACAACCTAGTTTAATATGGAGAACCTAAAAGGTCACACCATAAAAGGAAGAATAATTATTTAAGAAGTTAATGGCATAATCGTAATAATATATTATGTATATTTAATTTAATCTATGGTGATAGAATAAATTAAATACCTTAATATTTATTATTTAATATTTTAAAATATTAAATATAAATTAATAAGAGGAGTCTTATTAATATTATTACAATTATTATTATTATTTTAATTTCTAAAAGAGTTTAGGAATTAATTTAATATAAGTACTCTCATTTATTCCTAATTGGATTAAGAAGGAAAATTAATTAAAGGAGTTTAATTAATTATCCCTAATAAGATTAGGGAGCCCATTTAATTAAAAGAGTTTAATTAAATAATACCTTATTTTTAATAGGGTTACTTGATATCTTTATAAGAGGAGTCTTATATCAGATATCAAAAATACGTAATAATTCCAATTTGTTGGAGAGTACGCTTTTTCTATAGAGATAGAAAACTAGGGTTGAGCCAACACCCATCTTCTTGAATCTTTATTTTTCCTTGGTGGATCACCTCTAGAGGCCAAACATATGGGTGACTAACGTTGATCAAAGGAAGGAACAAAACCCCGGTGGATTCAAGTTGAACGCGAAAGGATTTGGAGGTGAACTTGTACCTGAGGAAGCTCGACCTTCAAGGGTATGATTTTATTCTTTATCTTTTCGTTTAATTAATAATTGTGCATAAAGGGTGATCCGGTATATGGTTTGTAAATTTTTAAACTCTGATTTTTCCACGTTTCCGCATACTTTGTGCAATTTGATTGCGTTCTTGAATATTACAAACCTAACAGTGGCATCAGAGCCAAACCTTTATGCAAATTATTAATTGTTCAAATTTGATATGTATATTCATATGTGTTTAGAACAATTTAATTGGGCATAATTTTGTTATATAAAATTTATTAATAAAAAAAAAGGAGGTGCCGAATTTTTTTTCTTTTCCGTAAGGCCTGTTGCGCTAATATATATTATGTTATTCACGTGAAAAGCAGGTTGTACAAGTTGATACCATTGATGCATGCGTATAACGCAGTTTACGTGTCATGGTGTAATTTTTAAATCATACTGCCATGCTAAACGATTTCAAGGCAATTAATACTTAGCAGGTCATGCGAACTAAAAAAAAAAAAAAAAGGCAGATCATGGACTTGCACGGATTTCAAGGGAGGCCAGGATATCAAACTGATGTACCACGGTTTTTTATTAAAGTTATACTTATATGTTATATATATAATATATATATATATTACCGTAATATATATATTATGTATATGTAATATATAATTTTAATTATTTTATAATTAAAATAAAAAGTTTATTTTAATTTTAAAATAAAAGGTTTATTTTAATATTAAAATAAAAGAGTTTATTTTAATTTTAAAATAAAATTTCATGCTAACTAATTAGAGTTGGAATTGGATTCCATGATAACTAATTGGAGTTGAAATTGGATTTTATTTTTTCTAAAATAAAGGTGTTTATTTGTGAATAGGGAAGTAAATCCATCTTTCCTTAAATAAAGGAGTTTATTTAGACATGAAATAAGATTTCATATTATTCAAAATAAAAGAGTTTATTTGTGAATAGGAAAGAAATCCATGTTTCCTTAAATAAAGGAGTTTATTTAAATATGAAATAAGATTTCATATTATTCAAAATAAAGGAGTTTATTTGTGAATAGAAAAGAATTCGTGTTTTCTTTAATATTTTTTTATTATAACATGGAATTGATTCCATAATTAATTAAAATAAAAGAGTTTATTTTGATTAAAGATTTTGATTAAAATAAAATTGTTTATTTTATTCAAAATTGATAAATTAAAATAAAATAGTTTTATTTTGATTTAAATTTGGATTAAAATAAAGGAGTTTATTTTGATTGAAAAATAGATTTTATACTAACTAAAGTTGCCCATTAAATGATATCAATATATATATTAAATGTTTATTATTCATCGATGAATGTTATGTATTGATGCATATGGTGATATGTATGTTAATAAATGGGATTGATTATGAACTATCACCAATATGATTGGATTTTATTTTAGTTGGATGCATGAATGTATGGGTTTTATTAAATGGGGTCTGCATTTCGCCTTCTCTAATTTTTCTTAATGTAAATTCTATCTCTCTCTATGTATTTCCCTCGATCACGATCAAGGTTTCTATTTATTTTTAAATAGTTTTGTAATAGGAATAGTTAGAATTAATTTTGAAGAATTGGAGATCAAGGAACAAGGAGCGCTTGAAGACCTCGTTTTGTAATGGAGCCCGGTTTAAATGTAATAGTTATATTTAAATATTATTTCTTGCACCCCTGGGGTTTGACCTTTTGGTTCACTTGGTCGCTCTAGTGAACCAAACTAGAATAAAAGTCCATAATCAATTCGGGTAGAATATTGTATTCTATATATGCATGCTTATACTATATATATTATATATTATGCAAACATGCTTCGTGATGTTCATTAATATGACGCAGTATTTTATATATATATGTGTAATGCTACGCTAAACAAGATGAGACAAATTAATAACAAACCCCTCAATTTTTATATTAAGTCCTAAGCGCTCAAAGATATTTGGAATATCGAACGTCGCTTTTCTAGCATGATAAAATTAATGAGTATTAAATATTTAATATGAGTTTGTTGTGTCACCACAAGGCAAGTATTAAGTATTTAAGATGTTAATTTATCACATTTGATGCTTATAAAGAAAAATTGAACAATATTGTTTTGTTGTGTCACCACAAGGATGATATTTTTTTTTTTGAATATATGGAGTGCTAGGTTCGACTTAACTTGGATAATTTTGATTCGGATGTGCCACCACTTGATCAAAATAATCTAAGAGGCAAAAGAAAAGGAGTTGTATAGTTGATGTAATTGACAAAAGTTGTTCACCTATTTATTTATATATAGTTTGTTGTGTCACCACAAGGCTATATACATTTGAAATGGGATCCTTATTCTCACTAGCAAATCTTTAATTAGATTTTGCTTTAACTATATAAGTGAGGGTAATATAGTTTGAAGAAAATAGTGAGAGATACCAATTTAAAACAAAACCTAAATTATTTTGGTAATTAATAAAAGAATGTATGTTAAAATGTTGTTAAATATAAATTCATTTACGTAATTTTACAATGTCTAAATTACTATCAACGCTAAACATATTAGATGCTAAATTAACCGAACCATCAATTAAACGGATTGGTTAAGGAATTTGAGAATAGTTCTCATGGTCGAAAAGTTATCTTATGTCCTTAATACGCCTATCCTCAAGAATGGTTGCGCATAATGCCTCGAGGAAGACATTGCTACTTTTAGAAAGTGGCAAGATGATTCACAGTTGGCTCAATGCATCATGCTCGCATCTACGAGTAACGAGCTTTAGCGCTTGACAAAGATGAAACTATGGATGTTTCTACTATATTCCCGCACATCAAGTAGTTGATGGTGAGGAAAGTATGACCGATAGATATCGATATCTAAGGAGCTCTTCCCGATCGAATTTAATCAGATGACACTACAAGATGCAGATAAAAGTCCTTAACATTATCAATTTGATTGATCAATTAGACAACGAAGTTTTGTCATGGATGGAGAGTTGAGCCAAGATTTGATCTTGCACTCACTCTCTGACTTCTTTCACAATTGTTGTGAATTTTTCATATGGACAAGCTAGATATCGGCCTCCGATTTGCTTAACGTGTTGAAAAATGTTGAGAGTCACTTTCCAAACAAGAAAAACCAAGTCTTACTGGTAGGGGCCAAAGGATCTTTTGAAAAGAAGAACGATTCAAAGAAGGTAAATGAAAAGGAAAAAACAAAGGATAATAAGAACAAAACTGATACGGATAAGAAAGGAGCTTGCTTCCAACCGCAATAAGCCCGTGACACCGGAAAGAAATCATGCGAGAAGCATCTTGCAGAGAGCTAACCAAAGAAGCTTAGTGAAGTTTTGGTTACAAATACAAATTTGTTCATGATTTAAAATAAAATTTTCTTTAAGTCAAGGTTCTACTTGGGTATTGGATAATCGACTTTGGTTATCATAAATATAGATTTATGAAGGACCAAGGTGAAATAAAAAGCTAAACAAATATAAGTAATCCTATGTGTGGGAAATGAAGCAAAGGTTGTTTGCATTAGCCATAGAAACTTATAGTTTAGCATTGCCTACTACGAGCAAATCTATTAAGTCAATAAGTTGTTATTGTATTCCAGCTTCTTGTTAAAATATTATTTTCATTTTATTGTTGGACAATGAAATCTTTGGTATTATAATTAAGAACAATTGTTGTTCTATTTATAATAATAATATTTTGTATAGAATCGAATATTACTTAATAAATTTTGTATACTTGACTTACATGAAAATAATTTTGCATATTGAACAAATTAGTATAAGAAAAGGAGATGATCATTCAAAGAATTGAATGTATGTATTTGTTGAATACAAGTGTGAATTATTTGAAAGGTTCAAAAATTCGTAAGTGAAACAAATTGGCAATGTATTAAGATTCTTTGATTAGATCAAGGAATAAATACTTGTCAGGCAATAAGTTTCTGGATCATCTCAAATGGTTTTCTCATAATGGACACATCCCGACACGCAATAATTGATTGATGTATCCGAATGAAAAATCGCACCTTGTTGGACATGGTGCGGTCCAAAATAATTTTACCGACATTCCAAAGATCCTTCCGGGATAATGTCCTAGAAATGGTCAGACATATCTACGAAAAAAGTAATCTCTAAATCCAATTTCAAGACTCCATAAAAGTTATGGATGGGAGGATTCCTAATCTTAAGTATGTTAAGATAAGGGGTTGTCCAACTTATGTGAAACGGTTTCAAAGGATAAGCTTGGGACAAGATTTGACATGTACAGATTTGTGGGACATCCTAAAGTAAGTTTAGGGTATATGTTCTATAATTCTACTTAGCAAAAGGTGTTTGTTACGAAACACGCTGCCTTCTAAGATAAAGGTGTTTATCATCAAAGGGGCTAGTGGAGGATAATAGATCTTGAAGAGTTCAAGAACCACAAAACACTATAAATCAAATAAGAGGAACCCAGAGATGTAATTATTATACCACAAATCTAATCAGAAATCTAGAATAGTACCAAGATACCTAGGAGGTATGGATTCATCATAGATGATGATGATGAGGTACACATCATAGAAGATGATGATCCAAATATATACGATGAGGTAAGTGTTGTAGACACTCGTGAGAAATGGATCAAGCAAGTTTCGATCAAATATGGAACATTCGCTTTGATGAGGCAATCAAAAGAGTTTGATTTTATCAAAAATAAGAATGAACCTAGTGTGTACAAAGGGTCATTGGGAGCATCATGACATTCCTAGTACTATATGTTGATATACTACTTTATAAGGAATGACATACCAATGCTACAATCAAGAAAGATAAAGTTGTCTAAACATTCCTCCATGAATGATTTGGAAGAGTATCTTAATTGGGGATATAAATCTATATAGATAGATTTAAGAGGATGCTCGACTTAACCCAAGGAACGTATATTCATTTGATGCTAAAGTCGTTTAGCATGGCAAACTCCAAGAGATGTCTCATGTCAATGAGCTATGGAGTGTATCTCTTTTAATAGTCCCCACAGACTCCTGAAAAGAGAGGTCGCATGAGTGACAATCATGCATGCAATGAAATGTACGAGACCTGATGTTGATCAGTCATATTCTGGAGAAGTTCACTATGAGTCAGTGAAAAACATCTTAAAGTGCTTAACCCAAGACTAAGGATGTGATCATATTCATGGTGGGTCTAAATTAAAACTAGAGGGCTTAATGCACTCAAGTTTTTCGCATGCACTAAGACGACGAAAATCCACTTTAAGGTAAAGTGTTACCTTGAATCTGCAAGTGCGTTGAATTGAATGTTCCAAACAAAGAAAGAGTTCTTGGTTTAGTGATAAAGACAAAGTATATAGCTATAAATGAAGTCGCAAGTTGATTGTTTGGATTAAAAGTTCATTACGTAACTAGGAATAGTTCCTAAGTCTCATCTTGGATCTAAACATGTGTTGTGGCATTTTCATTTGATTATAAGAATCATCAAAGATGGGAAATCACTATAGAGATGGTGGACTCTCAAGAACAACATTACATATCCATTAACTAAAGCTTATCCAATGCAAGGGATAATCGCCACTTGTAGAAGAAGAAGATATAAGATACAATGGCGATCGGCTTTAGTGCAAGTGGGAGATTGAAAGTAATATGCACACAAGCCAATCATGTTTGATGATAAAGCATATACTTTGTAAATAATCTTATTCATTTATTAATAAAAAGTATTAATTTATTAAAGGCTTTTAATTATCTACACGATGTTGTTTTATAATATGTGATAAACCCATAGTTTTAAGCAATGCTTTTAGAATAATGATGATGATCATTCTAATGAGATCTAAATTCTTAGAAAGCTTAAAACTAAAATAGTTCCCAATCATTGATTACTAAATTGGGGATTAGTGAATCCGGATAGATTGGTACATACGTCGTTTCTTTTCATTGGATGAGGATGATTGATCTCATGATCATTTGTGTGGAGACACTAAAGCAAGTATGTAGGTGCTTATTGGAGAATAAGTTCATTTAAACGGGCTCTCGCTAAGGAATACCTAATGGAGTTTTACTTGCCTTTCAATAGGAATTCTCAGAGTGATAGTAGACAAGTGATCCTTGGACTTGAGATCATCATAGTATCTTGTGTATGATGAGTTATACTTTGACTTATTCCTTAAGACCCTTAGGTATATCAAAGGGTATGCTTGGGTATAATAAGTTATACATGGAGATAATGTATGATCAATAAAGAATCTACCACTTCTAATAAAAGAAGAGAAATGTCCTATGTGATTCGATAAATGACAACCCAAAGAGTCCCTCGGCCAAGGTAGAATGAAATTAGAAAGGAGTTTCTAATTTGCATTATTTGGTGTTGTGCATTTAAGGATCGAAATACATATAATTAAATAAAATAAGACTTGACAAAGAATTCCAATGCCTTATATTTAATTGGGACATCAGATGGTGGAAGGATTGAATTGTCAGATTTAACTATTTACTCAAAGGTTCTTTTATGATTAATGTTGAAATCTATATTATCCGGAAAGTCGTTGATCGCTAGGAGGCTTATCCTTATCAGAGAATAAATATTATTTATTTAAATAAATTAATTGTTTAATTTATTTATTTAAATAAGATTAGAACCGCTCTAATTGATTTATTCACAACCGCTTTAATATGGAGAACCTAAAGGGTCACACCATAAAAGGAAGAATAATTATTTAACAAGTTAATGGCATAATCGTAATAATATATTATGTATATTTAATTTAATCTATGGTGATAGAATAAATTAAATAGCTTAATATTTATTATTTAATATTTTAGAAATATTAAATATAAATTAATAAGAGGAGTCTTATTAATATTATTACAATTATTATTATTATTTTAATTTCTAAAAGAGTTTAGGAATTAATTTAATATAAGTACTCTCATTTATTCCTAATTGGATTAGGAGGGAAAATTAATTAAAGGAGTTTAATTAATTATCCCTAATAAGATTAGGGAACCCATTTAATTAAAAGAGTTTAATTAAATAATACCTTATTTTTAATAGGGTTACTTGATATTTTTATAAGAGGAGTCTTATATCAGATATCAAAAATACGTAATAATTCCAATTTGTTGGAGAGTACGCTTTTTCTATAGAGATAGAAAACTAGGGTTGAGCCAACACCCATCTTCTTGAATCTTTATTTTTCCTTGGTGGATCACCTCTAGAGGCCAAACATATGGGTGGCTAACGTTGATCAAAGGAATGAACAAAACCCCGGTGGATTCAAGTTGAACGCGAAAGGATTTGGAGGTGAACTTGTACCTGAGGAAGCTCGACCTTCAAGGGTATGATTTTATTCTTTATCTTTTTGTTTAATTAATAATTGTGCATAAAGGGTGATCCGGCTATATGGTTTGTAAATTTTTAAACTCTGATTTTTCCACGTTTCCGCATACTTTGTGCAATTTGATTGCGTTCTTGAATATTACAAATCTAACACTTGTGATCTCCCGTTCACTTATCATCAGTGGACTGACCCAATGCTTAATCAATTTAGCCTTGTTCTTCATAAGCTTACCAATATCTCTGTGTATAATTCATTAATTCCTGCTTTATTTGGCAAACACTACGATCCTTGTTTCTTCCAAGATATTTGTCTTCTGTTCACTTGACAGCTACTGCACTTATTGACTTTCCTTAGTCCGTTACTTTTACTGAAGTCTTCTTTTGATCAACTTATGGAAGACTTCAACTCGAATGGCTTCACAACTTAATCTGGATGTTGATTTGGTTGGTGCTTAGGTCTTCTTTTAGCTCGAATACCATTCGTTGAGTGCTCTCTGATTTCCTTCAAGTGGAATATATTTTTGTAAGTTAGACCAGATGCTTCATACTTTGGATATTCTGGGAGTGCTCATTTGTTAAAAATTGTGTTTACTCTACGATTCTGCCTTGGCGTTGTGAGCACCTTTGTTGGAGCCTTAATTCTGCGCTCTACGATTCTGCCCTTGTTCTGCAGACACTACGACTTTGAGATCAGATTTTAGCACTCTATAATTTCTGTCCTTACGCTTACTGTCTTCATCTGATCTGACTCGACTACTATGAAACCCCAAATTTTATGAATAAAGATTTCAATTTCTCAAAATATTTTTTTTAAATAATATGGTGTGGATTTGATATAATGTTATAGTTGTGGGTAATATTTATAAATTTTGCAAAGTATGCAAGTTGTTATAAAATATTCGTTGTGTCGGGGAATATTCTTTTTGTCGGAGAATATTCGTACGATGGCACAATACCCCACAACGGAAGTATTATCGTAGTTAGAAAATGACAGAATTATCTTTTTATAAAAATAACAGCGAAAGTGTTACCGTTAAAACCGTTGAACTATTCTTAGTAGTAAAAGTACGAAGAATACGCCGTGGTTGCATAGTAGCACACAAGATTGATTATTGATGCTTACGTAAGAAGTCACTCAGTTATACTCAATTATTGCTACAGTAATTGCTGCATCATATCTCTCATATTATTGATTCAATTATTGTCACAGTATCATCTGCATAATATGTTATATTATTAAATCAATAACTAAGATGGCAAAGTTATTCATATTATTATTTGCAATATTGACAATGTCTAGAATTCTTATCGGAAAGCCCCCTTTTTCCTGGAAAGCCCCCTTATTATTATGTTGAAATAACCTGTCTATGCGAAGTATCACATACATGGTTAAATTCTTCTTTTATTCCATTCTTTATTATTCTGTTGGAATAACCTGTCAGTGCAGTCTATCGTATGCCTGATGAATTTTGTGGTTATTCCATTCTTTATTATTCTGTTGGAATATCTTGTCTGTGCGTATTACGCATGACCTGGTTCCGTTCTTTATTATTCTGATGGAATATCCTCGCCTGCGTAATTACGCATGACTTCGGTTCCGCTTCTTTATTATTCTCGCTGAATATCCTATCTGCAAGGATTACGATAACCAGTTCCATTCTTTATTATTCTATTGGAATAACATGTCTATGTGGATTACCGCATGCATGGTAAATGATCCTTCGTATTCATTCTTTATTGAATTGTGGAAATGATCTGTCTACGTGGATTACCGCATGGCGGTTGAAAATCTATTTGCAGTTTCGTATATTTTATTATACTCGTATGAGATATCATTTCTTTTGTACTCGTCATGGAATATCATTTTTTTTGGTATTTTTCTTTTACGAGTTACTATTCATGAGTTACTATTCACCCGGTTACTATTCACCCAAGTATTATTCACTCGGGTATTCGGGGCACTTTTCGTGTCGGAGAACTATTCTCGAGTTACTATTCATGGGTTACTATTCACCCAATTACTATTTACTCTAGTATCATTCATTCGGGTATTTGAGGAACTTTTCGTGTCGGAGTACTATTCACGGACCCAAAGTACTATTCACCCGAAAAATATATTTCTTTTCTGTCCAAATTATTTTTGGTACATGAATATTATTCTTGAATTTTACTCTACAAAGCAGTATCATATTGACAATTTGGGTATTTTTAAACTCGGATAAATTTAAAGTCTTTAATATTTATCCTTGATTTTGTTTGATTTGATTTCGGTTGATTATTGCTTATATCATTGTCATCATCCTCATGCTTATATTGTGATGAAAGTCATCTTTGCTTACGTGCATAGATGGACTTGGTATGATTATGACCGAGTGATTATTCGATATAATCATGACCGTAATGTAACGAATGATGTGGTAAAAGTCCTCATCGGCCGTAGTTCATTGATGGATGCTTTTTGGTATGATTATGACCGTGGATTATTCTTGAGATAGTCATGACCATTGATGTTTTAATGAATATCCTTGGCCGTAGTGCGAGGAAAGAATCGATGATATGGTTTATTTATTGTCGAGTCTCAAATGATAAAGTTGAGGAAAACTTTTTAAATCATAGAAGATAGTAGATTTTATGCTCTACTCGACTCTTCTAATGGATTGCTTATTTCTCACGCAGCTTGTTGATCTAAAACTTGTTGTCTATTGTATTCTATTAGTTGTTATACTGTTGAAGGCTAAGGATAATTTATTCTGCATTATCTTAGTCATAATATTTCTTACTAGGCTAGTTGAGCTCACCCTTTCTTTCATTGTTCTCTTCAGGAAATGGGAATATATATCTGGGACGAGTTGGGGAATGGAGTGATGGTCCAGGATAAATGGCTTTAGTAGTCCTCACTATTCTACAGAATAATGTGACAATAAATATAATGAGGACTTCATTGAGTGTGGATATTGTCTAGATGACAATATTCTTATTGAAACTCTTAGATTATGTTTTGTCGTATTTTACACGTCTGTTGTATAATTAAGTTGTATTTGAATTTTGTACCATGTATTTGGCGACTCAAGATGGGTGATGTATTTTACACGACTGTGATGTATTTGAAGTCACTCAGTTATACTCAATTATTGCTACAGTAATTGCTGCATCATATCTCTCATATTATCGATTCAATTATTGTCACAGTATCATCTGCATAATATGTTATATTATTAAATCAATAATTGAGACGACAAAGTTATTCATATTATTATTTACAATATTGACAATGTCTAGAAGTTCACATCGAGAGAGTTTGGTCACCTAATCATGCGCCCAATAAGGAGAAATCCTTATCGAAAAGCCCCCTTTCCCCGAAATCGACCAGGTTGTTAAATATTGTGAATTATAATATTAATGATGAATAAGTTCGTGTTGATTAAAGATAAAATTGATAGTTCCATTGTGTTGGAATTATTAATGTTAGTGAAAATCGACATTTATTTCGATAATAATTGATGTCTGGAGGTTATATTGACCAATGGGGTAATTAACCGGATAAATGAGCAATTAATTGCTATTGATTCACATGATTATAACTATTTGTTCACATGTGTGTACTATTGATTCACATTCATTTACTATTAGGGGAGTTGGTGTAAGATTGATAATACTTGCATGACTAAGTTAAAAATGGAGTTATAGTTAAAGGTACTATACTATAATTATTTTTTTTCATATGTTTAGAACTATTGAGTCACATGATTTACTATTGATTCACATAATTTACTATTAGGGGAGGTGGTGCAAGTTTGATAATACTTGCAGGACTAAATTAAAAATGAAAGAAAAGAGGAAGGTATTATACTATAATATTTTGTTTCCCAAAACGTACAATTATCGAAACTATATTTTCCTATAAATATAAGCTCATTCTTCCTTCATTTCTCACCAATTCACTAAAGCTATAGAGCAAGTATTATAGAGAGAAAGAAGAAGAGAAGTATGCTACCTCACTATTCCAGTATCCAGTCTTCTTCTAAGGTAAGGGGTATTATTTCTTTCGTATTAATGAAGAGAGCTTCTGTTATTCCATTCATTATTATTATGTTAGAATAACCTGTCTATGCGAAGTATCACATACATGGTGAAATTCTTCTGTTATTCCATTCTTTATTATTCTGTTGGAATAACCTGTCTATGTGGATTACCGCATGCATGGTGAATGGTCCTTCGTATTCATTCTTTATTAAATTGTGGAAATGATTTGTCTACGTGGATTACCACATGGTGGGTGAAAATCTATTTGCAGTTTCGTATATTCTATTATACTCGTATGAGATATCATTTCTTTTGTACTCGTCATGGAATATCATTTTCTTTGGTATTTTTTTACGAGTTACTATTCACAGGTTACTATTCACCCGATTACTATTCACTCTACTATTATTCACTTGGGTATTTGGTGCACTTTTCGTGTCGGAGTACTATTCACGAGTTACTATTCACCCGATTAGTATTCACTCTAGTATCATTCACTGGGTATTCGGGACACTTTTCGTGTTTCCGGTACTATTCACTTCGGTACTATTCCCAAGTACTATTCACGGGTACTTATTCACGGGTACTATTCACCCAAAAAATATATATTTCTTTTCCGTCTAAATTATTTTTGGTACATGAATATTATTCTTGAATTTTACTCTACAAAAGCAATGTCGTATGTCGACAATTTGGGCGTTATTGATTTACGGATAAATTAAATTATAAATCTTTAAAATTTATCCTTGAACTTGTTTTATTGAATTATTATGTCATTGTCATCATCCTCATGCTTATATTGTGATTAAAGTCATCTTTGGCTTACGTGCAAAGATGGACTTGGTATGATTATGATCGTGGATTATTCGGTATAATCATCGTGACCGTAATGTAACGAATGATGTGGTAAAGTCCTCATTGGCACATTGTAGTTCATTGATGGACAAATTGTTGGTATGATTATTGTGGCGCCCCCCAAAATAGGTATACACAACACCCATTCTGAGTCGCCAAATACATGGTACAAGAAGCAAACTACAACTTCAATAATACAAATGTCGTGTGAAATACGACAATATATATCATGAGTTTAAATACAAATATTATCTTCTAGACAATATCTATACTCAAATAAATCCTCATCACATTTATTGATACATTATTTTACAAAATGGTGAGGACTACTAAACAACTCTCTCTAGAACCTTCATTCCATACCCCTACTAGTACTCGCTACATTCTCGCCTCCCTAGAAGAAAAATGGAACAACAGGGAAAAGGGTGAGCTCAACTAGCCCAAGAAAGAATACTACTGACTAAGATAATATACAACAAATTATCGTTAGTCTCCAACAGGAAAAAATCTGATAGAATACAATAGACAACAAGTTTCGATCAATATACGCGCAATAAATAATAATTCATAAAGAGTTACGTAGAGAATGAAATCTACTATAATCTATGAATTTAATAAATTCATCATCAATATTTTATCCTCAGAACATCAATCAATATTCATCTCAAATCAAATATTCATCTTTGCACTACAAAAGCCAAAGATATTCATCAATCGGTCATGTTCATCTCAACACTGCTTCATCTTTGCACTAAAGGCCAAAGATATTCATCACTCGGTCGTGTTCATCTCAACACTGCTCATCTTTTGCACTACTGAGGCCAAAGATATTCTTCAGAAATCATTCATCTTTGCACTCTGTGCCAAAGATATTCAATAATATCATCATTTAAGACCGAGGATGATGAAAAATATTTTTAAAGAACGAATCCAAAGAAACAAAATGACAAGGATTAAGGATTAAGGATTCAGTACTTTGTTTTATCCATGTCCAACAATACCTCAAAATAATCATAGTGGTGTAAAATTCAAGAATGATCAAAACATGGATACAATCAAAAGCTAGTATCCAAAATAGATATTTTGACCGAAAAGAAGAAATTTTATTTTTCGATGAATAGTGCCAGTATCGTGAATAAGTAACTCCAACACCAAAAGATAGAAATTCCACAAAAAAACATTTTCACGCTTCATGAATAGTACTCGTGAATAGAACTCGTGAATAGTAACTCATGAATAGTAACTCGTGAATAGTAACTCATGAATAAGAACCACGATATGAAAAAGTTCCAAATTTGATAAAAACTTCAGATCAACATTTCAAAGATAATGATATTGAAGAAATAATATCATTACGAAAAAATAATATCCCTTACCTCAAAGAATCAAGATTTCTAAGGAAAGGTTCAAGTGATGTTTGAATGAAACTTGTCTTTGAGCAAAGAACTCTCAAAGTATCTAAATACTCACAAAATACGCCAATAATATAGAGAGAAAGAGAGAAACTTTGTTTCGGTGTGATTTTCAATTCTAACTTAGCCCTCTATTTATAGGAAAATGTTAGCTACCAAGCAGCATTTGACTGCTACACGATGGCTTTACTCGCTTACTATTGCCACCCACCACATTTGAAATAAAATTCAGCACATTTCTTCACCAACCACAAGTGGGGCCCACTCAATTCTAGAATTTTCCACCAAAATCAATTATAAACCTAATTTAGAATCCGACACCTCTTAAAATTCACAACAAATCATTCGTGCATTTTTAACGGTTCAAAATTTGTGGACATATACTCAACTTATGTATGTATAACATACCCAAAAATTACCACAATTCAACGGTTTGGATTAAAAATTATAACCCCAAGAATATATCTCAAAACCCGATTTGATTTTTAACACCTCCAATCCGATAAAATAATTGATAAAACACCTCAACATTAATTCCTTCATTAATAACCACATAAATAAATCCATCATTTATATTCATATAAAATAAATATTTCCTTATCATATGAATCAATAATTAATTATTCACAAATAATATTACGTAATCACATTTATGACAACCAAATACTCCCGTGAGAGGGCTTTCCAATAAGGATCTCTCCTTCGGGCGCGCAAATTAGGTGACCAAACCTCTCCTTGATGTAACTTTCTAGACATTGCCAATAATGTTATCTAATAATATTATTCAGATAATATGAATTATTGCTTCGATAATGGGAAATATTGTGCGACAATTATTGAACAACAATAATATAAAATTTCAACGCAGACAATTATTGAATCAATAAAATAAAATATCGAATAAAGAATTCACCGTGAAAATTATTGAGTAAGTGCCATCTTACGTAAGGATCAATAATTCAACAATACTGCGTACTGTCACCGCTGTATCTCTTATGTGCAACCACGCCATTCATCAGATTTTTAACCATCTGGGTATTCCAATGATCTTAATTGTAAATAACTACGCCATATTTATAACCACCCAAACTTTGTCGTTTCCTCATCTAATCGCTTTTCCGTTATGGGGCCCACATTGATTGGTCAACTGTCGCATTTAATATTCCCCGATGTAAATGAATATTTTATAACCACTTGCTTATTTTGAAATATTTGCGTATTTAACCCTTAACTATCCACATTAATCAAATCAACCCTTACTATTTCAAAATAATAAATAAAGGAAATTCCTTTTATTTAAAAAAAAAATTTCGGTCTTACAATTATGACCAGGGATTATTCGGTATATAGTCATGACCATTGATGATTTAATGAATATCCTTGGCCCAGAGCGAGAAAGAATCGATGATATGGTTTATTTATTGTCGAAGTTTCAAATGATAAAGTTGAGGAAAAACTTTTTAAATCATGTAAAGATAGTAGATTTTATGCTCTACTCACTCTTCTAATGGATTGCTTATTTCACTGCAGCAGCTTGTTAATCTAAAACTTGTTGTCTATTGTATTTTATCGGTTGTTATATCGTTGAAGGCTAAGGATAATTTATTCTCGCATTATCTTAGTCATAATATTTCATCGGGCTAGTTGAGCTCACCCTTTCTTTCATTGTTCTCTTCAGGAAATGAGAATATAGCTGGGACGAGTCGGGGAATGGAGTGATGGTCCAGGATAAATGGCTTTAGTAGTCCTCACTATTCTACAGAATAATATGACAATAAATATAATGAGGACTCAATTGAGTGTGGATATTGTCTAGATGACAATATTCTTATTGAAACTCTTAGATTATGTTTTATCGTATTTTACACGACTGTTATATAATTAAGTTGTATTTGAATTTTGTACCATGTATTTGGCGACTCAAGATGGGTGGTGTATACCTATTTTGGGGGTGTTACAACTACGATCTCTGCCTAGGGGTGTTAGCCGAGCAGAGTAGCTCGATACTCAACTCGAGATCGGTTCAAAAATATGATCCAAAGCTCGTATTCAAAGTTGATTCGAGTCGAATATGATCCATACTCATTTTCTATTTAATGATACACGAGTCGAATTCGAGTATACCAGTATTCGGTCATATTAGGGTTCGAGTATTTCATTTTTTTCTCGAACCATACTCGATACCTGCTCGATGGATCATATTCGAATACTGGTCTGATCCATACTAATAAGCTAAATATGTGATATTTGTATCAATCTTTATAAATTATAAAGTGTAGTATTAAATTGTGTAAGCATGTACTTGAATAAATCAGTGAATTGATTGTAATTTCGTATTACATTCTTTGTAATTTCTTTACATAAATAAAAGTAAAAGACTTTTATATTTAAACATTAGTTCAATAATCAATTTAGTATGTAGTGGTTCAGTATTAAGCGAAATGGTTCATATTCAAAACTCGATTTGAAGGCTAGTGAGTAACTCATTTTGTAAACGAGTCGAGTACTTACGGGCCGAGTAGGTCCGAGTAATGATTCGAGTCGAATCCTGCGCAAAATTAGAAATTCCTTATCGAATTCGAGTCGAATTCGAGCTCAATTTTTTTGAGTCAAGCTGAACCTGAGCATTAGAGTGTTCACTGAGATTCGACTCGTTTTCACCCCTATCTCTGCCTCTTATTTGATCAGTAGACTCTAAGACTCCGAGTGTTATCTATGATTCTTAACTTGGCTTTGGCAGATGCTCGTTCGGCTCTTAGACAGGCTGTCTCTACGATTCTGAACATGACTTCCTTAGCAGACTACGGCTCTGAGGAAGTTCTTCTCGACACACTACGATCCTTCATCGTCTCTCCTGGCAGTCGACGAACTCCGAGATCTACTATCTTGCAGACTACAATTCTGCCTTGATAGCTCTCGAGTTTTTCTTGACTCTCTTGGAAAATTAAGATTTATGGTGTAATGCTCGACGATCAGACAAACCTATCTATTACATTATAAGATCAACCTAACAAGCTTGATCTTTCTATATTTATAGTCCTTGTACATCATTTCTTTTTAAGAACTTTACAAAGCTGTTTTGCTTATGTAGGATCAACCTAACACATTTGATCAATTCATTCTAAGTCCTTGTACATATGTTCCTATTATCTATCAAAGGACTTTACAGCTTTTCTTTATGCAAGCATACTTGCATATTCATTCATTTATATCATAATCAAATCATATATAAATAGGAATATCATCCACATGCTTATTCCTAACAATCTCCCCCTATTTGATTATGAGAAAAATAATAAGTGCATATGCATGAGATGAATGAATCTTATATACAGTGAGCAGCTGTATTTCTAAAATAGATAATCATGAATGTCATTGATAATAATATGGAATTACATAAACTATGACACTTTACATCCTGGATCCAGAACATACCTAACTAGATAGAGATGTACCTTTTTGGCTCCATGTGAATCTTCCAGGATGTCTGTTGATCAGCTACTTTTCTGCTTAGTCTTTTTGCTCCTTTTCCCCCTGAGATGGTGACTTCATTTCTTTTCTCTGTTCCTCCTCAGATTCATGCTCTTCTTCTTTTTCTGGCTCCCCTCAAACTCTCTATTCATAGGATCATCATCCTCCTCGCTCCCCTCGATGATGATTCTTACTTCTACAAATTACCGCCTTCTTCTTTGCCTTTCTCTTGGCCTTCTTGTTTTCTTTTTTTTCTGCTCTCACTTGCTCTTCCTTAAATGCCTCTTTTTATGCCTATTTTTCCCCTTTTTTATCATTAATCACTTGTGAAAGCTGCTCTATGTTGGACATAAGTTGCTCCATTATGTAAGATGAGTTACCAACCTCAATCTTGAGTTCTTGTTGGCTCAACTCAAGTTGTAGAGAGAAAGACTGATTCAGATTATCAATCTTGTCAAAGAAGGATTGGATTTGCTCTTCATTAGCCTTCTGTGCTCGTAGAGCTTCTGCCTTCTGATCATTTATAGCTTTCAGATAGATTTGATCTTTCTCTTTGATTTTGAGAGATATATCAGACATAGTGGCTTGAAGTCTGTCTTGAACTACATTTCCTCCTGCTTCGGTCAACATCATGGCTTCTTTAGTGATGATAGACATCTTCTTGACTAACTTATCAGAATTCTTCAGTAACTCCTGCTCCGTAGTAGTTTGGTCATTTGGTTGGGCAGACTCTTGTTGAGCATCAGAGTCGACTGTACGATTTTCATCTTCAGACAGTTTTTCGAAAGCAGTGAGAATATGAAAAATCGTTGAGTGCCAATCATTTTTGGAGGATGAAGGAATATCAGACAACTGTGCTTGGGCAGAGGGAAGCTTCTCAACCTGAACTTGGTCATCTTCAGTGGTAGAGTGAAGAGACTCTACGATCATGTACTTGGGAAGTAACTGTGACGCCCCCAAAACAGGTATACATCACCCATATTGGGTCGCTAGATATATGGTACATAAATTTAAATACAACTTAATTATACAACAGTCGTGTAAAATACGACAAAACATAGATGAGAGTTTAAACAAGAATATTGTCATCTAGACAATATCCACACTCAATGGTGTCCTCATTACAATTATTATCACATTATTCTGTAGAATAGTGAGGACTACTAAAGCCATTTATCCTGGACCATCACTCCTTTCCCCGACTCGTCCCAGCTATATTCTTATTTCCTGAAGAGAACAATGAAAAAAATGGTGAACTCAACTAGCCTAGTAAGAAATATTATGACTAAGATAATGTAGAATAAATTATCCTTAGCCTTCAACAGTATAACAACTGATAGAATACAATAGACAACAAGTTTTAGATCAACAACTGCAACGGAAATAAGCAATCCATTAGAAGATTCAAGTAGAGCATAAAATCTACTATCTTCTATGATTTAAAAAGTTTTTCATCAAATTTATCACTGAGACTCAGCTTAATAAATAAAATCGAATCATCCCTGCACCATGGCCAAGAATATTCATATAATCATCAATGGTCATGATTATACCAAATAATCCCTGGTCATAATCATACCAACAACTGTCCATCAATGAACTACAGGCCAATGAGGACTTTTACCACATCATTCGTCACATTACTACCATGATTATACCGAATAATCCCTCGTCATAATAATCATACCAAGTCCATCTACGCACGTAAGCCAAAGATGACTTTAATCACAATATAAGCATGAGGATGATGACAATGACATAATAATTCAATAAAACAAGTTCAAGGATAAATTTTAAAGATTTATAATTTAATTTATCCAGAAATCAATAACGTCCAAATTGTCAACATGATACTGATTTGTAGAGTAAAATTCAAGAATAATATTCATGTACCAAAAATAATTTGGACAGAAAAGAAATATATTTTTCGGGTAAATAGTACTTCGGGAATAGTACCCCATGAATAGTACCTCGACATGAAAAGTTTCCCGAATACCTGAGTGAATGATACTAGAGTAAATAGTAATCGGGTGAATAGTAACCTATGAATAGTAACTCGTAAATAGTACTCCGGCATGAAAAGTACCCTGAATACCCGAGTGAATAATACCAGAGTGAATATTAACCAGGTGAATAGTAACCCATAAATAGTAACTCGTAAAAAAATACCAAAGAAAATGATATTCCATGACGAGTACAAAAGAAATGATATCTCAGACGAGTATAATAGAATATACAAAACTGCAAATGGATTTTCGTCCGCCTTGCGGTAATCCACGTAGACATATCATTTTCACAATTTAATAAGAAATGAATACAAATGATCATTCACCATGCATGCGGTAATCCACATAGACAGGTTATTCCAATAGAATAATAAATAATGGAATAACAGAAGAATTCACTATGCATGCGATAGAATCCGATGTATAGGTTATTCCCAAATGAATAATAAAGAATGGAACTAGGTCATGCGTAATCCGCATGCATGTGAATATTCCAATGTAATAATAAAGAATGGAACCAAAGTTACGTAATCCAAGATGGACAAGTTTATTCCAATGTAATAATAAAGAATGGAATAACAAAATAATTTCACCATGTATGGGGTACTTGCGATGATGGAAGTTATTCCAACATAATAATAAAGAATGGAATAACAACCCTTACGAGTATTGAAAGAAAATAACTCTCTTCATGAATACGAAAGAATAATACCCCTTACTATAATAATAATATCCCTCACCTTAGAAGAAAACTGGATACTGGAAATAGTGAGGTAGCAGAATTCTCTTCTTCATTCTCTCTATAATTTCTCTCTATAATAATTGCTCTATAGCTTTAGTGAATTAGTGAAAAATAATGAAGGAATGAGCTTCTATTTATAGAAAAATATAGTTTTGATAATTGCATATTTTGGGGCTCAAAATATTACAGTATAATACCTTCCTCTTTTCCTTCATTTTTAATTTAGTCCTGCAAGTATTATCAAACTTGCACCACCTCCCCTAATAGTAAATCATATGCATCAATAATAAATCATGTGAATCAATAGTTCTAGACATGTGAAAATATGAATTATAGTATAATACCTCCATCTATACCTCCATTTTTAACTTAGTCATGCAAGTATTATCAATCTTGCACCAACTCCCCTAATAGTAAATGAATGTGAATCAATAGTACACACATGTGAACAAATAGTTATAATCATGTGAATCAATAGCAATTAATTGCTCATTTATCCGGTTAATTACCCCATTGTTCAATATAACCTCCAGACATCAATTATTATCGAAATAAATGTCAATTTTCACTAACACTAATAATTCCAACACAATGGAAATATCAATTGCATCTTTAATTAACACGAACTTATTCATCATTAATATTATAATTCACAATATTTAACAACCAGGTCGTTCTCAGGAAAGAGGGGCTTTCCGATAAGAATTTCTCCTTATCAAGCGCCAGTAATTAATTAGGTGACCAAACCTCTCCTTGACAAAACTTCTAGACATTGTCAATATTGCAAATAATAATATGAATAACTTTGCCATCTCAATTATTGATTTAATAATATATATTATGAAGATGCTACTGTGACAATAATTAAATCAATAATATGAGAGATATGATGTAGCAATTACTGTAGTAATAATTGAGTATAACTGAGTGACTTCTTACGTAAGCATTAATAATCAATACCGTGTGCTACTATCCAACCATGTGTATTACTGTACTTTTACTACCAGGTAGTTCAACAGTTTTAACTGTAACACTTTCGCCGTTATTTTATAAAAAGATAACTTGTTTACCTTGCAAAGTTTTTAAATATTACCCACAACTATAACATTATATCAAATCCACATCATAATATTCAAAAAAATATTTCGAGAAATTTAAATCTTTATTCATAAAATTTGGGGTCTCACGGTAACCTTCTGCCATCCGAACCCACCTACTATCATCACCACATTTAGCCTTTCATTCCCATGATTGATCCATCTGTCGGGGAGCACATCCAGTGATTTATCAATTTCTACTATAATTTTTCTCTTGCGATTTTCAAGGTTAGGAATGTGACCATTTACTGGCTCTTCTGTTTTAGAACTGGTGTCTTTTCCATCTTTATTTTGTTCGGGGCTGGAGTTAGACCTGTGTAGACTTCCTTCATCAGATTCATTAGTGTGTTCCTTTGATTCTTGGTTTGTAGAATTAGAATATTTTTCCATCTCTTCTTCTTCAGCTTCTTCTTCCGTGGATTCAAACTCATCATCACTCAAATTAATAACAGCAGTGGAGTGTTCTCCTTTCCTTTTTAAGAAAGATTTAGCAAGCAATCTGTTGCTCTTTCTTCTCCTTGGAGGTTCAGCTTTTGGAGTTTCAAATTCTTTTTCTTCTTCAAAATCTGAGTCCTCTGTATCATCAGATAAGCTTCCTTGATGTCCAGCAATAATAGGGGCAGATCTTTCTTCTTCGGACTCAACATCATTTGAGTCATCATGTGAACTTGTTGGAGCATTCTTAGTGGGAAATGCAATTGTTTCAACTTTCAACCTTTCTATATCAGCAGAGTGGCAACTCTGAGTGTTAGCCACATGACTTGTACATTCTTATCCTTCATCAGATTTAACTATTTCTTCATAGCTGGACTTGCTCTTTGAGAGTTCAATCTTGAAGCTCTCAGTTCCCTTCTCATTTTCAGATTCTACGTTTTCCCTTTCTTCTTGAGTAGATATGATTCTTTGAGGAACTGGAACTGATTTTTTCATCACCTTTGTTTTCTTCTTCTGTGACCCATGGAGTAATCTTTTACTCCTTCTTCTCTTTGGAGTTTCTGCAGTTGAAACTTTTTCTTCTCCTATTCCATGCCTCTTCTTGTTAGTGGAGAGACGACTTGATGGAGCCTCTGTATTACTCACACTCTTAGACTTTTTCTTTGCTGGTGTGGCTGCTACCGATATAGAATCATCAGATTGAGAGCTTTCCACCTCTTGTGCCTTTCTCTTCTTAACAGATACCTTGCTGCTGCTTCTAATTGTTATTAGTCTCTTATTTTCCTTGGGATTTTTCTTCCAGTTTATAAATAGCTGTGGAGATATTACTTTATGAACATTAAGATTTTCACCCTCATCATCCTTAATTTTATTCTTCAACTTTTTCTTCAAGATGATACTTAAAAACCTTCCATGAAAAACCTTTGTGAGGGGTTTTTTAGTTAACCTTTTCTTCTCTTCCTTATCCAGCCATTTGGACATTTGATCAAGTAGGATAGCTCCAAAGTTGATATGGTCCTTCAAGACTATTGCAGACATGATCTTTAGCTGTTGATCAATCATAGTGTCATGTGCAGTGTCTTTGCATAGGATATATTTTCCCACTATTTTAGCCAAGAACTCAAATTCTTCAGGAAACTCCTTTTTCTTCATGTTCTTCAGACTAAGGTTTCTTTTGTACTGCATAATCTTCTTAGCTTTTTCAATGTCTATCTCATCCAGGCTTTTCAGATCTCGGTCAGGAAGGCCTAAGCATTGATTGATGTCAGAAGAATTTAGCTTTAGAATATGACCCTTAACCTTGGTGGAAAGAATTCCAAAATTTATAGTTGCGTTTGAGTGAAATTCTTTAATTAGGTCAGCATATATCCGAGTGTTTACTTCCAGGCATTCTGAGAACCCAGCCTTCTTTACAAGTTCAAGAATATTTCTAAACTTCTTCTCAGATTTCTCAAACGTCTTTGTTTCGAGCTGAATGCCAATGATTACTCGCCAATCTGCCATTTGAAGAGTTCGTAGTATGGGTATTTAAGTTCAGGGGTCTAATGAGAGGTAGATGAATACAATTAGGGTGAAGCTTGAGGTTTGATAGAATTAGGCTTTGAAGAGAGTTTTAGGGTTTGAAAAAAGGGAGGGAGAGAGAGGTTCGATATCTTTTGATAACTTGTTCAGAGATTTTGGCTGTTTAGAGGTAGCTAGGTTTTGCCTTAGGTATAGATTTGACAGGTTTGTAGATTTTGAAAAGCCTGCTAATATGAAACTGCCAATTATTTGAATTTCTCTCTTGTAACTGTTCCTTCCACGTTTCTTAGTGGGACAGTTTTAAGTCGCTGATAAGTCATCATTGTACTTTCTCTCTCCCCCTTTTTAGGTAGAGTATGGTCTCTTGATAGAATACTTTTACAGTGCATAAGGTGGTGTAACATGATGTACACATTTATACTAATGAGGAACCATACCTTTACATTGTCAGTTTCTTGACAGTCATTTATCTTGATATACTGAGGTTAGGCATTGATGTGTATAATTTTTCCTTAATTCCTGACAGCTTGTTGCTCCAGTTGTCCTTTGATCAATCATTCATAGTCTTGAAGATATAGGCTCAGAGAATCTTGATATCTGTAGTTCTTTGACAACCTTGAGTCCTCAAGCTTCACATCCACTGTTGGTTGGCCAAATATAGATTTGAGAGATTCTTCTTTCTTCTCTGAATGATTACTTCTTAGAACATATGGCCATTTCATCTTTCAGTCTGGTGGATGTTTGACTCTTTGCTGTTGATGCCTCTTGAGTTCCTATATCTGCTCTTCAGACTACAAGATTGACTGTGGACACGGATTGGTCTTGTTGTTATAACATTTAAGAACATGGACCAATCTGAGCAGCTTCAGGTGTATATACACATTTACCTGTACACAATATTTTTAACTTGTGAGCTCATCTGCATTTACAAGTGACTTACTACTAAACTAAGTTTAGAACAATGTTTGTGCCTAGGATCAGACTCAAAGAGATTAGCTTTTGAATATAGCATGAGAACCTGCTCTGATACCAATTGTTAGTTCCCAGTAGGCACACAATAGATCTAGAAGGGGGGTTGAATAGATCCTTTTTCTTTTCAAATACTTTTCTTATTTATTTTGTATTACTACTGAATTAGCATATGACAAACATAAGAATCTTTTAAAGCACAACAGAATAAGTAAAAGATCCCCTTCGTTGATATATTTATAATCATACATACATTATTCTTAGAGTTAGTTAAGTGGTAATCAGTTAATACATACATAGCAGTTATAACAGTTAAGTACATAATGTAAATGACAGTAAGTAAATGACACAAGGGATTTTAAATGGTTCAAATACTCAAGCTCCTAATCTACTCTTCTACTTTAACTCGCAGGATTTCCACTAAGGAAGGGCACCACCCTGAATCACTAAGATTCCTTCAAAGCCAGCAGCCTTGGAACTTCAGTTCACTAAGAACTCTTTAAGCCCAGTAGGCTTGGAAATCCTCTAGTTCCCAAGGAACTCTTCAAACCCAGCAGACTTGAAACTTCATTTAGTCCCTCCGAACAAAGACCCCTCAGGCCCTGACTTCTTGTTGGTGTTGTTGTTGTTTGTGCTTTGCTGCTAAGATGTCTTTAAGCTTGAACATCTTTTGTACTTAGCAGCTTGGCGTGGTCCTCTTTGCATTCTGCTTTGAGTCTGGACCACATCTTCTCTAGTGCAGTCGATCTTCATTCTGTTCTGCTCATCTTCATCCGATGTCAGTTGTGCACTATCACCATTTAGGTTTGCTAAGTGTTTGAGCTTTTGGTAGACTTCGTCTGGCACTTAACATTCCATAAAACCTTCTTGAGTGGTTTGCAGACATGATTCTACATCTGTTCTGATTCAACTTTTGGTTCATGGTGATTCATAGAGTGGCTCTCTTGATCTTCTTTGTATTCTGCTACTTTTCTGAATGCTATCTTCTTGGCCTTCTCGGCTCTCAGCTTAGCTGCAATCTTCAGTGACATTCTCATCTATGTTGAGTGAAGCTTTAGTCTGTTCAAGTCCTTCTTCAAAGCAGCTTCACTTTCACCTTTGTAGTCTCACTGTCACCGAGACTTATTCTGTTTAGCTCTGATGGAACTCGTAGAGTCAACACTATAGCATTCCAACAACTTAACGATTCTGCAACTTTCGTAACTATTGATCTTTGAAGCTCTGGTTGATATATACTTCTTCCCAATCTCCCCATTGGAATATAGCCATTGAAAGTAGTTTGAATTGCCTCGCAGATCTTGAGTTATTTGATGTAGACTGCAGATGTGACATAACATCCCCTTTTTCACCTTTCTAACACTGCAGTCTACTGTTTCACCTACCCCATCAGAGATGTCACTTTGATGTCATGGGCAGGTAGTCAACTTTATTTCTTCCTTCTGATTTCTCAATTAGAACATCAGAGATTGTCCTTTTGCATCGATGCTCTCAAACAACAATGTTCTAATATCAGTCTTCAGATTGAACCGTTGTCAATGCTTCAATCTTCATATGTCCGAACTCTACGATTCTAATGCATATTGTGACGCCCCCAAAAATAGGTATACATCACCCATTTTGAGTCGCCACTTACATGGTACAGAATTTAAATACAACTTATTAACATAACTGTCGTGTACAATATGACATAAACCGTGAGTTTAAATACAAATATCGCCTACTAGATATTATACAAACTCAAACAAAAAGTCCTCATTACACATTATTATCACACTATTTTACGAATAGTGAGGACTACTAATGCTATCTTGAGACCATCACTCGTTTCCCCAACTTCGTCCCAAATATATTATCATTTCCACAAGAGAACAAAGAAAAGAAAGGGTGAGCTCAACTAGCCCAAAGAAGAAATATTATGACTAAGATAATGCGTAATAAATTATCAATAGTCTTCAATAATGTTAAACCGATAAAATACAATAGACAACCGCTTAAGCTGCGCAATGGAATATCTGATCCATTAAAAGAGTCAAGTAGAAAATAAAGTCTACTATCTTTTAGGTTTTAAAAGGTTTTTCATCATTATATAGGCTGAGACTCAAACTTTAATAAATATTCCACATCATCGAATCACCCCCGCACTACGTGCCCAAGGATATTCTTTAAGTATCACGACCACAATTATTCATGCACTACGGGCAAGAATATTTGTGTATTCATTAATGGTCATGATCATGCCAACAATCGGCCCATCAATGCACTACTACCAAGGTGAGGATTTTTTATCACATCATTTGTAACATTACGGTCCATGATTACAATCAGATAGTCTCTCTGTCATAATCATACCAAGTCCATCTATACACCACAAAACCACGATGACTTTCAAAAAAATATAAACATGAGGATGATGACAATGATATAAGAATTCAATAAAACAAGTTCAAGAATTATTTTATCCGAGAATTATTAACGTCAAATTGTCAACATGATACTATTTTGTAGAGTAAAATTCAAGAATGATCGAAGAATATTTCCATGAAAAGATATCTTGGATGACGCAAAATATCAAGGATATTCTACTAATTTCATGGAGTATAGAAGTCAAAGTTTTAACCAATGGGTATAATAAAGAATGGAATAACAAAAGAAATCACCATGCATGCGATAGACCGCATGAGCAGTGTTTTTCCAACGTAATAATAAATAACGGAACGAGTCGGTGAAATTCACACCGCAAGCGATGTTCCAACGAGAATAATAAAGATGGAACTGCATCCTGTGTAAAACACACGATAGGATATTCCAACAGAATAATAAAGACGGAACCGGTCCCAGATAAAACACTGGCCGAGCGTGGATGTTCCAACAGAATAATAAAGAGGCGGAACCAGTCCTATGTAAAACACATGCATGTGATGTTCCAACGAGAATGATAAAGACGGAACCAGTCCTGGTGTAAAACACATGCATGTGATGTTCCAACGGAATAATAGAAGAATGTCACCAAGTATAGGGTAAACCACTTATACTGAGTTATTCCAATGAATAATAAGCAATGGAATAACAACGTTTCTCTTCATGAATAAGAAAGAATAACACCCCTTACATTTGGTAGGAGATTGAATCTCGCAAGAAGTGTAGTAAATAAAATACTCTTCTTCTTTCTCTCTTATTCTCTATATACTTTCTCTCTCTATAGCTTGAATGAATTAAGTGAAAAATAATGAAGCCCAGCCTCTATTTATAGAAGATTTCTAGCTTAGCACCCAAAGTGAAAGGCAAGTGGCTTTTTTGACTTTTGTAATGTGAAAAGGCAGTGGCTTCGTAATTAAAATGTAATTACTATTAACGAAGGTAAATACTATCGACTTAAGGTAAATACTATTCACGAGGGTAATTACTATTCACGACGTAAGGTAAATACTATTCACATTCAGGATAATTACTATCGACGAAGGTAAATACTATTCACAAGGGTAATTACTATTGATTTAAGGTAAATACTATTCACAAGGGTAATTACTATCGACGAAGGTAAATACTATTCACAAGGGTAATTACTATTGACGAAGGTAAATACTATATTGATGAAGAGACTCTTAGATGACATATATAGGCCCCCATAAAAATAATCAAACTTACCACAAATTATAACACATATTTAATCTTTCAATAATTATTAATCATTTATAACTTGTCGTCTCAATTATTGATTTAATACTATAACATATTATACGAGATGATAATTGTGACAATAATTGAATCAATAATAAAGAGATATGATCGCGCAATTCTTATGTGAGTAATAATTGAGCATAAATGAGTGACTTCTCACGTAAAGCATCAATAATCAATACCGTGTCTACTATGCAACCACAGCGTATTCTCGTACTTTTTACCACCGGGTAGTTCAACAGCTTTAACGGTAACACCTCCGTAGTTATTTTTATAAAAAATATTTTGTCGCTTTCTCAATCCGACAATAATGTTGTGGGGTCCACCAATGATTGAGCCATTGTCATTTAATATTCCCTAACAAAAGAATATTCCCAGACCAAACGTATTTTATAACAACTTGCATACTTTGCAAAATTTATAAATATTACCCACAACTATAACATTATATCAAATTTATTCCATAATATTCAAAAATAATATTTATAGAAAAATTCATCTTTATTTATAAAAGCTGGGGTCTTACACATATGTTCTTGGATTTGATCGTAGTGTGTCTTGTTGAATGTTGCTCATTGACAGGTTGAGACAACACTACGATCCTGAAGAGTGTTCATTTGATCTTCAATGTAGAACACCTCTTCCTTCTCTTATGCAGTGCTTCAATACTTTTGTTTGCCTCGACTGATCTCAGGAACTAATAGCTTGACTCATTGTTCTGGTCACTTCTAAATAGCAAGACACCTCAGATTTGAGGCATGCCCATCTCGCTTTCTCCTTGTGATCTCCCGTTCACTTATCATCAGTGGACTGACCTAATGCTTAATCACTTTAGCCTTGTTCTTCATAAGCTTACCAGTATCTCTATGTATAATTCATCAATTCCTGCTTTATTTGGCAAACACTACGATCCTTGTTTCTTCCAAGATATTTGTCTTCTGTTCACTTGACAACTACTGCACTTATTGACGTTCCTTAGTCAGTTACTTTTACTGAAGTCTTCTTCTGATCAACTTGTGGAAGACTTCAATTCGAATGGCTTCACAACTCAATTTGGTTGTTGATTGGGTTGGTGCTTAGATCTTCTGTTAGCTCGCATACCATTCGTTGAGTGCTCTCTGGTTTCCTTCAAGTGGAATATATTTTTGCAGCTTAGACCAGAGGCTTCATACTTTGGATATTCTGGGAATGCTCATTTATTGAGAATCGTGTTTACTCTACGATTCTGCCTTGGCATTGTGAGCACCTTTGTTGGAGCCTTAGTTTTGCGCTCTACGATACTGCCTTGGTTCTGCAGACACTACGACTTTGAGATCAGATGTTAGCACTCTACGATTTTTGTCCTTACGCTCTGTATCATCATATGATCTGGCTCGACTACGATCACTGCCTCTTATTTGATTAGTAGACTCTACGACTCTGAGTTTGATCTACGATTCTTAACTTGGCTTTGGTAGAAGCTCGTTCGGCTCTTAAACATACTGTCTCTACGATTCTGAACATGACTTCCTTAGCAGACTACGACTCCGAGGAAGTTCTTCTCGACACACTACGATCCTTTCTCGTCTCTCCTGGCAGTCGACGAACTCTGAGATCTACTATCTTGCAGACTACGATTCCGCCTTGATAGCTCTCGAGTTTTCCTTAACTCTCTTGGAAGACTACGATTTATGGTGCAATGCTCGACGATCAGACGAGCCTATCTATTACATTATAAGATCAACCTAACAAGCTTGATCTTTCTATATTTATAGTCCTTGTACATCATTTCTTTTTAAGGACTTTACAAAGCTGTTTTGCTTATGTTGGATCAACTTAACACATTTGATCAATTAATTCTAAGTCCTTGTACATATGTTCCTATTATCTATCAAAGGACTTTACAACTTTTCTTGATACAAGCATACTTGCATATTCATTCATTTATATCATAATCAAATCATATATAAATAAGAATATCATCCACAGACTTATTCCTAACAAAGTAATATAATCGATTTGGCCTATCTTGACTAGATGTTTTATTCACTTCTTTGATGGTATCACTGAGACCGTTTGCATCTAGATGAATTTTAGCATCTAACACCCATGATAAATAATTCTTTCTCGTAATGTCAAGAGCCACAAATTCGAGTTTTGCAAGGTTTGACATTATGAACTATCACAAGTATGTATAACAAGTTATGAGAAAATATTCTAGAATATTACAAAAATTTGAATACGCAATTAGGTCTAAGATAAAATACAGAACCAATTTCAATAATTTAGCCGACATATTTTATTTTATTTTTTTAAATCATATATTTATTTATTTATTTAAAAAAACTTAAAATCATAAATAAATTGTTATGAAACGTTGTATACGTGCCTTTTGTATATGAAAGTTGTATATGTGCAAGGAAAGACTTATATTCAAAAATGGGAAGAAAAAAAATTTACACACAAAAACACATAAGAATTAAGAAGATATTTGTCTCATATTTGATAGTACGAGTATAGCATTCATAGACAAGTGTATAGGTTTTTATGCCAATATATTTTGCATGTACATAAATACTTTTCTTATATAGATATGTACCTATAAATGCATATACATGAAGATGTGTACACATGTATTCATATATGTAGTATGCTATAAAATTTAAAGACAGATGAGTTAGCTTATCTTCACCTAATTTTTAGTTACAGATGATCTTGACAAGCATGTATCGAAATGGTACTTAGAGAGTTATAGTAATAATGTTAGTTGTCATGTTTTATGCTTCAAAATATGTTGCCACTTTAGGTGGAAGAACAATAATTTAGAATTTGAGAAATTTAAAGATACTTTATGTAGTATACAGCTTGTCATGCCCTCCAGAAAAATTAGAATGCATAACTATTCTCTATAACCATCTAAAGAGAGTCATTTGCACCCTATGATACCATGCAAATTAGATGGTACCTATAATCTCAAGAACGACTATGGATGGAGCAGAAAAGTTGATAACTCTGCTTATTCTCCTCTTAGTCGCTCCGACATTAGCATCTATCTTGTCAATCTCATCGCGGTTGTGACGCCCCAAAATAGGTCCACACAACCTATTCTGAGTCGCCAAATACATGGTACATAAATCAAATACAAACTTCATTAATACAACTGTCGTGCAAAATATGATAACACATACACTGTGAGTTTTAATACAAATATTGTCTCGTAAACAATATCCAAACTCAAATAAAATTCTCATTATAATTCTTATCATGCTATTTTACAAAATAGAGAGAACTACTATAATAACCGTCTTGAACCATTACTCCACTCCCGGACTAGTCCAATCTTTATTCTCGCCTCCTGAGAAGAACAATGGAACCAAAAGGAAAAGAGTGAGCTCAACTAGCCCAGTAAAAAATATTATGACTAAGATAATGTAGAACAAATTATGCGTAGTCCTCAATAGGGAGAAATATGATAGAATACAATAGACAACAAGTTTTAGATCAACAACTGCAGCGGAAACAACAATCCATTAGAAGAGTCAAGTAGAACATGATATATACTATCATCTATGATTTAAAAGTCCATCATCAATATTTTATCCATGTAACAACAATTAATAAATATTTCACATCAACGAATTATCCATGGACTACGGGCCAATGATATTCGTTAGTATCACCAGTGGTCATGATCATGCCAAACACTTATCCATCTATGCACTACGGGCCAAAGAGAACTTTCACCACAACATTTGTCTGTAACATTATAGATCAGGATTATACCAATACACAATTCCTGGTCATAATCATACCAATCAACAGTCCATCTTTACACTATGGGCCAAAGCTGACTTTCATCACAATATAAGTATGAGGATGATGACAATGATGTAAAGAATCAATCAAGTGAGATCAAAGATAAATATTAGAGATTTATAATTAAGTTATCTAAGGTTCAAAAATGTCCAAATTGTCAACATTTTAACTATTTGTGAAGTAAAATTCAAGAATAATATTCATGTATCAAAAATAATTTGAACAGAAAAGAAAATTAAATTTTGTTGTGAACAGTATTCATGAATAGTATCCATGAATAGTACCCCACATGAAAAAATTAAAATTTAATAAGAAAGTTCAGACCAATATTCCAGTGAAATGATATTAGATGAAGCGCAAAACTTAAGGAATTTGTAATCATTTCAAGAATTATAGAAGCAATACTTACCATAGTAAGTTTAAATTTAGGAATATAAAATGAAATAATATCACTTACATAATATGAATTATGAAAGAAAATGATATTTCTTACGAATATTAAACGACAATAATATCCCTTACGAATATTGAACGAAAATAATATCCCTTACGAATATTGAACGAAAATAATATTCCTTATGAATATTGAACGAAGATAATATCTCTTACGAATATTCGAAAATAATATTCCTTACGAATATGAAAAATAATATCTCTTACGAATATGAAATAAATAATACCCTTACCTTAGTAGGGGAGTAAATCTGGCTGGTATAGCGGATATATTCTTGAGGAAAACTTGCACTATTTGCTACACTCAAAGTTTTCTTATACTCAAAAGAAATACGCACAATATTATAGAAGAAAAGTTCTCTAATTCTAGTGTGTTTAGGAAGGAGGGGTAACCTTCCTTTTATAGTGCAACTGAGGGAGAAAAAAATAAATGAACTTGTCTAACCTTTTTTTTCTGTGCCTAACTTTCTTTCTTTCTTTTCTGCCTAATTCCTTTCTTTCTTCTCTACCTAACTTCTTTCTTTCTTCTCTTCCTAACTCCTTTCATTTTCCAATTGATTGAGGGCCCGCACTTTAAGGAAATAAAAGAATTGCTTTGCAGGAGATGGTAGAAAAGAATAAATGCACGGAAATGGTTTTGGAAAAAGAATTCAAAACCAAAATGATAACCTTCACTCCAATTTTATTAACATGCTGAAAATTATATATTATAATAATAATATTACCAAAAATTATATTATTATTTTATAACATTATACTATTATAATATAATATTATAATAATATATTTGAATGAATATTTTATTGGAGAAGATAATTGTTAAATTTCAACAAATATTTCATACTAAATTCCTTCATTTATATCAAAATTGAACCAATATCCACCACATAATAATTATTCACAATTAATATTATAAGCTCACAGTATTAACAACCAGATCATTCTCAGGAATGAGATTGCTTTCCGATAAGGATTTATCCTTATTAGCGCGCAATTATATAATCTAACCCCTTTCCTCGACATAATTTTCTAGACATTGTCAATAATGCTAAATAATAATATGAATAATTGTGTCATGTCAATTATTGATTTAATAATATAAAATATTGTACAGATGATACTGTGACAATAATTGAATCAATAATATGAGATAATGTGCAAAAATTACTGTGGAAATTTTTGAATAAAACTGAGCGACTTCTTACATAAGAATCAATAATCAGAGATACTGTGCAATACCGTATGCTACTTGTAAGACCCCAACTTTTATGAATAAAGAATAATTTTCTCGAAATATATTTTTGAATATTATGGTGTGGATTTGATATAATGTTATAGTTGTGGGTAATATTTACAAATTTTGCAAAGTAAGCAAGTGGTTATATAATATTAGATTGGTTCGGGAATATTCGTTTTAACAGGAATATTCGTGATTTGACGACACAATCATTATTGAACCCCACAACCAAGTATTGTCGTAATTAGAAAATGACATAATTATCTTTTTATAAAAATAACTACGGAAGTTTTACCGTTAAACCGTTGAACTACACGGTAGTAAAAGTAAAGAATGATGTCTGGCAGGTTGTATAGTAGTACTGGGTATTGATTATTGATGCTTACGTGAGAAGTCACTCCGGTTATACTCAATTATTGCTACAAGAATTCTTTGCATCATATCTCTCATATTATTGATTCGATTATTATCACAAGATCATCTCGCATTATATGATATATTATTAAATCAATAATTGAGACGACAAAGTTATTCATATTATTAAATTGCAATATTTACAATGTCTAGAAGTTCTCATCGAGGAGGGTTTGATCATTTAATTGCGAGCGATAAGGAGAAATCCTTATCTGAAAGCCCCTCTTCCCGGAATAACTCGGTTGTTAAATATTGTGAGTTATAATATTAATGATGAATAAGTTAAGTGTTGATTAAAGATGAAATTGATAGTTTCATTGTGTTGGAATTATTAGTGTTAGTGGATATCGACATTTATTTTGATTTTAATTGATGTCTGGAAGTTATCTTGACCAAATGTCAGGTAATTAACCTGGATAAATGAGCAATTAATTGCTATTAATTCACATGATTATAACTATTTGTTCACATGTGTGTACTATTGATTCACATTCTTGTACTATTAGGGGAGTTGGTGCAAGATTGATAATACTTGCATGACTAAGTTAAAAATAGAGGTATAAATGGAGGTACTATACTGTAATTCGTATTTTCACATGATTATAACTATTGATTCACATGATTGAACTATTGATTCACATTATTTACTATTAGGGGAGGTGGTGCAAGTTTGATAATACTTGCAGGACTAAATTAAAAATGAAAGAAAAGTTGAAGGTATTGTACTGTAATATTTCGAGCCCCAAAACGTGCAATTATCGAAACTATATTTTCCTATAAATAAAAGCTCATTCTTCCTTTATTTCTCACCAATTTACTAAAGCTATAGAGCAATTATTATAGATAAAAAGAAGAAGAGAAGTATGATACCTCTCTACTCCAGTATCCAGTTTCTTTCTAAGGTAAGGGGTATTATTTCTTTCGTATTCATGAAGAGAGCTTCTGTTATTCTATTCTTTATTATTATGTTGGAATAACCTGTCTATGCGAAGTACCGCATACATGTTGAAATTCTTCATTATTCCATTCTTTATTATTATGTTGGAATAACTTTTGTCTACATCAAGTACTGCATACACGGTGAAATTCTTTTGTTATTCCATTCTTTATTATTACATTGGAATATCACGTATGCATGCGGATTCTGTAGATCCGGTTCCATTCTTTATTATTCTCTGTTGGAATAACTTTGTTTGTCTTGATTCTATCGCATGCACGGTGAATTCTTTGTTATTCCATTCTTTATTATTACATTTGGAATATCCTCGTCTGCATGCGGATTACGCTGACTTGATTCCATTCTTTATTATTACATTGGAATATCCTCATGCATGCGGATTATGCATGACACGGTTCTATTCTTTATTATTCGTTGAAATAACTCGCTTATGTGGATTATCACATGCATGGTGAATGATCCTTCATATTCATTCCTTATTAAATTGTGGAAATGATCATCGTTTGACGTGGATTACTGCATGGCGGTGAAAATCCATTTGTAGTTTCATATATTCTATGATACTCATTTGGTTAAAGTTTTGGCTTCTATACTCCATGAAATTAGTAGAATATCTTTGATATTTGCGCTTCATCCGGTATCTTTTCATGGAAATATTCTTCTGAGCATTCTTAAATTTTACTCTATAAAGTAATATCATGTTGACAATTTGGATGTAGTTGATTTTAAGATAAATTAACTTATAAATCTTTAAATTTTATTCTTGAACTTGTTTTCTTGAACTTATACACTTGAACGTCATGCTCGTATGTACATAAACGAGGTTGTAAGATTGCATGGTATGCCAGTATCCATAGTTTCTGATCGAGACCCAAGATTCACTTTAAGATTTTGGGTTAGTTTGCAAAAAGCTTTGGGCACGAATTTCGATTTATTTAGTTCGCTATATCATCCTCGCATTTGACGGACGACAATCGACAGACTATTCAAACTCTTGAAGATTTATTAAGACTCTGTGTCTTTGTCTTCAAGGGAAGTTGGGACAAGTTCTTACCATTGGTGGAGTTTTTCTACAACAACAGTTATCAAGCAAGTATTGACATGGCTCCATTCGAGGCGTTGTATGGAAGAAAGTATCGTTCTCTAGTATGCTAAGATGAGGTGGGTGAAACAACGTTGTTGGGACTGGAGTTGGTACGTATGACTACGAAAAAGATTCAAACGATCCGACAACGTATAAAAACTCTCACAAGACCGACAAAAGAGTTATGATGATCTTCATCGAAAGGACGTGGAATTCGATATTGGAGATCATGTGTTATTACGTGTTGCTCCATAGAAAGGAGTTACGAGATTTGAAAAGAGAAGAAAGCTCAATCCTCGATTTATTGGCCCATTTTTAATCCTCGATCAAGTAGGGACTGTAGCCTATAGACTCACTTTACCGCCAAGTATGTCTCGTGTTCATAACATTTTTCATATATTCATGTTACATAAATATGTGAAAGACCCGAACCACATTATTGAGTTAGAACCAGACAAAATAGCGAAAGATTTAACGTATGAAGAGGTTCCTGTTCAAATCTTGGATAAGAAGGAACATATTCTACGCTCCAAGGTTATACCTCAAGTCAAAGTTTTATGGAGGAACCACGATGTTGAGGAAATGACACGGAGTTAGAATCTAAAATGAAATCAAGGTATCCTTACCTCTTCGACATACCGTCGTACCCTAATTTCGAGGGCGAAAATTTCATAAGAAGGGAGATTGTAAGACCCCAACTTTTATGAATAAAGATGAATTTTCTATAATTATCATTTTTAAATATTATGGAATGAATTTGATATAATGTTATAGTTGTGGGTAATATTTAGAAATTTTGTAAAGTCTTAAGTTGTTTATAATATTCAATTGGTTCGGGAATATTTGTTACGTTTATGGCACAATCATTGGTGGACCCTATTAACGAAATTATTGTTTGATTGAGAAAGCGACAAAAAAAAATAATTATATTTTATAAAAATAACGACGTAAGTTTTACCGTTAACTGTTGAAACACCCAAAGGTTAAAAATACATGAATACGCCGTGGTTGCATAAGTAGCACACCAGATTGATTATTGATGCTTACGTGAGAAGTCACTCGGTTTTGTTCAATTATTGCTTTAATTCTTTGCGTAGTATCTCACGTTATTTGATTCAATTATTGTCAATATTTTATATATTATTAAATCAATAATTGAGATAACAAAGTTATTAATATTATTATTTGCATTATTAATGATGTCTAGAAGTTACGCCAAGGAGAGGTTTGGTCACCTAATTGCGCGCAATAGGAGAAATCCTTATTGAAAGCCCCTCTTTCTGAGAACGACACGGTCGATTAATAGTGTGAATTATGATAATGATGATGAAGTTTTGTTTTATTAGTATTATTAATGTAATAAAACAGAAAAGCTTTTATATAAAAATGTAATACTTTTATAAAGTTATTCGTTTTATTAGGCTAATAGTAAAATCTTTTATATAAAAAATGTAATACTTTTATAAAGTTATCTATTTTATTAGACAATAATTAGAATATATTATATTTTATTATGCATAGTGTTTGCATAGGTGCTTGCATAGTATTTGTATAGTAAAATCTTTTATATAAAACAAAATACTTTTATAAAGTTATTCATTTTATTAGATTATAAATAGAATATATTATATTTTATTGTAAACCAATCTGGACCGTTCATGGATTGGTTACTATTCAGTCCATTCTTCTATAAATAGAAGCTCATTCCTTCATTATTTCTTACGAATTCACTGAAACTCTAGAGAGAGAAACTGTAGAGAGAATTCTTCTTCTATAATATTGAGCGTAATTCTTTAGCGTTTAAGAAAGCTTTGAGTGTAGTGCAAGTTTCTTCAAGTATATCCCCGCCCTACCGTCGGAGTACTTTTCTTTATAAGGTAAGGGTTATTATTTTTTTTCATATTCATAAAGAGAACTTATGTTATTCCATTCTTTATTATTCTGTTGGAATAACATGTATACGCGGTCTACTCTATACTTGGTGAAATTCTTCTGTTATTCCATTATTTATTATTCGCTAGAATAACTTTTATGCATCTGGCACCGCATACACGGGTGAAATTCTCATTGTTATTACATTCTTTATTATTACATTGAAATATCATGTATACAGTGTTTTCGCTTTAGGACATGGTTCCGCTCTTTATTACTCTTTGAATATCCTCACCAGGTGCGTTTACACCGACTGGTTCCGTTATTTATTATTCCGTTGAATAACTTTTGTCTATCTGAAGTACCGCATGCATGGTGATTTCTTGTTGTTATTCCATTCTTTATTATTCTGTTGGAATATCACTCAAATGCGAGATTACTTTGACACGTTCCGTTATTTATTATTCTCATTGTAATAACTTTGCTCATGCTGCGTACCGCATGCATGGTGATTTCTTTTGTTATTCCATTCTTTATTATACTCGGTTGGTTAAAGTTTTGACTTCTATACTCCATGAAATTAGTGGAATATCCTTGATATTTGCGCTTCATCTAGTATCTTTTCATGGAAATATTCTTCTGAGCATTCTTAAATTTTACTCTACAAACAAGTATCATGTTGACAATTTGGATGTTATTAGTTCCTGAATAAATAATTCTTGAACTTGTTTTATTGAACTCTTATATCATTGTCATCATCCTCTTGTTTAATTTTTTTTAAAGTCTTTTGTGGCCTGTAGTGCATAAATGGACTTGGTATGATTATGACAAGGGATTATTCGATGTAATCATGACCGTAATGTTACAAATGATGTGGTAAAAGTCCTCATTGGCCCGTAGTGCATTGATGGATAGTTGTTGGCATGATCATGACCATTGATGAATACACGAAAATCCTTGGCCCGTAGTGCATGGATAATTTGTGGTTGTGATACTAATGAATATCATTTGCCATAGTGCATGGATGATGTGGTTTATTTATTAAGATGAGTCACAGCGATAAAAGTGATGAAAAACATTTTAAATCATAAAAGATAGTAGATTTTATTCTCTACTTGACTCTTTTAATGGATTGTATGTTCCGCTACGCAGTTAAACTTGATGTCTATTGTATTTTATCAGTTTAACATTGTTGAAGACTAATGATAATTTATTCTACATTATCTTAGTCATAATATTTCTTACTGGGCTAGTTGAGCTCACCCTTTCTTTCACTGTTCTATTCAGGAAATGAGAACGTAGCCAGGACTAGTCGGGGAACGGAGTGATGGTCCAGATGATAGTATTAGTAGTCCTCACTATTCTGTTAAATTGTGTGACAATAAATGTAATGAGGACTTATTCTGAGAGTGGATATTGTCTAGAAGACAATATTTGTATTAAAACTCACAGCTCTCTTGTTGTATATTAAAGATTGTATTTGTATTCTGTACCATGTATTTGGCGACTCAGAATAGGTGATGTATACCTATTTTGGGGGCGTCGCATAATCCAAGTTCAAAAATACTCCATTATAAACCATAGCGGAGTAAAATTCAAGAATGAAGATCAAAACATAGATTCAATCAAAGATAGTAACCATAATAGACATCTGGGACAAAGAAGAGAAAATTTTATTTTTCAGTGAATAGTGTCGTATTCGTGAATAGTATCGTGATATCGTGAATAAGTAACCCCAAACATAAAGGTAGAAATTCCACAATAAAATTTGTATCAATATTTCAGCATAATTATATTGAAGAAAATAATATCATTTACGAAGAAAATAACATCCCTTACTTCAAAAGAACAGTACTTCTGACTGGAATATCGGATATAAGGCTGTAAGAATCTTGCACTGAATAACAACTATCAAATTATCTAAATACTCACAAAATACGCTCGATAATATAGAGAGAGAAAACTTATGATTCTGGTGTGATTTTCAATTCTAACTAAGCACCCTATATATGAAAATGTTAGAACACCAATGTTGACAAATGAACCAACAGAGGCTTTGTTTTTCTCTGCAGCATACTATCTTTGAAGCCCATTATTTTTGAAAACAATTCAACACACCTCAATTGATATCCTGCAAAATTCTCCATAAAAAACAAAAGTGGTGCCCACCCATGTTTTTAAAAAATATTTAATTTCTAAAACTTCAATAATTCATAATAAATAGCCCTTTTATCAGGAAAAATAAGAATTTTATGTCCATTCCATAGAAAATCGAATTCTCTACAACTTTATAGCTTTAATTTTTTCAAATTCCAAACGAAAAATGCCCGAAATTCACATACGGACGATTTTTAATACCTCCATTCCGACAAAATACTGATAAAACACCTCAACATTAATTCATTCATTTATAATCACATAAAATAAATATTTTCCTATTCTTCATTTATATCCACATAAAATAAATATTTCCTTATCATATAAATTAATAATTAATTATTCACAAATAATATTACAGAATCACAATTATGACAACCAGGTCGTTCCCAGGAAAGAGGGGGCTTTTCGATAAGGATTTTTCTTTACTGGCGCGCAATTAGGTGACCAAACCTCTTTCCTAGATAGAACTTCCTTATACATTGCCAATAATGCTATCTAATAATATTATTCAAATAATATGAATTATTGATCTGATAATGGGAAATACTGTGCAGTGACGATTATTAAAACAAAAATATCAATGCTGCAATTATTTTATCAATAAAATAAAATATTGAACAGTAATTACTGTAACAATTATTGAGTAGTGATTTCTTACGTAAGAATCAATAATTCAAAAATACTGTGCAATACCGCGTGCTACTGTGCAACCACGCGTATTACTGTATTTTAACCACTAGGTATTCCAACAGTGTTAACGGTAACAATTACACCATTATTTATAAAATCTCAAACTTGTCATTTTCTTCATCCGACCGTTTTTCGTTATGGGGCCCACAAATGGTTGCGTCATCGTACGAATATTCCCCGACTGCAAGAATATTCCACGACCAAACGAATATTCCCCGACAACAATAAATATTTTATAACCACTTGCTTATTTTATAAAATTTGTACATTTTACCCATAACCAAAGTATTATATCAAATTAACTCCTTATTATAATAATTAGAGGAAATTCCATTTTATTTAAAAAAAAATTTGAGTCTTACAACCTCCCCTCCTTATGAAATTTCGTCCTCAAAATTGACGTACGTACCTGGTGTTTCGAAAAGGTGAGGGTACCTCGCTTTTATTTCCGATTCCAACTCCCAGGTCATTTCCTAAATAGCATGGTTCCTCCGCAAAACCTTGACTTGTGGTATAACCTTTGTGCATAGGACATACTCCTTCCTATCCAAGATCTTGACAGGTACCTCCTCGTACGTTAAAACTTCAGCTATCTCGTCTGGTTCTAACTCAATAATGTGATTTGGGTCTTTCACATATTTACGTAGCATGGATATGTGAAACACGTTATGAACACGAGACATACTTGGCGGTAAAAGCGAGTCTATAGGCCACAGTTCCAACTACATCGAGGATTTTAAATGGACTAATAAATCGAAGGTTTAGGCTTTCCTCACATCGTCGATTCTCGCTTTTGGAATAACGACTTCTTTCATCTTCTTCTTCATATTCATCAGCTCCAGGTATGTAGCTTGAGCAGTTTTAAATTTATCGATCAAAGTCAGTTCTACTCGTATATTTGACATCATCACATGGGTCCCTAGAGTCTTTAACTCTATCTTTATCGTTTGTAAATTATACAAAATAGGTCTTTGTGTTCGACAATATCGCACTCGTACTCACATACAATCTTCTACTCAATGCGTCAGCTACCACGTTCGCTTTTTCCAGGATGGTATGGTCAGAACAAGTGCCGAAATGAGTCTCCTCTTGAGTTCTTGGAAGCTCTTCTCACATTCCTCGCTCCATACGAATTTTGTATCTTTTCGAGTCAGCTGAGTTAACAGAGTAGCGATTCGAGAAAATCCTTCTACGAATCTCTAATAATAACCAGCTAAGCCTAGAAAGCTAGAAATTTTGATTACTGACTTAGGTTGCTCTCAACTGTGACTCATATCCCAATCTTGGATAGCACGTCACAATGACACCGATCGTTTTACCACCACACAAATATAGAGTCCCCTACGGAGAGTCTGGCTTTGGTGCATTCCACAAAGGAAGTCACCAGATAGAGGCTCGGTACCAACTCTTGTAGTTGGGTTTTTAACTCCTGAAGTTCAATAGGAGCCATTTGATATGGAGTTTTGGAAATGGGTTTTGTACCGGGTTCAAAGTCGATAAAAAATTCAATATCATACTCTTGGGGTAGGCTAGGAAGTTCTTCAAGAAATACGTCAGGAGATTCACTAACAATAGAAATATTATTCAAATCTGACGTATTTTTGTTCAAGTCCATAACATGGGCTAAGAAGGCTTGACATCCGTTTTTTAATAAACGAATGGTTTTATGGCTTGATATGACAGTGATTGACTTTATTGTCTTGGTTGCTTGAATTCGCATAACAGGTTGGTTAGGAATATGAAAACTAACAACCTTATGAAAATAATCAATTTTAACATGATGAGTGGTTAACCAATCAATCCCTAAAATCACATCAAATGTAAGTATCTTTAAAGAGATAAGATTAGCAGGTAATGTGATGGTGCCAACTTGGATCAAGCAAGATTTATAAACCATGGATGTAATGAAATTTTCTCCTAACGTAGTTTCAACAGATAAGTCAAAGTCTAATTTCTCTAGAGTCAAGTTTAAGCGTTAAGCACAGGCAAGAGAGATAGAAGAATGGGTAAAATCGGTATCTAAAAAGGTATAGACTTCGCAAGAGTTTATGATTAACTAACCCGTGATAACTTCGTTCAGGCTACTCGCTTTTTGAGAAGTCAGAAAAAAGCTCTTCCTGAAACCACCGACTTCGTTTTGTCCGTATCCGCCTTTGGTGCCACCATCCCAGTTGGACTTGATTTTGTTACAGGACAAAATCGAGCTATGTGACCGTCTTTTCCACAACTAAAACATAACTTGGAAGGCTGTGAACAGTTTGGAATTATGTGTCCCTCCTCTCTGCATCTGTAGCATCTAACTGGCGATCATTATCCTCCCCTAGAATTTGTTGCTGGTGCTGGTGCTGGTGCTAGTGCCGATGTCTTCCCGTCATCGTTAAATATTCTCTTCTTAAAATTTTCACTTGAATCATTTCTTCTATTATCTTGGCCACGATTACCACCAGAGTAGTTACCGCTTTTGTCTGTATTTTTTCTTCCTTGCTGGTAATCATTGCTCCAATGACTATTATCACTGGTATGGCCCTAGTTGTGGTCCCTCGGTTGAACATACTCATTATCTCACTCTAATAATTGAGCCATGTTGATAGGATCTGAATACAGAGAACATTTATGAGAGATAAGGTATTGACGAATCTCGGGTTTTAGACCTCTCAAAAACATTTGCGTCATACATTCCTCATTCACTACTAAATGAGGTGCAAACCTGGATAACTCCGCGAACTTTGCCTCGTACTGGGACACCATCATGTTGTTCTGTTCCAGTCTAATAAACTCTACCTCCTTCATATGACGAATACTTTCAGAAAAGTACTTATCATTGAACAGTTTCTAAAATCTTTCCCAAGACATGTTGAGTGCGACTTGCTGGGTACGCTTCACAGATTCCCACCAGTAATCTGCCTCACCACGGAACAAAAAGGTGGCAAATGGAACTTTCTGTTCCTCCGTGAATCCAAAGACATCAAATATCTTGGTAATTTTCTTGACCCACGTTCCTCCTTAATCGGATTCGGCTTTTCCATAGAAATCTGGTGGTCCCAACTCCTTGAACTGCTTGGCTGTGACAAGCCGCGCGTTGCTATCATTTTCACCCATATTTTGTACACGAGTCTCCTCGTTGCGATTTTTTGCATGAATCTGCAAAAAGCTTCTAAACATTCCATCATTCATCGTTTGCTCGGTAGTGTTGTTTACATGAGGAATATTGCCTTCCTGTTGCACGTTCTCCTGGTTGGTGATTGAAGGTTATTCCACGGTTTCATACACTCCATTGTTAACGTTCTCAGCTGCCATTCTTAAAAACTGCCATAAACAAGGGTTAATTAAATAAATTAACATATCACATAATATCCCTATATTATGACCGACCAAAAATTAAGCTTAGGTAGGACACACTAGCGAAGGATTTACTCATCGCTCCCCTCCTAGTTCTATTCCCTGATCTCCGCCAGAGACCATATCCATAAACTCTGATACCAACCGTGACGCCCCCAAAATAGGTATACATCACCCATTCTGAGTCGCCAAATACATGGTACAGAAATAACTACAACTTCATTAATACAATTATCGTGCAAAATACGACAACACATAAACTGTGAGTTTAAATACAAATATTGTCTTCTAGACAATATCCACACTCAGATAAAGTCCTCGTTACAATTATTGATGCACTATTTTACAAAAATAGTGAGGAATGCTAAAACAACTGTCTAGGACCATCACTCTATACCCCGACTGGTTCTTGCTATATTCTCGCTTCCTGAAAAGAAAAATGGAACAAAAAATAAAAGGGTGAGCTCAACTAGCCCAGTAAAGAATATTATGACTAAGATAATATACAACAAATTATCCTTAGTCTTCAACAGAGAAAAATCTGATAGAATATAATAGACAACAAGTTTTAGATCAACAACTGCAGCGGAAACAACAATTCATTAGAAGAGTTAAGTAGAGAATGAAATCTACTATCATCAATGAATTTAAAAGTCCATCATCAATATTTTATCCCTGTAACATCAATCAATATACATCTTGAATCAAATATTCATCTTTGCACTACGGGCCAAAGATATTCATTTAGATCACCAAAGGTCATGTTTATCTCTACATCATTCATCTTTGCACTACGGGCCAAAGATATTCATCAGGTAATCATTCATCTTTGCACTACAGGCCAAAGATATTCATCAAGTATCACCATTAAGGACTGAGGATGATGAAAAATATTTTAGAGAACGAATCCAGTGTGACAAAAGAAGAAAGATTAGGGATTCGTACTTTAGATAATTCAAGTTCAAAAATACTCCATAATAAACCATAGTGGAGTAAAATTGAAGAATGAAGATCAAAACATGGATACAATCAAAGATAGTAACCATAATAGACATCTGGGACAAAGAAGAGAAAATTTCATTTTTTGGTGAATAGTGTCGTATTTGTGAATAGTGTCGTATACGTGAATAGTAATCCCGACACAAAAAGGTAGAAATTCTATAATAAAATTCATATCAATATTTTAGCATAATGATATTGAAGAAAATAATATCATTTACGAAGAAAATAACATCCCTTACCTCAAAAGAGTAGTACTTCTGATTGGAATATCGGATATAAGGCTGTAGGAAACTTGCACTGAATAGCAACTCTCAAAGTATCTAAATACTCACAAAATACGCTCGATAATATAGAGAGAAAAAACTTATGATTCTGGTGTGATTTTTAATTCTAACTAAGCACCTTATTTATAGAAAAATGCTAGAACACCAATGTTGACAAATGAACCAACTGAGGCTTTTTTTTCTCTGCAGCATGCTATCTTTGAAGCCCATCATTTTTGAAAACAATTCAGCACACCTCAATTGATCTCCAGCAAAATTCTCCATAAAAAACAAAAGTGGGGCCCACCCATGTTTTTAAAAAATATTTAATTTGTAAAATTTTAATAATTCATAATAAATAGTCCTTTTATCAGAAAAATACGAATTTTATGTCCTTTCCATAGGAAATCGAATTCTCTACAACTTTATAGCTTTAAGTTTTTCCAAATTCCAAACGAAAAATGCCCGAAATCCATATACGGACGATTTTTAATACCTCCATTCCGACAAAATACTGATAAAATACCTCAACATTAATTACTTCATTTATAATCACATAAAATAAATATTTTCCTATTCTTCATTTATATCCACATTAAATAAATATTTTATTATCATATAAATCAATAACTAATTATTCACAAATAATATTACAGAATCACAATTATGACAACCAGGTCGTTCCTAGTAAAGAGGGGGCTTTCCGATAAGGATTTCTCCTTACTCGCGTGCAATTAGGTGACCAAACCCCTTTCTTAGACAGAACTTCCTTAGACATTGCCAATAATGCTATCTAATAATATTATTCAAATAATATAAATTATTGATCTGATAATGGAAAATACTGTGCAGTGACAATTATTGAAACAAAAATATCAACGCAACAATTATTGAATCTATAAAATAAAATATTGAACAGTAATTACTGTAACAATTATTGAGTAGTGCCTTCTTACGTAAGAATCAATAATTCAAAATATCTTGTACAATGCTGGTATCTTCTTTGTGCAACCCACGAGTATTACCGTATTTTAACCACTAGGTATTCTAAACGGTGTTAATTGGTAACAATTACTTGCGTTATTTATAAAAAACTCAAACTTGCTAGTTTTTTTCATCCGAATAGCTTTTCAGTTATGGGGCCCACAAATGGTCGAGCCATCGCATTTAATATTCTCGACAACAAAGAATATTCCACGACCAAACGAATATTCTCCGACAACAATGAATATTTTATAACCACTTGCTTATTTTATAAAATTTGCGCATTTTACCCATAACCAAAGTATTATATCAAATTAGCTCCTTATTATAATAATTAGAGGAAATTCCATTTTATTTTAAAAAAAATTGGGGTCTTACAGAAGAGCTTGTGGTTTATCTTCAGGAAAAGAAGCACGGGCAGTCTTATATGACGATAATGCAGCATGCATTGCATGCCCAACTTAAGGAGGGATATATCAAAGGTGATAGAACAAAACATATTTCACCAAAGTACTTTTTCACTCATGACCTTCAGAATAATGGTGATATAAATGTTCAACAAATCCGTTCAACTAAAAAATTGACAGATTTATTGACAAAGGCGCTTCCTACCACTACATTTGAGAAGTTAGTTCACAATGTTGGTTTGTGTCGTCTTAGAGATCTCAAGTGATATAATCATGAGGGGGAGTAAATATCTGCAAGAATAATGTACTCTTTTTCCTTCACTAAGTTTTTGTCCCACGTGATTTTTTCTAGTAAGGTTTTAACGAGGCATATTCTTCAGTAATGGACATCCAAGGAGGAGTGTTATGAATAGTTATAAATAAGGATGTCCATTCATTTCCTATTCCCTTTTTATTGGTACAATAATGATGAACTTTTCATTCATCTCCTAATTAAGTTTGTATTTCCTTTTCATCTTCTATCTTTCATTCATGTATTTGTAAAGCCTATAAATAGAGGCTTACCATCCATATATTGATACACTTAAAAAATACAAGAAAATCTCTCTTCTTATTCTCTTCAAGTGTTATTCCTAATTATATAATTAGTTATTCTATTTTAGGATTATAAAGAAATATGAATTTATTTAATGTAATTCTTTTTTATAATTATTTTTGGCATCACATCACCACTACTAAATTCGTACTTAACAATTTAGGGTCCACATTTGGGAGCATAAATTTATCCTTAAAAATATTGTCATTTTATAAATGTATTTCTAATTTTAGAATGAATAATGATTTATATCCAAAGTTGGATAGGAGCCCCTTTTATCCAACTCATTTATAACCGTTTAAAAAAATATCGAATGACCTAAGATTTATCTCTTCCGCACAATAGTTGTGCAGATTGAATATCGTATCCGAACCACTATTATGTGGATGGGACTAATAAATTATATCTCATCTGTACAACTATTGTGCAGATGAGATATTCCATCCACGCAACTGTTATGCAGATCTATGGTTCATCGTCCGCATAAAAGTTATGCGGGTGAGAATAATTCCAATTTTTAGATCATAGAAATAAATGATGAGATCTGCCTTAAATGAATATGACTCTCTTTTAACTTTGACTACGAATCACTTTCTTTTAGAATATAATACTTATATAACTATTAATCACAATCAAATTTTTCTTTGTGCTTCATTTGCTTAAATATATTTTATTGACTTTCCATCTCCCTTTTAAAATGCAAGAGAAAGGTGTAATAAAAATAGAAAATGAATTTAACTTTAAAATGTGACTATAGGTAAGTCATTTGTCACCAAGTTATTAGGCTCCTCTAGTGCTAGCTGCTAAGTACACTTTCTTCCTTTGTTTTTTTATAATTGTTATCCTGTCTTTTGCATCCCAGTAATGAAAGTATCCTAGACCCCTACTAAATATATAGACTGAGCTTCAAGATTGTTAATTGTACTGCCTTTGTCTCATTTTCTATGTTATGGTTAATAGAATCTCAGTGTAAGAAACAAATCTTGATTAATTTATTATGTTCCTACACTTGCAAGTAACAAAACGTTAAGGCACCTATGTTGAGAAAAGTTATGGTTAATATTTATTAACCTAATTGATAATTAAAAAATATTTTCGTAATTATAAAAAAATGTCCCATTTAAATATTTAATAATTTATAGATATATTTTTTTCATTTTATTATGTAATTTATTTAGCGCATATTTTAATAGATATGATATTCTGTACTATTATAAATAATAAAATATGAGACCGTTTGTTTGAAAAAAGAAATAACAAATGAGAAATTTTTTTTGTAAAAATATTAAAATAATGATATAATGTTCTTTTACATTTTACAAATGAATTCAATAAAAGATGAGAATGGCATGGTATAAAGTGCACCATAAGATACAAAAAGAAAATGGCACTTCATGTATAAAAAGGATTCAAAGAATACGTTAATGCGCCGCTAGATTCTCTCTCCTGATTTACATAATAATATTGAAAGGAAAATGATACATACCTGACTAAAGAGTGTTTGTTTAGAGCTAAATGAAATTGAATTTGAATGACTGAATCGGTCAGTGCATTTGTTTTGATTTGAATGGCTAAATCGATAAAATAGACGAAAGCTGGATGGCTAAGTCAAATTTTTTTAGCTAAATGACTGAATGAGCAGCTGAATGAAGTCAAAAAGAGTTAAAAAATTAAAAAATTAAAAAAAATATTAGCTATTATATTAAGTAATATTAAATAAATTTATAACAATTTTGACTTTTTTAAGAGGGGTAAAATAATAAAGTTTAGTCATTCAGATGTTTCAAACATGTCAATTATCAAACAACTTTTTTCATTCAGATTCAGATTCAGCTCATTCAGATTTATTCAATTTTTATCAAACACCCTTAAGTATTAGTAATAATTTTTTTGAAAATATGTATAATAATAAATAGAATTTTTTAATAATTTCTACCAATTTCATATATTAATAAATTTCTCAATTATAATTCAGTATAAATTTATTACAATACACAGCAGGACTAACTTCAGCTCCAAATTAGTAGAATTTCAATTTGAAAAGTTTTAAATTTGAACGCTTTGATCTCCTATAGATTGTCAAAATATTTTTTTTAAAGTGTCATAACCAGCATTTGTTACTATTACAAATTAAACTTATTAAAAGCTTTCTTGTCGTAGACATAATTCTGTATTAGGGTTTAGGTTAAAACTTTAGGATTGGGCGTAAATTATTAATAGGATTGGGCGTAAAACTTTAGGATTGGGCGTAAAATATTAATAACTAACGGATTCGGTTAGCATGAAATTCATTTTTGAATAAGTTAGTCAATTGATCAATAGAATGATGACACACATAGAGTCTCACCTGCATGTCAGTACTTTATTGGCCAATTGACCAACTTACTCAAAAATGAATTTCATGCTAACCACTTCTATAGCTGACCAAGTATTAGTGATAATTTTTTTGAAGATATGTATAATACTCCCTCCGTTCCCGAATAAAAGTCCTAGATGACTTTTTGAGCATATTAAAAAAGAGGATAAAATGATAAAATTGTCCATATTTAAATTCTCATTTAATTGCATAGTTTTCTACACATTACTAGTGATGCTACATAAATATGCATAGAAAATAGAAATATAACAATTAATAGTAAGGGTATTACAGGCAAATTATTATAAAAAATAGATTATTTAAGGCAAGTAGACATTTAACTTGGGACTACCTGAAATAATAATAAAGACTTTTATTCTGGGAGGAAGAAAGTAATAAATTGAATTTTTTAATAATTTCTACCAATCTCGTGTATTGATAAACTTCTCAATTATAATTCGGTATAAATTTATTACAATACATAGTGGGACTAACTTCAGCTCCAAATTAGTTGAATTTCAATTTGAAATTTTCTAAATTTGAAGGCTCTGATCTCCTATAGATTGTCAAAAAAAAAAAAAATTAAAGTGTCATAACCAGCATTTGTTATGGATCATCGACTATCTCGAAATGTTATTACAGATTAAACTTATTAAAAACTTTCTTGTTGTAGATATAATTTTGTATTAGGGTTTAGATTAAAACTTTAGGATTGGGAATAAATTATTAATAGAAAAAAGAGAGTATGTGTCATGGACACACACGTTTATGTGTGTCCTGTTATTTTAAGAGATTTTATTAATGACAATTTTGGCATTATAACATTTTCATTCATAGTTATTTTGACATTTCACTACATTATCAATCAAAACTACGTCACATTATATGCACGACACACATAAACTTATATGTGTCTAAGACACGTACTCCCTTTTTCTTTATTAATATCATATATATATAATTGATAAATTTTAGTGCCTAAATAATATTCAAAATGACTCTCATATTGGGAAGGAGTAAAATGTAGTAGTCAAAACCATTATATGGAGATGCATGGCAAATCTTCATTAGTCACTAAGTTATATAAAAGATTCACTCATTCACACAAACAATAAACAAAATAAATAAGGAAAAAAAGAAAAGATTTTAGACCCCACCCACATGAACTTAGGTCTGCATTTAACAATGGCTCTCCATAGGGAACATGCTATTACTTTTAACTAAAAATATGTTTAAACGTATATATTTATTAGCATAGATGCTGCCTAAATTCTTGTCCATACACTATCAGATTTTTATGCATGCTTCTCCCCTCCCTTTTAATCTGTAATTATTGCCCCATGTCCTTTTGGGTTGTAAATTTTCCCCAATGCTAAACAAATAATTTCTTAGCTCCCTATGGTAAATCAGGCAGCTTTTTAAAGTTCTATAATCATGTTTTTAAGGGTTTGGAGTCTTTTTGCACTTTCTGTAATTATTAGATTCATGGAGCCCAGAACCCTAAAATTAGAATAGGGGTGTTCAATTGCATTCTAAATCATTTTAACAAAGCTGTCTTTCTAAAGTTAGTGAAGATGACAAAATAAGATGTATAGATACATATATATATATATATATATATATATATATATATATATATGAAAGTGATCCATAACAAACATTTACTATGGTACTATTCGCACAAACACGTCTCTAACCGTTCATGGGAGAAATAAGCAGTGCAAATTTAAAATAACAACAATAAATAAATAAAAAGTGTTATTCGAGTAATAGTAGCGGAAGGAATAAATTTTATAAATTTGGACTTTGAGCTCCAATGAATGGTCAGATGTGTTTGCCTATATAGTGGTATAACAAACATTTGATTTACTCCCACCCCACCCCACTCCACCCCACCCCCACAGCCACACCCACTTATATACATACAGATATATATATATATAGAGAGAGAGGGCTAATTCATTGATAATGTTATTTATTTAAGGTGAGACTTATAACAGATCGCGACCATCCATATGTAGATCGAATGGTTAATAGAGTTTTCATCCTCAATTTAATATCTGCGGACAGGACAAATGACCAAAATCCCTCCTTTACAATTCTCCCGTCTGCCAGTATTAAATTGCGGACCCTAGATATGACTAAATGGCCAACTGAGAAACAAGGCCATTTGTAAATTCACAGTATTAAGAATGTCAAATTCAATTTTTTTTTTAATTTGCAAAGATCCCGATCAATTTTAACAACTCTTCAAAATAGATAGAGTTAAGAAAAAAATTCAATTCTACCATAAACCGCCATAAAAATGAATTTTCAACAAAAACCTCATTCATTATCCCTTTCAAAAAAAAAATCTCTAAATCCCTCCGGCCCAGCAATTTAATTAATTTTCTTGCTTCTAGTATTCCTCCTTTTTGATCTTCTTGTATTTATTTGAAGACGATGATGAACTCAATAATGAGAATATTGCTGGCTCTTCCGAACATTAGATTCATGTTTATGGCGATTTTGCAAGTGGGTCAGGCTAGAATTTGGTCCATCACCTGCACCAAATGGTCCGGCCAATGACGGCTCAGCCATTGATCAAGGGGTTGCTTGTGTCCTTTTGCTTGTAGCTCTGGCCGTCACTTATCTAATCCATTAACTAATGAATTCTTTCCTTTTTTCATTCATTTTTATGATATAATTAAGTAATTTTTTATGTATTTCCTTTTGTTAGAATTGACTGGAGCCTTAAAAACTAAAAAAAAATTGAATAATTTTTTTTTATAATTTGGCATTTATAGTTTAATACTGCGGACGAAACTTATTTACAAATAGCGTCATTTCCAGTTAGACATTTGACCATACCTAACGTCTACAGTTTAATACTGCGGACAAAAACATTTACAAGAAGAGGCATTTTGATCTTTTATCCCGTCCGTAGTATTAAACTACGAAATATTGGAAACTAAACTGCGGACAGTCCCTCTATTTAACCGTTCAATCTTCGGATGGAGGATCACGATGTGTTGTAAAAATAACCTTAAGTTGACAACGTTAGATCGATTCATGTTGCCTCTCTTATAAGTTATAATAAAAGAGCTCTAACTCATGCAAGTATACACGGGTCAACAAGTAATACAGAGTAAGTAAAGTATCGATCCCACAGAGAAAGTTGTTAAACTTAGACTATTATGCATTAATCAACTCATTATATTTACATGCTCCGACTGATGAATCAATTGTTGATTTAAACTAATTATGATTACCAACTACAAATAACAATATAAATGGACTAAATATATTATGGAAACAATGGGACCCTAACTTCATTCAATATTTCGTCTAATCGCCACTGTCATGCAAGAAGGGTTCACATACCACAGGAAAATAACCAAGAGCACAAAGAGAGTTATAATCATTTTTCAATGCACTATAACCTACTCACACAACATCTACAGATCTTAGACTCTATGTGATCACCAATATAATCACAATCACCATATGTCTATGCATAATTGCAATTCTATTGTTCTTAAGCACAAGCTCTTATTCTAACTCATACGGTGAAACAGTATATGTCTATCTGGTTCACAAAATATGCACGCTATTACACTAAGCCCATATTCGCACGCTATCATGGTTACAGTCCATATTTATATGTTCATTGTCAATTCCATACAAATCTCAAAAGCGAATGGTGATCGGCGTTCATATACGTATATCTGACCATGATGGATATCCCATATGATATGCAAAACAAATCTAGCATTTAGATGTACAACTAAACTACATATTAAAATCCGTTAGAATCCCATAATGGAGTTTAGTTCATGACTGAACCAAAAGCCATTATGGGATCAATGGTAAGCATGATCAATAAACGAACGAGTGAAGTAAGAAAGATAGAACGATCAAACCCAATCGATGAATATAAACCAACGATTAACTATTAAATCCTCAATGCAATCCAATAGAAAATACTCAAAATCCACGATGACAAAGAATTCCATGAAGAAGTAGAGAAAAATAGACGTTATGGCTTTCTTCTACGTTGAAATCTCTCCCAAGGTGTAAACCCTAGTTTCTAAGATGAAAATACGTAAAAGTAATCACGTCCCCCTCTGACACCAGTCAAAATCGTTTAAAAACCCATTACACATCATTTAATTGAGAATTAAAAATAAAAATAAATTACAAGACATCGATTATTACATGGCCGCTGCGCTCTCTACTTTCTTTGTCTCGTGGCCGCGAGACTTGCAGTGTGTTATGTCCAGTCCAGATGTCCTCTCACGCGGTCACGCGATCATGCCTCGCAGGCGCGCGTCTATTATCTCACGGGCGCTCAACTTGCAGAAGGTCTCCCATGTCTAGCCCTACACTCGTGCGGTAGGCTGCGAAGTCTAAATTTGTCTGCCGCGGCGGCTCGCGCGCAACATTGTTCTGGTTTAGGTTACGATTTTGCTTTGCTGCTTCTTTGCTACTACTTGTTCACTCATGCTTTCATCCTCTTGCTTGCTTGGTTTCCATGCTTCATTGTACCTCCATGCCATGCACATCCTTGCCTTATGACTAGCCTTCACGCATACACTCGCAGGTGCCTCTAATTCTATCAAAATTGAGCCGATTCCTGCACTTATTCACCAAAAGGAGTTTTAAGTAAATGCAATGCAAAATAACGTGAAATGCAACTAAAACACAATGAAATGTACTTGAGGTGGGCACAATTCGCATGGATTGGTATATAATAAGTAGGTAAAAATACCACTTATCAAATACCCCCAAACTTGAACTGTTGCTTGCCCTCAGCAATGCATACTCATGAACAATAAAATGCGACTACTTTCATGATGCATACTAGTCTCACATAATCTAGCCATAATGCGATTTCAAATTAAAATTACCTCGGTGAATTATCCAGTTTCCGAACATAATTTCAAACCAAACCATGACATAATGTAATACGCTTTCGGATGATTCACAAATGCTATAGATGTTTGTGTGTGTGTGTGTGATGTTCACAAAACTTGATCTAAGCAAAGAATGCATATCTTTACATTGCTCAAATGAAAATTATAAAGCTAAACCAAGACTCATGATACTCATGCCTCGGTCATTTGACATATCAACGCAAAACTAAGGTTCAACACTTGGGTTCAATGCTTTATTTTTACTCACGAGGGCGATTTTCGCACTTTCCCGCGGTGTTTATTGCTATTTTTCTTTTCTTTTCTCTTTTTTTCTTTTTTTTATAGCGAGTGCATTTTACGCTCCATCTCACTTCTCATTTTCATTTAAACGAGTGTGTTTTACGCTCCATCTCGTCCCATTTTCATTTAAACGAGTGTGTTTTACGCTCCATCTCGTCCCATTAACAGGCATGCCCAGGTGTTCCAAAAGTTTGAATGTCAATGTTTCTAGCCTGTATGCATATTCTACATATTTCTCTTTTTAATACTACATGTTCTATTAAGCAATGCAACGCACGTCTCTTAAACCTACAAGTGATTGTGAACATATTCGTGCATACCGAAAGCATTTAAACAGCAACATGAATCTCATCGTGTAAAACATTATACCATAGCTCATGTTATCTAAAGTACTCTAGAATCTTTCAAAATTCACTATCATCATTGGCTAGGCAGAAATTTCTATTATTAAACAAGAATTTATGAGAGACATGCTAACACAATCAATAATGACTAAAAATTAAAAATTTTATGCAAAATTTTATCTAACACATAATCATGCAAAATTAAACTAAACATGCAAAACAGAATGCAAACTAAACTACTATGCAAGTACTCCAATACCCCCAAACTTAAAGTGTTCAATGTCCTCATTGAATGAAGGGAAAGGGTACAAAAAACTCCCCTAATGATCGGCATTGACCACCCTCCCGGGTGGGAAATGCAGTGGTGGATAAGGCACTACGGCTCCAAATCGTGGCCATTCGAGCATTGTTCCTTGCTCACATGAAGGCTTCTGCCCAAGGCCCCAGTGAGTCCGTGTAGCAAATGTCCCAAGATTGTCGTCTGATAATGCGTCGACTTTGCGCTCCAAACTTCGAGAGATGTCGATCGCTAGGGATAGGATGTGCTTTCGGTGGATGGGCTCTCTTTGCATCGATCACCAGGGGGGCTCTTGGGATGGCTCTGGGAAGGTGGGTCGGAGAATGAATCCTCGTCTTCGTGGGTGTGGCTCACCACCCGTCCAATCCTGGAGCTTAGCGATTGTGGCTGACGTAATGTCATAGCTCGACTTCTGTCGTGTCCTGTCATTCCATGGGACTCCCTGTTGCATACAAAGTAAAGTGGTCATTGTCATGCATGACGCGAATGCTCTCTATCCATGTTTCCACTTGATATCACGCATGTTTTGATAAATGATGTGGTACGCGTCATGTACTTCCTTTGATAATACCCCATAAATGATTGCTTGCTCCTATTTACTACATGCTTGTGAGTGGATAGAATTAATTTGGCGCATATAAACAGATGCCATGCTTGGGCATAACGATTCAAGGTGGAAGCTGGAAACGATATAGGCTCGGTTGTTCCGATCTTACAGTTCCACTTGGTGCCCGGGATGCACAATTCCGAAATCAATACGTCCAAGTCCGTTGTTAAATGGTCACCAGTGACCCAATTTGCCGACCCAGTTGGTGGTGTATCAGTTATTCCATACACTGCTCTAATAGTCGAGGGGCGAAAATCCACTTGCACTTGTCGAACGAACATTATTCCTTGATTATCCATCTCCTTTGCGTTTGCATAGAATTCCCTAACAACTTCCATTGGGATAGGCATAGATGTTGCGGCCAAGCTAACCCAGCTTCTTTCTCGGAGCATATTCCATAGCTGTCCATCTTTCTTGGTGGATTTAAAACCTTGTTCCTTCATAAACGATTTACTCAGGAGATGATAATAGGTGTGATGAGCTTCCTGGCTTAGAAAGTTTCTGGTTTCCATGATATCGTCATCGTGATCACTGGATGAGGACTCAAAGGTTGAAGAGATGGAGATTGTACGTCTTCTTTTTGACCCATGATCAACTGATATGTAGAGATTGTGAATCTTTGCAACAACTGATAATACCCCCAAACTTACTTGTACACAACCCAGCAAAGTAAACCCTAAAGTGAATCCAATTGAGATGGTTGTGATATGAGCAGGTATCGGTAGTGAGGAGGCTTTTTATTATGGGAGAACAGAGAAAGATGCTCATAATAAATCGCGTAAGAAGCCGACTAGACCACAGATTGGATTTTTAAAAGAAAAATAATTTCCTATTTGGACGTCGCAGCATGCACATGCAGATTATATAATCTGTCTCATGGCTCTCATCGAGGATGCTAAAAAAATCTTGACTTTTGCGTGGGCGCGAGATGACACATGTTGGGTCAGGCGTGACCGCACGATGCACTCCCTGAGCTGCAGTACCTAAACTTCCCATCAGAGATTGTGATGAGGGTAACCCAAAGCACCTACAAAAATATGAGTGCAGCACAGATTATGTAGTAAGCAAAAATAGAATGAATCTAACTACTATTATACTAAAGAATTGAAAAGAATTTAGAGGTGAAATTAATGGGTTGCCTCCCATCCAGCGCTAAGTTATAGTCAATTAGCTTGACTGTCTCTGATTCTCATGTTGAAGATAGAATTGCGGTGACGTTTTGTCTGTCCGCTTCGCCACCAAAATAATGCTTCAACCGCTGGCCGTTTACCTTAAAGGGCTTGTTCGGGAATTGGTCATATACTTCAATTGCACCATGCGGAAAGACAGTTTTCTCTGATTCTCATGCTTGTTCGCCTTATGCTCTAACTCCATAGGGAGGTGATAGGCTTTTCCACATACAAGTTGAAAGGACATGCCTAATCTGGTTTTGTCTGTGATGACATAGGCCCATACAAACATCATCTAACTTTAACGACCAGTCCTTCCGTGTTGGATTCACAACTTTTTCCAGAATTCTTTTTACTTCTCTATTTGATACTTCTGCTTGGCCATTTGTTTGCGGGTGATAGGCTGTGGCAATGCGATGATTCACCCCATACTTAGCCAACAAGGCTATAAACTGCATGTTGTAGAAATGATTGCCTTCGTCACTAATGATAGCCCTTAGAGTTCCAAACCTTATGAAAATGCTTTTATGTAGAAATTTGAGGACGACCTTGGCATCATTAGTCGGAAGAGCTGCAGCTTCCACCCATTTTGAGACGTAATCCACGGCGAGCAAGATGTAGAGATTTCCGCAAGAAGAAACGAAAGGTCCCATGAAATCAATGCCCATACATCAAAAATTTCTACTTCTAGGATGGTATTCAGGGGCATTTCATTCCTTTTAGAAATATTACCCACTCGCTGACATCTGTCACATCGCTGGACAAAATTGTATGCATCCTTGAAAATAGTTGGCCAGTAGAATCCTGCTTGTAGTACTCTCGCTGTTGTCCGTTCACCACCATAGTGACCTCCATACACCGTGGAATGACACTCTTGCAGAATCCCCTCGATCTCGCTATATGGAATGCACCTTCTTATCACTTGATCGAACCTTTGCTTAAACAAGTCCTACTCATCCCATATATACCATTTGACGTCATGCAGAAATTTCTTCTTCTGATATCCCACCAAGTCAGAAGGTATTGCCTTACTTACTAGATAATTCGCGAAGTCTGCAAACCATGGCACTTCCCTTTTCACCACAAACAACTGCTCATCGGGAAAGGATTCATTGATCATAACATTATCTTGTACCTCCCTTTCCGAATTCTCGAGTCGAAATAAGTGGTCCGCCACTTAGTTTTTAGTTCCCTTTCTGTCCTTGATTTCCAAGTCAAATTCCTGCAGAAATAAAATCCATCTAATTAGTCGAGGTTTTGCATCCTTCTTGGCCATTAAATGTCGAATCTTCGCGTGATCCGTATACACTATCACCTTTGTGCCAATCAAATATGCTCGGAACTTATCAAAGGCGTATACCACTTCCAATAACTCTTTTTCTGTGGTGGTATAATTCAATTGTACATCCGTCAGGGTCTTGCTGGCATAATAGATCACATGAAATATCTTTTCTTTCCTCTCGTCCCCAAAATGTTTTTACGGCGTAATCATGGCGTCGCGTTAATTAATTCAAACAAGAAGTCCAATCTGGTGCAATAATCACTAGTGCTGAAATTAGTTTTCTCTTCAAGTGTTCAAACGCTGACATGTAGGCGTCATCAAAGCTGAACTATGCATCCTTCTCCAATAGACTGCATAGTGGTTTAGTTATTTTGGAGAAATCCTTAATGAATCTGCGGTAGAAACCTGCATGTCCCAGAAAACTGCGAACCCCTTTTATTGAAGTGGGTGGTGGCAAGTGCTCAATAGTCTCCAGTTTTTCCCTATCCACCTCAAGTCCCATTTTTGAAACTTTATGTCCCAATATGATTCCTTCTTGTACCATGAAGTGACATTTTCCCAGTTTAGTACTAAATCTGTTTCAACACATCTCTTCATAACCATAACTAGATTCTCAAGGCATAGATCAAATGAATCCCCGAAGACTGAGAAGTCGTCCATGAATACTTCCACATTCTGTTCCACCATGTCTGAAAATATGGCCATCATACATCTCTGAAACATGGCTGGAGCATTACACAACCCGAAAGACATTCTTCTAAAAGCAAAAGTGCCTTATGGATATGTGAAAGTAGTTTTTTCCTGATCTTTCGGAGCTAACATAATCTGATTGTAGCCCGAATAACCATCTAAAAGGCAATAGTACTCATGTCCTGCTAGTCTATCCAACATCTGATCGATGAATGGAAGTGGGAAATGATCTTTCCTCGTAGCTTTGTTGATCTTGCGGTAATCCATGCAAACTCTCCACCCCGTTACTGTTCGTGTTGGAATTATCTCATTGTTCTCATTAGTCACGACAGTCATGCCACCTTTTTTCAGAACACACTGTACTGTGCTCACCCATGAGCTGTCTAAGATCGGATAAATTATTCCTGCATCTAGCCATTTAAGCACCTCTTTCTTGACCACTTCCTTCATTATTAGATTAAGCCTCCTCTGTTGCCCAATTATTGGCTTGCTACCATCCTCCATCAGGATCTTATGCATGCAATATGAAGGGCTGATCCCTTTGATATCTGTTATGGTCCATCCAATAGCTGATTTGAACTCTCGAAGCACTCGTAACAATTTTTCTTCTTGACAAGATGTTAGTGCAGAAGCAATAATCACAGGTAATTTTGAATCCGAATTTAAAAATGCATACCTGAGATGTTCCAGTAGTGGTTTTAATTCCAAGTCTGGATGTGACGCCCCCAAAATAGGTATACATCACCCATTCTGAGTTGTCAATACATGGTACAGAAACAACTACAACTTTATTATTACAACAGTTAAACTGTGAGTTTGAATACAAATATTATCTTCTAGAAAATATCTATACCCAAATAAATCCTCATCACATTTATTGATACATTATTTTACAAAAATGGTGAGGACTACTAAACAACTCTCTCTAGAACCTTCATTCCATACCCCGACTAGTACTCGTTACATTCTCGCCTTCTGAGAAGAAAAATAGAACAAAAAGGAAAAGGGTGAGCTCAACTAGCCCAGTAAAGAATATTATGACTAAGATAATAAACAACAAATTATCGTTATTCTTCAACAGGGAAAAATCTAGAGAGAATATAATAAACAACAAGTTTTAGATCAATATTCGCAGCAGAAATAATAATTCATAGAAGAGTTACGTAGAGGATGAAATCTACTAATATCTATGAATTTAATAGTCCATCATCATTATTTTATCCCTGTAACATCAATCAATACACATCTTGAGTCAAATGTTCATCTTTGCACTACAGGCCAAAGATATTCATCAGTTGGTCATGTTCATCTCAACACTTGTACATCATTGCACTACGGGCCAAAAATATTCATAATAAAATCAACCATCTTTGCACTACAGGCCAAAGATATTCAATTATATCATCATTTAGGACTGAGGATGATGAAAAATATTTTAAAGAAAACGAATCCAATTAAACAAAAGAATAAGTATTTAGGATTCGTATTTCAGCTATTTCATGTCCAAAATTACCTCATAAATAATCATAGTGGTGTAAAATTCAAGAATGATCAAAACATGGATACAATCAAAGCTAGTATCCATAATAGATATTTTGGACGAAAAGGAAAAATTTTATTTTTCGATGAATAGTCTTGATATCGTGAATAATTATCGTATACGTGAATAGTAACCCCGACATAAAAAGTTCCAAATTTGATTAAAATTTCAGATCAATACTTCGACGTAATGATATTGGAAGAAATAATATCATTTTAAAAAAAAAATATCCCTTACCTCGAAAGATTAGTACTTCTAGCTGGAATACTGGGTATAGTGCTGAAGGGAACTTGCACCGTATAACAATACTCAAAGTTTCAAAATCCTCACAAGAATACTTCAATATATAGAGAGAAATATAGAGAAACTTCGGTTTACGGTGTAATTTTCAATTCTAACCTAAGCACCTATTTATAGGAAAATGCTTAGAACACAAAAGCGAGAAAATTTAATATAATATTAATATATAAATTAAATTTTCCTACGCCAACCTTCCAAGAACCGAATTCACTTTCATTCAACACACACGTGTAACACACCATAATGAAAAAAATGTTTTTGCTTATTTAACATATTTTAAACTTCCAAAATTAATTATTTCGAAGCTTCTGAACTTCAATAATTCATAATAAATAGCCCTTTTGTCAGAAAAATTCGAAACTCACCACTTTCCATAGGAAATTCCATTATCTACAACTTTGCGAAGGAAGTTTTTCCAAATTTCAAACAAAATCGACCAAATCCACAAGCAAGCGATTTTACAAAGCTATAATTAAATTTCGGTCAAGAAATGGGGTCCACCGACATGTTTAACATGTTTTAAATAATTTTTACAACAAAAATACTCTTTCTCCTCGTATACTCATATATCCCACATTCATTGTAAAAATATCACCATTATTATATTATTAAAATATAATAATATATTTAAATGAATTGTTTTATCGAGAAAAAATAAAATATTAATTTTCAACAATTGTCACATTAAAAATTTTCTCCATCTATATCCATATAAAATCAATATTTTTCTCATCATATAAATCAATAATTAATTATTCACGAATAATACTACAGAATCACAATATCGACAACCGCAGACGCTTCCTGGATAGAGGGGCTTTCGAATAAGGATTTCTCCTTACTGGCGCACAATTAGATGACCTAACCTCTCCTTAGACAGAACTTTCTAGACATTGCCAATATTGTTATCTAATAATATTATTCAAATAATATAAATTATTGATCCGATAATGGAAATACTGTGTAATGACAATTATTGAAACAACAAAAATATAAAATATCAACGCAACAATTATTGAATCAATTAAAATAAACTACTGAACAGTAATTACTGTAACAATTATAGAGTAGTGCCTTCTTACGTAAGAATCAACAATTGGTGCAATACTGGTAATGTCTTCTTGTGTTTTAACCACCGAGTATTTTAACGATAATCTGTAATAACTACGCCTGCTTATTTATAAACAACTTATACTTGTCGTTTTCTTCATCCAATCGCTTTTTTCAGTTATGGGGCCCACACAAAGGTCAAGTCGTCTTCGTATTTAATATTCCCGACAAAGAAGAATATTCCACGACCAAACGAATATTCCCAGAAAAAATATGAATATTTTATAACCACCTGCTTATTTAAGATATTTGCACATTTTACCCATAACTAATCATATTAATCACATCAACCCTTACTATTTCAAAATAATAAATAGAGGAATTTAAATTTCATTTATTAATAATTTGGGGTCTTACAACCTCCCCTCCTTATGAAATTTCGTCCTCGAAATTTACGTACGTACCTGGTGTTTCGAAAAGGTGAGGATACCTCGCTTTCATTTCCGTTTCCAATTCTCAGGTCATTTCCTCTATAGCATGGTTTCTCCACAAAACTTTAACTTGTGGTATGACCTTCGTGCGTAGGACATGCTTATTTCTATCCAAGATCTTGATAGGTACCTCCTCAAACGTTAAGTCTTCCGCTATCTCGTCCGGTTCTAACTCAATAACGTGGTTCGGGTCTTTCACATATTTACGAAGCACAGATATGTGAAAAACATTATGAACACGAGACATACTTGGAGGTAACGCGAGTCTATAGGCTGCATTTCCTACTCGGTCAAGAATTTGAAATGGACCAATAAATTATGGATTGAGCTTTCCTCTCTTTCCAAATCTTGTAACTCCTTCCACGGAGCAACTCATGAACAATACATGATCCCCTATACTAAATTCCACGTCCTTTCGATGAAGATCCGCATAACTCTTTTGTCGATCTTGTGTCGTTTGTATACGTTGTCGAATCATTTGGATCTTTTTGGTAGTCATACGTACCAACTCGGGTCCCAACAATGTTGCTTCACCCATCTCATCCCAACATATTGGAGAGTGACACTTTTGTCCATATAATGCTTCAAATGGAGCCACACCTATACTTGCCTGATAACTGTTGTTGTAGGAGAATTCCACCAATGGTAAATACTTATCCCAACTGCCCTTGAAGTCTAGGACACACAGTCTTAATAGATCTTCAAGAGTTTGAATAGTCCTCTCTCGATTGTCCGTCTGCTTTGAGGATGGTATGCGTCAACTAAATCGTAAATCCGTGCCCATAGCTTTTTGCAAGCTAACCCAAAATCTTGAAGTGAATCTTGGGTCACGATCCGAAACTATGGATACCGGCATGCCATGCAACCTCACAATCTCATTTACATACATACTAGCAAGACGCGTTCGAGGAATAAGTCTCTCAGATCGGCAAAAATGAAAGCGGACTTGGTTAATCTATCAACAATAACCCAAATAGCATTTATGCCTTGAGAAACCGTAGGAAGACCCGTAACGAAATCCATGGTAATATGTTCCCACTTCCATTTCGGAATCTCAAGTGGTTGTAATGGACCCTTAGGCACTTGATGCTCCGCCTTTACACGTTGACAAGTTAAACACATCGAGATATACTTTGCAATCTCTCTCTTCATATTGTTCCACCAAAATGTATGTCGAAGATCACGATACATCTTGGTACTTCCAGGATGAATTGCAAAGGGAGTATTGTGTGCCTCCATCATAATCTTGTACTTCAAATTAGAGTCGTTAGGAACACAAAGTCTGGAGTGAACTCGAAGTATTCCTTCTTCATCGATTCTCACTTCCGGAATAGCACCTTCTTGTACTTTCTTCTTCATATGCATCAGCTCCGTGTCGGTGGCTTGAGCAGCCTTAACTTTTTCTATTAAAGTTGGCTCTATGTGTATACTTGACATCATCGCACTCATTCCTGCATATGATCTTCTACTCAATGCGTTAGCTACCACGTTCGCTTTTTCAGGATGGTATTGAATAGTGTGATCGTAGTCTTTCAATAACTCGAGCCAACGTTGCTGTCGCATGTTGAGTTCTTTTTGAGTGAAGAAATATTTAAGGCTTTTATGGTCTGAATATATCTCCATTTACTCTCCGTATAGATAGTGCCTCCAGATCTTTAGCGCGAAAAACGATCAAGGCTAACTCTAGATCATGAGTAGGATAATTCCTCTCATATTCTTTAAGTTGTCGTGAGGCGTAAAGCTATGACTTTCCCACGTTGCATGAGAACACATCCTAACCCTTTGCACCGAAGCATCGCCAGAGATTAACAAATCCATCCGTACTCGATGGTATTGTTAAAACAGTCTTAAAATGAGTCTCCTCTTGAGCTCTTGGAAACTCTTCTCGCATTCCCCGCTCCAAATGAATTTTGTCCTTAAGTCGGATGAGTTAATGGAGTAGCGATTCGAGAAAACCCTTCCACGAATCTCCGATAATAACCAAATAAGCTAGAAAGCTACGTGACTTCATCCACCGACTTGGTTGCTCCAACTTTGTATTGCTTCAATCTTGTACGCCGGATCAACAGATACTCCATGTTTCGACACCACGCGCCCAAGGAATGCTACTTCTCTCGCCGAACTCACATTTCTTCAACTTGGCATATAACTTGTTTTCACGAAGCCTTTGAGTACCGACTTCAAATGGTGCTCATGATCTTCACGACTTTTGGAATATATGAGGATGTCATCAATGAAGACAACAACGAATCGATCCAAATATTCCTTGAATACTCGATTTATCATATCCATGAAAAGCCGCGGGAGCATTAGTCAATCCGAAAGACATAACTAAGAATTCATAATGCTCGTATACCAAGTTCTCAAGGTCTTTGGAATATCCTCGCCTCTAATCTTCAAATGATGATATCCGAATCGAAGATCGATTTTTGAAAAGAATTGTGCTCCTTGCTGGTGGTCAAACAAGTCATCAATACGAGGTGAGGATACCTATTCTTGATGGTGACATGGTTCGATTCCAGATAGTCGATAAAAAGTCGCATACTCCCGTCTTTCTTCTTTACTGAATAAGACCAGAGCACCCCAAGGAGATGTACTTGGGCGAATGAAACCGATGTCCAACAGTTCCTCGTAGTTGGACCTTTAACTCCTGAAGTTCAATAGGAGCCATTCGATATGGGGTTTTAGAAATGGGTTTTGTATGCGGTTCAAGATCAATAAAGAATTCAACTTCACGTTAAGGGGTGTAGCGGGGAAGTTCTTCAGAAATACGTCGGAAAAGTCAATAACAACAGAATATTATTCAAATTTGGCGTGTCTTTATTCAAATCCATAACATGGGCTAAGAAAGCTTGACATCCATTTTTCAATAAATGAATAGCTTTATGATTAGATATGACGTTGATTGATTTTAATGGTTTAATTGCTTGAATTAAATGCATAACAGTTGGTTAGGAATATGAAAACTAACAACCTTACGAAAATAATTAATTTTGGCATGATGAGTAGTTAACCAATCAATCCCTAAAATCACATCAAAAGCAAGTATCTTTAAAGAGATAAGGTTAACAGGTAATGTGATGGTACCAACTTGGATTAGACAAGATTTATAAACAGTGGATGTGATGAAAGTTTCTCCTAACGGAGTTTCCATAGATAGGTCAAAGTCTAATTTCTCCGGAGTCAAGTTTAAACGTTGAGCACAAGCAGGAGAGATAAATGAATGGGTAGCACCAGTATCAAGTAATGTATAAACTTCGCAAGAATTTACGATTAGCTTACCCGTGATCACCTCGTTTGGGTTCCTCGCATTTTGACCAGTCAAAACAAACGCTCTTCCAAGAACTGTTGACTTTGACTTTTCTGGGACAGCCTTTTGAGTCACCATCCCCGCTGAACTAGGTTTTGCTACCGTACAATCTCGAGCGATATGTCCTTCCTTTCCACAATTATAGCATACCTTGAACTGTTGTGGGCAGTTTGGGCTGATATGTCCCTCTTTTATGCATTTGTAGCATATAATGGGTGGTGGTCTTTCTCTCCCCTTGGAACCCGATTCTTCTTTGGTCTTTGACGTCTTCGCATTTTCATTGTTGAATCTCCTCTTTTAAAATCTCCCCCAGATTCGCTTCTTCTATTTTCATGGCCATGATTACCACCAGTGGTTACCATTTTGTCCGTCTTTTCTTTCTCCTCCGGTTATCGTTATTACGCTGACTCGCTATCTCCTTATGATCCTCGGTGGTGGTCCCTCGGTTGAGCGTGCTCGTTATCTCGGTTCTAATAATTGAGCCTGCTGACAACATCCGAATAGAAAGAAAATTTATGAGAAATGAGATATTGACGTATCGCCGGGTTTTGAACCTCTCAAAACATCTCAGGTCATATACGTTCCTCATTCTCCACCAAATGAGGTGCAAACCTAGATAACTCTGCAAACTTTGCCTCGTCTTTGGGACACCGTCATGTTATTTTGTTCGGTCTAATGAACTCCACTTCCTTCATATGATGAATACTTTCGTGAAAGTACTTGTCATTGAAAAGTTCTCAAACGTCTCCCAAGAGACATCTTGAGAGTCTGATGGATGGGTACGTTTCACGATTCCCACCATAATCGCCTTCATTACGGAACATAAAGGTGGCAAATGGCACCTTCTGCTCCTCCGTGCATCCCAAGACATCGAAAATCTTGGTGATTTGTTTGACCCACGTCTCTGCCTTAATCGGATCCGCTTTCCCCGACTGCGTGGTCTCAACTCTTTGAGCTCTTGGCCGTGACAAACCGTATGTTTATTATTTCCACCACCGGTATTTTGTGCACGAGTCTCCTCGTCGATTTTGCATGAAATAACAAAAAGCTTCTAAACATCCCATCGTTCATCATCTGCTTTCAATGGTGTTGTTCACGGGAGGAACATTGCTAGCCTGTTGCACGTTCTCCTCGTTGGTAAGTACAGGCATCTCCACGGTCTCATTTACTCCACTATTAACATTCTCGGTTGCCATTCTTAAATACTGCCACAAAACAAGGGTTAATTAAGGAAATCAATATATCACATAATATCTCTATATACTGACCAACTAACAAATAAGCTTAGGTAGGACACACTGGCGAAGGATTTACTCGTCTCTCCCTCCTAGTTCTATTCCCCGATCTCCACCAGAGATCATATCCCTAAGCTCGATACCAACTCGTGGCGCCCCCAAAATAGGTATACATCACCCATTCCGAGTTATCAATACATGATACAAAAACAACTACAACTTTATTATTACAACAAGAAAGCGTGAGTTTGAATACAAATATTATCTTCTGAGACAATATCTATACCCAAATAAATCCTCATCACATTTATTGATACATTATTTTACAAAATGGTGAGGACTACTAAACAACTCTCTCTAAAACCTTCATTCCATTTTATTTTATTAGTACTTGCTACATTCTCGCCTTTTGAGAAGAAAAATGGAACAAAAAGGAAAAGGGTGAACTCAACTAGCCTAGTAAAGAATATTATGACTAAGATAATAAACAACAAATTATTGTTAGTCTTCAACAGGAAAAAATCTGAGAGAATATAATAAACAACAAGTTTTAGATCAATATTCGCAGCAGAAATAATAATTCATAGAAGAGTTACGTAGAGGATGAAATCTACTAATATCTATGAATTTAACAGTCCATCATCATTATTTTATCCCTGTAACATCAATCAATACACATCTTGAGTCAAATGTTCATCTTTGCACTACAGGCCAAAGATATTCATCAGTTGGTCATGTTCATCTCAACACCTGTACATCTTTGTACTACGGGCCAAAGATATTCAAAATAAAATCAACCATCTTTACACTACAGGCCAAAGATATTCAATTATATCATCATTTAGGACTGAGGATGATGAAAAATATTTTAAAGAAAACGAATCCAGTGAAACAAAAGAATAAGTATTTAGGATTCGTATTTCAGCTATTTCATGTCCAAAAATACCTTATAAATAATCATAGTGGTGTAAAATTCAAGAATGATCAAAACATGGATACAATCAAAGCTAGTATCCATAATAGATATTTTGGACGAAAAGAAAATTTTTATTTTTTCGATGAATAGTGTCGATTCGTGAATAGTCTCAGATCGTGAATAATTAATAAGTATCGTGAATAGTAACTCCCGACATAAAAAGTTCCAAATTTGATTAAAATTTCGGATCAATACTTGACGTAATGATATTGGAAGAAATAATATCATTTTAAAAAAATATCCCTTACCTCGAAAGATTAGTACTTCTAAATTTGGAATCTTTGGGTATAGTCTTTGAAGGAACTTGCATCAGATATACAATACTCAAAGTTTCAAAATCCTCACAAGAATACGCTCAATATATCTGAGAGAAATATAGAGAAAACTTCGGTTTACGGTGTAATTTTCAATTCTAACCTAAGCACCCTATTTATAGAAAATGCTTAGAACACAAAGTAAAAATTTAATATAATATTAATATATAAATTAAATTTTCCTCACGCCTAACCTTCCAAGAACTGAATTCAGCTCATTCAACACACATTGTAACACACCATAATGAAAAAAACGTTTTTGCTATTTAAAATATTTTAAACTTCCAAAAATTAATTATTTCGAAGCTTCGGAACTTCAATAATTCATAATAAATAGCCCTTTTGTCAGAAAAATTCGAAACTCACCACTTTCCATAGGAAATTCCATTATCTACAACTTTGCAGAAGGAAGTTTTTCCAAATTTCAAACAAAAATTGACCGAAATCCACAAACGGGCGATTTTACAGGCTATAATTAAATTTCAGTCAAGAAATGGGGTCCACCGACATGTTTAACATGTTTTAAATAATTTTTACAACAAAAATACTCTTTCTCCTCGTATACTCATATATCCCACATTCATTGTAAAAATATCACCATTATTATATTATTAAAATATAATAATATATTTAAATGAATTATTTTATCGTAAAAAATAAAATATTAATTTTCAACAATTGTCACATTAAAATTTTTCTCCATCTATATCCACATAAAATCAATATTTTCTCATCATATAAATCAATAATTAATTATTCACGAATAATACTACGAGAATCACAATATCGTGACAACCGCAGCGGTTCCTCGGGATAGAGGGGCTTTCCAATAAGGATTTCTCCTTCTTGGCATACCCTGATTAGATGACCTAACCTCTCTTGAAATGTAACTTTCTAGACATTGCTAATATTGTTATCTAATAATATTATTCAAATAATATAAATTATTGATCCGATAATGGAAATACTGTGTAATGACAATTATTGAAACAACAAAAATATAAAATATCAACGCAACAATTATTGAATCAATTAAAATAAACTACTGAACAGTAATTACTGTAACAATTATAGAGTAGTGCCTTCTTACGTAAGAATCAATAATTGGTGCAATACCGTGTGCTACTGTGTTTTAACCACCGAGTATTTTAACAGTATTAACGGTAACAACTACGCCGTTATTTATAAACAACTTATACTTGTCGTTTTCTTCATCCAATCGCTTTCCGTTATGGGGCCCACACAAGGCTTCGTCTTCGTACGAATATTCCCCGACAGCAAGAATATTCCACGACCAAACGAATATTCCCCGAAAAAATATGAATATTTTATAACCACCTGCTTATTTAAGATATTTGCGCATTTTACCCATAACTAATCATATTAATCACATCAACCCTTACTATTTCAAAATAATAAATAGAGGAATTTAAATTTCATTTATTAATAATTTGGGGTTTTACACTGGAGGTGTCTCCAAAGATGGCTTTAACTTTATTGAGGCATCTCCAGCTATTGTCAGTGGTTCTGCAAGTGGGCTAAATCTTCTGAATTGTGGATTAGTATCCAGATATTGCACGAATTAGTCGAGTTCTTCATCCTCTGCATCAGAGTTCTCAATAGTGATCTTCTTCAAAGATTCATAGTCCGCTAGACTCTGTATGTTATCATCTAGATCCCGATTCACCCAATCAACTAAGAAACACTCTTCTTCATCTATTGGGAATTTCATGGCTTTGAAAACATTAAAAATGACCTCTTGATCCTGAATGCGCATCGTGAGTTCCCCTTTTTGTACATCTATCAGAGCCCTGCCCATAGCTAAGAATGGTCTCCCTAGTATGATCGGTATATTCTTATCCTCTTCGAAATCTTGAATGATAAAGTCGGCCGCAAAATGAACTTATCCACTTTAACCAATACATCTTCAACAATTCCCCGCGGATATGTGACAGATCTGTCAGCTAACTGTAACGATATATTCATCGGTCTTGGAGCCGGTAATCCCAACTGGTTGAATACTGACAACGACATCAAATTTATACTTACTCCCAGATCACATAAACACTTGCTAAAATCCATCTTTCCAATGGTGCATGGAATTGTGAAGCTACCCGGATCTTTCAGCTTTGGAGGTAGCTTGCGTTGGAGCACTGCACTGCATTCCTCTGTCAGGGATACCGTTTCGAACTCATCTAATCTTCTCTTCCTTGACAATATACCTTTCATGAACTTTGCGTAGCTTAGCATTCGTTCCAATGCTTCGACAAAAGGTATGTTGATCTGCAGCTTTTTGAAAACCTCCAAAAATTTGTTGAACTGTTTATCGTCTTTCTGTTTAATTAACCTCTGCGGATATGGTACTTGAGGGTGCAGTGGTTGTATTGGGCTCTTGACCTTCTCTTCTGAACTTGCTTTATTCTTCTTTGCCTGCTGAACCTCAGAATTTTCCAGATTTTTCTCCTGGTCAGTCTCCTGCTCTGCCACGCGCGGCCGCGAAGCATCCTTGGTATCATCATGTGCGGGCGCGCGGCTTGCAGAACCTGTCAAATCTTTCCCAGATCTCAATGTTATTGCTTGACACTGCTCTTTCCCGTCTCTTCTAGGATTTGCCTCTGTGTTACTTGGAAAGGTACCCTGGGGCCTGTTAGTAAGCATGCTCGCCATTTGCCCCATCTGAGTCTCTAAATTCTTGATAGCCACTGCTTGGCTTTTGATCATGACCTCAGTGTTTGCCATGTATTTCAACATCATCTCCTCCATTTCTGATTTCTTCTCTGGATGTGATGCAGCTGGAGTGTGGTGTTGTTGTTGTTGAGGAAATCTCAGTGGAAACAGTGGTTTTGGTGTAAACTGTGGCTGTGATGATTGTGGTTGATACTGTTGATTTGACTAGAACTGATTTTGCTGTTGTCCTTGGTTGTTAGATCAACTAAAATTTGGATGATTGTGATTGTTGGGATGGTATGTGTTCTGAAATTGACCTTGGTCTTTTCTGTAGTTGCTCACATCTCAGATCGATTCAGTCTTGATAAAGACATTGATCCGTGGAGTGTGACCCACACAAATCTCACAAACGAAAGCAACTATCTTCACTTTGTTCTCTGCCAAAGTATCTATTTTCTTAGCCATAGTTGCCATTTGTGTCGACAGCTGTGTAATCGCATTTACCTCCAACACACCTGAACCTTACCTTAAGGTGACATCCGAAATTTGTAGGATTCTGATAGTCATTTGCAGCCATAGTCTCGATAAGCGTATAGGCCTCATCATAGCTTTTTTCCCATAATGCCCCTCCTACGGCTGTGTCTACAATCGGTCTTGACTGCCATCCCAAACCATTGTAAAACGAATTAATCACCATCCAATCTGGCAAACCATGATGCGGACACTTCCTAAGCATCTCTTTATACCTCTCCCATGCCTCATATAAGGACTACTCATACATTGTTGCTCGAACTTAGATATGGGCATCCTCATCTTTTGAGCTTAGCCATTGGGAAAAACTTGGCTAAGAACTTACGTATAAGTCCTCCCATGTGGTGATTGATCCTGCCGGCAAAGAATGTAGCCAACTCCTCGCTTTATCCCTCAATGAGAATGGTAATAATCGTAGTCTGATGGCATCCTCAGTCACACCATTATATCTGAATGTGTCACAGATCTCGATGAAGCTCAATAGATGTTCATTCGGATCATCTATAACAGCACCCGCAAACTGTACTGAGTTCTGCACCATCTGAATGGTGCCTGGATTGATTTCAAAGGTATTGGCTGCTATCGCCTGTCTGACTATGCTAGACTGTAATTCATTTATGTTTGGCATGGAATATTCTCTTAGAGCCCGATGCTCTTCTCTTTGCTCAATTCTCTGTTCTTCCGCCATACTGACTGTCGTGCTTTCTAACCGTGTTTAAAATTTCTCACTTTCGCTTTTCCACCTTTTTCTCGCTGATATTAGCTTGTCTTTGGTGTTAACTCTGAGTTGGATGATCGTGTGTGCATTAAACTTTACAAGTGCACAGTAACAAAGACAAAATAAAATAAAAAATGAACAATGAATGTAATTGTCTAAGTCATACAATCTGACTTTAAACTAATGATAATTATCTAGATTAACGCCTTTCCCTAAGAATGGCGCCAAAAACTTGTTGCCTCTCTTATCGATTTCGATAAAAGAGCTCTAACTCATGCAAGTATACACGAATTGACAAGTAATGAGTAAGTAAAGTATCGATCCCACGAGAAAGTTGTTAAACTTAGACTATTATGCATTAATCAACTCACTATATTTATATGCTCCGACTGATGAATCAATTGTTGATTTAAACTAATTATGATTACCAACTACAAATAACAATATAAATGGACTAAATATATTATGGAAACAATGGCACCCTAACTTCATTCAATATTTCGTCTAATCGCCACTGTCATGCAGAAGGGTTCACATACCACAGGAAAATAACCAAGAGCACAAAGAGAGTTATAATCATTTTTCAATGCACTATAACTACTACTCACACAAAGATCTACAGATGTTAGACTACATGTGATCACCAATATAATCACAATCACCATATGTCTATGCATAATTGCAATTCTATTGTTCTTAAGCACAAGCTCTTATTCTAGCTCATACGGTGAAACAGTATATGTCTATCTAGTTCACAAAATATGCAAGCTATTACACTAAGCCCATATTCGCACACTATCATGGTTACAGTCCATATTTATATGTTCATTGTCAATTCCATACAAATACTGAAACGAATGGTGATCAAGCATTTATACATGTAATACAACCATGACAGATATCCCATATGATATGCAAAACAAATCTAGCATTTAGATGTACAACTAAACTACATATTAAAATCCGTTAGAATCCCATAATGGAGTTTAGTTCATGACTGAACCAAAAGCCATTATGGGATCAATGGTAAGCATGATCAATAAATGAACGAGTGAAGTAAAAAAGATAGAACGATCAAACCCAATCGATGAATATAAACCAACGATTAACTATTAAATCCTCAATGCAATCCAATAGACAATACTCAAAATCCACGATGACAAGAGAATTCAAGGAGAAATTAGAGAAAAATAGACGTTATGGCTTTCTTCTACGTTGGAATCTCTCCCAAGGTGTAAACCCTAGTTTCTAAGATGAAAATACGTAAAAGTAATCACATCCCCCTCTAACACCAGTCAGAATCGTTTAAAAACCCATTACACATCATTTAATTGAGAATTAAAAATAAAAATAAATTATAGCATCGATGTCGCACATGCCGCCATGCTGCGTCTAGCTTCTTTGTCTCGCGGCCGTGAGACTTACAGTGTGTTATGTCCAGTCTAGACGTCCTCTCGCGGCATGGTCATCGCGATCATCACCTACATGGTATGCGATCATACCATGCATGCGTATGTCGTCTATTATCTCATGGGGCGCTCAACTTGCGAAGGTCTCCCATGTCTAGCCACACACTCCATTGCTGGTAGCCAGAAGTCTAAGCTTTCTCTGTGCGGCTTGTTTTACAATTTCTGGTTCTGGTTTTGCTCTGCTGCTGCTGCTACTTGTTCACTCATGCTTTCATCCTCTTGCTTGCTTGGTTTCCATGCTTCATTGTACCTCCATGCCATGCACATCTTTGCCTTGTGACTAGCCTTCACGCATACACTCGCCGATTCCTACACTTATTCACCAAAAGGAGTTTTAAGTAAATGCAATGCAAAATAACGTGAAATGCAACTAAAACACAATGAAATGTACTTGAGGTGGGCACAATTCGCATGGATTGGCATATAATAAGTAGGTAAAAATACCACTTATCAATTCCCATATATATATATAGGGGTTCCATCCACAACAATCGGTTGCTGTGGAGCAACCCCTTTTTTGGCCTATTGATTTTTTTTTTTTTTGCTCCAGCCGAAATTTCAACAGGCCAAAAAAAATAACACCCAAATAACACCCAAAACACTGTATTATGTAAAAATTTCAGTTCCATAATTATTTTTTTAGTTCTAAGAAAAAGTAAAAAAATAAAAATAAAAATAAATCCGCATTTTAAGCTCGTCCGGAGTTCTGATCCGTCTCGACAAGATCAAATCTATATATATATATATATATATATATATATATATATAATAGGATCGAGGGCTTGCAAGGGCTCTTTTGATCCTACCAAGCCATGATCCTACATACCTTGCATACCCCCTTTAAATGAAAATTTGAGTATTTGTTCGGTCAAAATCGTCATTATATATTGTCTCATCACTAAAAGTTAAGGCGATGGTTCTCGATATAACGACGAATGAACTGTCGCCTTGGTCCGGTATATCTGAGGTTTATGGATTCAAAGAGCAAGCCCTTGATCCTTTCCGTATATATATATGGGAAATAATTCATAGCAAGTATTTGCTATGGATAAAAATTGGGCAAATAGCATCATATCCGTCCATTCCAATAATCAAGGGCGCAGATTAAATATGGTAAGCCGCCGTCCGCTACTTGAAGTAGCAGAAGGTAAAAAATATTAAGCAACGTCACTACACGAATAAGCAGATGATAAAAAAATTGATGCCCAAATTAGCCCCCCCAAGCGGATGTATTGGTTGGGCGAATGTATTTGTTGGGATCAACGCCTCTTGCAATCAAACAAGGAGAGAGGCTCGTATGCAATCAAATCAAAGCAACAATCCAATATGCAAAAAAAATCCATATCACATAAGGAATCAAATCCAAATCAAAAAAGGAAACAAAATATGGGATAGCCTTCAGCCTAAAATAAAAAAAAACTCACACGAAATTTCAGTAGTAAAAAAATTCAAGCCTTATATTATTATCATATTTATTCCTTATAATTTCTTTTAAATATCCTCCAAAAAAAATATCAAGGAAGAAAACTGCGCAATTAATCAAGCAAGGCTTTGCAGGTCAAAATTATCCTGGTAAGTTTTTAATTATGGCTGAAGATATGTTTAATTCAAGTTCTTCAAATTCTTCTCATGATAATATTGACATGGATAATATTAGTGTTCATAACACGAACCAATCGCATATTAACGTTTTAAAAAGTCCATATAAGGGTCAGATTTTTTCTATTATCCAAGAGGCGAAAGAATTTTATAGAACATATGCACGTAATTGTGGATTTGAAATAAAAATTGGGGCAACTCATAAATATTCTCACTCCAACAATTTGTCCAACCGACTTTTTACATGTAAGAAAGCTAGAAAACCAATTGAAAAAGAGAAACAAGGCGTTGATGAAGTTGATGGTAGTAAGATCAAAAGAAAAAAAGGATTCAATAGGTCGAATGATGTGCAAAGCTAGAATGTTTGTTGTTCACCTAAAGAATGAAGATACCTGGAAAGTTTCAAAAATTGAGTTGTCTCACAATCATGATTTGGTGAATCCGAGCAAGAAAAATTTCACAATCATGATTTGGTAACTCCTGTTGCCCGAAGTTTAATCGGAACTTTCACAAGGGCTGGAGTTGGGCCAAGTAAAATGATGAATGTATTTAGTGAAATTGGAGGAGGGTGAAAAAAGTGGGTTTCAGTGATAAGGATATTCGAAATGTTGTACGAGATATAAGACGTGACACAATAGATTCAAACGATGCCCAAACAGCATTGCAATACTTAAAAAAATTCTCGGTGGAAAATCCTCTATTTTTTATGATATCAAACGAGATGAAGATAATCGCATTGAATGTATCTTGTGGATAGATTATCGATCAATGATAGCTTATAAAAATTTTGGAGATGTAGTGACATTTGATACAACTTATCGAACGAATATGTATTCTATGTCGTTTATTCCATTCACGGGGGTAAATCATCATTATCATTCCATCTTGTTTGGTTTTGCATTGATTCGGGACGAAATAGAGGATACTTTTGTATGGGTTTTTAAAAGTTGGCTTCAAGAGATGAACAACAAGGCACCGGTTACCATTATCACTGATCAGGACAAAGCTATGAGCAATGTGATTGCTAAGGTTCTTCCAGAAACACACCATGCTCTTTGCACATAGCATATTAACAACAAATTTCCAAAGAAATTACATACATTATATGAACAGTACCCAACATTTAAACATGATTTTAACTATTGTGTGTATAAATCTTTGATTGTTGAGAATTTTGAGGAGCGATGGAAAAAGTTGATGATAGATTACGAACTGCATGACCATGATTGGCTCCAATCACTTTATGAGGTTAAGCACAAATGGATCAAGGCATACACAAAGAATTTTTTGCAGTAAGAATGACGACTACATCCAGGAGTGAGGGAATGAACAGTTTGTTCGATGAATATGTGAATGCGACAACGAGTATCAAGGAATTTATCGTAAATACAGAAAAAGCACTTGAGAAGCAGGTCATGAGAGAGAGAAAAGATGACTACGTTACTTGTCATCGGACCCGAAATATGACTCTTGAATCACCATTGGAAACACATGGAGCAAATATTTATACAAAGGAGATGTTCAGACACTTTCAGATTGAGATAATAAAATCTCATAAGATGCGTAATCGAAGCTTCAACATCTAACAACATCGGATACAAAGTCGTTATGCATTGTGCAAAGCAAAGAACAACGAAGAATCAAATAGATATCGTTCTTGTTGTTAGTAATGTTCAAACTGGAGATATAAATTGTAATTATAAAAAATTTGAACATTCTGGTATGCTTTGTAAACATATTATAAGGCATATGATTGCCAAAATTACAAAAAAGATACCTGATAAATATGTTTTAAGGTGGTGGTGTAGAGATGGTAATAAAGTGAACGCTGAATTATCAAAGATTTTGACTGAAATGTCCAACTACGAGGAATCTCAGACGATGCGTTACAATTATTTGGTGACGTTGCTCTTGCGATTAGCTTCTACGGGATCATGCTCAATTAATGGTTTTAAACATGTCGTACAATTGTGTATTGATAATCAACCCATCGTTGAGAATTTTGACCCTGATGAAATTAGTGTAAAAGAGGTTCCTGATATTCGAGAAGATGATGATCAGCTCGTTGAAGATGAGCCATTATTGGATCCTATTTGTTCGCAAACAAAGGGGCGAAAAAAAGCTAAAAGAATAAAGAGTGGGATCGAAGAGGCTGCAAGTTGTAAACAATTGAGAAAGTGTGCAATATGCAATATGATGACCAATCATGACAAGCGGAACCACTACAAAATTATGGGTTAAGAAAAGTCGGGTCTTTGAAGTTATCTTAATATGTGATTTTATGATTATGTAATGGCAAAACTATTTACTTTTGTTTATATATTTTGATTTATCAGCATGATTTATTATTTCACAAAAGTTACATTAAATGAATTACTCACAATTAGTGAATGATTTAGAGCTTGTATTTCACCAGATGCAGTCAACTGTAGAACACAACTTTTTCTTTAACCTTGCTGTGGAGTACATCCAGTCAAAAGTGCAGGGAATTTAACATCTCCATTTTCACAATAAATTATTTCAACAATTTTTTGAGGTTCCCCCATCATTGTAGACAATGACACACCTAAATGCACTTCAGTATTATTCTCAACTCAGCTCGGGGCCTGCTATGTGGACGAGTGCCAAGTGGACATGCCCTATCAGAGCTTGGAAAAAATAGGTTTTCTCTTCTAGCTATGCGCTGTGATCGCCTCAGTTAAATCATCAGATAAAACTACAGCAGAGTTCCATGTTGCAACATAATCCAAAGCTTGCAAACACAATACAAAGATTAAAAATGATAAAACTAATAATAACATGAATAATTCCATGATTTCTGGTAATCAAAATTAATTATAAGAAAACCGTTTACAATGTGCCAAGAAAAATATGTTACATACACGAGTTTCAACAGAAACCGTTTCTTAAAAAGAAGGTCACAATCGTCCATGATGTTTATACGGTGCAAAAAGAAATTCACGTACTTTGCAACATATATGCCACAATCGTCTGCGTTCCATTGTCTTGGTCTATTCACACAGACTTCAACTTTCGGCTTTGATTTTGGCCACTTTGTTGTAGGATTTGCCTAACGAAGCAAAATGAATTAACTCCACCTATAAACTAGAAACCCATTACTTATAAGTCCGAAGTAGAAGGAATTACATGTCTGTGTAATGACATGAAAAACAAGAAATATATTAATGAACTCACCACAACCGTAAAGAAGTTTTGGTATAATTGTGACAATGGCATTAATGGTTTGTCATCATAAAGTGGGTTAAGTAGCATTACTTTCCACTTGTTGACACTCCAAATAAACAAGCAAAAATGACTGTTGGTTTTGTTGAAGACTGGAACGAATATGTAATCACACTCATGTATTGGGGCACCAACTGTAAGATTGATGTAACTTCATAGAAATTTTCGTATGGTTGGCATGTCTACTTCGAAACTTAGTAAGTTTTGGGTACCTAACAACGCAAAGTACGTTGGCATGAAATAAAATTGAGCTCATCTTTGGATACCTTCTTTACACATTTTAGCTTTTTTGTCTCGCAACAACAACAAATAAGCATCCAAGACATGTTCCCATAACCAACCATTGGGTCTCAAACAGTTAACATCTTTAAATTCAAACTTGTATAGACCTTCTGGATGGCTATAAGGAAAGTCTGATGGGTCGTGAGTTGGACTAAACCAATGATGATTTAGCCAATTGATTTTTTTCATCTTTAAGTACTTGATAAAGTGAGTGTGCTTTGTTCCCTCCATCCTTCTAGCTGGCACTTTCTTACTATGTCGAGTAGAAGGGCCAACGCTAGGCTAAGTCTCTTGAACTGTAGGTTGGGACCCTATCATGTCAATCTCCATCTGCCCAACTTGAGGTTGCGTTGGATTTGGATTGATTGGAACCCCTCTATAGTCATTCATGAACGGCTGGTATAATGTATTGAACCATGTGTCATACATGGTTCTTAACTCAGGTGGATGTCCAATTGATAACAACTTTTCAAATATAGCCTTTGCATTCTCAATCTACAATTAAATAAAAAAATTATATTAATAAAACAAGATAATAAGTTAAAAAAAATTAATAAATATTATAAATTGAACTACTTACAGTGTTTACAGCCACATATTGGTCAATGAATACCCGTGGATCATAATCTTCCCCTTGACGCCTAAAGGGTCGAGTATGGTGTATCCGTCGTCGAGTAATTTCTCTATACCATGTCATATAATCCTCAGTAGATATATGCTGCAAAGCCTCCAACACTTGTCCTTCTAAACTCTCCATGTATGCATCCCATAATCGAATATAGTTGGTCCTATGGTTTTCAAAATTTATTCTCTCAAATAATTTATGTTCCTTCCGCAATTCCACCATATTTTCAGCATTAGATGGATACGACTGCAAATATCCAAATTGCCTCATAAATCTGTCAGGCATTTGGAACTCAACAATGTCATAATGTATCAACGGTATACGAGCGGCTCCACCTAACCTTGTCTCAAAAAAATCCCAAAACAAACGTCTATCAAATAACTGATATGGACGGCACACCCCATCTGTTTCCAACATATTATCAAACTCTCCTCGGTAAAACATAAGATGGTGATGTGGATTTTTAAGGCGCTGATATTATTTTGAATTAGGATCAAAAGAGGAGTATGCCCAGGATAATGCCCTAGGTATCAACTTATGGGACATAGGCTTAGGAGGTAGGACGACCAATGTTGAACCGTTCATGAGCCCACATCATAAGAAGGGTTGCACAACCTGCGAATTTTTTCGTTGTTTTGCGAGTAGCCTCATGCAAAACCTTATACAAATGCCCTAAAACTGCCGCCCCCCAAGCATATGTAACTACGTCTTCCAATCTTTCCAATAACAACAAATATGTAGGATGTACAACATTTTTACTCTTGGTTGGAAACAAAATAGCGCCACACAAGTACAACAAATATGCCTTAGTGTGTTTTACGACATCATCTAAAGTAGCATCACCAGGTACTTGACCATATCTCTGTCTTAACCAAAGCAAACTTATGCCCCCCCCCCCCCCCCTTTGTAGCATTGTTCCCACTCATCTACTACAACTTGTTGCCCAAAAACCCTTATAAAATAGTTTTTGGGATTTTCTAATTCTCCGCAAGTCAAAGGTTTTCCTAATACGGACAACCCAAATAAAAATCTCACATTCTCTAAAGAAATGTTAATCTCTCCACAATTTAAGTGAAACGTATTTGTTTCACTTCTCCAACATTCAACTAGAGCAGATACAAGAGATGCATCAATCTTTGACACTATAACTTGATGACAAAATTTACCAAAACCTAATTGTTCCAGCAGATATTCTTGTCGTTCAGTCAAGTTTCATTCAGTTAATTTTGCAGACATTTGACAAATCTCATTGATAGCAAATCTCATTAATAATAGGAAATGTTTCACCATATACATACTGATAGCAAATCTCATTAATAATATCAGAATCTGATAAATCGGTCCAAGAAAAACTCTCATTATAGGAATTGTACAAGCCCTCAAAAGAGACTGAAGTCTCTAGTCAAACATACATTGCAGGTTTGTAGTTCTACAAAATTTTCATTATAGCTAATTCCAACTGTTATCATGTAATAAATGAAACAGCCAGCCATACAAAATCAGGTACTTATTTAGACCACAAGTTTTTCTTTCAGTATATCAAATGCAAAAATTTACTAATCACATATTATATCAAGTGCAAAAATTTTCACATTCTCTGTTAATTTTTTACACATTCATCATAATGTATGCATTTAAATACTAGTTATTTTATCATCTCAGTTGCCTAACATTTTGTCTAATACTTCCCCTTTAACATAAAATACAAACCACCAAAGTGTCAATGCACTTGCATCTTCAAAAGCAAAAATACCTGATCAATCACACTTCGGGTTTTGACGATTTGACAGAGGAATCACTCGAAATCGCAACAAGTTTTGACCAAGGGCTCAGAGGAATCGATCGAAATTGCACAAAATCGTTCAACTATCGCAGCATGAGGGTTTTTGACTGAGGACGAAATCACAGTTGGTTTAGGGAATCGAACTAGCAGGAGGTTTCACATAGGAATCGTACTATCGCAGCATGAGGGTTTGTCGATTCGCTATTTCGGATGATAAAAAATATTATTTGAGATTACAGAGCTATTTGGGATTCGCGTGTGGGAGAAGAAGTCTGCTAGCGGATGGTGCGATATCTGAAGTTATACACCCAAAATTGTTGTCTGGCTTATTAACCCAAAACTATTGGCAACTGTTGGCTTCTGTAATACATCCGCTTGGCTTGGGGGTAATTTTGGGATTGAATTTTTTTTTTGCATCCGCTACTTGGTCTGGCGGACGGGCCTTTTTATTTTCCACATTCCGCTACTTTCGTCTGGCGAACGGTAGTATACTATTTCTAATCCCAACGTTTGATTTATATAATGTGTGGTGGAGATGCTATTTGCCTAATTTTCATCCATAACAAATACTTATTATAAATCATTTCCCTATATATATATATATATATATATATATATATATATATATGGGCTAGAGTTTAAGTCCTCTGGCCTCAGAAATCAACTTTCTATAAGCCATAACAAAAGCCAGAATGAGGAAACCTGAAACTAAGAAAGTAGATGACTGTCTTTGAGTTCGAGGAACTTTGAGCCAAGAAAAATACTTACTCGAAAGCTTCCAGTACACAACAGAATACTAGAAACAGTTTTTCCAAGAGAATAAAAACTAGAAAATGCTTATAGTCGATAGAAGCAGATCACATGATGTTAAACTAGAAGAATGAAAAACATATTTTTAAATGAACTTGCTAAGGAAATCAACCAATAAAAAACTAAAGTCGAAGACGTAACAAAAGAAAAAAGTTTAAACATCATAAAATGTTAATGAATTAAATTGTTTCTCGTTAAATGGACATAACATACATGATATATCTAACTGTAATACAGATAGCATGGTACTGCACATCTATAAAAATTTTGCAAGAAAAGAAAAGGAGGACCATGTTTATAGAGAGATCATTAGATGCTTTATGTTGTTTGATTCAGATGGATCTTGATTCGAAATTCAATGACGTCTTGCCAGCATAAGGAAATTACCTTGCTCAATGATCAATTGAAGTGAAATTCGCCTTATTTGGTAACATTTCTCCCTTTATCTGAGCCAAAGTTGCATTTGAGAAGTTATCAGTCCTTTTTCTAGCTTAATATGGCTTCTTCCTCGAGTTTAGAGATTCATGGATCACTCTGGTTCATTATCCCTTTCAAATTTAAACCATTTCCAGTTTGAATATAAATTTCCTACATCTTCATAAGATAGGGTGTCGGCTGGAAGGGCTTCTAACTTCCGAGCTGCTGAAACAGTGGGCAGCTTCTGCCTGTATTTCTTTGCCATCTCTTCAGCTTCAGCAAATACTCTCTACCAGAACAAAAGGAAAATAATATCAATATAACTTCTGTATCTAATGTTCCAAAATGAAATCCGTAATGTGTTGGAAAAGGCATCCCAAATAGATGCTGGAAATGCAAAACAAAATGGAGCGTACCTCTTTGTCTGATATAAATAAGCCAGGTTCACTTTCAAGGTCGGCAATACTGCATTCAACAAAAGAAACAAATCTTTAGCATTTATTTTTGTGACTGTAGGCGTTTAGATATACATATACGTATATATCAAAAATCATAAAAAGGCCCCCCACATTATTTTTGTAACAGTATCATATTAATTTTAAAAGTTTGATTAAAGAAGCCAGCTGGGCAGGTACTAATATATGAGGATCCTTATTAAACAAAACTGTTAAGAGTATAGATATTGTCCCACATTGAATACATTGAGAAATATGTCTATTATATAATGATTTGGGACAACTTTTCTCATTGCCAATTGGTTTTGAGTTAGAGAGTTTGATGTCTTTATATATTAGACTTTGGGCCTAGTTTATAAATCTAACATGGTATCAGAGCGGACTATCCTTAGGCCTAATTAAACACTCCTCTTAGCCTTCATTCTTGCCCACTTGCAGTAATTGGGTCAATAGTTGCCTGTGGTATACTAGATTTTTTCTAGGCTCGTCTTGTGACTAGCTTCTTCTGGGCTTGCTTATCTTATGTGGGTTTTCATATTCATCATGTCCACGTGCAACCCTCAATACACCGGGTAACATGTGAAGGGGAGTGTTAGAGTATAAATCTTGTCCCACATTGAATACCTTGAGAAAATGTCTAGTATATAACGAATTGGGCCAACTTTTCTCATTGCCAATTGGTTTTGAGTTAGAGAACTTAATGTCACTTTGGGCCCATTTTATAAATCTAACATAAACTATTAATGGAACCAACAGGAAATTCCTTCCTAATGTGATAGAGAAGTTGCCACTATATACAAATGGTAAAAGTACGAAGAACATAACAAATCTTAAGCATCAGATAACTAAAAACACGACAAAGCCGACAAGAAGAAGGATGAAAGTGAGTCTCCAATTTGGAAATTTTTATCAATAAACAAATACTAGAAACTGCAATATATTCAGAGTAGCAAAAGATTGCAGTTATAACCAACTCTAATTGTCCCATATATCAGAAAACATTTCTATAAAACAACTCACCATAGAAAATGAAGTTGAAAATTGACATTAAAATTTTACAAGAAAGAACTGCAGTCTGGCTAATGCTTAGAAAAGTACTAAAAAAAGGAATTCACAAGAAATTTATGTGAAAATCTGATTGTGTACATGACGCTTCGTATCATAAATTTGTAAGTAATTGGACAACTGATTCTGATACAGTAAGTATGAATGAAACGAAAAAAGAGGAGTCGGAGGTTCATTTTGAGTTTACCTAAGAGAAATTTTGTCAGGAAACATCGACTTCACAACCAAAACTTTGACCTTCTCATCAACCGCTAGCAAGTCACCCACAGAAGAAACTCGGGCTCGAGTGATGTTTGAAATATGCAGCAACCCACTGAATACAAAGGCCAACCGTAAACTTTCAACAGCATAAGCAGTAAAGGAACATGGAAAACTCTTTTCTATTCAGAACATCCAACATTCATAAAAACATAAACAGGGCATGTTAGTCAAAAGTCCCCCCCTTCTGTTTTTCCTTAATGCAGTTACTTCTCAGGGGAATAGAAAAAGAGAGCAAAAACAAGGTCAATAATCATGAGACAATATTGTAAGGTTCCAATTCCTGCAGCAATCCCCAGAAAATCGAAAATAAAAAAAGTTGGAAAAAGGTGTATGTTCTGCCATTCTGAACATATTTTAACCTAAAAAGTTGATTTTCTACACGAGTCCCCTTCATTTCCTTTCTTGATTTAAATTTTTTTATGAAATTAATTTATCCCCTTTAGAGTAGTATTTTGAAGACCTATATCCTAACTCTGCCTTTTCATTGTAACCTCAGTTACATAGCTGAAAATTGTCAAAATAACAAAAGCAAGTACGAAAAAATGTTATCAGGATAAGTTTGCCAGCCGAGTTACGAAATTACACCTCACCTTCTGTTACTCTCACCTATCCTTATTTGAGCACCATATGGGAAAATTTTCCTCACTGTTCCATCCAAAAGTGTTCCCTCTTTAAGATGTAGCATATTCTGTGAATTGTAAACAAAGTCAGCCATGTTAATAAAAATGGAAAAGAATGGGAGGAACTATGATGACAAAAAAGAATATTCCTAACAAATTAAAAATATAGTAACACATGATGCTGACTGAAAGACCAACCCAAGCTTCCTTCTCGCTGAGAATTAAGTCATTGGTAGTTTCATTAATTCTAGTAATCTGCACATATATCTGTCGTCCCACCTACACCCCCGAGAAATTAACCATGAGTAAGAGCATATTACATATTAAACAAAAGAAAGCCACTGCATGTGCAAAGCAAGGAACAGAAAATAAGGATATTTAGTTACTTTACCAAAATAGTCAAAGCATTACATAAGCAACGTATTGGACAAACCAATTGCAACCCCTTTTACCTATATTGGTCATAGACTCTACTAATATAGCAAGACAATTGCCCAGGTGAGAAAATACTAATCCATCAGCAAATACATTACTAAATTAAGAAACATGATAGATCTGAAGCAAAGTCTCAACTTACATTTTCTTTCAGCTCAGTGAAGGTGTTCATCTTATTTACTAATTCAGCTTTTGGGAGAAATGCTCTTAAACCCTACAAAATTAAATTCAAATATAAATAATAGATTTTCACATGCAAACACACACACACAGAGATGAGAGTGAGTGTGCGAGTGTTGTGTGTGTCTGTGAGAGAAAAAGAGAGAGAGAGAGACGCATGATATGTAAGGCCAAACCTCGATTCTTGTAAGGAGGCCATTAGTATTCCACTCTGTAATTTTGACCTCTATAGGTTCATTGAGCTGCTTAATCTGCACAAAATATAGAGTGCGTATATATTTGATAAGTTAATCTGCACAGATTAAATAATCAAAAACAAAATAAAATAAACAAACAATATATAGCACTATTTGAACCCTACAAATAGTAATAATCATATATGCATTGAACAACAAAATCCTCTAAACTAGTTCCATCCATCAAGCGGTCAAGGAGTCAATTATTTACTATGAGCTAAGAAAAAGATTTAAGAACAAAAGTTATTGAATGCTGAATGATCCCACTTAGATCCTTCCGACAGAGGATCCAAGGGTGTAAATGAGATGCAATCCAAGGCAAACCAATATAAAAGTCCTTTTTTGTGTTTCGTCAACCTGAGCCTTACTCTCAACAACAGCATCTGCTTTCTAGCAACCCATGCATACTGCCCAGGACCTCCAAGTCCTCAAAGATAAAAGTTTCATCAACTACAAAAGCCTTCATTTCTTATGACCTAAAATTCCCCCTTTTTCTCTTGAAAATTAGTTCCTAAGAAGCAAGGAGTTGTCCTCCACTTTCCCTTGCATACAATTCACTCAATCAAATCTGTTGAAAATTTTATTTCTTCTTTACAACCCTGCTGCAATAACCTATGCCTGGTAAATGGTGCTTGGGGCTGATTGCCACCTTCTGCTGCGAACCTGCTGCTCAATCAAATCCCTGCTAAACTTGTTAAGTTGGCATACTACCCTTCTTCTAGCCATTGGAACCAGCTGTAAAGCCACAGAAGCTTGTATGCTTGTTGTCTTTAAAGAGAATTTGTCTCAAATCGGTCCTGTGTAAGGAAATCTTCATAGAAAAACCAAAACTGTCCATCTAATCTAATCACACTGTTTATATTTTAGAAAAGGATTTGTTTGATAATGGTGACAGCCCACATATACATGCTTCAGAATTTTCTTATTTATAGGCACAAACATTCAACGATGACAAGTTTTAGACAGACAATATGCTAAGTGAATGTAAGTGTGTTACAACCCGAGTGAAATCCCGATTCTGTATAAAAAGCCCATCCACTGCCTCAAATTATCTTATCTTAGCCCACTACAAAAGGTCATTACTGAAGGTAAATTGGTAGTAGTTTGGGACCTTATATACATACCAAACTATCCCACATGTTACGCTGTGGGACTGGGGTGTTACAATAAGGCTTAAACATCAGTAAATTTTGGGACATAAAAGTATACAATGAAACAGTAATATAGGTAGCTGGGCAGCATGATTTTGTAGTGAGGCAACAAGCTCAGATTGCAAAGCTCATAAATTGAGACTGCAATCAAGCAAATGTCACATTGAACAAGGCGTAAATGGTAAATAAAACTCAAAAGATTTGTATTTTTCTGTATGCAAATGGAGAGAAATTTCTTGCAATATAGGCCACTATATACCTCATACTCGCTACCATGTAGGATTCATTATGCAATGACAGACAAAGTGTGGTTTTGAGGTCCAAGGAACATTTGATTTGTTAAAATTATTCTTCAATTGATTGCTTTCACATCTCTTTGTACCTATTACTGCAAACGGCAATCTCAAACTATTATTCTCTCATTGCCTCATTGAACCACTACATCAAATACAAGGTGTTGCATTCCTTACTACATATGATGATACACTACAATTATTCACTTAACAATGGAGAGCATGTATTAAACTTACTTACACAAAAGGTCTCAATAACCTTAAACCACCATTAAATCAAGAATCAAACCACATGAGCAACACAATATCACTAGATTCAGGTATTTAAAAGCAAGAAAAGAACCTGCCTCACTCGATGCCACGCAAGACGCCGAAATAGCCGTCTAGTAGATAGCAATGGCTTCCCGCTGAGAGTTCTTCCAAGAACCTCAGCAGACAAAACAGTTCCAGGCTCCACAACAGGCCTTCCAGGAACTGGTTCACCATTCATTGCATCGTCGTTTTTCACAATCCCCATCTTTCCTCGAACCATAAACTCCTCAGCATCCTTCTCAGTATCACATAACAAGTAATCCATCTCTTTGTCATACAAAGGAAGCACTTCCTTTCTCAACATTATACCCAACATGTCAGCCCCAACATTTACATCAAGCTTGTTCTCATTACCCGAAACCACAACACCCACAACAAAATCGCCCGGTTTAGGCTCATAACACTGAACAGAAACATTCCTGCCCTCTTCTTCTTCATTTTCACTCTCCTCACTACTCTCTTCTGACTCTTCTGAATCACTGAACTGTTCTACCGAGTCTCTAGGCTTAAAGAACTTATAGAAAGGCTCTAACACCTCTTCTTTATCTAACTTACACGGTTCAGGCTCCACTTCTACTACAGACCCATTGCTAATTGGTTTTGGATATGGCTTATTTCGCAATTCAAGCTCTTCAACCTCTTCAATTCTCTCAATTTTAGGCTCTACATCCAAATGGGTGTTTGTAAATTCATCAAAATCCTCACCATTTGAGCAAAAGGAAACATGGGTACTTCTTGAAATTGCACAATTAGCAGTAATAACCAGACTTCCACAAGACCCAGTAATCAAAACTGAACTAGATTTTTTTGGGGTTTTACTGTTAGCAATTGGGCATACAGGGAAGCTTGAAGTAGCTGTGTTTTTTATGGCATTATAAATAATGAAATTGTTGAGCTGTAAGGGAGGGTTGAGGCGAGAGAATGACTTACAGGGATGAAGAAGGATTGTCATTTCTTCTTATCCTTGGCGCTTACATGAGTTCTAAGCCTTGAACCAGTTCAGCAGCATCGACTACTGTGTTATTTGTTTTATATTAGGCAATAAGGTTTGCTTTTCCATACTTGTCTGTTCCTCATAAATTACTTCTATAACTTATTATGTGTTACTCAAAATAAATAATAAAAATTTATTATGCAATTACTACTACATAAACTAATTAAAAAAATTTAATTACATTATTCTATCTCCAAAAAAAAAAATCTGTCTACTTATTATCAACATGACAACTAAAAAATGGGAAAAAGCATCTTTACTCCAATTGTGGTTGTCGTGTTTTAAACAATTAGTCATTGTGCTTTTAAAATATTCAGTTAGCCCACTGTGTTTTTTAAAAATATACAATCAGGCCATTCCGTCCATTTTTCATAACCAATGTTAACAAATTTGCTTAGGTTTCTTATGTGTCTTTTTGAAAAAAATAAAAATTACGTGGTATATGCTTAATTACGTGGTATATCCTTATGTGGCAACAAAATAATTTTTTAATGAATTTTCTTTATATTTTTTTCTTCTCAAACAAAAAAATAAAATAATAAAATCATTATGTGGTAAAAAAATAATTAAAATAAATATTTTAATTTATTTTTTTATAATTTTATTTTCCTTTTATCTTTTCCTTTCTTTTAATAATTATTTTTATTTTAAAAATTAATTCCAAATAATATATCAAAATTTTTGTATCAATGAGATCTATTACAACATTACATTAATTTCAACAAAAAATAAGAATAAAAATTATTAATTATGTGGCAAAAAAATAATTAAAATAAATATTTTAATTTATTTTTTTATAATTTTTTCTTTTCCTTTCTTTTACTAATTAATTCCAAATAATACAAATAATATATCAAAATTTTTTGTATCAAAGAGATCTATTACAACATTACATTAATTTCAACAAAAAATAAAAATAAAAATCATTAATTATGTGGCAAAAAATAATTAAAATAATAAAATTAAAATAAATATTTTAATTTATTTTCTATATAATTTTTCTTTTCCTTTTAACTTTTCCTTTCTTTTAATAATTATTCTTATTTTTAAAATTAATTCAAAATAATACAAATAATATTAAAAACTTTTTTCCTTTATCTCAAAATTAAAAATTCTTTTAATTATTTTAATTTTTGAATAATTGTAATAATCAAAATATTCAAAAAGAAAGGAAAAGATTCAGGAAAAAAATTATCCCCCATTTTTAATTTTATTTTATTTATAAATTTATTATTTTAATTTTATTATTTTAATTTTAATTTGCCATGAATTTTTTTTATTTTTATTTTTTGTTGAAATTAATGTAATGTTGTAATAGATCTCATTGATACAAAAATTTTGATATATTATTTGGAATTAATTTTTAAAATAAAATAATTATTAAAAGAAAAGAAAAGAAAAAAGAAAAGAAAAAAATTATAAAAAAATGAATCAAAATATTTATTTTAATTTATTATTTTAATTATTTTTTGCCACATAATTAATGATTTTTTGTTGAAATTAATGTAATGTTGTAATAAATCTCATTGATACAAAAATTTTGATATATTATTTGTATTATTTGGAATTAATTTTAAAATAAAAATAATTATTAAAAGAAAGGAAAAGAAAAAGGAAAAGAAAAATTATAAAAAATAAATTAATATATTTATTTTAATTTTATTATTATTTTAATTTTTTACTTAGCATAATGATTTTATTATTTTTGTGACACCCCCAAAATAGGTATACATCACACATCTTGAGTCGCCAAATACGTGGTACTAAATTCAAATCTGACTTGATTATACAACAATGTGACAATGTGAAAATACGACAAAATACATCTTTGTGAGTTTTAATACAAATATTGTCATATAGATGATATCCACACTCAATTTAGTCCTCATTATATTTATTATCACACTATTTAATGTAATAGTGAGGACTACTAAGACACCATCTCGGACCATCACTCCGCTTCCCACTAGTCCCGAAGCCACGTTCTCATTTCCTCAAGAGAATAGTGAAAGAAAGGGTGAGCTCAACTAACCCAATGAAATATTATGACTAAGATAATGCGAATAAATTATCATTAGTCCTCAAAAGATTTAAACCCGATAAAATACAATAGACATCAAGTTTAATCTGCGGTAAACATCGCAATCCATTAAAAGAGTCAGTAGAGAATAAAATCTACTATCTTTTATGATTTAAAAGGTTTTTCATCACTTTTATTCTTTGAGACTCGACAATAAATAATCCACATCATCCACTGCTTACTACGACCAATGATATTCATTAGGGTCACGACCACAAATTATCCATGCACTACGGGCCAGGATATTTGTGTATTCATCGATAATCGTGATCATGCCAACAACTCGTCCATCCATCAATGCACTACGGGCCAACGATGACTTTTACCATATCATTTGTAATATTACGGTTAAGATTACAATCGAATAATCCTCAGTCATAATCATACCAAGTCCATCTATGCACTACGACAGCCATAGATGACTTTCAACAAAATATAAATATGAGGATGATGATAATGATATAAGAATTCATAAAAACAAGTTCAAGAATTAATTTATTCAGGAACTAATAACGTCCAAATTATCAACATGATACTTCTTTGTAGAATAAAATTTAAGAATGCTTAGAAGAATATTTCCACGAAAAAATACTAGATGAAGCGCAAATATCAAGGATATTCCACCAATTTTATGGAGTATAGAAGTCAAAACTTTAACCAACTGAGTATAATAAAGAATGGAATAACAAATGAAATCACCATACATGCGGTACTTGATGTATAGGTTATTCAACGAGAATAATAAATAACGGAACCAAGTCAGCGTAATACGCTTACCGGCGGATATTCCAACGAATAATAAAGAATGGAATAACAACGAAATCACCATGCATGCGGTGCTTGGCATGACATAAAGTTATTCAATGAATAATAAATAACGAAATCAGTCCCACGTAAAATGCATGCATGTGATATTCCAATGTAATAATAAAGAGGCGGAACTAGGTCCCACAGAAAAAGCATGTATGACAGGATATTCCAACGAATAATAAAGAATGAAATAATAACGAGAATTTCACCATGTATGCGATATTCAGATGTATATGAGTTATTCCATGAGAATAATAAATAATGGAATAACGAAGAATTTCACCAAGTATAGGGTAGACCGCGATATACGAGGTTATTCCAATGAAATAATAAAGAATGGAATAATGAAGTTCTCTTCATGAATACAAAAGAAATAATACCCTACCGTAAAAAAGAAACTTGATATCGGAGTAGTGAAGTAGCGAGAATACTTTTCTTTTTTCTCTCTATAGTTTCTCTCTCTATAGTTTCTCTCTAGAGTTTCAAAGAATTAAAGAAATAATGAAGGAATGAGCTTCATTTATAGAAGAATGGAATGAATAATAACCAATCCATGAACGGTCGTATTGATTTACTTTAAACGGACGGTCCAGTTGGTTTACAATAAAATATAATATATTCTATTTATAATCTAATAAAATGAATAACTTTTAAAAAGATTTTACTATCTGAGACCTTATATGCAAATACTATGCATAATAAAATATAATATATTCTAATTATTGTCTAATAAAACGAATAACTTTATAAAAGTATTACATTTTATATAAAAAATTTTTACTATTAGCCTAATAAAATGAATAACTTTATAAAAGTATTACATTTTTATATAAAAAGCTTTTCTGTTTTATTACATTAATAATACTAATAAAACAAAACTTTATCATCATTATTATTATTCACACTATTAATTGACCAGGTCGTTCCCAGGAAAGAGGGGGCTTTCTAATAAGGATTTCTCTTTATTGGCGCGCAATTAGGTGACCAAACCTCTCCTTGGCAAAACTTCTAAACATCGTTAATAATGCAAATAACAATATTAATAACTCTGTCATCTCAATTATTGATTTAATAATATATAAAATATCGATAATAATTGAATAAAAGCGAATGACTTCTCACGTAAGCATCAATAATTAATACGTGTACTACTATGCAACCACGCCAGTATTCTGTACTTTTAACACCGGTGTTTCAACGAGTTAACGGTAAAACTTCCGCCGTTATTTTCATAAAAAATATTTTTATCGTTTTTCTCAATCCGGCAATAATTCCGTTAATAGGTCTACCAATGATTGTCTTGGTCATACGAATATTCTCCAGACCAATCGAATATTATAAACAACTTGCGTACTTTGCAAAATTTCTAAATATTACCCACAACTATAATATTATATCAAATTTATTCCATAATATTCAAAAATGATATTTATAGAAAATTTATTTTTATTCATAAAAGTTGGGGTCTTACAATTTTATTTTTTTGTTTGAGAAGAAAAAATTATAAAGAAAATCCATACAAAAAATTATTTTGTTGCCACATAAGGATATACCACGTAATTAAGCATATACCATGTAATTTTTTATTGTTTTTCAAAAAGACACGTAAGAAACCCAAGCAGATTTGTTAACGTCGGTTACAAAAAATGGACAGAATGGCCTAATTGTATATTTTTAAAGAGCACGGTGGGTTGATTGAATATTTTAAAAGCACAGTAACTAATTGCTTAAAACACGATAATCACAATAAGGTAAAAGTGCTTTTTCCCACTCAAAAATAAAAAGAAATTATACTTAATCTGTGACGCCCCCAAAACAGGTATACATCACCCATCTTGAGTCGTCAAATACATGGTACAAAATTCAAATATAACTTAATTATACAACAGTCGTGTAAAATACGACAAAACATAATCTAAGTGTTTTAATAAGAATATTGTCATCTAGATAATATCCACACTCAATGGAGTCCTCATTACATTTATAGTCACACTATTTAACAGAATAGTTATGACTACTAATGCTATCATCCTGACCGAATCACACTCTGTTCCCGAATAGTCCCGACTACGTTCTCATTTTCTCGAAGAGAATAAAGAAGAAAAGGTGAGCTCAACTAGCCCGATGAAAAATATTATGACTAAGATAATACTGAATAAATTATCATTAGCCTTCAACAATGTTAAACGATAAAATATAATGAGACAACAAGTTTAAGCTGCGGTAACAAGTAATCCATTAGAAGAGTCAAGTAGAGAATAAAATCTATTATCTTCTATGATTTAAAAAGTTTTCATCAACTTTATCAATTGAGACTCGACAATGAATAAAATCGAATCATCCTCCGCATCACGGCCAAGGATATTCATGTAATCATCAATGGTCATGACTATCTTGAATAATCACCGTGGTCATAATCACACCAACAACTATCCATCAATGAACTACAAAGCCAATGAGGAATTTTACCACATCATTCGTCACATTACGGTCGTGATTATACTTAAAGATAATCCACGGTCATAATCATACCAAGTCCATCTATGCACGTAAGCCAAAGATGACTTTCATCACAATATAAGCATGAGGATGATGACAATGACATAATAATTCAATAAAATAAGTTCAAGGATAAATTTTAAAGATTTATAATTTTAATTTATCCAGAAATCAATAACGTCTAAATTGTCAACATGATACTTCTTTGTGGAGTAAAATTCAAGAATGCTCAGAAGAATATTTCCATGAAAAGATACTGGATGAAGCGCAAATATCAAGGATATTCTACTAATTTTATGGAGTATAGAAGCCAAAACTTTAACCAACTGAGTATAATAGAATATATGAAACCGCAAATGGATTTTTGCCCATCCTGCGGTAATCCACGTAGACAGATCATTTCCACAATTTAATAAGGAATGAATACGAAGGATCATTCACCATACATGCGGTAATCCACATAGAGCGAGGTTATTCCAATGAGAATAATAAAGAATGGAATAACGAAAGAATTCACCGAGCGTCATGTAATCCGCAGCAGCGAGTTATTCTAACGAGAATAATAAAGAATGGAACCGTCACGTGCGTAATCATCCGCATGAGAGGGATATTCCATAGAATAATAAAGAATGAAATCAGGTCATGCGTAATCCGCATAGAAAGGATATTTTAACAGAATAATAAATAATGGAATAACAACGAAATTCACCGGGCATGCGATAGATATCGATAGGCATACAAGTTATTTCTAACGAAATAATAAAGAATGAAATAACGAGTAAGAATTTCACCATGTATGCGGTACTTCACATGAGGCAGTTATTCAACATAATAATAAAGAATGGAATAACAACCCTTACGAGTATTGAAAGAAAATAACTCTCTTCATGAATACGAAAGAATAATACCCCTTACTATAATAACAATATACCTTACCTTAGAAAAAACTGGATACTGGAATAGTGAGGTAGCAGACTTCTCTTCTTCTTTCTCTATAATTTTTCTCTATAATAATTGCTCTATAGCTTTTGTGAATTGGTGAGAAATGAAGGAAGAATGAGCTTTTATTTATAGGAAAATATAGTTTCGATAATTGCGTTTTGGGCTCAAAATATTCTGATATAATACCTTCCTCTTTTTCTTCATTTTTAATTTAGTCCTGCAAGTATTATCAAACTTGCACCACACTTCCCCTAATAGTAAATAATGTGAATCAATAGTTCAATCATGTGAATCAATAGTTATAATCATGTGAAAATACGAATTACAGTATAGTACCTCCATCTATACCTCCATTTTTAACTTAGTCATGCAAGTATTATCAATCTTGCACCACCTCCTCTAATAGTACAAGAATGTGAATCAATAGTACACACATGTGAACAAATAGTTATAATCATGTGAATTAATAGCAATTAATTGCTCATTTATCCGATTAATTACCCGATTAGTCGAGATATAACTTCCAGGACATCAATTAATATCGAAATAAATGTCGATTTCCACTAACACTAATAATTCCAACATAATGGAACTATCAATTTCATCTTTAATCAACACGAACTTATTCATCATTAATATTATAACTCACAATATTTAAAAACCAGGTCGTTCCCAAGAAAGAAGGGGCATTCCGATAAGGATTTCTCCTTATTGGCACACAATTAGATAACCAAACCTCTCCTTGATAGAACTTCTAGACATTGTAAATATTGCAATTTAATAATATGAATAACTTTGTTGTCTCAATTATTGATTTAATAATATAACATATTATGTGATGATAATCTTGTGAATAATTGAATCAATAATATGAGAGATATGATCACAACAATTCTTTGTAGCAATAATTGAGTATAAGCGAGTGACTTCTCACGTAAGCATCAATAATCAATCTGGTGTACTACTATGCAATCACGCGTATTCTTGTACTTTTACTACTAGGGTAGTTCAACGGTTTTAAAAGTAACACTTTCGTAGTTATTTTTATAAAATGATAATTTTGTCATTTTCTAACTACGACAATACTTACATTGTGGGGTCCACTTTGAATGATTATTTGGTCGTCTGAATATTCCTGTTAAAACGAATATTCCTCGACCAATCGAATATTATATAACCACTTGCTTACTTTGCAAAATTTATAAATATCACCCACAATTATAACATTATATCAAATCCACACCAAAATATTCAAAAATATATTTCGAGAAAATTATTCTTTATTCATAAAAGTTGGGGTCTTACAACCTCCCCTTCTTATAAAATTTCGTCCTCAAAATTAGGGTACGTACCTGGTATATCGAAGAGGTAAGGATATCTTGACTTCATCTCAGATTCTAACTCCTAGGTCATTTCTTCCACATCGTGGTTTCTCCACAAAACTTTGACTTGAGGTATAACCTTGGAGCGTAGAATATGATCCTTCTTATCCAAGATTTTAATAGGTAACTCTTCATATGTTAAATCTTCATCTATCTCGTCTGGTTCTAATTCAATAATGTGGTTCGAGTCTTTAACATATTTACGTAACATAGATATGTGAAAAACGTTATGAACACGAGACATACTTGGCGGTAAGGTGAGTCTATAGGCCAGAGTTCTTACTCGGTCAAAGATTAAAAATGGGCCAATGAATCGAGGATTGAGCTTTCCTCTCTATCCAAATCTCGTAATTCCTTTCCATAGAGTAACACATAACAACACATGATCTCCAATATTGAATTCCACGTCCTTTCGATGAAGATCAGCATAACTCTTTTGTCGATCTTGTGAGGTTTTTATACGTTGTCGGATCATTTGAATCTTTTCCGTAGTCATACGTACCAAATCCAGTCCCAACAATGTTGCTTCACCCACCTCAACCCAGCATACTGAAGAACGACACTTTCTTCCATACAATACCTTAAATGGAGCCATGCCAATACTTGCTTGATAACTATTGTTGTAGGAAAACTCCACCAATGGTAAGAACTTGTCTCAACTTCCTTGAAGTCGAGGACACAGAGTCTTAATAAATCTTCAAGAGTTTGAATAGTCCTTTCCGAATCCGTTTGAGGATGATATCTGAACTAAATCAGAAAATCCGTTCCCATAGCATTTTGCAAACTAACCCAAAATCTTGAAGTGAATCTTGGGTCTCGATCAAAAACTATGGATACTGGCATACCATGCAATCTTAGAATCTCGTTTATGTACATACTAGCAAGACGTTCAAGTGTATAAGTTTCTCGTATCGGTAAGAAATGAAAGCGGACTTGGTCAATCTATCAACAATGACCCAAATCGCATCTATGCCTTGAGAAACCTTGGGAAGACCAATGATCGAAATCCATGGTAATGTGCTCCCACTTCCATTACGGAATTTCAAGTGGTTCTGAATGGACCTTTTGGCACTTGATGCTCTGCGCCCGGACTAGTTGACAAGTTAGACACCTTGAGATAAACCTCGCTATCTCTCTCTTCATATTGCTCCACCAAAATGTATGTCAAGATCACGATACATTTGGTACTCCCGAGATGGATTACAAAAACGGTGTGTTGTGCTCCTCCATCATGATTTTATACTTCAAGTCGTAATCGTTAGGAATACAAAGTCCGGAGTTGACTCAAGTATTCCTTATTCATCGATTCTTATTACGGAATAACACCTTCTTGCACTTTCTTCCTCATACGCATCAGCTCCAGGTCTGTAGCTTGAGCAGCTTTAACTTTATCGATTAAAGTCGGTTCCACTCGTATATTCGTTATCTTCATGTGGGTCCCTAGAGTCTTTAACTCTATCTTCATCATTTGTAAGTTATACGAAATGGGTTTTTGTGTTAACAACATCGCACTCGTAAACGCATACGATCTTCTACTCAACGCGTCAGCTACCACATTCGCTCTTCCACGATGATATTGAATGGTATAGTCGTAATCTTCAACAACTCAAGCCAACGTCTTTGGCGCATAATACGTTCGTTCTAGGTGAAGAAATATTTAAGGGTTTTAGAAATGGGTTTTGTACTAAGGTCAATTCAAAATTCGATTTCACGCTCTAGGGGTAGGCTAGGAAGTTCTTCAAGAATACGTCAGGAAATTTATTAACAATAGAAATTTTATTCAAAACTGTGACTCTTATCCAAGACTTGGATAGCATGTCATATTGATACCTATCAACTTGCCATCATCATTCACGACGTCGCCTATAAAAAGTCCGGCTTCGGTGTTTTCTAAGACTTGGAAGTCACCAGCGAAAGGCTCGAGGCTCTTTACTTATGGCTTGATATGATAATGATTGACTTTAGTGGTTTGGTTGCTTGAATTTTCATGATAGGTTGGTTAAGAATATGAAAGCTAACAATCTTACGAAAAGTATGATAAGTAGTTAACCAATCGATTCCTAAAATCACATCAAAGGCAAGTATTTTCAAAGAGATAAGATCGACAGGTAACGTGAAAGTGTCGATTTGAATCAACAAGATTTATAAATAGTGGGTGTAACGAAGGTTTCTCCTAACAAAGTTTTAACCGATAAGTCAAAGTCTAATTTCTCTTGAGTTAAATTTAAACGTTGAGCGCAAGCAAGAGAGATAAAGAATGGGTAGAATCGGTATCTAATAAGGTATAGAATTCGAAAGAATTTATAATTAACTAACCAGTGATAACTTCATTTGGGTTCCTCACTTGTTGGGAAGTCATGACAACCGCTCTCCTTGAACTACCCTACTTTTTAACTTATGCAGGGCAAAGCATTTGGTGTCATCACTACTGTTAAAATTGACTTTTCTATAGGGCATATTCCACCTCAACTACTTCATCATTACTCTGTTTTATGATCTGAATCATTAATCTTGATCCATATCAAATTGGGGTTGACCATGATGTCTTAGGGTAATTCAAAACTTCGATGTTGGGTTCTCTCAATTGATGTCCAAAAAGAGAAATACATATCCTATTTTAGCCTTCTTAGATCGGACATCTCTTTCCCCAAATTAAAAACGGTCCTCGCGGCTTTTACCCATGCATCACTCATTCTCACTCGTTCAGTTGTTTCTTCTTTCAGCTCAGATTCCAGCTTTATCATCTTATACTCTGCCAAAGAGTGCTTCTGTTCAAGCATCACATATCGGGTGACACAAGCTTGAATTGTTGCATCCTTTTGTTCCACGACCACCTGCCGTTCTTCAGCCTGCTTCTTCAAACTCGTGAACATGATTTTGCAATTCTAAATTTCGATCATAAAATTCTTCTAATAAATTCTCCTCAGGTTCCTCTTCTTCCTCACTCTCAGCTGCTACCTCTGCGACTATCTCGGGTACAACTATCAATTCTTCACTCACCATATAGATATCTCTAATTCCTTCTTCGCCTGACATCACATTATCCTGGTTGGTGATTAGAAGTGTCTCCACGATCTTATTCACTCCATTGTTAACATTTTCAGCTGCCATTTTCAAATACTGTCACAAAACAAGGGTTAATTAACATGTCCCATATTATCCCTATAATCTGACCGACTAATTAAATACCAAATAAACTTAGGTAGGTCATACTAGCGAAATAATTCCCGTCTCTCCCCTCCTAGTTCTTGTCTCACATCTCGGCCGGGGATCATATCCTAAGCTTTGATACTAATCATGTGTGTTGTGGCGCCCCAAAATAGGTATACAACACTCCATTCCGAGTCGCCAAATACATGGTACAGAAAAGCAAACTACAACTTTAATAATACAATTGTCGTGCGAAATCGACAACACATCTTGTGAGTTTAAATACAAATATTGTCTTTTAGACAATATCCACACCCAAATAAGTCCTCATTACAATTATTCATACACTATTTTACGAAATAGTGAGGAATTTGCTAAAACATCTTTCTAGAACCATCACTCCATACCCGACTTGATCCTGCTATGTTCTCACCTCCCGAGAAGAAAAATGGAACAAAAAGGAAAAGGTGATCTCAACTAGCCCAAGAAAAAATATTATGACTAAGATAATATACAACAAATTATCATTAGTTTTCAACGGGGAAAAATCGATAGAATATAATGAACAACAAGTTCTAGATCAACAAATGCAATGAAACAACAATCCATTAGAAGAGTCGTATAGAGAATGAGTTCTACTATCTTCTAAGATTTAAAAGTCCATCATCAATATTTTATCCTCAACAACAATCAATATACATTTTAATCAAATATTCATCTTTGCACTACAGGGCGAAGATATTCATTTATATCACCAGTTGGTTATGTTCATCTCAACACTGCTCATCTTTTTGCTTACGGGCCAAAGATATTCATCGATTAATCATTCATCTTTGCACTATAGGCCAAAGATATTTAGTAATATCATCATTTAGGATTGAGGATGATGAAAAATATTTTAAAGAAAACGACTCCAGTGAGACAGAAGGACAAATATTAGGGATTCATATAACCGTTTATCCAAGATCAATAATACTTCATAATAACTAATTGTGAATCAAAATTCAAAATAACGATCAAAACACTGGATCTGATCAAAGATAGTAGCCAAAATAGACATCTTGGACAAAAAGGAATTTTTTTATTTTTGGTGAATAGTGTCGTATTAAGTGAATAGTCTTATATCGTGAATAGTAACTGACACAAAAAGTTCTAAATTTAATTAAAAATTTCACCAATATTTCGGCATAATGATATTTTAGAAAATAATATCATTTAAGAAGAAAATAACATCCCTTACCTCAAAATAACTGTGCCTTCCTGATTGGAATATCGGATGAAAAGCAAGAAGAAATTTATACCGAAACAACAACTCTCAAAGTATCAAAATACTCACAAAAATACGCCGAGAATCTAGAGAGAAAGAAAACTTGTTTTCGGTGTGATTTTCAATTCTAACCTAAGCGTCTATTTATAGGAAAATGCTAGAACGCCATAGGAGACTAAAATAATAAAATATATTATTTCTTTTTCTTTCTTCCACGCATGTGCTAAGTTGAAAATCTAGACCAGCCACCTTTGAACGAATTTCCAGCAGCCCACATGTTGTTAACCAAAGTGGGTCCCACTCATATATTTAATAAAAATTATTTTATTTACCGAAACTTCAATAATTCATAGAAAATAGTCCGTTTATCAAAAAAAATACGAATTTTATGTCCATTCTGCCTGAAATTGAATTCTCTACAACTTTGTAGCTTTGAGTTTTTCCAAATTACAAACAGAAAATATCCGAAATTCATAAACGGGTTTAATACCTCCATTTCGACAAAATACTGATAAAACATCTCAGCATTAATTTCTTCATTTATAACCATATAAAATAAATAAATGAATCATTTATATCCACATCAAATAAATATTTCCTTATCATATAAATCAATAATTAATTATTCACAAATAATATTACAGAATCACAATTATGACAATCAGGCCATTCCCAAGAAAGAGGGGGCTTTCCAATAAGGATTTCTCCTTACTTGGCCTTGATTATTGAGGTGACCAAACCTCTCCTCGATGTAACTTTCTAAACATTGCCAATAATGTTATCTAATAATATTATTCAAATAATATGAATTATTGATCTGATAATGAAAAATACTGTGCAGTGACAATTATTAAAACAATAATAATATAAACTAACAACGCAGCAATTATTGAATCAATAAAATAAAATATTGAACAATAACTACTGTAACAATTATTGAGTAGTGCCTTCTTACGTACGAATCAATAATTCAACAATACTGTGCAATACCGTGTACTACTATATTTTAACTACCAGGTAACCCAACAGTGTTAACGGTAACAATTACGTCGTTATTCATAACAACTCATACTTTGTCGTTTTCCTTCATCCAACTGTTTTCCGTTATGTGGCCCACAAATGGCTGCGCTGACGTACGAATATTCCCCGAAAACAAGAATATTCCACGACCAAACGAATATTCCCCGACAAAATGAATATTTTATAACCAGTTGCTTATTTTGTAAAATTTGCACATTTCGCCCATAACCAAATCATTATATCAAATTAACACCTTATTAATTTAGAATAATGAATAAGGAAAAATTCAATTTTATTTATAATAAGTTGGGGTCTTACAGACGCCCCCAAAACAGATATACATCACCCATCTTGAGTCACCAAATACATGGTACAAAATTCAAATACAACTTAATTATACAGCAGTCGTGTAAAATACGACAAAACATAATCTAAGAGTTTTAATAAGAATATTGTCATCTAGACAATATCCACACTCAATGGAGTCCTCATTACATTTATTGTCACACTATTTAACAGAATAGTGATGACTACTAATGCTATCATCTGGACCGTCACTCCGTTCCCCGACTAGTCCCTACTACGTTCTCATTTCCTGAATAGAACAGTGAAAGAAAGGGTGAGATAAACTAGCCTAGTAAGAAATATTATGACTAAGATAATGCAGAATAAATTATCATTAGCCTTCAACAATGTTAAACTGATAGAATATAATAGACAACAAGTTTAACTGCAGCGGAACAAGCAATCCATTAGAAGAGTCAAGTAGAGCATAAAATCTACTATCTTCTATGATTTAAAAAGTTTTTCATCATCTTTATCATTTGAGACTCGACAATAAATAAAATCGAATCATCCTCGCATCACGGCCAAGGATATTCATGTAATCATCAATAATCATAAATATACCTAGAATAATCACTAGTCATAATCACACCAACAACAACTCCATCAATGAACTACTACGGGCCAATGAGGACTTTTACCACATCATTCGTCACATTACGGTCATGATTATACCGAATAATCCCTGGTTATAATCATACCAAGTCCATCTATGCACGTAAGCCAAAGATGACTTTCATCACAATATAAGCATGAAGATGATGACAATGACATAATAATTCAATAAAACAAGTTCAAGGATAAATTTTAAAGATTTATAATTTTAATTTATCCATAAATCAATAACGTCCAAATTGTCAACATGATACTTCTTTATGGAGAAAAATTCAAAAATGCTCGGAAGAATATTTCCATGAAAAGAAACTGAAAGAAGCGCAAATATCAAGGATATTCCACTAATTTTATGGAGTATAGAAGCCAAAACTTTAACCAACCGAGTATAATAGAATATATGAAATCGCAAATGGATTTTTGCCCATCATGCGGTAATCCACGTGATGCATCATTTCCACAATTTAATAAGGAATGAATACGAAGGATCATTCACCATACATGCAGGTAATCCACATGATGAGTTATTCCAATGAGAATAATAAAGAATGGAATAACGAAGAATTCACCGAGCGCGCGTAATCAAGCATGCATGTTTATTCTAATGAAATAATAAAGAATGGAACCAGTCAAATGCGTAATTACATACAGAGGATATTCCAATAGAATAATAAAGAATGGAACCAGGTCATGCGTAATCCGCATAGAAAGGATATTTTAACAGAATAATAAATAATGGAATAACAACAGAATTCACCAGGCATGCGATAGACCGCACAGACAAGTTATTCTAACAGAATAATAAAGAATGAAATAACAGAAGAATTTCACCATGTATGCGGTACTTCACATAGACAGGTTATTCCAACATAATAATAAAGAATGGAATAACAACCCTTACGAGTATTGAAAGAAAATAACTCTCTTCATGAATACGAAAGAATAATACCCCTTACTATAATAACAATATACCTTACCTTAGAAAAAACTGGATACTGGAATAGTGAGGTAGCAGACTTCTCTTCTTCTTTCTCTATAATTTTTCTCTATAATAATTGCTCTATAGCTTTTGTGAATTGGTGAGAAATGAAGGAAGAATGAGCTTTTATTTATAGAAAAATATAGTTTCGATAATTGCACGTTTTGGGGCTCAAAATATTACAGTATAATACCTTCCTCTTTTTCTTCATTTTTAATTTAGTCCTGCAAGTATTATCAAACTTGCACCACACTTCCCCTAATAGTAAATAATGTGAATCAATAGTTCAATCATGTGAATCAATAGTTATAATCATGTGAAAATACGAATTACAGTATAGTACCTCCATCTATACCTCCATTTTTAACTTAGTCATGCAAGTATTATCAATCTTGCATCACCTCCTCTAATAGTACAAGAATGTGAATCAATATTACACACATGTGAACAAATAGTTATAATCATGTGAATTAATAGCAATTAATTGCACATTTATCGATTAATTACTACGGTCGGTCAAATTATAACTTCCAGACATCAATTAATATCAAAATAAATGTCGATTTCCACTAACACTAATAATTCCAATACAATGGAACTATCAATTTCATCTTTAATCAACACGAACTTATTCATCATTAATATTATAACTCACAATATTTAACAACCGGTCGTTCCCGTGAAAGAGGGGCTTTCCGATAAGGATTTCTCCTTATTGACGCCTTGATGATTAGATGACCAAACCTCTCATTGATGCGAACTTACAGACATTGTAAATATTGCAATTTAATAATATGAATAACTTTGTTGTCTCAATTATTGATTTAATAATATAACATATTATGCATGATAATCTTTGTGAAAATAATTGAATCAATAATATAGAGATATGATCACGCAAATTCTTGTAGCAATAATTGAGTATAATTGAGTGACTTTTCACGTATGCATCAATAATCAATACTGTGTGCTACTATGCAACCATGAGTATTACTGTACTTTTACTACCGGGTAGTTCAACAGTTTTAACGGTAACACTTTCGCCTTTATTTTTATAAAATGATAATTCTGTCGTTTTCTAACTATGACAATATTTCCGTTGTGGAGTCCACCAATGATTGTGCCGTCATACGAATATTCCCTGTTAAAACGAATATTCCCCGACCAATCGAATATTATATAACCACTTGCTTACTTTGTAAAATTTATAAATATCACCCACAACTATAACATTATATCAAATCCACACCATAATATTCAAAAATATATTTCGAGAAAATTATTCTTCATTCATAATAGTTGGGGTCTTACATAATCAGTGACATAGTTCTGTTGGGAGAGAGGGGGACCAAGCCCCCAAATTTTGTTCCTTCTTAATTGTGTAAATTCTTTTTTATAAGTTTAGGCTCATGTTTTGAGAATATAGATTTATATTATACTAGGTCCAAAATAACATATAAAATTAATTTTTATATTTCAATAAATATCAATTCTTAATTGTAATTTTCAAAGTCATATAACTAACTTCTTTAAAATTTAAAAGTTCAATTGTACCCCTCTCTCCCCCAACCGGCTTGGTGGTTACTCCTCCTAATATTGTGAATAACAATGTTATTATCACATAAAAAAGGGTCACAAAATACTCACATACATACACATGCATACTATGGGGTCCCCGCCTAACATGTGGGGCCCGCAAATATGCATGTGTGTATGTGAGCATTATGTGACCCTTTTTTATGTGATAGTAATATTATTTTATTGCGAATTCACCTTTTTGACTTGCACAATTACATTATAAATACTATAATGACAGTAAAATTTGTTTGTTTTACGTGCTAGATGCAATCAAACTAAAACGCACACTAGAAAATATTTCAAAAGCGCCAACGATACACTTTTTCGTTCCATTGTTAATTTGTTCAACCTTGTATTAATTCTCATACCAAAGTTATCACTTCAATTGTGCAAGATTCAAATCCTTACCATCTTGATTTCAGTTTCTAGAACAAATTGAGCATTAACGTTAAGAAGCAAAGAACAGTTAAAATATTTATAGGAGATCGACTCTCGTGGCATAAAAAGTTATATTTTTCTCTTTTTTCCTCCAAAATATATATATATATATATATATGTGTGTGTGTGTGTGTGTGTGTGTGTGTGTGTGTGTGTGTGTTAAGGTTGTGTGAGGTTCTTTACAAATAATCCAAACAAAAATACTAATTTTGTAAGACCCAACTTTTTATGAATAAATATTTAATTTTCTCTAAATATTATTTTGAATAATAAGTTGTTGATTTAATATAATGTTATAGTTATGGGTGATATGTGCAAATTTTGTAAAGTAAACAAGTTGTCATAAAATATTCGTTTGGTCGGAAAATATTCTTTTTGTCGGGGAATATTCGTACGACGGTGCAATCATTCGTGGACCACATAACGGAAATTTTTTTACAATTAAATGTTGAAATACCCGGTGATAAAAGTATTGTTACGCAGTAGCGCACGGTATTGCACAGTATCTCACTACAAGAAAACCGGCTATTTTCGATGAAATTATTTCTAACGCACTTCATTCCGTCGTAAATATATATATTTTTGAGAGAATTATCAGTCGAACATATGTCCCTCGAAAATAATTTATTTTCGACCAAATTCCGTCGGACGTAGGGGTCCACTGGTGGTGCTAAGATTCCCGCCAGTGCCAAATATAACCTCGACGGAATGAGGGTTATTTCCGAGGGACTATCCGTCAGACTTAATTTAATTTTGAGGGATCTAAAGCCGACGGAACGTCCGTCGAAAATAAACCTAAAAAACCTATTTGGCTTCTGCTTCTCCAGCGACCTCCCATTTTCATCTCTCTCTCTCTCTCTAAACACAGTCTCACTACTCTCTCTCTCTCTCTCTCGCTCCCACGGTCTCCCCACTCTGCCCCGGTACCCCCAATCCCTCCCCCAGGTCCCCCCCACCCTGCCCCAGTACCCCCACCCCTCTCCCTCGGTCCCCCACCCCAGCCCTCTCCCGGTACCCCACCCCGGGAGTTCTTGTTTATGTGTTACTGAGAATAATTTTGGAGTTCTTGTTTTATCAGAAATTGGGTTTTATATTTTAATTTACTGAAATTGGGTTCATTTCTGTTATGAAATTTATTTTGCTAAAGTTGTTGATTTTGCGAAAGTTGTTCATGCTGTAAACTGTTTTGCAAATTGGGATTATTTGACTTTAATTCTGCAAATGGTTGCATGTTGCTGAAATTGTGATTTATTTTGTGCAATTAAAATTTTTGTTAGTGTATACAGTTTATTTGTGCAATTACAGTGTTTGGGTCATAACAATTACAGTGTTTGGATCATAACATATATGTATGTCAATGTGATATTTGATATTTCTCACGTAATTCCCAACGGAATATCTGTTAGAAATCTGCAACGGAATATCTGTATAAGTATTGTATAACATTTGTATATGTTGCAGTGTCTAATTACGTGTGTATAAGTATTGTAAATTATATTATTTATTATTTATGGAACATTAGCTTATATTTGTAATTGGTTAGCTTATAATATGTTTTTGTGGATATTTGAATGTGAATATGAATGATAATGAGTTGAAGATTACGTTTTAGTGTTACGTTGCATATTTGAATGTGAGATACAGGTTTATATTACTGTGTATTGGGTTGTGACAGGTTACAGGTACATTAATGGGTTTAAACACCTGGAAATTGAACTTTTAAAATCTGTATTTTAAAAAAAATTGTTAATTCCAACGGAATAAGGTATTCTGACGGAACTTCCCTCATATTTAACAAATAACCAATTTTTAATAAATGCCGAAATATTCTAATTTTCAGTCGGAAATAAGTTAACTTCGACGGAACATATCCGTCGAAACTACGGTATCTCCGATGCAAATTTCATCGGAGTTAATAATTAGTCAATTTTAATAAATACCGGATTATTTTAGTTTTTAGTCGGAAATAGGATAATTCCGAGGGAATATGTCCGTCGGAAATAGGGTATATTATACTCGACGAAAAGTTTCGTCCTATATATTTAGTCGAAGATAGTTTATGTTCGACGAAAAGCCGTCAGAGATACTTTCGTCGAAGATAATAAATATCCGACGGAATTCTTGACGGATCTTATCTTCGACGCAAATATATACGACCGAATTTCTGACGGATATTTTCGTCTAAAATAATATATTTTCGACTGAATAGGCTTAGGTCCGACGGAACATTCCGTCGGAATTAAGCTTTTTTCTTGTAGTGTCTCTGATTATTGATTCTTACGTAAGAAGTTACTCAGTATTCAATAATTGCCACAGTAGTTGCTGCATAGTATCTCATATCATTGATTCAATAATTTCTACAGTAACATCTGCATAATATTTTATATTATTTGAATAATATTATTAGTTATCATTATTGGTAATGTTTAGAAAGTTCTGTTGAGGAAATGGGTTAGGTTATATAATTGCGCGCCAATAAGGATAAATTCTTATCAGAAAACCCTCTCTTTCTTTTGATCGAATGATCTGGTTGTCAATATTGTGAGCTTATAATATTAATTGTGAATAATTATTATGTGGTGGATATTGGTTTAATTTTGATATAAATGAAAGAATTTAGCATGAAACATTTGTTGAAAGTTTGGCATACTTTTCTATGAAATCATAATTATCTTCTTCGATAAAATATTCATTCAAATATATTATTATAATATATTATAATTTTTTAAATAATAATATTATATATATATATATATAAGCATGTGGTAAAAGGGACGGAGGTGAGAAAATTGTATTTGAATGCTTTGTTTTGAAAAGCAGTATAGCCCATGCTTTTTTCCTAAGTTGGTTGGTTGAGAATTTCTCATGCAAACCATGTTTTCTAAAGGTATGGGCCTCAACCAATAAGAAATGAGAAAGTTATGCATTGAAATAGAAAAAAGGTTAGGCAGAGAAGAAGAAAAAAGTTAGGCAGATTAAATTCTTTTCTTCCTTCATGATGCACTATAAAAGGGGGGGGGGGCAACCCTCCATCCTAAACAATCTAAAAATTACAAGCGTTCTTACTGCAATATTATGAATATTTCTTTTGAGTATAAGAATACTTTGAGTGTAGCTTATAGTGCAAGATTTTCTCAAGATAATATCCGTACCAAGACAGATCTAGTTTCTGCTAAGGTAAAGGATATTATTTTCTTTCAATACTCGTTAGGAATATCATTTTCTTTCTCACTTCATATTATGTAAGTGATATTATTTCATTTCATATTCCTAATTTTAAACTTACTATGGTAAGTATTGCTTCTATAATTTCTGAAATGATTAGAAATTTCTTAAGGTTTGCGTTTCATCTAATATCATTTCACTGGATTATTGGTCTGAACTTTCTTATTAAATTTTAATCTTTTCATGTCAGAGTACTATTCATCCGGGGTACTATTCACGACAAAATTTAGTTTATTTTCTTTATCCAAATTATCTTCTTAAATATTATTTTTGAATTTTACTCCATAATTGGTGATCATGTTGACAATTTGTACATTTTTGAACTTTGAATAAATTAAATTATAAATCTCTAATATTTATCCTTGATCTCACTTGATTGATTATTTATATCATTGTCATCATCCTCATGCTTATATTGTGTTAAAAGTCATCTTTGGCCCATAGTGAAAAGATGGACTGTTGATTGGTATGATTATATATGACCAGGAATTGTGTATTGGTATAATCATGACCTTTAATGTTATAGATAAAGATTTGTGGTGAAATTCCTCTTTGGCCCGTAGTGCATAAATGGACAAATATTTGGTATGATCATGACCACTGGAGAAACAAACGATTATCTTTGGCCTGTAGTGCATAGATAATTCATTGATTAGAAATAATTATTGATTATATAGGGATAAAATATTAATGATGGACTTTTAAATCATAGAAGATAGTAGACACCATGCTCAACTTGACTCTTCTAGTGGATTGTTTTTTCTGCTGTAATTATTGATCTAAAACTTGTTGTCTATTATATTTTATCATATTTTTTCTTGTTGAGGACTAAGGATAATTTGTTCTACATTATCTTAGTCATAATATATATTCTTTACTGGGCTAGTTGAGCTCACCTTTTTTTTTGGTTCCATTGTTCTTCTCAGGAGTCGAGAATGTAACTGGGATTAGTCGGGAAGTGGAGTAATGGTCCAAGATGGTTATTATAGTAGTACTCACTATTTTGTAAAATAGTGTGATAATAATTATAATGAGGACTTTATTTGAGTTTAGATATTGTCTACGAGTCAATATTTGTATTAAAACTCACAACTTATGTTTTGTCGTATTTGTACGACAGTTTAATATTTGTAAATAGGAAGTTGTATTTGAATTATGTACCATATATTTGGCGACTCAGAATGGGTCGTGTGGACCTATTTTGGAGGCGTCACAAATTTTATCAAGTCATTGGACATGTTAGTATATGCTAATATTAATTATTATTATATTTAAAAACTTAATACTACTTTTGTTTGAAATTATAAAATTATTATTGACCTTTTCTTCTTTTTTATACATCATCCAATCCTTAATTCTTTTTTATTTAATTTTTTATATCACTTCTTTGTCTACTCTACTGTCATTAATTAGTTTTTAACTTTGTCCATGCAATAAGACTTCTCTTGAACAAATGACGACAGAGTCACGACCAAACCTTTCAAAGGGTTGTTTGTCAGTCTCTTAATAATGAAGTGACCCATCAACAGTTTTTTCTAATTTTTTGGACCGTTCCAAAATAACAATGCTACTATCACATAAAAAAGGCTCACATAATACTCTCTCACACACACATGCATACTGTGGGCCCCGCCTGACATGTGAGACCCATAAATATGTATGTGTGTATGTGAGTATTATGTGAGCTTTTTTTATGTGATAGTAGCATTATTTGTTCCAAAATTAAAGATATATTTATAAAATGACTTTTACGGATAATTTTATATTTTCAAATATAGCCTTAATATTATAGTTAGAAATTCAGCCATGACAGTTTGATATTGAAAATGATAGTTAAGATGCCCCCAAAATAGATCCACATATTCCATTTTGAGTCGCCAAAATACATGGTACATAAATCAAATACAAACTTCCATATTTATAACTATTAAATTGTCGTGCAAAATACGACAACACATAAGCTGTGAGTTTGAATACAAATATTGCACCGTACATAATACAACAATATCCAAACTCAAATTAAGTCTTTATTACAGTTATTATCACACTATTTCACAACATAGTGAAAACTTCTATAGTAACTATCTCGAACCATTACTTCACTCCCCGACTAGTCTCAACTACACTTTCATTTCATGAGAAGAACAATGGAACAAAAAGAAAAAGGGTGAGCTCAACTAACCCAGTAAAGATTATTATGACTAATATAATGAAGAATAAATTATCTTTAACCTTCAACAATGATAAATCAGATAAAATATAATGGACAACAAGTTTTAGATCAACAATTACAGCGAAAATTGTAATCCATTAGAAGAGTCAAGTAGAGCATGATGTTTGCTATCTTCTATGATTTAAAAGTTCATCATCAATATTTTATCCCTGCAACACCAATTAATAATTATTTCAAATCAACGAATTTTCTACATACTACGGGCTAAAGATATTCGTTTGTATCACCAGTGGTCATAATCATGCCAAACACATGTCCATCTATGCACTACGGGCCAAATAGGACTTTCACCACAAACCTTTATCTATAACATTAAAGGTCATGATTATACCAATACATAATTTCTGGTCATAATCATACCAAATGAACAGTCCATCTTTGCACTACGGGCTAAAGATGACTTTCACCACAATATAAACATGAGGATAATGACAATGATATAAAGAATGAATCAAGTGAGATCAAGAATAAATATTAGATATTTATAATTTAATTTATTCAGAGTTCAAGAATGTCCAAATTGTCAACATGATCACCAATTGTGGAGTAAAATTCAAGAATGATATTTAAGATTCTAATTACAAGGATAATTTGGACAAAGAAAAAAAAACTAAATTCTGTTGTTAATATTACTCCGACATGAATAGTACCCCGGTATGAATAGTACCCCAAATGAATAGTATCCCGAATGAATAGTACCCTTACCTGAATAGTATCCCGTCATTAAAAGATTAAAATTTCAATAAAAAAGTTCAAACCAATAGTGAAATGATACTAGATGAAGCACAAACTATTAAGAATAAAATTCCACTAATTTTAAGGGTTTTCACCATTTAATAACCATAAATGGAGAAATATGAAAGAAGATGATATCCCTTGATGAGTACAAAAGAAATGATATTTCATATGAGTATAAAAGAATATATGAAACTGCAAATGGATTTTCACCCGTCATGCGGTAATCCGCGTAAACAGATCATTTTCACAATTTAATAAAGAATGAATACGAAGGGTTATTCAGCAGGCATGCGATAATCCGCGCAGATATGTTATTCCCACAGATTAATAAGTAATAGAATGACAACTCTTATGAGTATGAAGAAAATAACATCCTTTATCTTAATAGGAGAGTAGTTATGACTGGAATAATGGAGATTATCTTGAGAAAATCTTGCACTAAACTCAAAGTATACTCACAAGAACTCTCTCTTTCTAACTCTTGATTATAACTTGATTTTGTAAATTGGTGAAGAACTAATGAACTTAGCACTTTATTTATAGAAAAACATAGTTTCGATAATTGCACGTTAGGAGCTCGACTTATTACATTTTGGTACCTAGGTTAATTACACTTTATTACCTTATTAATTGCACCTTAGTCCTCTCATGACATCACCATGATGACATCATCTTTGTGTTTCTTTAAGGATGATGTCATGCTTGTATCATATCTTCTTTGATTGGTTGATTCAAGTTCACATGGATTGGTCGACTTATTACACTTTGATACCCCTAAAGTTTTCCAAGTTCGCATTATTCCCCTTTAACGTCTGTAATTCACTTATCTTTAATCAACAAAATCTTTAATCTTTTCAATAATTATTCACCATTTATATTATAGATTTCAATATTGACAACCAGATCGTTCCTAGGAAAGAGAGGCTTTCCGATAAGGATTTCTTCTTATTGGCGCGCAATTAGATAACCTAACCCCTTTCCTCGACATAATTTTCTAGACATTGTCAATAATACTTATCTAATAATATCATTTCAATAATATGAGTTACCGTGTCATGAAAATTATTGATTTAATAATATAAAATATTATGCAGATGCTACTGTAACAATTATTGAATCAATAATATGAGATACTATGCAACAACTACTGTGACAATTATTGAATATTAAGTGACTTCTTACGTAAGCATCAATAATCAGAGATACTGTGCAACAACGCGTATTACTGTACTTTTATCACCGGTTATTTCAACAGTTTAACGGTAAAAATTTTGCCGTTATTTTTATAAAAAGTTGTTTACGTAAGCTTTCTATATCCGAAGCGCTTATTACATTAATGGGGTCCACCAATGATTATTGTCGTCGTATTTAATATTCCACGTATGAATATTCCTCGACAAAAAGAATATTTCCCGACCAAACGAATATTTTACGACAACTTGCTTACTTTGTAAAATTTACACATATCACCTATAACTATAATATTTATTAAATTATCACCTTACTATTTAGAATAATATTTAGAGAAAATTAAATCTTTATTCATAAAAATTTAGGGTCTTACCTACATATATGGTTAATGTTGGGCATCAAATCCGTCTCAAATTAATATTTTATTATTTATTAAGATATAATAAATGATAAATGTCACCAACCATAATTTTAAATAACCAACGTAATTATAAATTGAGTTATGTTATATATTATGAAAGATTTTCACTAAATTACGATTATAGCATATATTAATAACATGTGATTAGATAAGATTATAAAATTATCATATTATATCAAATACATCGTAAAAATATTACAAATCATAATTATTCATGTAATACGCAATAAAAATTGATATATAAACTTGATACTTCACCATAATATATAAACTTTATATATTTCTTTTCCCAAGTTTAAGTATTTTTTTTGAAGTTCTTGTTTTGGTTTGATGACTCAATTTAATCTTGATTTTGTTTTGTTTTCATTTTATTTTTTTTCTTTCAAATTTATTTAAACCAGCTCGTGATCCCGTGTACAACATGAGTTTTATTATAAAATTATTGTATTATTTATATTTTTGGTATTTTAATATACTAATATATTAACTATAGTAATAATTAATTAATATTGTGTATTGTTGGGTCGTGATATTTTATCCCTTTGGGCCAAATATATTGGGCTTATTATTTTATTCTATTGGGCCTTTATTATTGAATTATAAAAGTCATTAAGCCCAATTATCATATTATTTTCATTTCAAACTTATAAGGCATTGCCTGTTCGATGGATCAATCATTTAGACATTTTAAATATCTATAATCTTTGACTGTAATGATGAAAAAGCATGTCGGTTGACTAAAGAACACGCCATGCATTAATGTGGATGGGATTACAATCGATTGGTAGTAATGTGATCAAAAGAAGAGAATAAACTACATGCGTTCAGAACCCATCTGTAAAAGGGAATGTGTCAGGAGTAGTAGTGGGTGTACGGTAATTGAGGCCAGGAAGGTATAACTTGGCAAGAAGTCTCCACCAAGAGGTGCGTTTTCATACTCTTCTTCATTTAGAATCGAGATATTCACGAGAGAATGATTATTATCTCTTGATATCAATACACTAAGCGATATAGCCTCCGTTTTCGATAGACCTTGTGAATTCACATCTTGATTCTCACGCTTGAGCTATCCCCGACGCCAACCGCCCAAATCGAAGCTTGTGGTGTTTATTGTGTTTACGTTGCGAGGATCGGGGCGTTTTAGGTGATTGGGGCGTGACGAAAGATCTTAAGGCGTTAACATTGGGCGCTAGAAGGAGGCGTCTTTTCAATCACAATTGTTTAAATTTGTTTCGAAGATGATGATGAGGTAGAGATGGAACACCGGAAAGGCTGACGATGGTCATTGGTTCATCATTTGCCTCGTATTTCAAAGAGAAGGATCGCTTGGGTCCTTCTAAAAGTGCTTTCGAGAAACACGGCTTCTAAGAACAATTCGTAAGAACTTCGTCCAGAAGATCCATGGTGGAGCCAGACGGAAGTTAGTTTTCAACGCCGATAAGGCGTGATCCCAATCCGGACGGGTGGCGGTTCGAACCGGGACTCATCGTCAAGTGGTCAAGAGGACCGAGCTACCAAGTTGGCAAGGATGGCGGACCGAAGCGGATAAGGCTTTGGAGGTTACATTAAGACAAAGGGAAGATATAGCCAAACAGATGCTTGGGTGAATGAGTTGAGAGGCGAAGCATCTAGCCATTTTCACTCCGAAGGACGAAGTAGGCATAAGGAGGTACCCGTCGGAAGGGTAAGGGCCGGAACATTCTATGCGTGTGTCGGGATCATTCTCACGATGGAGGAGATCGAGGAAGCGGTAACGCCTCGATCTCGAAGAAGGCATCGACAGTTGTTAGATCAATTCATCGTGACGATGAAAAAGACGAAGAAGCGGTCGAGAGAAATTATATCGAAACCCGAAGGAGAATACCGTCACAATCGTTCTCATCATGAGGATGAAATTTTACGACCTAGTAAATCAAGAAGTCCGTAAAGCGAAGAAGATCGGCGGGGAAGGGTCGATCCATTCCAAAACCTAGTGTCGCCCGGAAAAGGAGATCTCATCACAACCCAAGGTGTTGATTTTCCTCAGTTAGAGAGTTGAAAGAACTTGAAAACAATTGGCCGAGGTCCAACAGTGAAAGATATTTACGGTAAGAAGGCATCCCTTTTACCTCGATATTCTCAAGGAGAAAGCGATGCTACCAAAAAGTTACCTCGCATGGAGAGCTATGATGGGTCGAGATCCTTATGACCATAGTCAGGCGTTTCAATCAACTAATGGATTACTATGACTTTTACCGATGTTTGCTAAATGTCACACTTTTGTCACTACTTTGAGAAAAGACGCCAGACGACGGTGGATGGGGACTTTACCATCGGATTCTATCTCCTCGTGGACCGAACTTTGTGATAAGTTCCATGCTCGCTTTTAGAAGCAACCGAAGAAGGGGCTTCTGGGTTCTTTAGCCAAGTCCGTGAGCTCACCCAATGAATCTTTAGGCCAATATGTAAAGAGGTTTAGGAAGCGGTCGGACGGTGTCCGATCTTAATGATCTCAATTCATTGGATTATTCCGAATGGGCCGGATCTGTTAAATCGGAGAAATTGGTAAAGAAATTGATGTTTCACCATCCGAAGAGCTGTGCGAAGCTTTCGATAAAGCGAAGGCTATATTGTTGTGGAAGAGGCTATGAATAGTCTCAAGAATCCTTCTTTGAGCCAATCAAAGGAGGTAGAGGTTCCCAAGACCGATGTTGATCGAGAGAAAGGGGGAGGATATAACCAAAGGCGGAAGGTAGTTCAAAAAAATACTGATAACTTCGGCGACAAAGCGCACGATCGTGCACTGTTCCTACCCCGAAGGTTAATAAGGTTTATACCCATTGAATACGAGAGGTCGATAATTTTGGATCGGATCCAAACCAACCTTTCTTTGAACCACCTCGTGATAATTACAAACGGGACATGGCAACCCTCGCAAATATTGTGGTTATCATCAAAGTCACTGGTCGTATAATGACACTAATGAATGTTGTAATTTAAAGGATTTTGTGGAAAACAAGATTAAAAGTGGCTTGCGATTCAATATGTATGAGAAAAGACCAATCAAAATCAACGAGTTATCAATCGTCACTGCTCAAATAGCCTCAAGTACCACTGTTCAAATGTTCCACCACCGCCAAGGCAAGTCGTTGATGTAATAACTGGTGGATCTGTTGGGAAATTAGTAGGGAAGAAGAGGAGGTCTTATCTTGATTGATTATGTCAATAACCGATGCTACTCAAGGTTGATGAGCCTTTTCCGAGGCTGTTATTTCATTTACTGATGCGGATTATCCTTCTGGAGCCCATTGAACCGCATGAAGGAGCATTGGTGATCACAGAAGTGGGCTCGATGGATGTGAAGCGCATGATGATAGACAACGGATCTTGATGGACATTCTTTATGCCCACGCTTATCAAAGAATGCATCTCGATGAGCACAAAATGGAGGTCTGACAGAGGCTCTCTATATGGTTTGAAACGATCCTCATCCAAAGTGGTAAACCTTATTGAACTCCCCATCATCATCTTGGCTAAGACTACCACACAGAAGGAGATAACTTGTAAATTTTATGTTGTGCATGTGGATTAGGCCTACAACGCCATTTTGGGAAGACCTACGTTGACAGCTCTTCAGGCTGTAACTTCCATCCCACATTTCAAAATCAAGTTCCCCACAGCACATGGAGTAGGAGAGGTGATGGGTGACTTGGATCTGGCCGGAGATGTTATCGGAATTCTGTCATTTCATCCGGAATGGGGTTAGTAAACAAAGAAAGACGATGGCAATTGAAATCGAACCCTTCACCGAGAGCAGTTCAGAACCGTTGGTAATCCCCGTTGGGGGGACGGAGGAAATTGAGTTGGTCATCGGAAAGCCGGACAAGACAGTGAAGATTGGTTCGGGCTACGAACCTCTTCTGATTTAATCTTATGGAACTTTTACGATGCTATGTCGATATTTTTGCATAGGAGCCACAAGATATGCACTCGAGTCGGTAGGAAGGTTCTTGAGCATAAACGGAGATAGATCCTTCAAAAAAGCCGGTTAAATCGGAAAGAGGCGGATATTTGCAAAACGTCAAAAGATCATCGATGAAGAGGTTGCAAAATTCTTTGTTCTTGACTTCATTTACGAGATTGATTACGGAGTGGATAGCAAATGTAGTATTGGTGCGTGACAAGTATAATGGAAAGTGGCGGTTTGCATCGACTACACCGACCTCAACAAAGCCTGTCCGAAGGACTTTTATCCTCTGCCCCATATCGATCGACTCATCGATGCCACTTGAGGTATGCATTATTAAGCTTTATGGATGCTTTTTCGAAGTTATCATCAAATATCCATGTGCAAAGAAGATTCCAAAAAACGAGATTCATTACACACCGCAGATTCGATGTGTCGTATAAAAAAATGACTTTTGGCCTCATTAATCTTTGGGAGCTACCTATCGAGGATGATGAACTTTATATTCAATAGGCAATTTGGGAAGGAACATGGAGGTTTTCATGTAGATGACATGATTCACGCCAAATCACTTGAAGATGAAGAGTATGCAAATTCAAAACATTTGGACGATCTGAAGAGTGTTTTCAAACTATTACGCCATCGATAAACATTGCGACTTAATCCAACCAAATGTACTTTCGCCTTCGTTCCGAGCTTTTTATCGAAGATTGGAAAATTTAAGGGTTATCTGGTCAAGAAAGGAAGCATAATCGAAAGGGCATCCGAAGCCAATCAAAGAAGATCCGATTGCCGTCCTACTAAGGATGACATATTCGAAGACGAATCCTGGACTGATTCCCTTCACATCGGTCGTTCTTGATCGATTTTTCCGTCACCATTATTGAAAAGTTCATGAAAGTTTGATATGGTCGACAAGTCTTTGGGCATGTTTGCCATAGTTACTATGCCAAACGATTCGTCGTGGTAGGATGCTCAAAGTAGTTCAGCTTTAAGGAAGAGTTATTCGAATCGCGATTAAGCTATCTCTATAGCCGACAATAGACGCCATTATGAGAATGAAGAATTTTTGAACGATTTGGGGATTCAAAGACAAGAATCTTCCTGAACCATCCACACCGAATAAATGGCAGTCGAGAGGACTACAGGACGCCATTGAATGAAAGATGGTGGCTAAGGACCTATTAGACGAAGTCGGAGAGGAAGCATTCCGCTTATGGAAGGTGGCCAAACATTCAAACTTCAGTGTCTTTCTAACCTCGTATACGGAAAGCTAATGCCGAATCACGAAGGGCATCTTATCGGAGTACCAAAGTCTTGATTACAGCTCTCTTTATCAAGAATACGTACGTCAAGGCTTTGTCAATGAGACTTTATCTATTTATACCTTGCGGCAGAATTTTCTACAAATTGAAGACATTTTGATTCGATCTTATCGGAGATCGATTGGGACTCCCGGCCATTCGATAGGTCTATTAAATCGAAGTGTGAATCTTGGTGAAGCTTATCTGGTAGCCCTGTGTGATAATTTGCCTTTGCTTTAATAATTAGCCGGTATGGTAAAGCTTGGCGATATTTATCGATCTTATCGAGGTGTCACGGTCACTCTGATGTAAGATATGGTAGGACCTCACGGATCAAGTCCTTGGTCCTAGATTTATCATGACGAAGTCCAATGAAGGTCCAAGCGGTAGAGATGGTAAAGCCAAGTCCTTTGGTCTTTATATTTATACCGTCCAAATCACTTCACGATAATTGATCCTACACCTGATGTAGATGAGTATAGTTATTTATTCTCATTTTAAGTGTTGAGCATTTATTAGTTCGAATTGGTAGAATGTTATATGCCATATCGCTTCTGAGATTCTTGGAAGATTTATCATCAAAGATAAAATGTTCATTTCATTTAAAGTCGATCGAACATAAAAAGTTAAATATTTACGAATCAAAGTAGCATGATATATATATTCGTGCAGTTATCTGGTGAGTCGGAGCAAGATAGATTTTTCTTTCCTCACTGGGCGACCTTGTCTCATATCGAGATCCGAAGTCCTTACATCTCGCGATTTTCATCTTGTTCGAGCCTGGGGTCGACGGAGCTTATTCTTATATAAGTTCGTCTCCGGATCTTCGAGGATTTAAGTGAAGAGAACTCGCCGCCCTTCAACCAAACCAAAGTGATTGTTTAAGGTTTGTTTCGGAAGCTTGACTCGAGAAATTTGATCATCGAACGAATCCATTTGCGGTATCCAAGACCATTGATGGTATCTTCACGAAGTTTTTCAAAATTATGCTCGATTGTGTTCTGTAAAAGACAAAGAATTTTTTCAAAAGTCAAATTATAATTGCCGAATGATCGAATGTCATTATTGTTTACTCTCGAGTTAAAAAACCCGAGCTCTGTGTCACCGAATTTGGTTGTGATAATTAAAAGCTCCAAAGAGGGTTCCAATGAGTTTCAAGATTTTGGTATGGCGAAGGTCGATGATTTGAAATTGACCCGCTCTGGATGAAGATGTCTTTTCATGGATAGGCGGTGTATTTGGAAATTTTATTGGTGGGAGATTTGTAAGGATCAAAGCGTTGAAGAAGGTGATGGGCAACCGCGAGTACTTGGGAGATTTATCAAGACAGGTCTCGGAATGAGATTTCAAAGAAGATCGGAATGGTTTTGGGGGCGTCTATTTCGGACTATTGATGATTTACTCCTTCATTTGGATCCCGCTTTTTCGGTCGAATCTCCAGTTGATTCCGGGTTATCGAGTAATCTATCTCTTGGGATTACTTAATCGCGAAAGAAATTATATCCTCTTATCGAGAATTGGTAAGTCGATAGTCACTATTGGTTCTCAAATCTTATCGAGGTGGTAAGTCGATGGTCCTTATTGGTCAGATGGTCGTTTTATGGTCCATTGCAAGTATTCCTGTCAGTAAATTCAACTCACTTCATTGTATGAGTTAAGCTGTTATATACCATAATATATATTCCTAATATTATTTAACTCTTGATCGAAAATTAATAATAATAAGTCATCTATTCATATAAAAGGCGAGAACCACAGAGTTCTTGGCGATTAATATTTTGTTTTAGTTTTTAGTCCTAAGTATACTCCTTGATCGGAGACGATCAAGTAAAAGCCTTTGATCGAAAGAATGGTTTTGAGGGTTGGATTACATTTTACGGTATAGGTTAAAGGGAGGATTTACTAGAGGGGCTGACCTTGGTTTCTGGTAGCCCTCCTCTTTGTGGGAGGGTGAAGATAGTATTGTCAAATAGCTCCATCATCTCCACTTCTCGCGTTCTTGAAACATCTAAAAGTCGTTGAGATATTTTTAAATCATTGCCCAGATGATTTTTCATGCCATCCCCCAATGCTTGAAGGGGTATTCACGATGAAACGTCGTAAATTTCTCTCGGACTTGGAGAATGTTTCTTGAGGGCCTTGAACCCCTTCTCTCCTGGATTCTGCTATCTTGTGAGCAGTTCATTTTTAACATTTTTCTCACGGATACCATATATAATAGTCGAGAGGGGTTTTCGGGTTCTGTTTGGGATTCAGCACAGAAGTCATCTATTTATCCTTTTATCTTGGCCAGTTTACGATGTTGAAACAGTATAATATATTTCATGGAAAATAGTAGTTTTCTATTTGATGATTATTTTTGGGATATATATTCAAACTCTTTATATGGTATATATTTATAATAAAAATTAATAATAATAAGTCATCTATTCATATAATATAAAAATAGTATTTGATATTCATTTGTTTATATATTCATTACTATGTAATAGTTTAATTTAATAACATGATTTTAACAGCACACTAACTAAATTAAAAATTATTTGAAAATGAGAGATAATGGTAAGTACATAATTACGATAATAAAAATATTGATAGAAAAATGTTAAAATTGAATAAATGATGAAAAAAATATACACTTGAGTGAATTTTTTCTCCTAGAAAAACATGTTTTTTTTAATTTTAAATATACGATGCATTCCTTTCCTAAATTTTAACTTTTAAAAAAAAGATTTTCTAATTCCTTACTAATTTTAGATACGGTCGAAACTTATCACGGTTGAAATAAAAATTATTGATGGATTACTTACACTGAAATCGCTTGAAATTACTAATGTTATTGTTAAAATACAAAAGATAAATAAATCTCACAACCTCCTAAGCATTTAAATTACTATAGCATGTAACTACAATTTTAAAAGATCTGTGCCAAATAATTGTAAAACAAATCACCATACATCTAAATTTTTGATGATTGAATGTTCATGATTGATGAGTAATATTGATGATTGGATGTTCAAAATTGATAAGTGTTATGCAAGAAATCATCATAGTGGTTGAGTTAAAGTTTTTTCTACTTTAACGATAGTGGTCTAAGAAAAGTTTTAAGGTAAGGTTTTATATAAGATATATATAGGAAAAAAATTGATGAAAATTTTATTTTTAGGATTTAAAATTATATAGGAAAAAAATTGACATAATTTTTTTTTATGATTTAGAATTTTATCATTTATTTATAGGTAGGGTTTTAGGGTTTTTAAATTCTTAAAATTGAGTTGAAAGACCATTCATAAATTTTAGGGTTGAAAGATTATTTTGGGCAAAAAGCACTTTTACCTATTGTGATTGTAGTGTTTTAAGAAATTAGTGATTGTGTTTTAAAATATTCATTATTTAATGTGATTTTTAAAATATCTGATCAAGTCGTTCAAATACAATTTAATTAGCGGCGTTTAAAAATATCTTATGTGGCTTTTTAAAAAAAGATATATTATGTGTATTTGCTGACTGGGCGGGAGAAAACTTGATTATCCTACGTGGCTTTTTACTTTTCCTTTTATCTCTTTTCCAAATAATATAAATAATATATCAAATTTTTTATATCAATGAGATCTATTACAACATTATATTAATTTCTATAAAAATTAAAAATAAAAAATCATTAATTGCATGACAAAAAATAATTAAAATAATAATAAAATTAAAATAAATATTTTAATTCATTTTCTTTATTTTTATTCTTTTCCTTATCTCTTTTCTTTTCTTTTAATAATTATTTTTATTTTAAAAATTAATACTAATATATATTTGAATGATATAAAAAAGGTAAGTACATAATTAACATAAAATAGAAAATTTGATACAATTAACAAAAAATAGTTAAACAAATGACATAAGAATTAAAATTAATTATACAATCATTAATTTTAATTTACATAACTTTACAATTATAGCCACCAAAAACCCTAATTCCCCCCGTCCTCTGTATCAATTTCTTGTCAATTTTGCTAGAAATTTGTCAATTTTCCCGAGAAAGTTTCAAGCTTTCTAGGAAAAATAAACACCCAATGGCGTAGAAAGAGGCTTTGCCGGAAAATATCCGGTGCAACAGAACCAACGGCCGAAAATGGCGGTGCAATAGGCCGGTCATGGAAGATAAAAAGCTCTGTGAGATTCACTATATCCAAGGCCGCCACCGTCAGCGGAAGGAGAAAGTACCGGAATCGCTCAAATTGGAAAGAAAGCCGAACAATTCTCAAAATCAAGAAATTGGGGAAAAACATAAGGGGAAAGAATCGGAGAAGAGGAAGCGACCAGTCGGCGAAGCGTTGGATGAGACATTGAAGAAGATGAAGTTGAAAAGAGGGGATTTGGAATTGGAATTGATCAGGGAATTCTTGAAAAGACAAGCGGAGAAGAATGAGGAGAGAGAATTTGAAGAGAGAGAAAAAGAAAAGAAAAAATTGACTAAGTAATTGCCAAATGGAGTAATGGCGATAATTAATTTTAATTTTATGTGATTTGCTTAACTAATTTTTGCCAATTGTATCAAATTTTTTATTTTATGTTAATTATGTACTTACTTTTTTTATATCATTAAAATATATATTATTATTAATTTTAAAAATAAAAATAATTATTAAAAGAAAGAAAAAAAATACAAATAAAGAAAATAAATTAAAATATTTATTTTAATTTTATTATTATTTTAATTATTTTTTGTCACGTAATTAATGATTTTTTATTTTTAATTTTTGTAAAAATTAATATAATGTTGTAATAGATCTCATTGATACAAAAATTTTGATATATTATTTGTATTATTTAGAAAAGAGATAAAAGGAAAACAAAAAAGTCACGTAGGATAACCAAGTTTCCTCCCGCCCAGTCAGTAAATACGCGTAATATTTATTTTTTTTTCAAAAAAATCACGTAGGATATCTTTAGACGTCTGTTAGTCAAATTGGACAAAATAGCTTGATTGTACATTTTTAAAAATCACAGTGGGTTAATTGAATATTTTTAAAGCACAGTGGCTAATTACTTAAAATACTACAACCACAGTGGGTTAAAAGTGTTTTTTGCCGATTATTTTGTATTATTTATTATTCTCTCTGTTCTAAAATTAGAGATATATTTTTCTTTTTAATATGTTCCAAAATTAAAAATACATTATATTTTACGACTATAAGGTGACATGATGTTCCTAATTTGTCATTACTTTGCTATTATCATTTTTAATATCAAACTATCACAGTTGAATTCCTAGCTATATATAATATTAAGGCTATATTTGAAAATATAAAATTATTCTTGAAAGTAGTCGTTTTATAAATGTATATCTAGTTGTGACCTTTTGAGGGATTTGGTGAATGAGAATGGGATTGCAATCTTCTGGTGAATTTAAGGAATTTATGGAAAGATTTATCCAAATAGATGATACTTTTATATTTATATTGTGATTAATATATTGTTGAAAAGGTCATGGAATTGAATTGATAGTGGATAACGCCATTGGTCATAAAAATCATTGTGACGCCCCTAAAATAGGTATACATCAACTATTTTGAATCGCCAAATACATGGTACAGAATTCAAATACAAACTTAATTATATAACTGTCGTGTAAAATACGACAAAACATAGCTGAGAGTTTTAACACGAATATTATCTCGTAGACAATATCCAAACTCAAATAGAGTCCTCATTACAATTATTATCACAATATTTCATAGAATAGTGGGACTACTATATCCACCATTTCGGACCATCACTCCGTTCCTTGACTAGTCCCAGCTATATTCTCATTTCCTGAATAGAACAATGAAAGTAAAGGGTGAGCTCAACTAGCCTAGTAAGAAATATTATGACAAAGATAATGCAGAATAAATTATCATTAGCCTTCAACAATGTTAAACAGATAGAATACAATAGACAACAAGTTTAACTGCAGCGAAATAAATAATCCATTAGAAGAGTCAAGTAGAGCATGATATCTACTATCTTGTATGATTTAAAAGTTTTTCATCAATTTTATCGTTGATACTCAACTCAATAAATAATCCACATCACTGAATTATCCATGCACTATGGGATAAGGATATTCATTATTATCACATCCACGAATTATCCATGCACTACGGGTCAAAGATATTTGTATTATCATCAATGGTCATGATCATGCCAACAATTGTCCATCAATGCATTACGGGTCAATGATGACTTTTACCACATCATTTGTAACATTACAGGTCATGATTATACCGAATATGTAAAATCCCAAATTTTATGAATAAAGATTTAATTTTCTCGAAATATTTTTTTTTGAATATTATGGTATGAATTTGAGATAATGTTATAGTTGTGGGTAGTATTTATAAATTCTGCAAAGTATGCAAGTTGTTATATTATATTCGATTGGTCGGGGAATATTCGTTTTAGCAGAGAATATTCGTACGACGACATAATCATTGGTGGATCCCACAATGTAAATCTTGTCGTAGTTAGAAAGCGACAAAAATATTTTTTTATGAAAATAACTACGGAAGTTTTACCGTTAATATTGTTGAACTACTCGATAGTAAAAGTACAGTAATACGCGTGGTTGCATAGTAGCACACGGTATTGATTATTGATGCTTACGTGAGAAGTCACTCAGTTATACTTAATTATTGCTATAATAATTGTTGCATCATATCTCTCATATTATTGATTCGATTATTGTCACAGTATCCTCTGCATTATATGATATATTATTAAATCAATAATTGAGACGACAAAAGTTATTCATATTATTAAATTGCAATATTTATAATGTCTAGAAGCTCTTGTAAGGAGAGGTTTGGTCACCTAATTGCGCGCCAATAGGGAGAAATCCTTATTGAAAAGCCCCCTCTTTCCTAGGAACGACGTGGTTGTTAAATATTATGAGTTATAATATTAATGATGAATAAGTTCGTGTTGATTAAAGATGAATTTGATAGTTCCATTGTGTTGAGATTATTAATGTTAGTGGAAATCGACATCTATTTCGATGATAATTGATGTTTGAGGGTTATATTGATAAATCGGGGAATTTATCGGATAAATGAGCAATTAATTGCTATTAATTCACATGCTTATATAACTATTTGTTCACATGTGTGTACTATTGAATCACATTCTTATACTATTAGGGGTGTTGGTGCAAGATTGATAATACTTGCATGATTAAGTTAAAAATGGAGGTACAGATGGAGGTACTATACTGTAATTCGTATTTTCACAAGTTTAGAACTATTAAATCACATGATTGAACTATTTATTCACATTATTTACTATTAGGGGAGGTGGTGCAAGTTTGATAATACTTGCAGGACTAAATTAAAAAGGAAGAAAAAGAGGAAGGTATTGTACTATAATTTTTTGAGCCCCAAAACGTGCAATTATCGAAACTATATTTTTTTATAAATAGAAGCTCAATCTTCCTTCATTTCTCACCAATTCAATAAAGCTATAGAGCAATTATTATAGAGAGAAAGAAGAAGAGAAGTTTGCTACCTCTCTATTCTAGTATCCAACTTTATTCTAAGGTAAGGGGTATTATTTCTTTTATATTCATGAAGAGAACTTCTGTTATTTCACTCTTTATTATTTTGTTAGAATAACCTGTATATGCGGGCTACCCTATACTTGGTGAAATTCTTCTGTTATTCCTTTCCTTATTATTATGTTGGAATAACCTGTTTATGCGAAGTATCGCATACATGGTGAAATTCTTCTATTATTCCATTCTTTATTATTCTGTCGAAATATCATGTCTGTGCGTTTATGCCGGACTTAGTTCCATTATTTATTATTCGCTTTAATATTCTCGTACGTATACACGCATTTTAATTCTGGTTCCATTATTTATTATTACGCCGAATATATATCGTCGTATGCAATAACGTTCTGTGGGACTGGTTCCATCATTTATTATTCTGTTGGGAATAACCCGTCGGTGCAGTCTATCGCACGCATGGTGAATCCTTTTGTTATTACATTCTTTATTATTCTATTGGAATAACCTGTCTATGTGGATTACCACATGCATGGTGAATGATCCTTTGTATTCATTCCTTATTAAATTATAGAAATGACCTGTCTAAGTGGATTACCGCATGGCGGACAAAAATCCATTTGCAGTTTCGTATATTCTTTTATACTCGGGTATTCGGGGCACTTTTCGTGTCGGATTACTATTCACGAGTTACTATTCATGGGTTACTATTCACCCAAATTACTATTCATTCGAATATTATTCACTCGGGTATTTGGGGTACTTTTCATGTTGGGGTACTATTCACGAGAAGTACTATTCACCCAAAAAATATTTTTTTTCTGTCCAAATTATTTTTGATACAGAAATATTATTCATGAATTTTACTCCACAAAGCAGTATCATGTTGATAATTTGGACGTTATTAATTCCTGGATAAATTAATTCTTGAACTTGTTTTATTGAATTATTATGTCATTGTCATCATCCTCATGTTTATATTATGTTGAAAGTCATCATGGCTCATAGTGCATGTATAGATGGACTTGGTATGATTATGACCAGGGATTATTCGGTATAATCATGACCGTAATGTTACAAATGATGTGGAAAAAGTCCTCATTGGCCCGTAGTGCATTGATGAACAGTTTTTGGTATGATTATGGCTATGGATTCTCTTCGGCCAAGGGAGAAAAGATGACATGATTAGGACCGTTGATGAAAATACGATTATCTTTGGCCCGTAGTGCATGGATAATTCGTGGTCGTGATACTAAATAATATCCTTGGCCTGTAGTGCAGGGATGATTTGATGATGTGGATTTTTTATTAAGCTGAGTCTCAGCGATAAAAATTGATGAAAACATTTTAAATCATAGAAGATAGTAGATTTTATTCTCTACTTGACTCTTCTAATGAATTGCTTATTCCGCTGCAGTTAAACTTGATGTCTATTGTATTTTATCAGTTTAATATTGTTGAAGGCTAATGATAATTTATCCTGCATTATCTTAGTCATAATATTTCTTACTGGGCTAGTTGAGCTCACCCTTTCACTGTTCTCTTCAGGAAATGAGAATATAGCTGGTGTGACGCCCCCAAAAATAGGTATTCATCACCCATCTTGAATCGCCAAATACATGGTATAAAATTCAAATACAACTTAATAATACAACTGTCGTGTAAAATACGACAAAACATAATCTAAGAGTTTTAATACGTATATTGTCATCTAGACAGTATACAAACTCAAAGGAGTCCTCATTACATTTATTGTCACACTATTTAATCAGAATAGTGTAGACTACTAATGCTATCATCTGGACCGTCACTCCTTTCCCCGACTCGTCCCAGCTATATTCTCATTTCCTGAAGAGAATAGTGAAAGAAAGGGTGAGCTCAACTAGCCCAGTAAGAAATATTATGACTAAGATAATTTCGAATAAATTATCAATCTTCTTCAATAATGTTAAACTGATAAAATACAATAGACATCAAGTTTAACTGCAACGGAATAAGCAAACCATTAGAAGAGTTAAGTAAAAAATAAAACCTACTATCTTCTATGATTTAAAAAAATGTTTTCATCAACTTTTATCGCTGAGACTCAGCTTAATAAATAAATCACATCTTCTAATCATCCCTGTACTACGGGCCAAGGATATTCATTAAATCATCAATGGTAATGACTATACCAAAAAATCCCTAGTCATAATCATACCAAGTCCATCTCTGCACGTAAGCCAAAGATATATAACTATAAAACCAACAACCAACAAATTCATCTTTGCACGTAAGCGAAGATATACAATTCAATAATCCACGTATCCATCTTTGCACGTAAGCCAAGATAACTTTTATTACCATATAAGCATGAGGATGATGACAATGATATAAACATTAATCAATCAGTAAACAAGGATAAATATTAAAGACTCTAAATTTATCCATATATTATCAACCACTCATAATCAAATATTATTAATATCATAACAATATTTTAATCACTTCTTAAACTTATAAACAATTTATTTTAATTGTTTACACTTTACCAAATAATGCATTTAGTTATTCAAAATGCTATACTCATAAGATTTCATCACCAATGATCAAATCCTTATCAAAATCTTTATATACCTTATATAGGATTTCCAAGCCACAAAATCCTATTTTCCAACTTTTTGTTACTTCACATAACATATTTAACTCATATGTTCAGTCATTAAACCATTTTTATGAAAAATACCAAATCAGTTCCAAAAATATTTCTTTTACGAGATTTAGCGAATATAGTCCCATAATGAACATATATTTTTCTCAGAATTTTTAAAATTTATTTACTATTTTTCAAAAATCAATTTCTAATTAATTCCTTAAGAAATTAGCTACCTCAAGGTTAACTCCAGAAATTCCCAAATCTTGGCAGGATCTTATACATATTAATGTGAGCCTCCAGTTTAAATTTCATAGTCATCGGAGTTATAGAACTCCGGGTATAGCGTTTTTCGTCAGAAAAACTTAAATATTGAAATGGTCATAACTTGCTCATTGTAAGTCGGAATGAGTTCATTTTTGGACAGGAGGTACCTTATACCATATACTTTCATGTCCTAAAAGGCCATAATTTTTCTCACAAATTAAGTGGCCGAAATAGCCCTTTTAAAAATCTGGACAGTAGCATTTCGGTAATTTCCAACTTTTGACTCCATTGCTAAAATCAGTCCACACAAAAATCTACAACACCTTTTCCAGTGATTCCACTTGGAGATGCTACAAAACTCATAGATCTAACTCTAGAACTTGACCACACTCAAAAATTCAAAATATAATAGGAGATATGGTCAATTGAATTTCATGTTCCATTTTCACCAAAATCTGATTTTCAACCCTTTGTGATTTCTAAGAAACTTTCATGTTTTCACATAATAACCAACATAACTCATCATAACACTTACTAATACTTCATATACCCATGATTTTCATCAGGTCCAATGCTTTTATTATGACTCTCATCATAATCAACGTAACTGATCATTTCCACAATTTAATAAGGAATGAATATAAAGGATCATTCACCATGCATGTGGTAATCCACATGTACGAAAAGTTATTCCAACGAATAATAAAGAATGGAATAATGTATGATTCACCATGCACGCGATAGAGACCGCATGCATGTGGTTATTACCAATGTAATGATAAATAATGAAACGGTGTCCCGTAAAACGCATTGCGTACGAGATATTTTGACGAATAATAAATGCGGAATAATAAATAATAGAACTTTGGTCCAAATAAAAACGCATGCAGACGAGGATATTCCGGCGAATAATAAATAATGGAATAACAATAGAATTTCACCATGTATGCGGTACTTAGATAAAATGGAAGGTTATTCAATGAATAATAAAGAAACGAAACTAGGTCGAATAAAATTACAAGACCGATGCGAGGATATTCCAAGAATAATAAAGAATGGAATAATAGAAGAATTTCACCATGTATGCGGTATCTTGCATAAACAAGTTATTCCAACATAATAATAAGGAATGGAATAATAGAAGAATTTCACCATGTATGCGATTATTTCACATGATGTTTATTCCAACATAATAATAAGGAATGAAATAATAGAAGAATTTCACCATGTATGCGGTACTTCGCATAAACAGGTTATTCCAACATAATAATAAGGAATGGAATAATAGAAGAATTTCACTATGTATGCAGTACTTCACATAGACAAGTTATTCCAACATAAGAATAAGGAATGGAATAATAGAAGAATTTCACCATGTATGCAGTACTTCGCATAGACAGGTTATTCCAACATAATAATTAGGAATGGAATAACAACTCTTACGAGTATTGAAAGAAAGTAATTCTCTTCATGAATACGAAAGAATAATATCCCTTACGAGTACAACAAATAATATCCCTTACCTTAGAAGAAACTGGATATTGGAATAGAAAGGTAGCATACTTCTCTTCTTCTTCCTCTCTATAGATTTTCTCTCTATAGCTTCTCTCTATAATTTCTCTCTCTAGAGTTTCAGTGAATTCGTAAGAAATAATGAAGGCATGAGCTTCTATTTATAGGAGAATGGACTGAATAGTAACTAATTCATGAACGGTCTAGATTGATTTACTTTTAAACGGACGGTCCATATTAAAACTTAAAGCAACGGTCCATACTGATTCACTATTAAAACTTTAAACCAACGGTCCATACTGATTCACTATTAAAACTTTAAACTAACGATCCATACTGATTCACTATTAAAACTTTAAACCCGCGGTCCATACTGATTCACTATTAAAACTTTAAACCAGCGGTTCATACTGATTCACTATTAAAACTTTAAACCAACAATCCATATTGATTTTAGATTATAATTTTACCCAACGGTCTGAAAAATTAGCACATCTCCTCATGGAATAATATTGTACCCAAAAATAATTTGGACCGAAAAGAAATATATTTTGTTCAGGTGAATAATATCCCGTGAATAGTAACTCGTGAATAGTAACTCATGAATAGTAACTTGTTAATAGTAATTCATGAATAGTAACTCGTGAATAGTAACTCGTAAATAGTACTCCGACACGAAAAGTGCCCTAAATACCCGATTGAATAATATAACCTCTAGACATAAATTATTATCGAAATAAATGTCGACTTCCACTAACACCAATAATTCCAACACAATGGAACTATCAAATTCATCTTTAATCAACATGAACTTATTCATCATTAATATTATAACTCACAATATTTAACAACCAGGTTATTCCCAGGAAAGAGGGGGCTTTCCAATAAGGATTTCTCCCTATTGGCACGCAATTAGGTGACCAAACCTCTCTTTGACAGAACTTCTAGACATTGTAAATATTGCAATTTAATAATATGAACAACTTTGTCGTCTCAATTATTGATTTAATAGTATATTATATAACGCAGATGATACTGTGACAATAATCGAATCAATAATATGAGAGATATGATGCAGCAATTACTGTAGTAATAATTGAATATAACTGAGTGACTTATCACGTTAGCATCAATAACCAATATCGTGTGCTACTATGCAACCACGCGTACTACTGTACTTTTACTACCGAGTATTTCAACAGTTTTAACGGTAAAACTTCCGCCGTTATTTTCATAAAAATATTTTTATCGTTTTCTCAATTCGACAATAATTTCGTTATGGGGTCCACCAATGATTGTCTTGCCGTAAATTTAATATTCCCTGTTAAAACGCGAATATTCCCCACCAATCGAATATTATATAACAACTTAACGTACTTTGTAAAATTTATAAATATTACCCACAACTATAACGTTATCTCAAACCCACACCAACATTTTGAAAAAAATATTTTGAGAAAATTAAATCTTTATTCGTAAAATCTGGGGTCTCACAGCTGGGACGAGTCGGGGAACGGAGTGACGGTCCAGATGATAGCATTAGTAGTCCTCACTATGGCATGACATGAAATATATAATTGTATTGAGGACCTAAGATGTGTGTGTCGTATTTTATACATCACTTAATAATTGATTTTGGTGAAAAAAAATAGGGTGATCAGAACCCGACTCTGAAAGCGTCAAAAGTGCACCGCAGTAAAATGAAGAGAACAGAAATCTTCTCGTGTCCTTTGGAGACTTGAAATATTTATTGCTGTACTTTATATGGCATGTATTAATTTGAATATGAATATTGTCGTATTATATACGTTACAATATTTGTATTAAAACTCACAGTATATATGTCATCGTATTTTGCACGACTGTTGTAAAATTAAGTTATATTTGAATTTATATACCATGTATTTGACGACTCAAGATGGGTGATGAATACTTATTTTGGGGGCGTCACAGTTAGTATCAGAGCTTAGGGATATGATCCCTGGCTGAGATGTGAGACAAGATCTAGGAGGAGAGAGACGGGAAATTCCTTCTCTAGTATGACCTACCTAAGTTTATTTGGTATTTAATTGGTCGGTCAGAGTATAGGGATAATATGTGATATGTCAATTAACCCTTGTTTTGTGACAGTGTTTGCATTCAGATGTTGTGAATAGGGCTCAGTTATTGGAGCGCGATAATGAGTCAACACAACCAAAAGGCAATGACCAACAACATTATAATAATCATACCAGTGGAAACGGCCATCGGAACAATGATAACCATCGTGGGAGAAATTATCATGCCAAGAATAGTAACCACTTCGATGGAAATCATGGCCAAGATAATAGAAGTGAAAAAATTCAAGAAGAGAAGATTTAACGATGATGGGAAGACGTCGGCAACAACAACAAATTCTAGGGGAGGAGAATGACCGCCAGTTAGATGCTATAGATGCGGAGAGGAGGGACACATAAGTCCAAACTGTTCACACCCTTCCAAGGTATGTTTTAGTTGTGGAAAAGATGGTCACATAGCTCGATTTTGTCCTGTAGTAAAATCAAGTCCAGCTGGGATGGTGGCACCAAAGGCGGATACAGACAAAACAAAGTCGGTGGTTTCAGAAAGAGCATTTTTTGTGACTTCTCAAAAAGCGAGTAACCTGAACGAAGTTAGCACGGGTTAGTTAATTATAAATTCTTGAGAAGTCTATACCTTATTAGATACCGGTTCTACCCATTATTTTATCTCTTTTGCTTGCGCTCAACGTTTAAATTTAACTCAGGAGAAATTAGATCTTGACTTATCGGTTGAAACTCCGTTAGTAGAAACCTTCATTTCATGTGCTATCCAAGTCTTGAATGAGAGTCATAGTTTTTAAATGATATTTCTATCATTAATAAATTTCCTGACGTATTCTTGAAGACTTCTTAGCCTACCCCTAGAGCGTGAAATCGAATTTTGTATTGACCTCAGTACAAAACCCATTTCTAAAACCCTTAAATATTTCTTCAACCAAAACGAACGTATTATGTGCCAAAGACGTTGGCTCGAGCTGTTGAAGATTACGATCATACCATTCAATATCATAGTAAAAGAGTGAACGTGGTAGCTGACGCGTTGAGTAGAAGATAGTATGCGTTTACAAATGCGATTTTGTTAACACAAAAACCCATCTCGTATAACTTACAAATAATGAAGATAGAGTTAAAAACTCTAGGGACCCACGTGAAGATAACAAATATACGAGTAGAATCGACTTTAATCGATAAAGTTAAAGCCGCTCAATCTACACATCCGAATCTGATGAATGTGAAGAAGAAGGTTCAAGAGGGCGTTATTCTAGAAGCAAGACTCGATGAAGAGAGAAAATCTCAACCCTCGATTTAATTGGCCCATTTGAAATCCTCGATCGAGTAGGAACTGTGGCTTATAGACTCGTTTTACCACCAAGAATGTTGCGTGGTTCATAACATTTTTCACGTATCGATGTTATGTAAATATGTGGACGACCCAAACCACATTATTGATTTAGAACCGGACGAGATAGCGAATAATTTAACGTATGAAGATGTACCTGTTAAAAATCCTGGAATATATTCTACGCTTAAAGGTTATACCTCAAGAGTTAGAATCAGATGAAGTGTCCTCATCTGTTCGGCATACCAGGTACGTACGTAAATTTCGAGGGTGAAATTTCGTAAGGAGGGGAGATTGTATAATCCCAAATTTTACGAATAAAGATTTAATTTTCTCAAAATATATTTTTTGAATATTATGGTGTGAATTTGAGATAATGTTATAGTTGTGGGTAGTATTTATAAATTCTATAAAGTATGGAAGTTGTTATATTATATTCGATTAGTCGGGGAATATTCATTTTAGCAGGGAATATTCGTACGACGGCATAATCATTGGTGGACCCCACAACGGAAGTACTGTCGTATGTAGAAAATGACAAAAATATTTTTATGAAAATAACGGTGGAAGTTTTACCGTTAATACTGTTGAACTACTCTAAGTAGTAAAAAATGCGATACGCTGTGGGTTGCATAAGTAGACACCAGTATTGATTATTGATGCTTCGTGAGAAGTCACTCGGTTATACTCAATTATTGCTATAGTAATTATTGCATCATATCTCTCATATTATTGATTCGATTATTGTCATAGTATCCTCTGCATTATATGATATATTATTAAATCAATAATTGAGATGACAAAAGTTATTCATATTATTAAATTGCAATATTTACAATGTCTAGAAGTTCTGACAAGGAGAGGTTTGGTCACCTAATTGCGCGCCAATAGGGAGAAATCCTTATTGGAAAGCTCCCTATTTCTTGGGAATGACCTGGTTGTTAAATATTGTGAGATATAATATTAATGATGAATAAGTTCGTGTTAATTAAAGATGAATTTGATAGTTCTATTATGTTGGGATTATTAGTGTTAGTGGAAATCGACATCTATTTCGATGATAATTTATGTCTGAGGGTTATATTGATAAATCGAGAAATTTATCGGATAAATGAGCAATTAATTGTGACGCCCCCAAAATAGGTATACACCACACCCATTCTGAGTCGCCAAATACATGGTACAGAAACAACTACAACTTTATTATTACAACAGTAAAACTGTGAGTTTAAATACAAATATTATCTTCTAGACAATATCTATACTCAAATAAATCCCCATCACATTTATTGATACATTATTTTACAAAAATGGTGAGGACTACTAAACAATCCTTTCTAAAACCTTCATTCCATATACCCCGATTAGTACTCGCTTACATTCTCGCCTCCCGAGAAGAAAAATGGAACAACAAGGAAAAGGGTGAGCTCAACTAGCCCAAGAAGAATACTATGACTAAGATAATATACAACAAATTATCGTTAGTCTCCAACAGGAAAAATCGATAGAATACAATAGACAACAAGTTTGGATCAATATTCGCAGCTGAAATAATAATTCATAGAAGAGTTATGTAGAGAATGAAATCTACTATAATCTATGAATTTAACGATCCATCATCAATATTTTATCCTGTAACATCAATCAATATTCATCTCAAATCAAATATTCATCTTTGCACTACAAAGCCAAAGATATTCATCAATCGGTCATGTTCATCTCAACACTGCTTCATCTTTGCACTAAAGGCCAAAGATATTCATCGGTCGGTCGTGTTCATCTCTAACACTGCTCATCTTTGCACTAAAGGCCAAAGATATTCTTCAAATCATTCATCTTTGCACTACAGCCAAAGATATTCTTTAATATCATCATTTAAGACCGAGGATGATGAAAAATATTTTAAAGAAACGAATCCAAAGAAAACAAAATGACAAGGATTAAGGATTAAGGATTAGGTACTTTGTTTTATCCATGTCCAACAATACCTCAAAAATAATCATTGTGGTGTAAAATTCAAGAATGATCAAAACATGGATACAATCAAAGCTAGTATCCGTAATAGATATTTTGGACAAAAAGAAGAAATTTTATTTTTCGATGAATAGTCTTAGATATCGTGAATAGTGCCGTATCGTGAATAGGTCAGATATCGTGAATAGTAACTCAACACCAAAAGATAGAAATTCCACAAAAAAACATTTTCACGCTTACATGAATAGTACTGTGAATAATAGTAACTCGTGAATAGTAACTCATGAATAGTAACTCGTGAATAGTAACTCATGAATAAGAACCCCGACATGAAAAAGTTCCAAATTTGATAAAAAGTTCACCAATATATTTCAAAGATAATGATATTGAAGAAATAATATCATTTGAGAAGAAAATAACATCCCTTACCTCAAAGAATCAAGACTTGGGAAGGAAAGGTCTCAAGTGATCTTTGAATGAAACTTGTCTTTGACAAAGAACTCTCAAAGTATCTAAATACTCACAAAATACGCTCAATAATATAGAGAGAGAGAGAGAAAAACTTTGTTTACGGTGTGATTTTCAATTCTAACTTAGCCCTCTATTTATAGGAAAATGTTAGCCTTCACCAAGGCAGACTTGACTTCGCTACCTTGATGGCTTTACCTCGCTACTATTGCCACCCACCACATTTGAAATAAAATTCAGCACATTTTTTCACCAACCACAAGTGGGGCCCACCAATTCTAGAATTTTCCACCAAAATCATTTATAACCTAATTTACGAATCAACACCTCTTAAAATTCATAATAAATTATACGCTCATCTTTAACGGTTCAAAATTTGTTGACATATACTCAACTTATATATGTATAACATATCCAAAATTACAACGATCCAACTATTTGGATTAAAATTATAACTCACGCAATATATCGTAAAAATCTGATTTGATTTTTAATACCTCCATTCCGACAAAAATACCGATAAAACACCTCAACATTAAATCCTTCAATTATAACCACATATAATAAATAAATCCATCATTTATATCCATATCAAATAAATATTTTCTTATCATATAAATCAATAATTAATTATTCCCAAATAATATTACGTAATCACAATTATGACAACCAGACCAGGTTGAGAAAGAGGGCTTTCCGATAAGGATTTCTCTCTTCTTGGCGCAATTGATTAGGTGACCAAACCTCTCCTTAGATGTAACTTTCTAGACATTGCCAATAATGTTATCTAATAATATTATTCAAATAATATGAATTATTGATCCGATAATGGGAAATTTCGTGCGAAGATAATTATTGAAACAAAGAATAATATAAAATACCACCGCAAAGAATTATTGAATCAATAAAATAAAATCTTTGAGAATAAGAATTATCGTAATAATTATTGAGTAGTGCCTTCTTACGTAAGGATCAATAATTGATGCAATACCGCAGTGCATCTTGTTCAACAACGCGTATTAGTGTGTTTTAACCACCGGGTATTCCAACAATGATAATTGGTAACAATTACGCCGTTATTTTTAAACAACTTATATTTGTCGCTTTCCTCATCCAATCGCTTTTCAGGTTATGGGGCCCACACATGGTCATACGCGTAAATGCGATATATTCCCGACAAAGACGAATATTCCACGACCAAACGAATATTCCCCGACAAAAATGAATATTTTATAACCACTTGCTTATTTTGAAATATTTGCGTATTTTATCCCTAACTATCCACATTAATCAAATCAACCCTTACTATTTCAAAATAATAAATAAAGGAAATTTCTTTTTATTTAAAAAAATTTCGGGGTCTTACAACCTCCCTCCTTATGAAATTTCGTCCTCGAAATTGGCGTGACGCTTCTGGTGTTTCGAAAAGGTGAGGATACCTCGCTTTCATTTCCGTTTCCAATTCCTTGGTCATTTCCTCTATAGCATGATTCCTCCACAAAACTTTAACTTGTGGTATGACTTTTCTTGGCGTAGGGACATGCTCCTTCCTATCCAAGATCTTGACAGTACCTCCTCATACGTTAAGTCTTCTACTATCTCGTCCTAGTTCTAACTCAATAACGTGGTTCGGGTCTTTCACATATTTACGAAAGTACGATATGTGAAACACATTATGAACACGAGACATACTTGGAGGTAACGCAAGTCTATAGGCTATATTTCCTACTACTGGCCAAGAATTTGAAATAGACCGATAAATCGTGGATTGAGCTTTTCTCTTCCCAAATCTTGTAACTCCCTTCCATGGAGCAACTCACAACAATACATGATCCCCTACATTAAATTCCACGCCCTTTCGATGAAGATCCGCATAACTCTTTTGTCGATCTTGTGCCGCTTTTGTATCGTTGTCCGAATCATTTGGATCTTTTCAAGTAGTTATACGTATTAACTTCTAGTCCCAACAATGTTGCTTCACCCACCTCATCCCAACATATTGGAGAACGACATTTTCGTCCATATATAATGCTTCAAATGGAGCTACACCTATACTTGCTGATAAGCTGTTGTTGTAGGAGAATTCCACCAATGGTAAATACTTATCCCAACCGCCTGAAGTCTAGGACACAGAGTCTTAATATATCTTCAAGAGTTTGAATAGTCCTCTCGATTGTCCGTCCGTTTGGGATGGTATCTTAAACTAAATCGCAAATTGCGTGCCCATAGCTTTTTGCAAGCTAACCCAAAATCTTGAAGTGAATCTTGGGTCACGATCCAAACTATGGATACAGGCATGCCATACAACCTCACAATCTCATTTACGTACATACTAGCAAGACGTTCAAGGAATAAGTCTCCGTGATCGGCAAGAAAAATGAGCAGATTTGGTTAATCTATCAACAATAACCCAAATAGCATTGATGCCTTGAGAAATTGTAGGAAGACCCGTGAATCAAATCCATGGTAATGTGTTCCCACTTCCATTTCGAATCTCAAGTGGTTGCAACGGACCCTTAGGTACTAGATGCTCCACCTTTACACGTTGACAAGTTAAACACATCGAGATAAACTTTGCAATCTCTCTCTTCATATTGTTCCACCAAAATGTATGTCGAAGATCACGATACATTTTAGTACTTCCAGGATGGATTGCAAATGGTGTATTGTGTGCCTCCATCATAATCTTGTACTTCAAATCAGAGTCGTTAGGAACACAAAGTCTAGAGTGGACTCGAAGTATTCCTTCTTCATCAATTCTCGCTTAGGAATAGCTCCTTCTTGTACTTTCTTCTTCATACGCATCGGCTCCTGAATTGGGTGGCTTGAGCGACTTTAGCTTTATCGATTAAAGTCGATTATACTCGTATATCATCACGTGGTACCTAGAGTTTTCATCTCCATCTCTATTATTTATAAATTATATGAAATTAGTCTTTGACAATATCGTACTCGTATTTGTATAATGATCTTCTATTCAACACGTCAGCTACCACGTTCGCTTTTCCAGGATGGCATGGTCAGAACATGTCCTGAAATGAGTCTCCTCTTGAGTTCTTGAAGCTCTTACCACATTCCTTGCTCCATTTGAATTTTGTATCTCTACGAAGTCAATTTGCGTTAATGGAATAGCGATTCGAGAATATCCTTCAACGAATCTCTCGATAATAACCAACTAAGCCTAGAAAGCTACGTATTTCGATTACCGACTTAGGTTGTTCTCATTCGTGACTCATATCCCAATCTTGGATAAGACGTCACAATAACACCTATCGCTTTACTATCACACGAATATGACGTCCCTATAGAGAGTCTCTGCTTGGTGAATTCCACAAAGGAAGTCACAAGATAAAGGCTCGTACCAAATTCTATAGTTGAATTTTTAACTCTCAAGTTCAATAGGAGCCATTCGATATGAGATTTTAGAAATGAGTTTTGTACCGGGGTTCAAAGTCGATACAAAATTTAATATCGAGCTTTGGGAGTAAGCGAAATTCTTCAGAAATACGTCGGGAAAAATCAATAACAACAGAATATTATTCAAATCGACGTATCTTTATTCAAATCCATAACATGGACTAAGAAAATTTGACATCCGTAATAAACGAATGACTTCATGGCTTGATATGAAAATGTTTGACTACAATGGTTTGATTGCTTGAATTGAATAACAAAGTTGCTTAGAATATGAAAACTAACAACCTTACAAAAGCAATCAATTTGGCATGATGAGTAGTTAACCTTAAAATCACATCAAAAGCAAATATCTCTATAGAAATAAGGTTAACGTGTAATGTGATAGTGCCAACTGAATCAAGCAAGATTTCTAAACAACGGATGTAATGAAAGTTTCTCCTAATGGAGTCTCCATAAATAAATTCAAAGTCTAATTTCTCCGTAGTCAAGTTCAAACGCTGAGCGCAAAACAAGAGAGATAAAAGAATGGGTAGAACCCTAGATTCTAGTAAGGTATAAACTTCGCAAGAATTTATAATTAACTAACCCATGCTAACCGTTCGGGTTCCTCGTATTTTGACCCCATCCACGACAAACGCTTCTTCCAGAACCGCCGACTTTGACTTTTCATGTCCGCCTTCTGGTGCCAACGTCCCAACTGGACTTGATTTCGCTATAGGACAAAATCTAGCTATGTGACCATCTTTTCCACAACTAAAACATATCTTGGAAGGCTTTGAACAGTTTGACCTTATATGTCCCTCCTCTCCGCATCTGTAGCATCTAAATCGGTGATCGTTTCTCTTCCCTAGAATTTGTTCTTTGGTCTTGATCTTTGCTTCGACGCCTCTTCCGTCATTGTTAAATCTTCTTTTTAGATTGGACATCTCTTTCCATAATATCAACGCTCATGCAAGCGGCTTTTACCCATGCATCACTCATTCTCACTCGTTCAGTTATTTCTTCTTTCAGCTCAGATTCCAGCTTTATCATCTTATACTCTGCCAAAGAGTGCTTCTGTTCAAGCATCACATATCGGGTAACACAAGCTTGAATCGTTGCATCCTTTTGCTCCACACGCCTCGCAATTGCAATTCTTGACCGCTTCTTCTAACTCATGAATACGATTTTGCAATTCTATATTTTGATCATAAAATACCTCTAATAAACTCTCTTCGTACCTCTTCTTCCTCACTCTCAATTTATTACCTCTGTGACTATCTCGGGTGCACTATCAATTCTTCACTCACCACATGGATATCTCTAATTCCTTCTTCGCCTGACATCACATTATCCTGGTTTGGCGATTAGAGGTGTCTCCACGATCTCATTCACTCCATTGTTAACGTTCTCAAATTTGCCATTCTTAAAACTATCATAAAACAAGGGTTAATTAAATAAATTAACAAATCACATAATACCCCTATATTATGACCAACCAACAAATAAGCTTAGGTAGGACACACTAGAGAAGGTTTTACTCGTTTCTCCCCTCCTAGTTCTATTCCCCGATCTCCGCCAGAGATCATATCCCTAAGCTCTGATACCAACTGTGACGCCCCCAAAATAGGTATACACCACACCCATTCTGAGTCGCCAAATACATGGTACAGAAACAACTACAACTTTATTATTACAACAGTAAAACTGTGAGTTTAAATACAAATATTATCTTCTAGACAATATCTATACTCAAATAAATCCCCATCACATTTATTGATACATTATTTTACAAAAATGGTGAGGACTACTAAACAATCCTTTCTAAAACCTTCATTCCATACCCCGACTAGTACTCGCTACATTCTCGCCTCCTGAGAAGAAAAATGGAACAACAAGGAAAAGGTGAGGTTAAACTAGCCCAGTAAAGAATACTATGACTAAGATAATATACAACAAATTATCGTTAGTCTCCAACAGGAAAAATCGATAGAATACAATAGACAACAAGTTTCGGATCAATATTCATGCAATGAAATAATAATTCATGAAAGAGTTACGTAGAGAATGAAATCTACTATAATCTATGAATTTAACGGTCCATCATCAATATTTTATCCTGTAACATCAATCAATATTCATCTCAAATCAAATATTCATCTTTGCACTACGAGCCAAAGATATTCATCAATCGGTCATGTTCATCTCAACACTGCTCATCTTTGCACTACAGGCCAAAGATATTAATCAGTCGGTCATGTTCATCTCAACACCTGTTCATCTTTGCACTACAGGCCAAAGATATTCTTCAGAAATCATTCATCTTTGCACTACAGGCCAAAGATATTCTTTAATATCATCATTTAAGACTGAGGATGATGAAAAATATTTTTAAAGAAACGAATCCAGTGAAACAAAATGACAAGGATTAAGGATTAAGGATTCGTACTTTGTTTTATCCATGTCCAACAATACCTCAAAAATAATCATAGTCTTTGTAAAATTCAAGAATGATCAAAACATGGATACAATCAAAGCTAGTATCCGAATAGATATTTTGGACAAAAAGAAGAAATTTTATTTTTCGATGAATAGTTCAGATATCGTGAATAGTCAGTAGTATCGTGAATAAGTAACTCACACCAAAAGATAGAAATTCCACAAAAAAACATTTTCACGCTTCATGAATAGTACTCGTGAATAGTAACTCATGAATAGTAACTCATGAATAGTAACTCGTGAATAGTAACTCATGAATAGTAAACCCATACATGAAAAAGTTCCAAATTTGATAAAAAGTTCCAACCAATATTTCAAAGATAATGATATTGAAGAAATAATATCATTTGAGAAGAAAATAACATCCCTTACCTCAAAGAATCGAGATTTCTTGGAAGGAAAGGTCGGAAGTGATCTTTGAATGAAACTTATCTTGAACAAAGAACTCTCAAAGTATCTAATTACTCACAAAATACGCTCAATAATATAGAGAGAGAAAGAGAAAACTTTGTTTACGGTGTGATTTTCAATTCTAACTTAGCCATCTATTTATAGGAAAATGTTAGCCCATTGAAGCGCACTTGACACCACTACACAGTGGCTTTACACTCGCTACTATTGCCACCCACCACATTTGAAATAAAATTCAGCACATTTTTTCACCAACCACAAGTGGGGCCCACCAATTCTAGAATTTTCCACCAAAATCATTTATAACCTAATTTACAATCAGTCACCTCTTAAAATTCATAATAAATTATACGCTCATCTTTAATTCGGTTCAAAATTTGTTGACATATACTCAACTTATATATGTATAACATATCCAAAAATTACAACGATCCAACTATCAAATTAAAAATTATAACTCACGCAATATATCGTAAAAAAATCTTGATTTGATTTTAATACCTCCATTCCGACAAAAAATACCGATAAAACACCTCAACATTAAATCCTTCAATTATAACCACATATAATAAATAAATCCATCATTTATATCCATATCAAATAAATATTTTCTTATCATATAAATCAATAATTAATTATTCCCAAATAATATTACGAATCACAATTATGACAACCAGGCGCCTCCTGAAAGAGGGGCTTTTCGATAAGGATTTCTCCTCTTCGGCGGCGCAATTAGGTGACCAAACCTCTCCTTAGATGTAACTTTCTAGACATTGCTAATAATGTTATCTAATAATATTATTCAAATAATATGAATTATTGATCCGATAATGGGAAATCTTCATGCAATGATAATTATTGAAACAAAGAATAATATAAAATACCAACGCAAAGAATTATTGAATCAATAAAATAAAATAATCGAATAATAATTACATTGTAACAATTATTGAGTAGTGCCTTCTTACGTAAGGATCAATAATTGATGCAATACCGTGTCTTCTTGCTTCAACAACGCAGATTAGTGTGTTTTAACCACCGGGTATTCCAACAAGATATTAACGGTAAAAATTACGCCGTTATTTTAAACAACTTATATTTGTCGCTTTCCTCATCCAATCGCTTTCCGTTATGGGGCCCACACGTATCATACCGCTGCACGAATATTCCCCGACAGATTTAATATTCCACGACCAAACGAATATTCCCCGACAAAAATGAATATTTTATAACCACTTGCTTATTTTGAAATATTTGCGTATTTTACTCCTAACTATCCACATTAATCAAATCAACCCTTACTATTTCAAAATAATAAATAAAGGAAATTCCTTTTTATTTAAAAAAATTTCGGGGTCTTACATTAATTGCTACTAATTCACATGCTTATATAACTATTTGTTCACATGTGTGTACTATTGAATCACATTCTTATATTATTAGGAGAGTTGGTGCAAGATTGATAATACTTGCATGATTAAGTTAAAAATGGAGGTACAGATGGAGGTACTATACTATAATTCGTATTTTCACATGTCTAGAACTATTGAATCACATGATTGAACTATTGATTCACATTATTTACTAGTAGGGGAGGTGGTGCAAGTTTGATAATACTTGTAGGACTAAATTAAAAAGGAAGAAAAAGAGGAAGGTATTGTACTATAATTTTTTGAGCCCCAAAGCGTGCAATTATCGAAACTATATTTTTCTATAAATAGAAGCTCATTCTTCCTTCATTTCTCACCAATTCCCTAAAGCTATAGAGTAATTATTATAGAGAGAAATTATAGAGAGAAAGAAGAAGAAAGTCCGCACTTCTCTATTCCAAAGATCCACTTTTATTCTAAGGTAAGGGGGTATTATTTCTTTTATATTCATGAAGAGAACTTCATTATTCCACTTTTTATTATTACATTAGAATAATCTATATATCTGAGCTACCCTATACTTGGTGAAATTCTTACATTATTCTATTCCTTATTATTATGTTGGAATAACTTTGTTTATCGCAAGTATCGCATACATGGTGAAATTCTTCTATTATTTCGTTCTTTATTATTCTATCTAATATCATATGCATCTGCGTTTACGTCGGACTGGTTCCATTATTTATTATTCTATCTAATATCACATCATCGCGCTTACGTAATAACTCGGTTCCATTATTTATTATTCTCGCCTTAAATATCACGTGCGTGCGTTCTGGCGGGACTGTTCCATCATTTATTATTCCGCTGGGAATAACTTTGTCGAGTCTTGATCTATCGCATTTGCATGGTGAATCCTTTTGTTATTCCATTCTTTATTATTCTATTGGAATAACCTGTCTATGTGGATTACCACATGCATGGTGAATGATCCTTTGTATTCATTCCTTATTAAATTGTAGAAATGATCTGTCTAAGTGGATTACCGCATGGCGGATAAAAATCCATTTGCAGTTTCGTATATTCTTTTATACTCGGGTATTCGGGGCACTTTTCGTGTCAGATTACTATTCACTAGTTATTATTCACGGGTTACTATTCACCCAAATTATTATTCACTCGGGTATTTGGGGTACTTTTCATGTCGGGGTACTATTCATGAGAAGTACTATTCACCCGAAAAATATATTTTTTTTCTGTCCAAATTATTTTTGATACAAAAATATTATTCTTGAATTTTACTCCACAAAGCAATATCATGTTGACAATTTAGACGTTATTAATTCCTGGATAAATTAATTCTTGAACTTGTTTTATTGAATTATTATGTCATTGTCATCATCCTCATGTTTATATTATGTTAAGAGTTATCTATGGCCTGTAGTGCATAGATGGACTTGGTATGATTATGACCAGGGATTATTTGGTATAATCATGACCGTAATGTTACAAATGATGTGGAAAAAGTCTTCATTAGCCCATAGTGCATTGATGGACAATTTTTGGTATGCTTATGGCTATGGATTCTCTTCGGCCAAGGAAGCAAAGATGAATTATTTTATGGCGTGATCAGGATCGTTGATGAAAACACGATTATCTTTGGCCCGTAGTGCATGGATAATTCGTGGTCGTGATACTAAATAATATCCTTGGCCTGTAGTACATGGATGATTTGATGATGTGGATTTTTTATTAAGCTAAGTCTCAGCGATAAAAATTGATGAAAACATTTTAAATCATAGAAGATAGTAGATTTTATTCTCTACTTGACTCTTCTAATGGATTGCTTGTTCCGCTGCAGTTAAACTTGATGTTTATTATATTTTATCAGTTTAACATTGCTGAAGGCTAATGATAATTTATCCTGCATTACCTTAGTCATAATATTTCTTACTGGGCTTGTTGAGCTCACTCTTTCTTTCACTGTTCTCTTCAGGAAATGAGAATATAGCTGGGACGAGTCGGGGAACGGAGTGACGGTCCAGATGATAGCATTAGTAGTCATCACTATGGCATGACATGAAATATATAATTGTATTGAGGACCTAAGATGTGTGTGTCATATTTTATACGTCACTTAATAATTGATTTTGGTGAACAACAATAGGGTGATGAGAACCCGACCCTGAAAGCGTCAAAAGTGCACCGCAGTAAAATAAAGAGAACATAAATCTTCTCATGTCCCTTTGGAGACTTGAAATATTTACTGCTGTACTTTACATGGCATGTATTAATTTGAATATGAATATTATCGTATTATATACATTATAATATTTATATTAAAACTCACAGTATATATGTCGTCGTATTTTGCACGACTGTTGTAAAATTAAGTTGTATTTGAATTTATGTACCATGTATTTGGCGACTCAAGATGAGTGATGAATACCTATTTTGGGGGCGTCACAGAATAATTCTTGGTCATAATCATACCAATCAATAGTCCATCTATGTATACGGGCTAAAGATGACTTTCATCATAATATAAGCACGAGGATGATGACAATGATATAAGAATTCAATTAAATGAAAGTAAATGATAAATTTTAAAGATTTATAATTTAATTTATCCAGAATTCAATAATGTCCTAATTTTTAACATGATACTGCTTTGTGGAGTAAAATACAAGAATAATATTGTATCAAAAATAATTTAGACAGAAAAAAATCAATTTTTTTCATGAATAGTACCTGAGTGAATAGTACCCGAGTGAATAGTACCCCGTGAATAGTACTTCAAAAATAGTACCCCGTGAATAGTACCCCGACATGAAAAGATCAAAATTTATCAAGAATGTCCAAAAAAATATTTCAGTGGAACGATACTAGATAAAACGCAAATTTCAAGGATATTCCACTAATTTCAAGGAGTATAGAAGCAATACTTTAACAAAATGAGTATAGAAATCAGAATCTGAAACGAAATAATATTACTTATGTGACGCCCCCAAAATAGGTATACATCACCCATTTTGAGTCGCCAAATACATGGTACATAATACAACTACAAACTTAATTATACAACTGTCGTGTAAAATACGACAAAATATAGCTGAGAGTTTAAACAAGAATATTGCCTTTTAGACAATATTCACACTCAATGGAGTCCTCATTACAATTATTATCACACTATTTTATAAAAATAGTGAGGACTACTATAGCCACCATCTCGGACCATCACTCCATTCCTCGACTAGTCCCAGCTATATATTCTCATTTCCTGAAGAGAACAGTGAAAGAAAAGGGTGAGCTCAACTGGCCTAGTAAGAAATATTGACTAAGATAATGCAGAATAAATTATCGTTAGCCTTCAACAGTGTTAAACTGATAAAATATAATAAACATCAAGTTTAACTGCAAGAGTCAAGTAGAGCATAATATCTACTATCCTCTATGATTTAAAAGTTTATCATCAATTTTATCCATGTAATACTCATTAACAGTTCTTTATTATACCCAAGACAAAGAGAACTTTCATCACCTGTCTTCACCTGAACCACCAAATATTTTAGTTAAATTCACAATTCATGTTTATAATAATGTGAATCAATAGTTCCTTCTTGCCACAAAGGCTTAATAGAACGTTTACTCATTATCCTTATCCCAAATGCTAAAGATATTCAAATATAATAACAATGATCATACCAACCAGTTGTCTATCTATGACGCCCCCAAAATAGGTATACATCACCTATTCTGACTCGCCAAATACATGGTACAAAATACAAAATAAGTCCTCAATACATTTATTAACACACTATTTCATAGAATAGTGAGGACTACTAAAACTATCATCTGGACCGTAACTCTGTTCCCCGACTAGTCCCTACTACGTTCTCATTTCCTGAAGAGAACAATGAAAGTAAAAGGGTGAGCTCAACTAGCCCAGTAAGAAATATTATGACTAAGATAATGCAGAATAAATTATTTTAGCCTTCAACAATGTTAAATTGGTACAATTTAAACAAACATCAAGTTTAACTGCAGCGGAATAAGCAATCCATTAAAAGAGTCAAGTAGAGAATAAAATCTACTATCTTCTATGATTTAAAAGGTTTTCATCACTTTTATTGTTTGAGACTCGACTAATAAATAAATCACATCATCCCTGCACTACGGCCAAGGATATTCATTAGTATCCCAACCACAAATTATCCATGCACTACAGGCCAAGGATATTCGTGTATTCTTCAATGGTCATGATCATGCCAACAACTGTCCATCAATGCACTACGAGCCAACGAGGACTTTTACCACATCATTTGTAACATTACGGTTAATTATCTTAGAATAATAATCCTCGTCATAATCATACCAAGTTCATCCATGCACTATAGGCCCACATATGACTTTCAACATAATATAAACATGAGAATGATGACAATGATATAAGAATTAAACAAGTTCAAGAATTAATTTATCCAGGAACCAATAACGTCCAAATTGTCAACATGATACTGCTTTGTGGAGTAAAATTCAAGAATGCTCGGAAGAATATTTCCATGAAAAGATCTTTGGATGAAACGCAAATATCCGTGATATTCTACTAATTTCACGAAGTATAGAAGCGAAAACTTTAACCAACCGAGTATAATAAAGAATGGAATAACAAAAGAAATCACCGACATCGATAGATCGCACAAACAAAGTTATTCCAACGTAATAATAAATAACGGAATCCGGTCATGCGTAACGCACGACATGTGATATTCCAATGAATAATAAATAATGGAACGGTGCGTGCGTAAGCATGCGGACATGATATTCCAATGTAATAATAAATAATAGAATCCGGGTCATGCGTAAACGCACGCATGAAGATGTTCCAACAGAATAATAAAGAATGGAATAACAGAAGAATTTCACCATGTATGCGGTACTTCGCATAGAAAGGTTATTCAAACATAATAATAAAGAATGGAATAACATAAGAATTTCACCAAGTATGCGGTACTTCGCATAGACAGGTTATTCCAACATAATAATAAAGAATGGAATAACAGAAGAATTTTACCAAGTATGCGGTACTTCGCATAGACAAGTTATTCCAACATAATAATAAAAAATGGAATAACAGAAGAATTTCACCAAGTATAGGGTAGTCCACGTATACAGGTTATTCCAATAGAATAATAAAGAATGGAATAACAGAAGTTCTTCATGAATACAAAAGAAATAATACCCCTTACGAGTATTGAAAGAAAATAGTTCTCTTCATGAATACGAAAGAATAATACCCCTTACAAGTATTGAAAGAAAATAATTCTCTTCATGAATACGAAAGAAATAATACCCCTTACCTTAGAAGAAACTGGATATAGGAGTAGTGAAGTAGCAGAATACTTTTTTTCTTTCTCTCTATAGTTTCTCTCTCTAGAGTTTCAGTGATTTCGTAAGAAATAATGAAGGAATGAGCTTCTATTTATAGGAGAATGAACTGAATAGTAACTAATTCATGAACGGTCCAGATTGATTTACTTTTAAACGGACGATCCATATTAATTTACTATGCAGTATTAATATAATATTCTAATAAAACAAAATCTTTTAAATAAAATATAATATATTCTATTTATAATCTAACAAAACGAATAACTTTATAAAAGTATTTTATTTTATATAAAAGATTTTACTATGCAAACACTATGTAGGTACTATGCAAACATTATGCATAATAGAATAATATATATTCTATTTATAGTCTAATAAAACGAATAACTTTATAAAAATATTCTCGCTTTTATATAAAAAAGATTTTACTATGCAAATATTTATACATAATAGAATATTATATATTCTATTTATAGTCTAAAAAATGAATAACTTTATAAAAGTATTCTATTTTGTATAAAAAGATTTTACTATCATCTGAACACTATGCAGTAACTATCTGAAAACTATGCATAATAGAATATTATATATTATATTTATAGTCTAATAAAATGAATAACTTTATAAAAGTATTCTATTTTATATAAAAAAAATTCTGTTTTATTACATTTATAATAATAATAAAACAAAATTTATCACCTTTATATTATAATTCACAATATTAATCGATCAGGTTATTCCCAGGAAAGAGGGGGCTTTCCAATAAGGATTTCTCCCTATTGGCGCGCAATTAGGTGACCAAACCTCTCCTTGGCAGAACTTCTAGACGTCGTTAATATTGCAAATAATAATATTAATCACTTTGTTATCTTAATTATTGATTTAATAATATATAATATTGACAATAATTGAATCAAATAACGTAAGATACTATAAAACAATTACTATAGCAATAATTGAACAAAGCTGAGTGACTTCTCACATAAGCATTAATAATCAAAACTGTGTGCTATTATGTAACCACGCGTATTACTGTACTTTTAACACCGGGTGTTTTAACAGTTAACGGTAAAAATTTCGCCGTTATTTTCATAAAATATTTTTGTCATTTTCTTAATCCGACAATAATTCTGTTGCGGGGTCTACTAATGATTGTTCCATTGTACGAATATTCCCTGTTAAAACGAATATTTCCCGACCAATCGAATATTATATAACAACTTGCGTACTTTGCAAAATTTATAAATATTACCCACAACTATAACATTATATCAAATTCATTCCATTATATTAAAAAAAATATTTTGAGAAATTTAAATCTTTATTCATAAAATTTGGGGTCTCACAATCTCCCCTCCTTATGAAATTTTGCCCTCAAAATTTACTTACATACCTGGTATGCCGAAGAGATGAGGATACCTTGACTTCATTTCAGATTCTAACTCTTGAGGTATAACCTTTGAGTGTTGAATACGATCCCTCTTATCCAAGATTTTAACACGTATCTCCTCATAAGTTAAATCTTTTGCTATATCGTCTACTTCTAATTTAATAATGTGGTTTGGGTCATCCACATAATTACATAACATCGATACGTGAAAAATTTTATGAACACGCGACATATTTGGCGGTAAAACGAGTCTATAGGCCACAGTTCCTACTCGATAGAGGATTTTAAATGGGCCAATTAAATCAAGGGTTGAGATTTCCTCTATTCATCGACTCTTGCTTTTAGAATAACGCCTTCTTGAACCTTCTTCTTCTTATTCATCAATTCCAGGTCTGTAGCTTGAGTGACTTTAACTTTATCGACTAAAGTCGGTTCTAATCGTATATTCGTTATCTTCACGTGGGTCCCTAAAGTCTTTAACTCTATCTTCATCATTTGTAAGTTATACGAAATGGGTTTTTGTGTTAACAACATCGCACTCGTAAACGCATACGATCTTCTACTCAACACGTCAGCTACCTCGTTCGTTCTTCTATAATGATATTGAATGGTATAATCATAATTTTCAACAGCTTGAGCCAACGTCCTTGGCGCATGTTACGTTCGTTTTAGTTGAAGAAATATTTAAGGGTTGAAGAAATGGGTTTTGTACTGGGGTCAATACAAAATTCGATTTCACGCTCTAGGGGTAGGCTAAGAAGTCTTCAAGAATACATCAGAAAATTTATTAACAATAGAAATACCATTCAAAACCGTGACTCTCATCCCAAGACTTGGATAACACGTCACATTGATACCGATCAACTTGTCACCGTTATTCATGACATCGCCTAAAGAAAGTCTGGCTTCGGTGCATCCCAAGACTTGGAAGTCACCAGCGAAAGGCTCGGGGCTCTTTACTTATGGCTTGATATAACAATGATTAACTTTAGTGGCTTGGTTGCTTGAATTCGCATAACAGGTTGGTTAGGAATATAAAAGCTAACAACCTTACGAAAAACATGATGAGTAGTTAACCAATTGATTCCTAAAATCACATCAAAGGCAAGTATTTTCAAAGAGATAAGATCGACAGGTAACGTGAAAGTGTCGATTTGAATCAAACAAGATTTATAAACAGTGGAGGTAACGAAGGTTTCTCTTAACGGAGTTTCAACCGATAAGTCAAAGTCTAATTTCTCCGGAGTCAAATTTAAACGTTGAGCGCAAGCAAGAGAGATAAAATAATGGGTAAAACCGGTATCTAATAAGGTATAGACTTCGCAAGAATTTATAATTAACTAATCCGTGCTAACTTCGATCGGGTTACTCACTTTTTTGAGAAGTCACAAAAAACGCTCTTCCTGAAACCACCGACTTTGTTTTGTCCGTATCCGCCTTTGGTGCCACCATTCCAGCTGGACTTGACTTTGGTGCACGATTAAATCGGGCTAAGTGACCTTCTTTTCCACAATTGCAACATGCTTTGGACTGTATCACGCAGTTTGGACTGATATGTCCCTCCCCTCCGCATTTGAAGCATACAATTGGTGGTCGTTCTCTTTCCTTGAAAACGGGTGTTGGAGCTGCTATCTTTCTATCGTTGCTGAACCTTCTCTTCTTGAAATTTTCACTTCTATTATCTTGGTCATGATTACCTCCGAAGTGGTTACCGTTCTTAGCATGATAATTCCCCCCACGATGGTTATCATTGTTCCGATGGCCGTTGCCATCGGTAAGATTATTATCGTGTTGTTGATCATTACCTTTTGGTTGTGCTGACTCATTATCACGCTCCAATAACTGAGCCCTATTCACAATATCTGAATATAAACAAAGTTTATGAGAAATAAGGTATTGACGTATATCGGGTTTCAAACCTCGCAGAAACATTCGCGTCATTCGCTCCTCATTATCGACCAAATGGGATGCAAACCGAGATAACTCTGCAAATTTAGACTCGTATTGCGACACGGTCATATTGTTTTGCTCCAACTTGATAAACTCCACCTCCTTCATATGACGAATATTTTCGGGAAAGTACTTGTCGTTGAACAGCTCTTGGAACTTCTCCCAAGACATCTTGAGTCGTCGCCAGTGAGTACGCTTCTGATTTCCACCAAGAATCGCTTCTTCACGCAACATAAAGGTGGCAAAGGGAACCTTTTACTCCTCGAAGCATCCCAAGACATCAAATATCTCGGTGATCTGCTTTAACCACGTCTCTGCCTTAAGTGGTTCTGGCTTTCCCAAAAACTCTGGTGGTTCCAGCTGTGAGAACCCAGATTTTATGAATAAATATTTAATTTTCTCGAAATATTTTTTAAATATTATGGTGTGGAATTGATATAATGTTATAGTTGTGGGTAGTATTTAAAAATTTTGCAAAGTATGAAAGTTGTCAGATTATATTCGATTGGTCGGGGAATATTATTTTTTTGGGAATATCCGTACGACGACACAATCATTGGTGAAATCACAACGGAAGTACTGTCGTAGTTAGAAAAAGACAAAAATATTTTATGAAAATAACGGCGGAGGTTTTACCATTAAAACTGTTGAACTACCCGGTGGTAAAAGTACAGTAATACGTGTGGTTGCATGGTAGCACACGATATTAATTATTGATGCTTACGTGAGAAGTCACTCAGTTATACTCAATTATTGCTGCAGTAATTGCCGCATCATATCTCTCATATTATTGATTCAATTATTGTCCTAGTATCATCTGCATAAAATGTTATTTTATTATATCAATAATTGAGACGACAAAGTTATTCATATTATAAATTACAATATTTACAATGTCTAGAAGTTCTGTCAATGAGAGGTTAGATACTCTAATTGTGCGCCAATACGGAGAAATCCTTATTGGAAATCCTCCTCTTTCCTGGGAATGACCTGGTTGATAAATATTGTGAGTTATAATATTAACGATGAATGTTGTTCGGAGTTGAATTTGAAGACGCGGACGTGATATTTGAGTCCGGAACGACGAAATTAGTAAAAATAGTCTATAAACACAAAATTTTCCGGAATTCACTATTTGGTCAAAAAGTCAACAGTTGACTTTTTCAGGAAAAGTCAAACTTCAAAATTTCAAAATTTATATTTTTGATAAAAATAATTTCATAGTGTTGGAATTGTTTGTGTTAGTGAAAATTGACATTTATTTCGATAATAATTGATGTCTGGAGATTATATCGACCAGTCGGGTAATTAACCAGATAAATGAGCAATTGATTGCTATTAATTCACATGATTATAACTATTTGTTCACATGTGTGTACTATTGATTCACATTCTTGTTACTATTAGGGGAGTTGGTGCAAGATTGATAATACTTGCATGACTAAGTTAAAAATGGAGGTATACTGTAATTAATTTTTCACATGATTTTACTATTGAGTCACATAATTTTACTATTGATTCACATGATTTACTATTAGGGGAGTTGGTGCAAGTTTGATAATATTTGGATGACTGAATTAAAAATGAAAGAAAAGTTGGAGGTATGGTACTGTAATATTTCGAGCCCCAAAACGTGCAATTATCGAAACTATGTTTTTCTATAAATAGAAGCTCATTCTTCTTCATTTCTCACCAATTCACTAAAGCTATAGAGCAATTATTATAGAGAGAAATTATAGAGAAAAGCTATAGAGAGAAAATCTATAGGGAAGAAGAAGAAGAGAAGTCTGCTACCTCACTACTCCTATATCCAGTTTCTTTCCAAGGTAAGGGATATCATTATTGTGGTAAGGGATATTATTTGTTGTACCCGTAAGGGGTGTTATTCTTTCTTATTCATGAAGAGAACTTCTGTTATTCCATTATTCTGTTTGAATAACCTGTATACGCGGCATACCCTATACATAGCCTGTATAAGTGGCATACCTATACTTGGTGAAATCCTTCTGTTATTCCATTCTATATTATTATGTTGGAATAACCTGTTTATGCGAAGTACCGCATACATGGTGAGATTCTGCTATTATTCCGTTCTTTATTATTCTGTCGGAATATCCTGTCGCATGTGAATTTCACTTCGACCTAGTTCCATTATTTATTATTCTGTTGGAATAACTTTGTATCTGTGACATCACATTGTATACTTGGTGATGTATGTTGTTGTTCCATTATTTAATATTCTGTTGGAATATCCTGTTTGTGTGTTTTACACCGGACCTGGTTTCGTCTTTATTATTCTGTCTTTATTATATGTTAGAATAACCTGTAAATGCGAAGTAATACATACATGGTGAAATTCTATTTTTATTCCATTCTTTACTATTCTGTTGGAACATCCTGTCGGTGTGAATTTCACCTGACCTGGTTCCGTTCTTTATTATTCTGTTGGAAATAACCTGTCTGTGCGGTCTCTATCGCATGCATGGTGAATCCTTCTGTTATTGGATTCTTTATTATTCTGTTGGAATAACCTGTCTATGTGAATTACCACATGCATGATGAATGGTCCTTTGTATTCATTCCTTATTAAATTATGGAAAAGATCTGTTTGCGTTGATTATGATGAGAGTCATAATAAAAGCATTGGACTAATGAAAATCAAGGGTATATGAAGTATTAGTAAGTGTTTTGATGAGTTATATTGGTTATTATGAGAAAACATGAAAGTTTCTTAGAAATCACAAAGGGTTGAAAAATCAGATTTTGGTGTAAACGTAACATGAAATTCAATTGACCATATCTCCTATTATATTTCGAATTTTTGAGTGTGGTCAAGTCCTAGAGTTAGATCTATGAGTTTTGTAACATCTCCAAGTGGAATCACTGGAAAAGGTATTGTAGATTTTCGTGTGGACTGATTTTAGCAAAGGAGTGCAAAGCTGGAAATTACCAAAAAACTACTGATCTTATTTTTAAAAGGGCATTTTCGGCCACTTAATTTATGAGAAAAATTCTAACCTTTTGGGACATGAAAGTATATGGTATAAAGAACCTCCTGTCCAAAAATGAGCTCATTCTGACTTAAAATGAGCAAGTTATGATCGTTTTAATATTTAGATTTTTTCGACGAAACACGCTATAACTGGAGTTCTATAACTCAGATGACCATGAAATTTAAACTGGAAGCTCACATTAACATGTGTTAGATTCTGTCAAGATTTGGGAATTTTTGGAGTTAACCTTGAGGTAGTTAAATTCTTAAGGAATTAATTGAAAATTGATTTTTGAAAAATAGTAAATGAATTTTAAAAACTCCGAGAAAAATATATTTTCATTATGGGACTATATTGTGCTAAATCCCAAAAAATAAATATTTTTGGGACTGATTTGGTATTTTTCATGAAAATAGTTTAGTTTCAAAAATATGAATTAAATATGTTATGTGAAGTAACAAAGTTGGAAAATAGGATTTTGTGGCTTGAAAATCCTATATAAGGTATATGCATATTGTTGATGAGGAATTTGATCATTGGTGATGAAATCTTATGAGTATGGCATTCTTGAATGATTAAATGAATTAATTGGTAAAGTGTAAACATTTGAAATAAATTGTTTAGAAATTTAAGAAGTGATTAAAACATTGTTATGATATTAACAATATTAGATTATGAATTTATTATGTGATTGATAATAGTTGGATAAATTTAAAGTCTTTAATATTTATCCTTGTTTTCAGTTGATTAATGTTTATATCATTGTCATCATCATCATGCTTATATGGTGATAAAAGTTATCTTTGGCTTACGTATGAAGATGGACTGTTGATTATTGAAGTGTATATCTTTGGGCTTACGTGCAAAGATGGATTGTTGATTATTGGTTTTATTGTTGTATATCTTGGGCTTACGTGCAGAGATGGACTGGGTATGATTATGATCAGGGATTATTCGGTATAGTCATGACCATTGATGATTTAATGAATTTCCTTGATCCGTAGTGCAGGGATGATTCGATGATGCGGTTCAATTACAGGGGTAAACCATTATTGGTGGACTTTTAACATGGAGAAGATAATAGACACGATTCTCTATTTGACTCTTTAATGGATTGCTTCGTTCAAAAACTATGGTTGAAAAGTTTTATCATCTACCATATGTTCTAAATCTTTGAGTTATTATTAATGAAAACTATTGATAATGTAATTATCTTAGTCATGATATTTTTCTTTGGGCTAGTTGAGCTCACCCTTTTGCTTCACAATTCCTTTCATGTAATAAGAGTATAAGGAATATAACGGTCGAGCGAGGATAAATAGAGGAATAGAGAACTTTAGTGGTCATAAATTTGTTGAGGTGTTATCCGAGTTTAAGGGATAGAAGTCACAGTTGGTATCAAAGCCAGAAAAGAGCCCTCGAGCCTTTATCTGGTGACTTCCAAGTCTTGGGATGCAAATATAACTTTCCGTAGGGGAATTTGAGTGATAACGGTGGAAAGTTGATAGGTCCATTGAGAAGGTTGTTGTCGAGGCACCATGCGTGTTATTACATTGTATTAAAACTCATTGTTAATGTTTATCGTATTCTATACGACAGTTCAACAGTTGTATAAATGAAGTTTGTATTTGAATTTTGTACCATGTATTTGGCGACTCAAAATGGGTGATGAATACCTAATTTTGGGGGCGTCATAGTTGGTATCAATGCTTATGGATATGATCCCTGGCTGAGATTTGAGACAAAAACTAGGAGGGGAGAGACGGGGAATTGCTTCGCTAGTATGACCTACCTAAGTTTATTTGGTATTTAATTGGTCGGTCAGAGTATAGGGATAATATGTGATATGATAATTAACCCTTGTTTTGGGACAGTGTTTGAAAATGGCATCTAAAAATGTTGAGATAAGCAATGGAGCAAAATAATATGGCCATATCGCAGTATGAGGCTAAGTTGGCGGAGTTATCTCGGTTTGCATCCCATTTGGTCGATAGTGAGGAGCGAATGACGCGAATGTTTCTAAGAGGTTTGAAACCCTATATACGTCAATACCTCATCCTCATGTTTATATTATGTTGAAAGTCATCTGTGGCCTGTAGTGCATAGATGGACTTGGTATGATTATGACCAGGGATTATTCGGTATAATCATGACCGTAATGTTATAATGTTATAAATGATGTGGTAAAAATAGATGGACTTGGTATGATTATGACATCTTTATTCGTCGTGCATAGATGGACTTGGTATGATTATGACCGATGGATTATTCGATTATAATCATGATAATAATAATGTTATAAAATGATGTGGTAAAAGTCATCTTTGGTCAGTAGTGCATAGATGGACTTGGTATGATTATGACCGTGGATTATTCGGTATAATCATGATCAGTAATGGAAAACACGAATATCCTTGGCAGTAGTGTATGGATAATTCGTGGTCGTGATACTATTAAGTCGAGTCTCAACATTATTGGTTTTACTGATTGTATATCTTTGGCATGTAGTGCAAAGATGAACTATTGATTATTGTTATCGATTTGTATATCTTTAGTAGTAGTCAAAGATGAATTTATTAATATGATTATGAAAGGGAATTGTGATTTGGTATAACCATGATTTTTGATGTTTCGTAAAGATAGGTGATGTAAATTATCTTCTTCCTTGGGTGCGAAAAGAATTCAGAATCACAATTATGATTATGAGTTATTCATATGATTGTGGACAGGAATTATTGATTGATGTTATAGGGATATGGTCACTGGCGGAGATATTAGTCTAGAACTAGGAGGGGAGAGACAAGTAATATACTTCGCTAGGGTGTGACTTACCTAAGCCAAAATTTTTACTTGATAAGTTGACAATTTGTGATATGTCAATTAACCTTTGTTTTGAAGGTATATTTTAGAATGATATCTGAAATACAGGAGATGAGCAATATGATAAAGAGGATATAACCGGGAAGGTACAATCCGAAAAGAAAGCAAGGTATTCTCATCTCTTCAAACTATCAGGTACGTACGTAAATTTCGAGGGCAAAATTCCATAAGGAGGGGAGATTGTGAGAACCCAGATTTTATGAATAAACATTTAATTTTCTCAAAATATTTTTTAAATATTATGGTGTGGAATTCATATAATGTTATAGTTGTGGGTAGTATTCAAAAATTTTGCAAAGTATGCAAGTTGTCAGATTATATTCGATTGGTCGGGGAATATTCTTTTTGTCAGAAATATCCGTACGATGGAACAATCATTGGTGAAACCACAACGGAAGTATTGTCGTAGTTAGAAAATGACAAAAATATTTTATGAAAATAACGGCGGAGGTTTTACCGTTAAAACTGTTGAACTACCCCATGGTAAAAATACGATGTCTGGCGGTGGTTGCATGGTAGCACACGGTATTGATTATTGATGCTTACGTGAGAAGTCACTCAGTTATACTCAATTATTGTTACAGTGATTGCTGCATCATATCTCTTATATTATTGATTCAATTATTGTCACAGTATCATCTACATAAAATGTTATTTTATTATATCAATAATTGAGATGACAAAGTTATTCATATTATAAATTGCAATATTTACAATGTCTAGAAGTTCTGATAAGGAGAGGTTAGATAATCTTAATTAAGCGGCGCAATATAGGAGAAATCCTTATCGGAAAGCCCCTCTTTCTTCGGAGCGACACGGTTGATAAATATTGTGAGTTATAATATTAATGATGAATGTTGTTAATATTGAAGTTGTGCTCGTTGAATTTGAAGACGCGAACGTGATATTTGAGTCCGGAACGACTAAATTAGTAAAAATAGTCTATAAACACAAAATTTTCCGGAATTCACTATTTGGTCAAAAAGTCAACAGTTGACTTTTTCAGGAAAAGTCAAACTTCAAAATTTCAAAATTTATATTTTTGATAAAAATAGTTTCATTGTGTTGGAATTGTTTGTGTTAGTGAAAATCGACATTTATTTCGATAATAATTGATGTCTGGAGATTATATCGACCAGTCGGGTAATTAACCAGATAAATGAGCAATTGATTGCTATTAATTCACATGATTATAACTATTTGTTCACATGTGTGTACTATTGATTCACATTCATGTTACTATTAGGGGAGTTGGTGCAAGATTGATAATACTTGGATGACTAAGTTAAAAATGGAGGTATAGATGGATCTTATATTGTAATTAATTTTTCACATGTTTATTTATTGAGTCACATGATTTACTATTGAGTCACATGATTTTACTATTGATTCACATGATTTACTATTAGGGGAGTTGGTGCAAGTTTGATAATACTTGGATGATGAATTAAAAATGAAAGAAAAGTTGGAGGTATTGTGCTTCGTAATATTTCGAGCCCCAAAAATGTGCAATTATCAAAACTATGTTTTTCTATAAATAGAAGCTCATTCTTCTTCATTTCTCACCAATTCACTAAAGCTATAGAGCATTTATTATAGAGAGAAATTATAGAGAAAAGCTAGAGAGAAAAATCTATAGAAGAAGAAGAAGAAAGTCTGCCTCATCACTACTCCTATATCCGGTTTTCTTTCCAAGGTAAGGGATATCATTATTGTGGTAAGGGATATTATTTGTTGTACCCGTAAGGGTGTTATTATTTTTCTTATTCATGAAGAGAACTTCATTATTCCATTATTTATTATTACATTTGAATAACTTTGTATCTGCAGATACCCTATACATAACCTTTGTATAAGTGGCATACCTATACTTGGTGAAATCCTTCATTGTTCCATTCTATATTATTATGTTGGAATAACTTTGTTTATCTAATACCGCATACATGGTGAGATTCTTATTATTCGCTTCTTTATTATTACGTCGGAATATCCTCATGCCGGTGTGAATTTCACGACCTAGTTCCATTATTATTATTCTGTTGGAATAACTTTGTATACGCTGATTCTGAGTATACTTGGTGATGTCTGTTGTTGTTCCATTCTTTAATATTCTCATTGGAATATCCTCATGTGTGTTTTTTACACGGACACTGGTTCGTCTTTATTATTACATTTTATTATATGTTAGAATAACTTTTGTAAATGCAATCTATCGCATACATGGTGAAATTCTTTTATTATTCCATTCTTTACTATTACATTGGAACATCCCATCGATTGTGAATTTCACACGACCTGGTTCCGCTTTTTATTATTCATTGGGAATAACTTTGTCTTTGCGGTCTCTATCGCATGCATGGTGAATCCTTCTATTATTCCATTCTTTATTATTCTCATTGGAATAACTTTTGCATGTGAATTACCACATGCATGATGAATGATCCTTTATATTCATTCCTTATTAAATTGTGGAAAAGATCTGTTTGCGTTGATTATGATGAGAGTCATAATAAAAGCATTGGACTAATGAAAATCAAGGGTATATGAAGTATTAGTAAGTGTTTTGATGAGTTATATTGGTTATTATGAGAAAACATGAAAGTTTCTTAGAAATCACAAAGGGTTGAAAAATCAGATTTTGGTGTAAACGTAACATGAAATTCAATTGACCATATCTCCTATTATATTTCGAATTTTTGAGTGTGTTCAAGTCCTAGAGTTAGATCTATGAGTTTTGTAACATCTCCAAGTGGAATCACTGGAAAAGGTATTGTGGATTTTCGTGTGGACTGATTTTAGCAAAGGAGTGCAAAGCTGAAAATTACCAAAAAACTACTGATCATATTTTTAAAAGGACATTTTCGGCCACTTAATTTATGAGAAAAATTCTGGCCTTTTGGGACATGAAATTATATGGTATAAAGAACCTCCTGTCCAAAAATGAGCTCATTCTGACTTAAAATGAGAAAGTTATGACCGTTTTAATATTTAGATTTTTCTGACGAAACACGCTATAACTGGAGTTCTATAACTCAGATGACCATGAAATTTAAATCGGAAGCTCACATTAACATGTGTAAGATTCTGCAAGATTTGGGAATTTTGGAGTTAACCTTGAGGTAGCTAATTTCTTAAGGAATTAATTAGAAATTGATTTTTGAAAATAGTAAATGAATTTTAAAAAATTCCGAGAAAAATATATTTTCATTATGGGACTATATTGTGCTAAATCTCAAAAAATAAATTTTTTTGGGACTGATTTGGTATTTTTCATGAAAATAGTTTAGTTACAAAAATATGAATTAAATATGTTATATGAAGTAACAAAGTTGGAAAATAGGATTTTGTGGCTTGAAAATCCTATATAAGGTATATGCATATTGTTGATGAGGAATTTGATCATTGGTGATGAAATCTTATGAGTATGGCATTCTTGAATGATTAAATGCATTAATTGGTAAAGTGTAAACAATTGAAATAAATTGTTTATAAGTTTAAGAAGTGATTAAAACATTGTTATGATATTAACAATATTAGATTATGAATTTATTATGTGATTGATAATAGTTGGATAAATTTAAAGTTTTTAATATTTATCCTTGTTTTCAGTTGATTAATGTTTATATCATTGTCATCATCCTCATGCTTATATGGTGATAAAAGTTATCTTTGGCTTACGTATGAAGATGGACTGTTGATTATTGAAGTGTATATCTTTGGCTTACGTGCAAAGATGGATTGTTGATTATTGGTTTTATTGTTGTATATCTTGGGATTACGTCCAGAGATGGACTGGGTATGATTATGATCAGGGATTATTCGGTATAGTCATGACCATTGATGATTTAATGAATTTCTTTGGCCCGTAGTGCAGGGATGATTCGATGATGCGGTTCATTTCTTAGGGAAAAAATTATTGGTGGACTTTTAACATGGAGAAGATAATAGATTTGGTCTATTTGACTCTTTAATGGATTGCTTTCGTTCATTTGCAACTATGGTTGAAAAGTTTTATCATCTACCATATGTTCTAAATCTTTGAGTTATTATTAATGAAAACTATTGATAATGTAATTATCTTGAGTCATAATATTTCTTTTTGGGCTAGTTGTGCTCACCCTTTTTGCTTCACAATTCCTTTTCGTGAAAATAAGAATATAAATTTGGGTCGAGTCGGATATACGAGGAATAGAACGGTGGTCTATAGTTTGTTGAGGTGTTATCCAAGTTAAGGGATAGTCCTCACATTGGTATCAAAGCCATGTGAAAGAAATGAGCCTTTATCTGGGTGACTTCCAAGTCTTGAGTTTGTAAGCCAAACTTTCCGTAGGGGACTCCATTGAGAATGGAAAGTTGATAGGTACCATTGTAAGGTTGTGGTCGAGGCACCATGAGTGTTACATACATTGTATTAAAACTCATTGTTAACTGCTATCGTATTCTATACGACAGTTCAACAGTTGTATAAATGAAGTTTGTATTTGAATTTTGTACCATGTATTTGGCGACTCAAAATGGGTGATGAATACCTAATTTTGGGGGCGTCATAGTTGGTATCAATGCTTATGGATATGATCCCTGGCTGAGATTTGAGACAAAAACTAGGAGGGGAGAGACGGGGAATTGCTTCGCTAGTATGACCTACCTAAGTTTATTTGGTATTTAATTGGTCGGTCAGAGTATAGGGATAATATGTGATATGATAATTAACCCTTATTTTGGGACAGTGTTTGAAAATGGCATCTAAAAATGTTGAGATAAGCAATGGAGCAAAATAATATGGCCATATCGCAGTACGAGGCTAAGTTTGCGGAGTTATCTCGATTTGCATCCCATTTGGTCGATAGTGAGGAGCGAATGACGCGAATGTTTCTAAGAGGTTTGAAACCCTTTATATGTCAATACCTCATCCTCATGTTTATATTATGTTGAAAGTCATCTGTGGCCTGTAGTGCATAGATGGACTTGGTATGATTATGACCAGGGATTATTCGGTATAATCATGACCGTAATGTTATAAATGATGTGGTAAAAGTCATCTTTGGTCGTAGTGCATAGATGGACTTGGTATGATTATGACCAGGGATTATTCGGTATAATCATGACTGTAATGTTATAAATGATGTGGTAAAAGTCATATTTGGCCGTAGTGCATAGATGGACTTGGTATGATTATGACTAGGGATTATTCGGTATAATCATGACTGTAATGGAAAACACGAATATCCTTAGTCAGTGCAGTGCATGGATAATTAACCGTGGTCGTGATACTATTAAGTCGAGTCTCAAAGATTATTGGTTTCTGATTTGTATATCTTTGGCATATCTGCAAAGATGAACTGTTGATTATTGGTTATACAGTTGTATATCTTTAGCCGTAGTACAAAGATGAATTTATTAGTATGATTATGAGCAGGAATTGTGATTTGGTATAACCATGATTTTTGATGTTTCAGGTAAAGATATGTGATGTAAATTATCTTCTTCCTGGGTGCGAAAAAGAATTCAGAATCACAATTATGATTATGAGTTATTCATATGATTGTGGACAGGAATTATTGGTTGATGTTATAGGGATATGGTCACTGACGGAGATATTAGTCTAGAACTAGGAGAGGAGAGACATGTAATATACTTCGCTAGGGTGTGACTTACCTAAGCCAAAATTTTTACTTGATAAGTTGACAATTTGTGATATGTCAATTAACCTTTGTTTTGAAGGTATATTTTAAAATGATATCTCGAAATACGAGGAGATGAGCAATATGATCTGAGGAGGATATAACCGAAGGTACAATCCAAAAAAAAAGCAAGGTATTCTCATCTCTTCAAACTATCGAGTATGTATCGTAAATTTCGAGGCGAAATTCCTTAAGGAGGGAGATTGTGAGAACCCAGTTTTATGAATAATTATTTAATTTTCTCGAAATATTTTTTTTAATATTATGGTGTGGAATTGATATAATGTTATAGTTGTGGGTAGTATTTAAAAATTTTGCAAAGTATGCAAGTTGTTATATTATATTTGATTGGTTTGGGAATATTCTTTTTTGTCGGGAATATCCGTGCGACGGCACAATCATTGGTGAAACCACAACGGAATCTTTATCGTAGTTAGAAAAATGACAAAATATTTTATGAAAAACTACGGTGAGGTTTTTCCGTTAAAACTGTTGAACTACCCGGTAGTAAAAATACGATGTCTGGCGTGGTTGCATAGTAGCACACGGTAATTGATGCTTACGTGAGAAGTCACTCAGTTATACTCAATTATTGCTACAGTAATCGCTGCATCATATCTTTTATATTATTGATTCAATTATTGTCACAGTATCATCTACATAAAATGTTATTTTATTATATCAATAATTGAGACGACAAAGTTATTCATATTATAAATTGCAATATTTATAATGTCTAGAAGTTCTGTCAAGGAGAGGTTAAATAATCTAATTGTGCGCCAATAGGGAGAAATCCTTATCGGAAAACCCCCTCTTTTCTGGGAACGACCTGGTTAATAAATATTGTGAGTTATAATATTAACGATGAATGTTGTTCGGAGTTGAATTTGAAGACGCGGACGTGATATTTGAGTCCTAATGATGAAATTAGTAAAATAGTCTATAAACACAAAATTTTCGAATTTCACTATTTGGTCAAAAAGTCAACAGTTGACTTTTTCTGGAAAAGTCAAACTTCGAAATTTCAAAATTTATAGTTTTGATAAAAATAGTTTTATTGTGTTGGAATTGTTTGTGTTAGTGAAAATCGACATTTATTTCGATAATAATTGATGTTTGAAGGTTATATCGACCAGTCGGGTAATTAACCAGATAAATGAGCAATTGATTGCTATTAATTCACATGATTATAACTATTTGTTCACATATGTGTACTATTGATTCACATTCTTGTTACTATTAGGGGAGTTGGTGCAAGATTGATAATACTTGCATGACTAAGTTAAAAATGGAGGTACTATACTGTAATTAATTTTTCACATGATTTTACTATTGAGTCACGTGATTTTACTATTGATTCACATGATTTACTATTAGGGGAGTTGGTGCAAGTTTGATAATACTTGGATGACTGAATTAAAAATGAAAGAAAAGTTGGAGGTATGGTACTGTAATATTTCGAGCCCCAAAACGTGCAATTATCGAAACTATGTTTTTCTATAAATAGAAGCTCATTCTTCTTTATTTCTCACAAATTCACTAAAGCTATAAAGCAATTATTATAGAGAGAAATTATAGAGAAAAGCTATAGAGAGAAAATCTATAGGGAAGAAGAAGAAGAGAAGTCTGCTACCTCACTACTCCTATATCCAGTTTCTTTCCAAGGTAAGGGATATCATTATTGTGGTAAGGAATATTATTTGTTATACCCGTAAGGGGTGTTATTCTTTCTTATTCATGAAGAGAACTTCTGTTATTCCATTATTCTGTTTGAGTAACCTGTATACGCGACATACCCTATACATAACCTGTATAAGTGGCATACCCTATACATGGTGAAATCCCTCTGTTGTTCCATTCTATATTATTATATTGGAATAACTATGTTTGCGGGCAATCTGCATACATGGTGAGATTCTTCTATTATTTCGTTATTTATTATTCTGTCGAATATCTTGTACGTGTGTGAATTTCACTCGACTGGTTCTATTATTTATTATTCATTGAATAACTTTGTATCTGGATTCTGGTATACTTGGTGATGTCTGTTGTTGTTCCATTCTTTAATATTCTCATTGAATATCCTCATCATGTGTTTTACACCGACCTAGTTCCGTCTTTATTATTCTGTCTTTATTATATGTTAGAATAACCTGTAAATGCAAAGTACTGCATACATGGTGAAATTCTTTTATTATTCCATTCTTTACTATTCTGTTGGAACATCCTGTCGGTGTGAATTTTACCTGACCTGGTTCCGTTCTTTATTATTCTGTTGGAAATAACCTGTCTGTGCGGTCTCTATCGTATGCATGGTGATTCCTTCTGTTAATGGATTCTTTATTATTCTGTTGGAATAACCTGTCTATGTGAATTACCACATGCATGATGAATGGTCCTTTGTATTCATTCCTTATTAAATTGTGGAAAAGATCTGTTTGCGTTGATTATGATGAGAGTCATAATAAAAGCATTGGACTAATGAAAATCAAGGGTATATGAAGTATTAGTAAGTGTTATGATGAGTTATATTGGTTATTATGAGAAAACATGAAAGTTTCTTAGAAATCACAAAGGGTTGAAAAATCAGATTTTGGTGTAAACGTAACATGAAATTCAATTGAACATATCTCCTATTATATTTCGAATTTTTGAGTGTGGTCAAGTCCTAGAGTTAGATCTATGAGTTTTGTAACATCTCCAAGTGGAATCACTGGAAAAGGTATTGTAGATTTTCGTGTGGACTGATTTTAGCAAAGGAGTGCAAAGCTGGAAATTACCAAAAAACTACTGATCTTATTTTTAAAAGGGCATTTTTGGCCACTTAATTTATGAGAAAAATTCTGGCCTTTTGGGACATGAAAGTATATGGTATAAAGAACCTCCTGTCCAAAAATGAGCTCATTCTGACTTAAAATGAGCAAGTTATGACCATTTTAATATTTAGATTTTTCTGACGAAACACGCTATAACTGGAGTTCTATAACTCAGATGACCATGAAATTTAAACTGGAAGCTCACATTAACATGTGTTACATTATGTCAAGATTTGGGAATTTTTGGAGTTAACCTTGAGGTAGCTAAATTCTTAAGGAATTAATTGGAAATTGATTTTTGAAAAATAGTAAATGAATTTTAAAAACTCCGAGAAAAATATATTTTCATTATGGGACTATATTGTGCTAAATCCCAGAAAATAAGTATTTTTGGGACTGATTTGGTATTTTTCATGAAAATAGTTTAGTTACAAAAATATGAGTTAAATATGTTATGTGAAGTAACAAAGTTGGAAAATAGAATTTTGTGGCTTGAAAATCCTATATAAGGTATATGCATATTGTTGATGAGGAATTTGATCATTTGTGATGAAATCTTATGAGTATAACATTCTTGAATGATTAAATGCATTAATTGGTAAAGTGTAAACAATTGAAATAAATTGTTTATAAGTTTAAGAAGTGATTAAAACATTGTTATGATATTAACAATATTAGATTATGAATTTATTATGTGATTGATAATAGTTGGATAAATTTAAAGTCTTTAATATTTATCCTTGTTTTCAGTTGATTAATTTTTATATCATTGTCATCATCCTCATGCTTATATGGTGATAAAAGTTATCTTTGGCTTACGTGCCAAGATGGACTGTTGATTATTGAAGTGTATTTCTTTGGCTTACGTGCAAAGATGGATTGTTGATTATTGGTTTTATTGTTGTATATCTTGGGCTTACGTGCAGAGATGGACTGGGTATGATTATGATCAGGAATTATTCGGTATAGTCATGACCATTGATGATTTAATGAATTTCCTTGGCCCGTAGTGCAGGGATGATTCGATGATGCGGTTCAATTACAGGGATAAAAAATTATTGGTGGACTTTTAACATGGAGAAGATAATAGACCTGATGGTCTATTTGACTCTTTTAATGGATTGCTCGTTCCGCTGCAACTATGGATGAAAAGTTTTATCATCTACCATATGTTCTAAATCTTTGAGTTATTATTAATGAAAACTATTGATAATGTAATTATCTTTAGTCATGATATTCTTTACTGGGCTTGTTGTGCTCACCCTTTTGCTTCACAATTCCTTTCAGGTAATAAGATTGTAGCTGGGTCGAGCGGGGATAACAGCGGAATAGAACAGTGGTCTATAACTGTTGAGGTGTTATCCAGGTTAAGGGATAGAAGTCACAGTTGGTATCAAAGTCTTAGAAAAGATCCCCGAGCCTTTATCTGGTGACTTCCAAGTCTTGGGATGCAACGAAGCCAGACTTTCCGTAGGGAACACCGTGTGTAACGGTGGAAAGTTGATAGGTACCATTATAAGGTTGTGGTCGAGGCACCATGAGTGTTACATACATTGTATTAAAACTCACTGTTAACTGCTGTCGTATTCTATACGACAGTTCAACAGTTGTCAAAATGAAGTTTGTATTTAAATTTTGTACCATGTATTTGGTGACTCAAAATGGGTGATGAATACCTAATTTTGGGGGCGTCACACCAGCTCCTTGAACTGCTTTGCGATAACCGACCGTGGGTTGCCATTACTTCCACCTATATTTTGAACAGGAGTCTCTCTTACCTGATGTTGCATGAATTGCATAAAGCCTCTGAACATCCCATCGTTCATCATTTGATCGGTGTTGTTATTTACCTAAGGATTGTTGTCTTCCTGCTGCACATTATCCTGGGTATTGATCGTTGGTGACTCAACGGTCTCATGTGCTTCATTGCTGATCTCAACATTTTCAGATGCCATTTTCAAACACCACACACAAAACAATGGTTAATTAACATATCACATATTATCAATATACTCACGGATGACCAATTAAATACCAAATAAACTTAGGTAGGTCGTCTTAGCGAAGAATTCCCGCCTCTCCCTCATAGTTCTTATCTCACATCTCGGCCAGGGGATCATATCCCTAAGCTTTGATACTAACCGTGGCGCCCCAAAATAGGTATACATCACCTATTCTAAGTCGCCAAATATATGGTATGAATACAAATACAATCTTAAATATACAACATGAGCTGTGAGTTTTAATACAAATATTGTCTTCTAGACAGTATTCAAACTCAAAATAAGTCCTCAATACATTTATTAGCACACTATTTCATAGAATAGTGAGGACTACTAATACTATCATCTGACCATCATCACCCATTCCCCGACTAGTCCTCCTTTACGTTCTCATTTCCTCAAGAGAACAATGAAAGTAAAAGGTGAGCTCAACTAGCCCAGTAAGAAATATTATGACTAAGATAATGCAGAATAAATTATCATTAGCCTTTAACAGTGTTAAACTGATACAATATAACAAAATCAAGTTTAACTGCATCGGAATAAGCAATCCATTAAAAGAGTCAAGTAGAGAATAAAATCTACTATCTTCTATAATTTAAAAGGTTTTTCATCACTTTTATTGCTGAGACTCAGCTTAATAAATAAACCACATCATCCCTACACTACGGCCAAAGATATTCATTAGTATCACAACCACAAATTATCCATGCACTACGGGCCAAGGATATTCATGTATTCTTCAATGGTCATGATCATGCTAACAACTGTCCATCAATGCACTACGGGCCAATGAGGACTTTTACAACATCATTTGTAATATTACGGTCATGATTATAGCGAATAATCCCTGGTCATAATCATATCAAGTCCATCTATGCACTACAGGCCACAGATGACTTTCAACATAATATAAACATGAGAATGGTGGCAATGATATAAGAATTCAATAAAAGAAGTTCAAGAATTAATTTATCCAGGAACCAATAACGTCCAAATTGTCAACATGATACTGCTTTGTGTTGTAAAATTCAAGAATGCTCAGAAGAATATTTCCATGAAAAGATACTGGATGAAGCGCAAATATCCAAGATATTCTACTAATTTCATGGAGTATAGAAGCCAAAACTTTAACCAACTGAGTATAATAAAGAATGGAATAACAAAAGAAATCACCGGTATGCGATAGAGACCGCATGCATAAGTTATTCCAATGTAATAATAAATAACGGAACTTCAAATTCATGCGTAAGCGCGCACGCATACGATATTCCAACGTAATAATAAATAATGGAACGTGTCATGCGTAAAACGCACGCATGTGATATTCCAACGAATAATAAATAATGGAACCAGTCATGCGTAAGCGCACGCATGTGATGTTCCAACGAAATAATAAAGAATGGAATAACGTAAGAATTTCACCATGTATGCGGTTAGCTTCACATAGACGTGTTATTCCAACATAATAATAAAGAATGGAATAACAGAAGAATTTCACCAAGTATGCGGTACTTCGCATATATAGGTTATTCCAACATAATAATAAAGAATGGAATAATGTAAGAATTTCACCAAGTATGCGTGCTTGCGTGATGTATAAAGTTATTCCAAAATAATAATAAAGAATGGAATAACAAAAGAATTTCACCAAGTATAGGGTAGTCCGCGTATACAGGTTATTCCAATAGAATAATAAAGAATGGAATAACAGAAGTTCTCTTCATGAATACAAAAGAAATAATACACCTTACGAGTATTGAAAGAAAATAGTTCTCTTCATGAATATGAAAGAATAATACCCCTTACAAGTATTGAAAGAAAATAATTCTCTTCATGAATATGAAAGAAATAATACCCCTTACCTTAGAAGAAACTGGATATAGGAGTAGTGAAGTAGCAGAATACTTTTCTTCTTTCTCTCTATAGTTTCTCTCTCTAGAGTTTCAGTGAATTCGTAAGAAATAATGAAGGAATGAGCTTCTATTTATAGGAGAATGGATTGAATAGTAACTAATTCGTGAACGGTCCAAATATATTCAACTATAAAACCAATGGTTATGATCATACCAATCAATTACCTGTCAGTGCACTACGCCAAAGACACTTAACTGTTAATTATTGGTTATGATCCTGACAATCACATCATCGAATTATCCCCGCTCTATGATCATGATCATGTCATACACCTGTCCATCTTTGCACTACAGGCCAAAGTTATCAATCAACAGTTTATCTTTTCACTACGACCAAAGATATCAATCAACAGTTCTTCTTTGCACTACAGGTCAAAGACATACAACTGTAAAACCAATAACCAACAGTCCATCTATGCACTACGAGCCAAAGATGACTTTTAACGCAATATAAGCATGAGGATCATGACAATAATATAAAGAATCAATCAAATGAGATAAATGATAAATATTAAACATTTATAATATAATTTATCCAGAGTTCAAGAATATCTAAATTATCAACATGATCACCAATTGTGGAGTAAAATTCAAGAATAATATTCATGTATCAAAAATTAATTTGGACAGAAAAGAATCAATTTTTCATCGTGAATAGTATCTCGTGAATAATACCCCATGAATAGTACCCCATCAATAGTACTTTATGAATAGTATCTAGTGAATAGTATTTTGTGAATAGTACTTCGTGAATAGTACCCCCCGAGTGAATAATACCCAAGTGAATAGTACCCTGTAAATAATACTCTGAGTGAATAGTACCCCGTAAATAATACCCCAAGTTAATTGTACCCCGTAAATAATACTCCAAGTGAATAGTATCAGAGTGAATAGTAAGAAATAATAACCTTTACGAATAAGAAATAAATAACATCCCTAACAAATATTAAACGAAAATAATATTCCTTACGAATATTAAATGAAGACAATGAATATTGAACAAAAATGATATTCCTTACGAATATTGAACGAAAATAATATTCATACGAATACGAAAAATAATATCTCTTTATAATATGAAATAAATAATACCCTTACCTTAGAAGAAAGACTGGATACTGCAATAGTGATGTAGCAGGATACTCTTCTTCTTTCTCTCTATAGCTTCTCTCTCTATAGCTTATTTCTCTATAATTGCTCTTATGAGTCTTAGTGAATTGGTGAGAATGAAAGAAGAACGAGCTTCTATTTATAGAAAAATATAGTTTTGATAATTGCACGTTTTGGGGCTCGAATTATTACAGAATAATACCTTCATCTTTTCCTCCATTTTTAATTTACTCCTACAAGTATTATCAAACTTGCACCACCTCCCCTAATAGTACATGCATGTGAATCAATAGTTCCATTCATGTGAACAAATAGTTATGTGCATGTGAACTAATAGCAATTAATTGCTCATTTATCCGATTATTTGCTCGATTGGTCAATTTAAGCTCCAAAAATCAATTATTATCGAAATAAATATCGATTTCCACTAATACTAATAATCCCAACACAATAAAAATATCAATTTCATCTTTAAAAAACATGAACTTATTCATCATTAATATTGTAACTCACAATATTTAACAACCAGATTATTCCCAGAAAAGAGGGGGTTTTCCGATAAGGATTTCTCCCTATTGGCGTGTAATTAGGTGACCAACCCTCTTTCCTCGACAAAATTTTCTAGACATCGTTAATAATGAAAATAATAATATGAATAACTTTATCGTCTCAATTATTGATTTAATAGTATAAAATATTATGCAGATGATACTGGGACAATAATTGAATCAATAATATGAGAGATATTATGCAGCAATTATTGTAGTAATAATTGAGCATAACTAAGTGAATTCTCATGTAAGCATCAATAATCAATACCGTGTGCTACTATACAACCATGTGTATTACTGTACTTTTACCACCGGGTATTCCAACAATTAACGGTAAAAATTTTGCCGTTATTTTTATAAAAAGATATTTCTGTTGTTTTCTAACTCCGACAATAATTTCGTTGTGGGGGTCCATCAATGATTGTGCCGTCGTACGAATACTCCCTGTTAAACTGAATATTTCCCGACTAATCAAATATTTTATAACAACTTGCATACTTTGCAAAATTTATAAATACTACCCACAACTATAACATTATAACTTACAACTTACATACTACAGAGTATGGAAGAAAATATTATTTCTTACGAATGTTGAACAAAAATAATATCTCTTACTTTAAAAGGAGAGTATTTTTGACTGGTAGGACGGGGATATTCTTGAAGAAAATTTATACTGTTTTCTACACTCAAAACTTTCTTAAACTCTAAAGAAATACGCTCAATATTATAGAAGAAGAATTCTCTAATTCTGGTGTGATTTTCATTTCTAAACTAAGCATCCTATTTAATGGAGAATGGAAGGATACTATTTAGATTTTTTTTTCATGGACCAACAGTTGAAAATTTCACGAGCCAATTTAATGGAATTCATAGACATCTGATTTTTGAAATAATAATATAATAATCAAGTAAAACAAAACTATATATATATATATAACTTATATATATAAAACAAAACCGAGATAACTTTCTCCCGTCAATTTTGAAAAATGAGAAAGTGGGGGGTCTATATAATAAGCCAAATTTATAACAAATACTTCATAAAAATCTCCTCTATTTATCTTAATTCACTTGGCTTCACTAAACACATTTTAAATAATATTATCATTAATATTATAACTCACAATATTAATAACTAGATCATTTCCAAGAAAGAGGGGGCTTTTCGATAAGGATTTCTCCTTATTAGCGAGCAATTAGGTGACCAAATCCCTTTTCTCGACAGAACTTTATAGACATCGTCAATAATGCAAATAATAATATGAATAACTTTGTCGTCTCAATTATTAACTTAATAATATAAAATATTGTGACAATAATTAAATCAATAACGTGAGATACTATGCATCAATTACTGTGGCAATAATTGAATAAAACTGAGTGACTTCTCACGTAAGCATCAATAATTAATACCGCGTGCTACTATGCAACCACACGTATTACTGTACTTTTATCACCAGGTATTTCAGCAGTTAATGGTAAAAATTTTGCCATTTTTTATAAAAAGTTATTTATGTCATTTTCTAACTCCGACAGTAATTCCGTTGTGGGGTCCACCACATCACTGATTGTGCCGTCGTGCGAATATTCCCTGATAAAACGAATATTCCCCGACTAATCGAATATTTTATGACAACTTGCGTACTTTGTAAAATTTATAAATATTACCCACAACTATAACATTATATCAAATCCACACCATAATATTCAAAATGATATTTGGAAAAAATTAATCTTTATTCATAAAAGTTGAGGTTTTACAATCACGACTCCCAAATTAAGCATAAACAACATACTGGGTCATTCGAATAAAAACTATGAATTAAATAGAATTTTATTAACAGTATGGTTTTATTGTTAATAATAAAAATTATGAATTAAATAGAATTTTATTTATATTTAGGAGTTATTGTTAAATTTTAGGGGGTCATCCCTAAAAAGTAAGATTGAACGACTACTCTTAAAAAATAAAGTTGAAGTCTTATTTATTATATATGTAGATATATATATATATATATATATATATATATATATATATATATATTTGGCTTCAGTATGTTGAAAGATTGGTTGTGGTGAAATTTATGAAATATAATTTTTTGTTAAGGCTAAATAGAATTTTAGTTATAGTTAGGATTTATTATTGTTCAATTTTAGAGGGTCACTCCTAAAAGTAGGGTTGAATGACTACTCTTAAAATTTAGGTTATAATTTAATAACAAAAAAATATTATATAATAAAATATTATTCTTATCAATAATATGAATTTTAAAGAACACTATGGGGGTGTTTGATAAAAACTGAATGAATCTGAATCTGAATGTGAATGAAAAAAGTTGTTTGATAATTGACATGTCTAAAACATCTGAATAATAGATTTTTATTATTTTACCTCTCTAAAATAATTAAAAAAATTATTATAAATTTATTTAATATTACTTAATATAATAGTTAATATTGTAAAAAAAAAATTATTCAGCCTCTCATTCAACCTATTCAGCCAAAAAAATATGACTAAACCATTCAGCTCAAATCGTTTGAATGTAAATAAGGTTCATCCATTCGCATTTATTTTTTTTCAAAAAAAATGCAAATCTTGAATGACCTAATCGATTGACCATTCATCGAAAAAACAAATATCTCCTATCTAAATTAGAAAATGTATAAGAATAAGGGATAACGGTAAGTAGATAATTATGATAGTAAAAATGTAAACGATAATATTTTGAAATTAAATAAAAGATGAAAAATATAGTTTCTTTTACTAAAATTTAAGTTTCTGTTATAACATTTTTGGGTTGTAAGACTATTCTCAAGTTTTAGGGTTAAGATACTATTTTAATTTATCTTATTTATCATATATAGATTTTATTTATAGTTAAGATTTATTGCAAAATTTTATAGTTGAAGGTCACTCCTAAAATTTAGGGTTGAACGACAATTTTATCTTATTTATTATATATATAGATGTATTCCAAAAGTTGAAAGATATATAAAATACGAGATAAATAATGTTTGAAATACTTGACTTTCTTCTAAATTATCCACTCATTTTTTATTTTATTCTATAATATATGACAAATTTAAAATTTTAGGTATGTTATATAAATTTATCTTCTTTGAAATTTTGTAGTTTTTAATAGATATAATTTTGACAATTTTATAACTTTCTCACATGTCACACTTACTACTTTGTATTGGATCTCTCCAATATTTTCAAAATAAACAATTTAATTTATATTCTCTTTTAAAATAATTATGAAATCAAGTATTTACGAATAAATTTATGATTAAAAACTCATATTAGGGATCAATAGTGTGTGTATGTGTCTATATATGTATGGCAGAATGATATATAATAAACGCTAGACGGAGAAGACTACTGTGACACCCCCAAAATAGGTATACATCACCCATCTTGGGTCGCTAGATACAAGGTACTGAATACAAATACAAACTAATTATACAACAATCGTGTAAAATACGACTAAACATAAATTGAGAGTTTTAATAAGAATAATGTCATCTAGACAATATCCACACTCAAAGGAGTCCTCATTACATTTATTGTCACACTATTTAACAGAATAGTGAGGACTACTAATACTATCATCTGGACTGTCACTCCATTCCCCGACTAGTCCCAGCTACGTTCTCATTTCCTGAAAAGAACAGTGAAAGAAAGGGGTGAGCTCAAATAGCCCAGTAAGAATATTATGACTAAGATAATGTAGAATAAATTATCATTAGTCTTCAACAATGTTAAACTGATAAAATATAACAAACATCAAGTTTAACTGCAGTGGAACAAGCAATCCATTAAAAGAGTCAAGTAGAAAATAAAATCTACTATCTTTTATGATTTAAAAAGGTTTTTTTTATCACTTTTATCGCTGGGAATCAACTTAATAAATAATCCACATCATCCCTGCACTACGGCCAAGGATATTCATTAGTATCACAACCACAAATTATCCATGCATTACGAGCCAAGGATATTCGTGTATTCATCAATGGTCACGATCATGCCAACAACTGTCCATCAATGCACTACGGCCAATGATAACTTTTACCACATCATTACGGTCATGATTATACCGATTAATCCCTGGTCATAATCATACCAAGTCCATCTATGCACTACAGGCCTCAGATGACTTTCAACTAATATAAACATGAGGATGATGACAATGATATAAGAATCCAATAAAACAAGTTCAAGAATTAATTTATCTAGAATTCAATAACGTCCAAATTGTCAACATGATACTCTTTTGTAGAGTAAAATTCAAGAATGCTCAAAAGAATATTTTCCATGAAAAGATACTAGATGAAGCGTAAATATCAGGGATATTCCACAAATTTCATGGAGTATAGAAGTCAAAGCTTTAACCAACTGAGTATAACAGAATATATGAAACTGCAAATAGATTTTACTACCATCAAATACGGTAATCCACGTGATGCATCATTTCCACAAGTTAATAAGAAATGAATACGAAAGGTCATTCACCATGCATGTGGTAATCCACATGACAAAGTTATTCCAATGAAATAATAAAGAATGGAATAACGAAGAATTCACCATGCATGCGATAGATCGCGCGCATGTGTTATTCCAATGAAATAATAAATAATGGAACCGTGTCATGCGTAAACGCACGCATGTGATATTCCAATGTAATAATAAATAATAGAACTAGGTCACGCGTAAATTCATTGCATGTGATATTCCAACGAGAATAATAAAGAATGAAATAACAAAAGACTTCACCGGGCATGCGATAGATCGCATGCATACGAGTTATTCCAATGTAATCATAAAGAATGGAATAATGTAAGAATTTCACCATGTATGCGGTACTTGGCATGACAAAGTATTCCATCATAATGATAAAGAATGGAATAATGAAGAATTTCACCAAGTATAGGGTAGCAGCATGATATATCGAGTTATTCCAATGTAATAATAAAGAATGGAATAATGAAGTTCTCTTCATGAATACTGAAAGAAATAATACCCTTACCTTATAAGAACCTGGATATAGAGTATCTTGAAGTAGCGAATACTTTTTTCTTTCTCTATAGTTTCTTTCTCTAGAGTTTCAATTGAATTCGTAAGAAATAATGAAGGAATGAGCTTCTATTTATAGGAGAATGGACCTGAATAGTAACTAATTCATGAACGGTCCGTATTTATTTACTTTTAAGACGATCATCCATGTTGATTTACTATGCAAAGATAATAAAATATTCTAATAAAACAAAATCTTTTAAATAAAATATAATATATTCTATTTATAATCTAATAAAACGAATAACTTTATAAAAGTATTACATTTTATATAAAAAGATTTTACTATACAAACACTATGCATAATAAAATATAATATATTCTAATTATTGTATAATAAAACAAATAACTTAATTTATAAAAGTATTGCATTTTATATAAAAGATTTTACTATACAAAACACTATGCAAGACTATGCATAATAAAATATAATATATTCTAATTATTGTCTAATAAAACAAATAACTTTATAAAAGTATTACATTTTATATAAAAAAAATTTACTATGCAAAACACTATGCATAATAGAATATAACATATTTTATTTATAGTTTAATAAAACAAATAACTTTATAAAAGTATTCCGTTTTATATAAAAAAGCTTTTCTATTTTATTACATTAATAATACTAATAAAACAAAATTTATATATAATATATATATATATATATATATATAAAACTTCCGTGACTTCATAAAAAGACACCTCAATATATTTAACAACATTTATCATCATTATTATAATTCACACTATTAATCGACTAGGTCGTTCCTGGAAAGGGGGGGCTTTCAATAAAGTTTCTCCCTATCATGCCAAATTAGGTGACCAAACCTCTCGCGTAAGCGTAACTTCTGACATTGTTAATATTGCAAATAATAATATTAATAACTCTGTCATCTCAATTATTGATTTAATAATATATAAAATATCGACAATAATTGAATCAAATAACGTGAGATACTTATGCAACAATTCTCAAGCAATAATTGAACAAACCGAGTGACTTCTCACGTAAGCATCAATAATCAATACCGGTATGCTACTATGCAACCACATTATTCATCGTACTTTTTACTCTCGAGTACTTCAACAGCTTTTAACGGTAAAACTTCCATTTATTATTTTTATAAAAATATTTTTTGTCGTTTTCTCAATCCGACAATAATTCCGCTAGGGGTCCACTAATGATTGTGCCGCTGTCATTTAATATTTCCCTGTTAAAATGAATATTCCCCGACCAATCGAATATTATATAACAACTTGCACACTTTTCAAAATTTATAAATATTACCCACAACTATAATATTATCTCAAATCCACACCATAATTTTAAAAAAAATATTTTGAGAAATTTAAATCTTTATTCATAAAATTTGGGGTCTCACAACTACTCCATCACTCTAGCTAAGAGACGGAAGGAGTTCTTTAATTTTTATTACTAAAAATAGGAACTAAAAGATAATTGCTTGTTTCGGGTCTTAAGTATACTCCTTCCACTATTTTAAGTGGGGCAAAATAAGTTTTTTTTTGTGTGACTAATTTAGTCGTTTTGATTTTACGGTCTTAAACCGGAGCGGTTACCATGAAGTTAATTTCATAATAAGTTAGTCAATTGATCAACAATAAATCTATGGGTACCTCTATTCTCCACCCTGATTACCGAAACGCAACAACTATCGTCGTTTAATTTTTTTTTTTAATTCTTTTGCTTTCAGCCTTCCTACTCCCCACCCCCTACCCCACCACACCACCACTCCTAACGTCTTTCTTTTCTTCCTCTAACCCTCTCAGTTGCCCTGTCTCTTTTATGAGGTAGCTTTGATTGGAATTTAAGGTTGAAATTATTTCTCACACTATAATTGAAAAGAAAAGGCATAAAGGCGCGTTCTAGGGTTTATATCTTTACGCCTCAACAATACCAGCTTCAATCCTTCAGATTGACAACGCAAACGGTAAAAATATTCAGTCTTTTTATATTTTATGCTCGATTACTAAGTTTCTAGGTTACTTGTTCTATCATTCTCCTTCAAAATATATGATTTCAAGCCTCTATGTATAATGTATGTGAAATTGCGCTTTTGTTTTTCTTTTAATTTTTTTGTCCAATGTTGATTGAGTCAGCAAAACTTTTCCTATTATTCAAAACAAAAAGTTTTGGAGCCCTGTTTTTCTTAAAGTACATATAAATCTTTTCACATATCTCATTTGTTATTGTTGTTTTTCTTAAAGTACATATATTAACAAATGTTCATTTTTAGTTTTTATAGCGGTGTGCAAGTTTTACCAATGGAATCGGAAAGAGATATTAACTCTACAAATATGGATATTGGCATAAATGACCCGTCTAACAACGAAAGGAATGATGAAGTAGAAGAGAATGGAAAACGAAATAATCAAATAGTGGAAGAGCCCAAATTACATATGGTGTTTGACAATGTTGATGAAGTTTATGAATACTACAGGAAATATGGTGCGCAACAAGGATTTGGAGTGACTAAAAGAAGTATTAAAAAATTGAACGGAGTGCTTAAATATTTTACAGTTGTATGTCACAAATATGGAGAGCCAAAGAAGAACTCAAAGATTACTCTGAAACCGCATCCGGTTATTAAAGCACGTTGTAATGCTAAGATTTGTGCCAAGTTATTGAATGATGGAAAATGGGGTATAACCACTTTGGAGCTTGCACATAATCATGGTTTAAGTCCAAGTAAGTCTCTCTTTCACAGGTGTAATCGGCATGTGACCCTTATATAAAGAGGAGACTTGAGCTAAACAATGATGTTGGGATACCAATGAATAAAAGTTATAATTCACTTAGAATTGAGTATGGAGAAAATGGATTGCCTTGTTTAAAGAAAGATTGTGAAAATTATATGGGAAAATTTAAAAAGCTAAGGCTTGCTGAGGGTGATGTTAGTGCACTTCAAAATTATTTTGCTAAAGTTCAAGCAGTGGATTCTAATTTTTTCTATGTGATAGACCCAGATGAGGAAAGTCGGATCAAAAATTTATTTTGGGCAGATTCGAGGTCTAGAGCTGCGTATGAGGAGTTTGGTGATGTCATCACATTTAACCCCACCTATTTGACTAATAAATATGATATGTCGTTTGCTCCTTTTATTGGAGTTAATCACCATGGACAATCCATACTACTTGGTTTTGGATTGACATCGAATGAAGATACTAATACTTTTGTTTGGTTGTTTGATACGTGGCTTTCTTCCATGTCTAAAAAAGCTCCACACACCATTATCACCGATCAAGACAAAGCGATGCAAAATGCAGTTGAGATAGTTTTTCCCAATACTTGCCACCGATGGTGTTTGTGGCATATAATGAAGAAGGTTCCTGAAAAATTAAAAGTGTGTGAGCATTATGAATCAATTAAATTTACATTACATAACGTTGTGTATGATTCTTTGAGTGTAGATGATTTTGAATGTGAATGGAATGCAATGATAGAAAATTATGATCTTGAGAACAATGATTGGTTGGAAGGATTGTATAATGAAAGGCATCGGTGGGTTCCTTGTTTTGTGAAAGATTGTTTTTGGGCGGAAATGTCTACAACACAAAGAAGTGAAAGTATGAATGCTTTTTTGATGGATTTGTCAACGCTAAAACTTCCCTGAAAGAATTTGTGGACCAATATGATAATGCGTTAAGGAGTAAATTGGAAAAAGAAATAACAGTGGACTCTCATTCTTTGACTTCACATGTACCTTGTGTTACACATTATGCCATTGAAAAACAATTCCAAGAGGTTTATACCAATTCCAAATTTAAAGAGTTGCAAACAGAAGTGGCGGATGGGGAATGTATTGCCACACAAAGTTTGTCGAATGGAATAATAAAATATTTCATTACGAAGTGAAACAACTTTGTTACTTTGGGGAAAAAAAGATCGTCCAAAAATTGTGGACTTCAAAGTTTGCTTCATTGAAGGGGAAAATGAATCTGAATTTGATGTGAAGTGTAACTGTAAATTATTCGAATTTCGAGGAATTTTATGTAAGCATATAGTTAAGGTACTTCATTTTGAAAGGTTTATATTTACCATTCCAACGAAATACATTTTGAGGAGGTGGAGAAAGGACATAAAGCGACGTCATACTAAAGCTAAAGTCACTTATAATCCTTGGAAAGACATGGAACCGGGACAGAGATATGAGAAGGTGTTCAATATTTTTTCTACGTTGCGAACATTGCGTATAACACTAAACAAAGATGTGATCAACTTGTAGATCGACTTCTTGAACTAAAGGTGGAATGGAATACGAAGGATGAAGTTTGTGAAAAAAGTCAACCTACCCAAAAGTCAAACGCGATCGAATATGAAAATGACGACCCAAGTGAAAGTCAAAAATTACTTTGACCAAAAAAGAACCGATGCAAAGGGCGTCCTCCTATTAAAAGGAAGGTAGGCAAGATGGAACAAGTTTCAAAGAAATTCAAACAGAAGGGACAAAAAAAAGGTAGAAATAAGTCTAAATCAAGAAACACACATAATATGAAGAAGGTATGATTTTTCTTTTTTGTTATATATATATATATATATATATATATATATATACACACACAATCTGTATATTGTAAATTTTTTTGCGATTCATATTGTCTTATAAAATGATGAATTATGTTTTTTTTATTTCAGACATTTGAGCTTGATACGACTATTAATTAGCCGCCTATTTGTCATGAGACACAAGAGAGTCATTTTGGAAATATTAACTTGAATGTGAGTAATGATTCTTTTTTCTTTCATATTCTTATTGTTATTATTTTTATTTTATTGATGAACATTTTTCAGATGTATGAACTTTCTTGACATCGATGGTTCTTCCTGTAACTTGTAGGAATCCGTATGGGGAGATGAACTTTTGAATCTTGGCGCGGTGTGGAATTTTGGGTCTATAGGTGAGGGCACTTCCAATGTTGACTAAAGTCATTACTCTACGATCGTAGACTCATCGTAGAGTAATGATTCTACGATCGTAGAGATTTCTCATTGTAGAATTAATTTACGTATTGGGATAAATATGGTACAATTTGTGTATTGGGATGAATACAATATTATAGATGCATTTTGTATTGAAATTTGAAAATTGATTAAAATTTATGGATGTATTCTAATTCTGATAATCTGTTTTCATCTTTAGTAGTTTCTCTCAATAGACACTAAATATTTACCAAACAAACACAATATATGTTAACATAATAACTGGATTTCATTTCATAAACACAATAATCAAGATTTACATGTTTACAAGGGGCATACCCCAGGTAACTAAAAAATGATGATACAAAAACTTAATAGCTCAAGCAACAACAAATAAGAGAACATTAGAATTTTTCTATGTAGCTTCACTGCACCGTGTGACACTGTCAGGCGTAAGCTCCCTTGCTGCCAAAGTGTACAAAGATTGTCGAATAGTCATTTTGAATTGATATGTTTGAAAAATAAGTTATCTGCACTTTATCTGCCCTTTATCTGTTGGTTGTTATAACATGAACATTTCATTCTCTTGTTTTCTTCGTCTTCCTTCTCTATTGAAACTTAGGAATCTTTGTTTCATTTCAGTGAACAGGTCATTCCCGTTGTGCATTTGCACTGTGCTCATTTGTTTGTTATTTATAAGTTCCTGAGTAAGTCATGGGGTGTTACTTGACAACTTCAATCCCAGAGCTGGATTAATCCTGCAAATATAAAAGGCTGACGACTATTAATTAATAAAGTATTTACTAATTACTTCAGGTTCTTAAAGCAAATAGGTATAATGCATGTGTCTACATGAGCCCAGGTGGCCAGAAGTGAGTATAGTATGGTGGAACCAAAACTAAGCAAATTTGGGTGTGTGATGAACAACCCAAATTAAGCCTTGCATTGAATGACCTTGGCTTGCTTGATTAGAATAATAAACCAACATAAAAATACTTTGTTGTATGGTCTAAAAGTCTGCCCAAATTTCAAAGATAAAAGACTATCACAAAAATTCAGAAAAATCATCAAATGCGGCATGAAAATCAACTCTGTTGCAGTTGACTAAGCTTCTAGAAAAATACCATGAAGCAAGGTCTAAATACTTGTATAAACTTGACATCCAAAAGGTTAGCACAAAAAATTATCAAATCAACAAACTTGGTAAAAAATGGAAAATATGTTGTTGCAACAAAGTTTAGGTAGTGAACCACCTGTTTTGTTTCCACTAACTAAAGATGGACTAAAATAATACCATGCATGGTCTAAAAGTTTTCCTAAACTTGGAAGTCAAAATCTTATTACAAAAATTCATAAAAATCCTCAAATTATCCTAGAAAATCACATTCTCTGTTTTTGAACTATGCAAAAAAATTGGAATTTGATCTTTGGACTCAAATTATCCTAGACACATGCATTATATGCAACAAGTGAAATGGATGCAAACAACTCTTGATTGGAAATAGATGCCAGAGGTAGTTTGTTCATGATAGGTGATAGACTCCACGGCACGCTTGCGTGAGGTGGTCGTCGCCCCGATCGTTTCTAGCACAGTTGTTGGGTGAATTGCTTGCAACACCTTAACCCCTCGCCTATATGTAGACGGTAATTTTGGTACAATTGCTCGTTCGAATTCAAGCGTTGAATGGACACCAACGACACCTTGACCCCTCGCTTATATTGAAGCGGTAATCTCGGTACAATCGACGATTGATGCGGTAGAAGACGCCACACACAACTATGAATTATTGTATGATAAGTCAAATTGAATCTCAAAGAAATAACTAAGAAAAATACTTAGGAATTCTTCAAAGAACCAAAAGTAGAGAATAACCTCACAAATATATTGAATAATGAATAATGTGTTTTATTACATCAACTTGCACCTCAATTTATACTACTCAAAACAATCTAAATACTAATAGAAATTTATAAACTATAACCCTAATTTCTATAAGGAAATAGAAGTCAATTTGGAAAAGAAATTCTAATTAAAAAGAAATCCTAATTACAATAGAATTTAAAATTAAGAATCCAAATAAAATCCTTCACTGCGTGGGATTTCCATTACCGCGTGACTTGCTGCGTGACTTTACATGATCTGGCTTTAAGGATTGTTGATATGTAAAATATGGCCCACAAAAAGAAATATATTACTAGATCACTTATTGGACATCACTTTGAGAATCAAATTGCATGGCATAATGAAGTTAAGTGCTTTTGCTTGCTGGATACTTATTTTAAAAGCCCCACTTTTACAAAACAACATAATACTCCCTTGTAGGTAAATATGTTGACTTTGTTAAGAAGATTAAAATTGGGCTTGTATTAAATTGACCCAAATTAATGTCTCATGTTCTTTTGCCTCCTCTTTGGATTTTCTTACGTTAGCTTCATTCAAACATCATTGGATCAATCCATTGAGACTTTGTTTGAACCTCTTTGTTCTAGCCTTGCTTGATCCCCACGTCCCTTTAGTCTTGTTTGAATCCACGCATGTCATGTCCTCATCATTCCTCTCCTCTTGAAAAGAATTTGTCCTCAAATCGTCACCTACATCAAACGAACTTAGATCAGTAACGTTAAATGTAGCACTAACATTATACTCACCTGGCAAATCCAATTTATAGGCATTGTCATTGATACGCTCGAGAACTTGAAATGGACCATCTCCCCTCGGAAGCAATTTCGAACGTCTTTGAACGGGGAATCTTTCTTTCCGTATATGTAACCACACCCAATCTCCGGGCTCAAAGATCACTTGATGTCATCCCTTGTTCACGTGCTTAATGTATTGTTCCGTCCTCCGTTCAATGTTTAGCCTGGCTCTTTCATGAATCTGCTTAACAAGATCAGCCTTTTTCGTTCCATCCATGTTAGTATATTCAGAAACAGGTAACGGTGATAAATCCAACGGTGTCAAAGGATTAAAACCATATACAATTTCAAATGGAGAAAAATTAGTAGCAGAATGAACAGAACGGTTATATGCAAACTCAACATGTGGTAAACATTCTTCCCATTGCTTGATATTCTTTTTAATGATAACCCGTAATAATGCCGAAACAAAGTCCTATTTACTACTTCATTTGGTATCGGTCGGTTTGTGGATGACAAGTAGTTGAAAATAACAATTTAGTACCCAATTTACCCCACAAGGTCTTCCAAAAATAACTTAAGAACTTTGTATCTCTATCAGAAACAATAGTTTTAGGCATACCATGCAAACGCACAATCTTTCTAAAGAACAAATCAACAACATGAGATGCATCATCAGTTTTATGACATGGAATAAAATGTGCCATTTTTGAAAATCTATCCACGACCACAAATATCGAATCATAACCATGCTTAGACCTAGGTAAACCCAACACAAAGTCCATAGAAAGTTCAATCCAAGGTTCATTAGGAATAGGCGATGGCGATACAATCCATGGGGTTGAACACTTAGATTTAGCTTGGCGACAAGTAATACATCTATCACATATTCTTTCTACATCCCGTTTCATATGAGGCCAATAAAATGTTCTTTTAAAAGCGAGAAAAGTTTTATCAACACCAAAATGTCCCATTAAACCGCCCCCATGTGATTCCCTAACCAACAACTCACGCAAAAACATGCGGAATACATAGTTTATTTTCTCGAAACAAGAATCCATCAACTCTAAAGTATTTACCCACAACATTCTTTTCACAAGTTTTAAACTCTTCACCAAAATCAAGGTCATTATCATATAACTCTTTAATTCGCTCAAACCCAAGCAATTTCAGTATCAAGAGTATTTAACAAAACATACCATGAGACAAAGCATCCGCAACGACGCGTTCTCCTTACCTTGCTTATATCGAATAACATATGGAAATGTCTCGATAAATTCCATCCATCGTGCATGTCTTTTGTTCAACTTGTGTTGACCCTTCAAATATTTCAATGATTCATGATCGGTTGTGGATCACAAACTCCTTAGGCCACAAGTAATGTTGCCATGTCTCCAAGGCTCTAAACCAAAACGTACATCTCTTTGTCATATGTAGGATAGTTCAAAGTCGCCCCACTCAACTTTTCGCTAAAATACGCCCTTCGGGTTTTCCTTCTTGCATCAACACGGCTCCAATCCCTAAACTCAAGCATCACACTCAAACTCAAAAGTTTTAGCAAAGTTAGGCAAAATAAGTAAAGGAGCATTTGTCAATTTATCCTTAATCAAATTAAATGCTTTTTCCTGTTCATCACCCCACTTGAAGCCCACACTTTTCTTGATGACCTCGATCAATGGTGCTGTAATTTCACTAAAATTCCGAACAAAGCGTCGGTAGAAACTTGCGAGTCCATGAAAGCTTCGTACTTGACTCACATTGGTTGGACTCGGCCAATCCCGGATCACACGTATTTTCTCCTCATCAACTTGGACTCCCGTAATGTTATTTACCGCTCGACAATCGATGCACATCCTCCATTTTCCATCCTTTTTCGGCACTAGGATCACCGGAACTGCACATGGGCTCATACTTTCTCTCACGAATCCTTTCTCCATCAGCTCGACAACTTGCCTTTGTAACTCCTTCGTCTCCTCGGGATTACTCCGATAAGTTTTGACGGTTTGGAATCGTCATGACCGAACAAAATCAATTTGATGCTCAATTCCCGAATAGGTGGTAGTCCATGAGAAGCTCCTGAAATACATCTTTGAATTCCTATAAGAGAGATGAAACAACACTAGGCAAAGAATCATTAGCGTTAGTATTCAAAAGCGCCTCTTTATACCGAAGTAAAATCATAGGCTGTTTAGAAATCAAAGCTCTTCTCACATCACTCTTTTTTGCCAGTATATTTGTTTTTTTCTCTTCTTTCTTTTTCTCTCTTTCTTTTTCTCTTTTTTTTTTCTTGATTTTTCTTTTCTTCACTCTCTTTTCTTTGTACATAATTTTTCTGCAAATGAATTTGATCTTCATGTACTTGTTGTGGTGACAAAGGACGCAAAGAGATCTTCTTCTTGTCGTGAACGAATGAATATACGTTGGTAAACTTTGTCATGTTGAACCCTCCTATCAAACTGCCATGGTCTACCCAACAATATATGTCCTACCTGCATGGGCACCACATCACACAATACCTCATCAATATACCGACCAATAGCAAATGGAACTAACACCTGTTTGGTTACTTTAATGTCGCATTATCATTGAGCCACTTTGCAAATGATACTACCATGGATGTTTGGTAGTAGGTAACCCCAATTTCTCCACCATCGTAGTGCTTGCCATATTTGTGACAAATTGCCTCCATCTATAACTACGCAACAAATTTTCCCATTCACAAGACATCGAGTATGAAATAGATTTTCCCATTGCTCACCGCTTCTCCTCCTTAACCTGCGTACTAAGTGCTCTTCTTGTAACCAGAATTTCACCATGTATTGCATCCTCACCTATCTCCTCTAATGGTGGCATAGAATCGGTGTCGTTATCTTCCCCCTCGGTCTCCACATCTCCATTGTCAAGTAACAACATTTTCCTCTGATTTGGACATTGGCTAGAAATATGTCCCCTGCCTTGACACTTAAAACATACAATATCTCGATTACGACCAAAAGAAGGTTGTTCAGTTTTACCTTGAGTTTCTCGGCTAGTTGATCCTTGCTTGGGTTCCACCTTTGGCTTGAACGCAGCTGTCTTTTCTTCTAGCTTTGCCAAATTGGGTCTCCATGATGAACTAGCATTAGATTGTCCTCGTTGTCCTCCTCGCCTCTTGAGTTGTTTCTCTATCTTAGTAGCCATATATGGACCAGCTTCCTCCAACTCTAAATAATGTTGTCGTTCAACCAAGTCTGCAATCTCCCGCTTCAATCTGCCAGAACCTAGCCATCGATGTTTCATTGTCCTCAATCAAGTTAGCTTAGATCCTTCAACATCTCCATCTCCTCGTAATATTCATCCACACTCAGACTTCCCCATTTAAGAGTTTGTAAATTACGAATGATCTCCGTTGATAGTATGTTGGTACAAACCTCTTTTTCATTATCGCTTTCATCTTCGCCCAAGTTGTAATCGGTAGCTCGTCACACCTTCTCCGATTAGTCATTCACCGATCCCACCATATCAATGCATGTCCGTAAAATTCCGTGAATGGCCAATTTGACTTTCTTGAGGTCTCGAATAGTTGTGATGATCAAAGATTCGCTCCATCTTGGTTACCCAATCTAAATAAGCCTCGGGATCACCGTGCCTTGAAAAATTTGGAATCTTCATTTTTATGCTATCCAAATTGCCATCTTCTCCTCATCTCCGACCTCTTCTTTCCCTAGCACCTCCGTGTCTTTGATGTCGGAAATTAGATTCATGATCTTCCATTTGCACTCATCGTCCCTCACCATAAGGGTCTTCCTTTCTTGCGTCGGGTTTGTTGTGTCCTCGTCTTGTTTTGCATCCCAAGAGTGTTTTGGGATAGCTCGACCATAGACACCCTCATCTCTTCTAATTGTTCTTGCATTTGCTCTATAGTCTTTCTCAATCTCCGATCCCATTCTTTATGCATTGCTTCCATCCGGAATTTCAATTCACCGTCGAAGGTTGTTCTCATGAGTTCCTTTATCCTTTGAGCTAGACATATTTCCGCAAAATAAGGGTTAGTAAAAATGCTTTTCTCACCACTCCCTTACGTGTTTCGCTCGAATCAATGGTTCACTCGTGTATACTCTCAATAAATTGGCTTTTACCCCGATTAATCTCACCACTAAGCCTTTTACCTCAAATATTCTCTCTAATAGGTTCTTATTGAATTCCTAGCAAAATTCTTGATTTTACTAATCAATTCAAAATTACTTATCACGAAACAAAATTATAGATAGTGTAACTATCAAAAACCACAAAATCACCGATTGATTGTCTCAGACTCCTCTACGGTATGCCTCAGATTTGTAATTTGTAGCTCCGTTTCAGAATTGATGATGATTGAAACGGTATATGAAATCTTCGTTGGAATTTGATGGTTTGATGGTGTGCTACAAATTTGGTTAGCACAATGAAAATAGAATATGAATTTTTTTATTTTTTTATTTTTATTTTTATTTTTTGCTCTTTTTTTTTTTTGTATATATATTTCGACAGAAAAATTAAAGATAAGTAACTTGCTAGAAAGGCTTAGCTCGATACCAAATGATAGACTCCACTAGACGCGACTTGCGTGAGGTGGTAGTTATTACCCCGATCGTTTCTAAAGACAAATGTTGGGTGAATTGTTTGCAACACCTTAACCCCTCGCCTATATGTTGACGGTAATTTTGGTACAATTGCTCGCGTTCGAAATTCTGCGTTGAATGGACACCAACGACACCTTGACCCCTCGCTTATATTGAAGCGGTAATCTCGGTACAATCGACGATTGATGCGATAGAAGACGCCACACACAACTATGAATTGTTGTATGATAAGTCAAATTGAATCTCAAAGAAATAACTAAGAAAAATACTTAGGAATTCTTCAAAGAACCAAAAGTAGAGAATAACCTCACAAATATATTGAATAATGAATAATGTGTTTTATTACATCAACTTGCACCTCTATTTATACTACTCAAAACAATCCAAATCCTAATAGAAATTTATAAACTATAACCCTAATTTCTATAAGGAAATAGAAGTCAATTTGGAAAAGAAATTCTAATTAAAAAGAAATCCTAATTACAATAGAATTTAAAATTAAGAATCCAAATAAAATCCTTCACTGCGTGGGATTTCCATTACTGCGTGACTTGCTGCGTGACTTTACATGATCTGGCTTTAAGGATTGTTGATATGTAAAATATGGCCCACAAAAAGAAATATATTACTAAATCACTTATTGGACATCACTTTGAGAATCCGTGCATGACATAATGAAGTTAAGTGCTTTTGCTTGCTGGATACTTATTTTAAAAGCCCCACTTTTGCAAAACAACATAATACTCACTTGTAGGTAAATATGTTGACTTTGTTAAGAAGATTAAAATTGGGCTTGTATTAAATTGACCCAAATTAATGTCTCATGTTCTTTTGCCTCCTCTTTGGATTTTCTTACGTTAGCTTTCAAATTTCAAACATTTTAGATCAATCTATTGAGACTTTGTTTGAACCTCTTTGTTCTAGCCTTGCTTGATCCCCACGTCCCTTTAGTCTTGTTTGAATCCACTCATGTCATGTCCTCATCAATAGGTGTGCATGTTCAAAGAATAAACACTAGGCATTACAGTCTCTTCTTACCTAATTTAGTGTATTAGGAATAGAATTAGCTTTCAGAAGTGAAAAAGCAAAGCTTGTGAACTTAGTAAAACTACATTTTTCAAAGATATGTTAATTTGTCTAATTAAACTATGTAAGAACTCTTTGTCATTCCATCAAACAGATAGTGTACAATTTCAATGAAAATAGTCGAATCTAACCTTAAAAATCCACCAAATTTCCTCCAACCTTCTCTAGAATGAATACTAATATATAGAAAATAAACACAACACAACTCCATAATTAGACAAGAAATCAGAGAAAAGCCCAATAAATAGTCTTGATAAAGACCCAATAGAATCATCAATCCCATTTCAACAAGAAGACAATATCATCAATAAATAGTCTAATCATATAAGTGAAGAATTAGAAGAAATAAGCATAGATGAACAAAAACCCACTTAAACACATCAATCAAACTCTTCTTCAATTCATTGCCCAACACAATTTATGAACAATTTCTTAAGAAAATTGACATGAAATCACCTCAAAAAGGGAGAGAGACGGCGTAAGTGGGTGTTTTCTCAGTGAGGGATGAGCTTGTTTTCTTGTACAATGACGGCTAAGCTTGTCTTCTACAATGGGTCTCTCTCAAATTAATTCAAGGGCGAGAGCAGATAAAACCTCTCTCTTGCAAAGGTACACTGAAGATTTTTAGATTGAGAGGGCTAGAAGAAGAAAAGAAAGACGCCGGTGGTGAAGGGAGTTGGGAGTGGGCGTGCAAGGAAGGCCAAAAAAATAATTAATTAAACGACAGCAGGAGCTGCGTTTCGGTAATCAGGGTGGAGAATAGAGATACCCATAGATTTATTCATTGATCAATACAGTGTTGACATGCAAAGAGAGAAATCACCTCCCGATCTCTCGACATGCGTATCGATGTTGTATTAATCAATTGACCAAAATTAACTTCATGCTAATCACTTCCGTCTTACACACACTAGTTGGAATAGTACTTGCATTTAATGTTAATTATGTATCATTCTCCACATACACACACACATAATGTCATTAGTAATCGTAACCAAACACATATTTGATATATACAACCCAAAAATATAAAATTATTTTTAAAAAAATTGAGTCAAGAACATTGTCTCTAACTCCGACTTCATAATAATTTTGACCCTACTAATAATTCTTTTTTCGTTTATTTCACTTTCTTCTTGAAAGTGAGAATAAAATACTCTGATTAAAAAAAAGACTTACTTTCTCTTCTTATTTTTTCTTTCTTCTTTTTCTAACTAAAACTCCAACATTGTGTCTTGGAGTTTTTAATTTGAAGAGAAAAGAAGAAAAAAAAATAAGTGTTATTTTTGTCAAAATATTTTTTCTCACTTTTAACAGAAGTGAAAGAAATAAATAAAACTTCTCTTATTTTCTCCTCTCTTTTCATCTCTAGCCAGCCTTCCCTTTCTTTACTTCTCTCTCTTAAGAACTCACACAGGGTGCAAACATTTCTTGTATTTTCTCCTCTCTTCTCTCTTTAAGAAAAACTCCTTACTTTTATTATTCTTAAAAACGTTCACAAATTAAATAATTTTTTTAAGAATATTTTTTAACAACATATTTAATTAGCCTTAAAATTTAGTAATAGAAATAGGGCTTGCGGGAGGTATCCTATAGGCTATATAATCGGCAAAACTATGAATTTACCACTATACTTGTGCGTTTTCTTTTACTTTCTACCGAACTTTTAATTTTTGCATTCACCACACTATCTAGTATAGTGGTAAAATTTAGTTTTGCATTATATAATCTATATACCCTAGTTTCATAAAATAATTTTATTTTAAGCTTTTAACAAAATTAAAAGATTATTTTGAGATTGTGCACAACATTATTATTAAACATTATAAAATAAGTACATTTTTTTGACGATTTAGACTTATTGAACTTTTATTAATATCAATTTATTAATAGACATTACCAAGTTAATTATATGCAAATTCTAATATTTAAAATTTTTATATGTTTTTATATTCGTTCGATTGAATTTATCTAAAAATTATCCTAGAAAGTGAGGTATCAATTAATCTCATGGGGTATATTACTTAATTAGATAGCCTCTAAGGTTCTCCCATTTTCAGTTAAAATAAAATACTAAATATATTGTAAAGTAAATTGTAATATGGCATAAAAGTCTAAAAGAAAAATGGATATCATATTCCGTGATAGAGAGTATGTTTGTAACTCAATCACAACAGTTTATGTATTTATGCAAAATAATATAAACATAATTATTTACGTATTTCGTTAATAATATAAACCATAACTTCCAATGTTAGGCTCTAAAAGAACTTTTTTGGAATTTAATTAAAGTAAAACTTTTACCAATGAATTCCAAAGGGACTAGAGTACAAATAAGAATTTCTTTTTATTTATCATTGAGGACAAAACAATTCTCATTGTGTCTAACTTAGGCGCAGACCTTTCAAAAGGCTTCTTGTCAATTTTTTTAATACCGGGGGATCCGTCAACAATTTAAGATGAGAATTTTTCAGCAATTGAGATATTTAGTGTGTGAGTCTAACTCATGCAAAGGGTTGCTTGTCAGTCTTTTAATATTGGAGGACCTGTCAACAGTTTTTTTTAGACAAATGAGAATTGTTTTGTCCTCAATGATAAATAAAAAAAATTCTCATTTGTTCTCTAGTCCCTTTTTTATTGGTAAAAACATGACTTTAATTAAATTTCAAAAAGTTCTTTTTTTTTTTCGAGTTTTAAAATTTTTTAAAAAAAAATTTTTAAGCCGGAAAATTTAAGTTTTCTTTTTAATTTTTAAAAAATTTTTGAGTTTTTTAAAAAAGATGTTTTAAAAAGCAATTTTTTGATAAAAAAATTTACCACTTTTCCTGCCAAAGTTTTCCGTTCAAAATTGGCCTGATTTAGACGGAAAATAAATTAGAATAAGTAATATTTTTATAATTCCCATATTATCCTCAACTTTTAATATAATAAATTTTAAATTATAACTCATGTCCTCAATTTTAAATTTTTTATTCTTTTCTATTAAAAACTCAAAAACAACATAGGAAAATTTCAAGTTTTCTATTATTTTCTTTTCTGTTTTAATTTAAATTTTCTATTCTTTTTTTTTTTTCTCTGTTCAAAACTCAGAAACAGGGTGTTAGATCCTAACATCGGAAGGGATTTCAAAACTATTTTCAATGGGTCAGTTATGGTTACATATAAATAAAAATAGGGAATTGATAATTTTACAACGTGTAATTAATATTTTTATATAAAAGTGGAATCCACCTGACTCGATCATGTAAAAATATCAAATATACTTACACGAAAAAAATATTACATAATAGAAATTAAATACGTAAATAATTATGTTTATATTATTTTGCATAAATACATAAACTGTTGTTATAGAGTTACAAACATACTCTCTCTATCACGGAATATGATATCCATTTTTCTTTTAGACTTTTTACAATTTGCTTCGAACATATTTAGTATTTTATTTTCAAGTGAAAATGGGAGATACCTTAGAGGATATCTAATTAAGTAATATACCCCATGAGATTAATTGATACCTCACTTTCTAGGATTTTTTTTAGATAAATCCAATCGAATGAATATAAAAACATACAAAAATATTTAAATATTAGAATTTGCATATAATTAACTTGGTAATGTCTATCAACAAATTTATATTAATAAAAGTTCAATAAGTCTAAATCGCCAAAAAAATATACTTATTTTATAATGTTATAATAATAATGTTATTGCACAATCTCAAAATAATCTTTTAATTTTGTTAAAAGATTAAAATAAACCCTATAGATTATATCACGGTAATCTTTTAATTTTGCACAGTAGCACACGGTATTGCACAATATCTTTGATTATTGATGCTTACGTAAAAAGGCACTCAATATTTAATAATTGCCACAGTAGTTACTGCATAGTATCTCATATTATTGATTCAATAATTGTTACAGTAGCATCTGCATAATATTATTATAAATCAATAATTATCACGACACAATAACTCATATTACTGAAATGATATTATTAGATAAGTATTATTGACAATGTCTAGAAAGTTCTGTCGAAGAAAGGGATTAAGTTATCTAATTGCGCGCTAATAAGAAGAAATCTTTATCGGAAAATCCCCGCTTTTCTAAACGATCTGGTTGTCAATATTGAAATTTATAATATAAATGGTGAATAATTATTGAAAAGATTAAAGATTTTGTTGATTTAAGATAAGTGAATTACAAAAGTTAAGGAGAAATAATGCGAACTTAGAAAACTTTAGGGGTAACAAAGTGTAATAAGTCGACCAATCTATGTGAACTTGAATCAACCAATCAGAGAAGATATGATGCAAACATGACATCATCCTTAAAGAAACACAAAGATGATGTCAGCATGATGATGTCATGAGAGGACTAAGGTGCAATTAATGAGGTACTAAAGTGTAATTAACTTAGGCACCAAACTGTAATAAGCCGAGCTCCTAATGTGCAATTATCGAAACTATATTTTTCTATAAATAAAGAGCTAAGTTCATTAGTTATTCACCAATTTACAAAACCAAGTTATAATCAAGAGTTAGAAAGAGAGAGTTTGTGACACCCCCAAAATAGGTATACACAACTCATTTTGAGTCGTCAAATATATGGTACATAATATAAATACAAACTTCCTTATATAATACGACAAAAATTGTAGCTGAGAGTTTTAACACGAATATTGTCTAGTAGACAATATCCAAACTCAAATAGAGTCCTCATTACAATTATTATTACACTATTTTATAAAATAGTGAGGACTACTACAACCACCATCTCTTGGTTGGGTTGACTCATTATCGCGCTCCAATAACTGAGCCCTATTCAAAACATCTGAATATAAGCAAAGTTTGTGAGAAATGAGGTATTGACGTATTTCGGGTTTCAAACCTCGCAGAAACATTCGTTTCATTCGCTCTTCATTATCTACCAAATGGGACGCAAACCGGGATAACTCCGCAAACTTAGCCTCGTATTGCGACACGGTCATATTATTTTACTCCAGCTTAATGAATTCTATCTCCTTATGAGTTTAAGAACTCACCACAAACATAGCCGGAGAAATTAAATCTTTATTCAAAATGAGAACGTAGCCGGGACTAGTCGGAGAATTGAGTGACGGCCGAGATGGTGGCTGTAGTAGTCCTCATTATTCTATAAAATAGTGTGATAATAATTGTAATGAGGACTCCAATTGAGTTTGGATATTTCGAGGTTTGAAACCCGAAATACGTCAATACCTCATTTCTCATAAACTTTACTTGTATTCAGATGTTGTGAATAAGGCTCAATTATTGGAGCGCGATAATGAGTCAACCCAACCAAGAGATAGCAGCCGGTAAAACGATAATACAAGTGGTAGCAGTCATCGAAGCGGTGACAACAAACGTGGAGGAAATCATCACGCCAGAAATGGTAACCACTTCGGTAGTAATCATGGAAAAGATAATAGAAGTGGAAATTTCAAAAAGAGGAGATTCAACAATGATGGAAAGACAACAGCACCAACACCCGTTTTCAAAGAAGGAGAACGACCACTGGTCGTATGCTACAAATACGAACAGGAAGGACACATCAGTCCAAACTGTATGGAGCAACCCAAAGTGTGTTACAATTGTGGAAAGGAAGGTCATTTAGCTCAATTTTTTCATGCAGCGAAGTCAAGTCCAGTTGGGACGGTGACACCAAAGGCCGTCCTAGACAAGTTAAAGTTGGTAGTTCAAGGAGAGAGCGTTTGTCATGACATCCCAAAAAGTGAGGAACCCGAATGAAGTTATCACGGGTAAGCTAATCATAAACTCTTGTGAAGTCTATACCTTATTTGATACCGGTTTTACCCATTATTTTATTTCACCTACTTGCGCTCAACGTTTAAATTTGACTCCAGAGAAATTAGACTTTGAATTATCTATTGAAACTCCGTTGGGAGAAACTTTCATTACATCCACTGTTTATAAATCTTGTTTGATTTAAATCGACACCCTCACGTTACCTGTCGATTTTATCTCTTTAAAAATACTTGCATTTGATGTGATTTTAGGGATTGATTGGTTAACTACTCATCATGCTAAAATTGATTATTTTCGTAAGGTTATTAGCTTTCATATTCCTAACCAACGTATTGTGCGAATTAAAGAAACCAAACAATTAAAGTCAATCATTGTCATATCAAGCCATAAAGTCATTCGTTTATTAAAAAACGGATGTCATGCTTTCTTAGCCCATGTCACGAATTTAAACAAAAATACGTCAGATTGGAATGATATTTCTATTGTTAATAAATTTCCTGACGTATTCCCTGAAGAACTTTCTGGCTTACCACCAGAGCGTGAAATCGAGTTTTGTATTGACCTTGAACCAGGTTCAAAACCCATTTCCAAAACTCCATATCGAATGACTCCTATTGAACTTCAGGAGTTAAAAACCCAACTGCAGGAATTGTTAGACATCGATTTCATTCGTCCTAGTACGTCTCCTTGGGGTGCTCCTGTTCTATTCGTCTCCTGTTCTATTCGTAAAGAAGAAAGATGGGAGTATGCGACTTTGTATTGACTATCGGGAGTTGAATCATGTCACCATAAAAAATAGGTACCCGTTGCCTTGCATTGATGACCAGTTTGACCAGTTGCAAGGTGACAAATTCTTTTCAAAGATCGATCTTCTTTCCGGATATCATCAGTTAAAGATTAAAACTGATGATATTCGAAAGACTGCTTTCAGAACTCAGTACAAGTATTACGAATTCCTAGTCATATCTTTTGGATTAACTAATGCTCCTGCTGCCTTCATGGATATGATGAACCAAGTATTCAAGGAATATTTGGATCATTATGTGGTTGTCTTTATTGATGACATCCTCAAATACTCCAAAAGGCGTGAAGATCATAAGCAACACTCGAGGTAGATACTCCAAAAGCTTCGTGAAAACAAGCTATACACCAAGTTAAAGAAATGCGAGTTTTGGCTTGAGGAAGTAGCATTCCTTGGGCACGTGATATCGAATCATGGAATATTTGTTGACCCGGCGAAGATTGAAGCAATTCAAAGCTAGGAGCAACCTAAGTCAGAAACTGAAGTACGTAGCTTTCTGGGCTTAGCTGGTTATTATTGTAGATTCGTGGAAGGATTTTCTCGAATCGCTACTCCATTAACTCAACTGAATCGAAAAGATACAAAATTTTGTTTGAGCGAGGAATGTGAGAAGAGTTTTCAATAACTTCAAGAGGAGACTTATTTTAGCACCTGTTCTGATAATACCATCTGGTTCGGAGAGATTTGTCATCTACATCGATGCTTTAGGCAGAGGGTTAGGATGTGTTCTCATGCAACATGGGAAAGTCATAGCCTATGCCTCACGACAACTCAAAGAATATGAGAGGAATTATCCTATTCATTATCTAGAGTTGGCAGCTGTCATTTTCGCGCTTAAAATTTGGAGGTATTACCTGTATGGGGAGAAAGTGGAGATCTATACAGATCATAAAAGCCTCAAATATTTCTTCACTCAAAAGGAACTCAACATGCGGTAACGACGTTGACTCGAGCTGTTGAAAGATTACGATCATACTATTCAATACCATCCTAAAAAAGCGAACGTGGTAGCTGACACATTGAGTAGAAGATCATATACGGGTACGAGTGCGATATTGTCAACGCAAAGGCCCATTTTGTATGACTTACAAAGGAAAGAGATAGAATTAAAGACTTCATAGACCCACGTGATGATGTCAAATATATGAGTAAAATCGACTTTAATTGATAAAGTTAAAGCTGCTCAAGCTGCAGACCTGGAGCTGATGCGTATGAGGAAGAAAGTACAAGAAGGTGTTATTCCAGAAGCAAGAATCGATGAAGAAAGAATACTTCGAGCCAACTCCAGACGTTGTGTTCCTAACAACTCTAATTTGAAGTATAAAATCATGATGGAGGCGCACAACACACCCTTTGCAATCCATCTTGGGAGTACCAAAATGTTTCGTGATCTTCGACATACATTTTGGTGGAGCAATATGAAGAGAGAGATAACAAAATTTATCTCAAGGTGTTTAACTTGTCAACGTGTCAAGACGGAGCATCAAGTGCCAAAAGGTCCATTTCAACCACTTGAAATTCCAGAATAGAAGTGGGAGCACATTAATATGGATTTCATTACTGGTCTTCCCAAGGTTTCTCAAGGCATAGATGTAATTTGGGTTATTGTCGATAGATTAACCAAGTCTGCTCATTTCTTTCCTATACAAGAAACTTATTCACTTGAACATCTTGCTCGTATATATATAAACGAGTTTGTAAGACTGCATAGTAAGCTAGTATCCATAGTTTCTGATCGAGACCCAAGATTCACTTCACAATTTTGGGTTAGTTTACAGAAAGCTATGGTCACAGATTTACGATTCAGTTCCGCATATCATCCTCAGACGGACGTGCAGTCGGAGAGGACTATTCAAACTCTTGAAGATCTATTAAGACTCTGTGTCCTCGACCTCAAAGGAAGTTGGGACAAGTTCTTGCCATTAGTGGAATTCTCCTACAACAACAGTTATCAAGAAAGTATAGATATGGCTCCATTCGAGGTGTTGTATGGACGAAAGTGTCGTTCTCCAGTATGCTGGGATGAGGTTTGTGAAGCAACGTTTTTGGGAGCGGAATTGGTACGCATGACAACGAAAAAGATTCAAATGATCCGGTAATGTATAAAAATCTCACAAGATCAACAAAAGAGTTATGTTGATCTTCATTGAAGTGACGTGGAATTCAATGTTGGAGATCATGTGTTGTTACATGTTGCTCCATGGAAAGGAATTACGAGATTTGTAAAGAAAGAAAAAGTTCAATCCTCGATTCATTGGTCGATTTAAAATTCTTGATCGAGTAAGAACTGTGGCCTATAGACTCGCATTACTGCCAAGTATGTCTCGTGTTCATAACCTATTTCACATATCTATGTTACGTAAATATGTGGAAGACCCGAACCACATTATTGATTTAAAACCAGACGAGATAGTGGAAGATTTAACTTATGAAGAGGTACCTGTTAAAATCTTGGATAAGAAGGAACATATTCTACGCTCAAAGGTTATACCTCAAGTCAAAGTTTTGTGGAGAAACCACGATGTGGAGGAAATGACCTAGGAGTTAGAATCTGAAATGAAATCAAGGTATCCTTACCTCTTCGACATACCAGGTACGTACACCAATTTCGTGGACGAAATTTCATATGAAGGGGAGGTTGTAAGACCCCGACTTTTATGAATAAAGATTTATTTTTCTTTAAATGTTATTTTGAATAATAAGGTATGGAATTTGTTATAATGTTATAGTTTTGGGTAATATTTATAAATTTTGCAAAGTAAAAAAGTTGTCATAAAATATTCGTTTGGTCGGGGAATATTCGTACGACGACACAATCATTGGTGGACCCCACAACGAAATTACTGTTGGAATTAGAAAACGACAGAAATAACTTTTTATAAAAATAATGGCAAAACTTTTACTGTTAACTGTTGAATTACCCGGTGATAAAAGTATAGTAATACATGTGGTTGCATATTAGCACAAGGTATTGTAAAGTATCTTTGATTATTGATGCTTATGTGAGAAGTTACTCATTTATACTCAATTATTACAACAGTAGTTGCTGCATAGTATCTCACATTATTGATTCAATTATTGTCACAGTATCATCTGCATAATATTTTATATTATTAAATTAATAATTGAGACGACAAAGTTATTCATATTATTATTTTTATTATTGACAATGTCTAAAAAGTTCTATCGAAGAAAGGAGTTTGGTCACCTAATTGCGCGTCAATAAGGAGAAGTCTTTATCGAAAAGCCCCCTCTTTCTTGGGAATGATCTGGTTATTAATATTGTGAGTTATAATATTAATAATGAATAATTGTTGAAAGATTGTGTTGATTAAAGATAAGAATAATAATTGATAAGTGAAAGATGTTTGTTCAATTATCTTGTTAAATCAGTATTTGTTCTATTTTTGAGGTATGCGGATTGATAAATGGGGTGGCCCTCGATTACCTTCAATGAGGTAACTGTATTTAGTTTTTGGCATTCCCCTCACAAGGGGGCAGTCCTTCATTGGTCTACATTTCCCCATTTGCTAGTTACCTTCAAAAGAGGGTGCTCCCTCATTGGTCTACATCTCCCACTTTGCTAGTTACCTCCTCAGGAGGGCACTCCCTTATTGGTTGTCTCAAATGTGTGCTGATTAATTGCGTTCGAATATTTTTTTTTACTGTGCGTCCGTGATTATTTTTCTAAATAGTATCCCTCCATTCTCCTATAAATAGGATGCTTAGTTTAGAAATGAAAATCACACCAGAATCAGAGAATTCTTCTTCTATAATATTGAGCGTATTTTTTTTGAGTTAAGGAAGCTTTGAGTGTAAAAAAGTATAAGTTTTCTTCAAGAATATCCCCACCATACCAGTCAGAAATACTCTCCTTTTAAGATAAGGGATATTATTTTGTTCAGTATTCGTAAGAAATAATATTTTCTTTCATACTCTGTAGTATGTAAGTAATATTATTTCGTTTCATATTCCTAATTCTACACTTATGTTGATAAGTATTGCTTCTATATTCCTTGAAATTAGTAGAATATCCTTAAAATTTGTGCTTCATCTAGTATCGCTTCACAGAAATATTTTTCTGAATTTTCTTGTGAAATTTTAAGCTTTTCATGCCGGAGTACTATTCATGGGTACTATTCATATATACGACACTATTCATATATAAACGGTACTATTCATATATATACAGTACTATTCATGAAGTACTATTCATGGGGTACTATTCTCGAAGTACTATTCATGGGGTACTATTCACAAAGTACTATTCACGGGGTACTATTAACGATAAAAATTGATTTCTTTTCTGTTCAAATTATTTTTGATACATGAATATTATTCTTGAATTTTACTCCACAAAGCAGTTATCATGTTGACAATTTGGACATTCTTAAACTCTGGATATATTGATTTATAAATCTTTAAAATTTATCTTTGATCTCACTTAATTGAATTCTTATATCATTGTCATCATCCTCATGCTTATATTGTGCTGAAAGTCATCTTTGGCCCGTAGTGTATAGATGGACTGTTGATTGGTATGATTATGGTCAGGAATTATATATCGGTATAATCATGACCTGTAATGTTACAAATGATGTGGTAATACTCCTCATTGTCCCGTATTGCATTGATGAATAGTTGTTGGCATGATCATGACCATTGGTGATAATAACGAATATCCTTGGCTCGTAGTGCATGGATAATTCGTGGATGTGATAACTAACGAGTATCCTTGGCCCGTATTGCATGGATAATTCGGTGATGTGGATTATTTATTGAGATGTGTTGCAGAGATAAAATATTGATGATAAACTTTTAAATCATAGAAGATAGTAGATATCATGCTCTACTTGATTCTTCTAATGGATTACTTGTTCCGCTATAGTTAAACTTGTTGTCTATTTCATTCTATCAGTTGTACACTATTGAAGGCTAACGATAATTTATTCTGCATTATATCAGTCATAATATTCTTAACTAGGCTAGTTGAGCTGACCCTTTACTTTCATTATTCTATTTAGGAAATGAGAACATAGCTGTGACTAGTTGGGGAATGGAGTGACGATCCGAGATGGTGGTTGTAGTAGTCCTCACTATTATATAAAATAGTGTGATAATAATTATAATGAGGACTCCAATTGAGTTTGGATATTGTCTACGAGACAATATTCGTGTTAAAACTCTCAGCTTATGTTTTGTCGTATTTTACACGACAGTTGTATAATTAAGTTTTTATCTGAGTTCTGTACCATATATTTGGTGATTCAGAATGGGTTGTGTATACCTATGTTGGGGGAGTCATAATTTTCTCAATATAATCTGATACATTATTCCAGTCAGAACTACTCTCCTATTAAGGAAAATGATGTTATTTTCTTCATACTCATAAGGGTTGTCATTTTATTCCTTATTAATCTGTGTGAATAACCTTTCTACGCGGATTACCGCGTGCCTGGTGAATAACCCTTCATATTCATTCTTTATTAAATTATGGAAATGATCTGTCTACGCGAATTACCGCATGACGGGTGAAAATGTATTTGTAGTTTCGTATATTCTTTCATGCTCGTATGAGATATCATTTCTTTTGTACTCATCAAGGGATATCGTCTTCTTTCATATTTCTCTATTTATGGTACGAATTTATTGTTTGTTTTCATAACCTTATTATTAAATGGTGAAAACCCTTGAAATTAGTGGAATATTCTTAATAGTGTGTGCTTCATCTAGTATCATTTCACTATTGGTCTGAACTTTCTTATTGAAATTTTAATCTTTTAATGGCGGGGTACTATTCATGTTGGGATACTATTCATTCAGGGTACTATTCATGTCAGAGTACTATTCACGACGGAATTATTTTTTTTCTTTGTCCAAATTATGCTTGAAATTTGAATCTTAATTATCATTTTTGAATTTTACTACACAATTGGTGATCATATTGATAATTTGGACATTCTTGAATTCTGAATAAATTAAATTATAAATCTCAAATATTTATTCTTGATCTCACTTGATTCATTCTTTATATCATTGTCATCATCCTCATGTTTATATTGTGGTGAAAGTCATTTTTGACCCGTAGTGATGGACTGCTGATTGGTATGATTATGACCATCAATTATGTATTGGCATAATCATGATCTTTAATATTATAGATAAAGGTTTGTGGTGAAAGTCCTCTTTGGCCCGTAGTGCATAGATGGATAGGTGTTTGGCATGATCATGACCACTGGTGATACAAACGAATATCTTTGGCCCGTAGTGTATAGATAATTCGTTGATTTGAAATAATTATTAATTATTGTTACAGGGATAAAATATTGATGATGAACTTTTAAATCATAGAAGATAGTAGACATCATGCTCTACTTAACTCTTCTAATAGATTGCAATTTTTGCCGCAGTTGTTGATCTAAAATTTGTTGTCCATTATATTTTATTTGATTTATCATTGTTGAAGGTTAAAGATAATTTAGTCTTTATTATATTAGTCATAATATTTTTTACTGGGTTAGTTGAGTTCACCCTTTTCTTTTTTGTTCCATTGTTATTCGCAGGAAATGAAATTGTAGCCGAGACTAATCGGGGAGTGGTGTAATGGTCCGAGATAGTTACTATATAAGTTTTCATTATGTTGTAAAATAGTGTGATAATAACTGTAATAAAGACTTAATTTGAGTTTGGATATTGTCGTATTATGTACGGTACAATATGTGAGACCCCAGATTTTATGAATAAATATTTAATTTTCTCGAAATAATTTTTTAATATTATGGTGTGGATTTGATATAATGTTATAGTTGTGGGTAGTATTTATAAATTTTGCAAAGTATGCAAGTTGTCATATTATATTAGATTGTCGTTGTATTCTTTTTGTCGTGGAATATCCGCATGACGACGATACAATCATCAAAGGACCCCTATAACGGAATTATTATCGGATTGAAAAAACGCAAAAAATATTTTATATGAGAATAAATCGAAGTTTTACCATTAAAACTGCTGAACTACTCAAGAAGTTAAAATAGAGTAATACGCGGCGTCGTGCATAGTAGCAGCACACCATTAATTATTGATGCTTACGTGATAAGTCACTCAATTTTGTTTTATTGATATTATTATTGTAATAAAATAGAAAATCTTTTTATATAAAATGTAATACTTTTATAAAGTTATTCATTTTATTAGGCTAATAGTAAAAAATCTTTTTATATTTTATAAAGTTATTCGCTTTATTAGGCTAATAGTAAAATCTTTTTATATAAAATGTAATACTTTTATAAATTTATTCGCTTTTATTAGACAATAATTAGATTATATTATATTTTATTATGCATAGTATTTGTATAAAGGCTCAGACATAGTATTTTGCATAGTAAAATCTTTTTTATATAAAATATAATACTTTTATAAAGTTATTTATTTTATTTGATTATAAATAGAATATATTATATTTTATTTAAAAGATTTTGCTTTAAATATGGATCATCTGATTAAAAGTAAATCAATCTGGACCGTTCATGAATTAGTTACTATGCAGTCCATTCTTCTATAAATAGAAGCTCATTCCTTCATTATTTCTTACGAATTCACTGAAACTCTAGAGAGAGAAACTATAGAGAGAAAGAAAAAAAGTGTTCTGCTACTTCACTACTTCTATATCTAATACTCTTTTTTCTAAGGTAAGGGATATTATTTGTTGTACCTGTAAGGGGTATTATTTCTTTTGTATTCATAAAGAGAACTTCTGTTATTTCATTCTTTATTATTACGTTGAATAACCTATATACATGCCACTACCCTATACTTGGTGAAATTCTTCCGCTATTCCATTCTTTATTATTCTATTGGAATATCTTGTGCATGCGCTTTACTGTGGGACCTAGTTCCGCCTTTATTGTTCATTGGAATATCCCATGTCATGCGTTTTACGCCGGACCGGTTTTCGTTATTTATTATTTTGTTGGAATAACCTGCCTCATCGCGAAGTAAGCGCATGCATGGTGATTTCATTGTTATTCCATTCTTTATTATTCTATTGGAATATTCTCGTTTGCATGTATTACGCTTTGACACGTTCCGTTATTTATTATTCATTGGAATAATGCATACATCTGCAACTGCATGCGTGGTGATTTCTTTTGTTATTCCATTCTTTATTATACTCAGTTGGTTAAAGTTTTGACTTCTATACTCCATGAAATTAGTGGAATATGCTTGATATTTACGTTTCATCCAGTATCTTTTCATGGAAATATTCTTCTGAGCATTCTTGAATTTTACTCTACAAAGAAGTATCATGTTGACAATTTGGACGTTATTAGTTCCTGGATAAATTAATTCTTGAACTTGTTTTATTGAATTATTATGTCATTGTCATCATCCTCATGTTTATATTATGTTGGAAGTCATCTGTGGCCTGTAGTGCATAGATGGACTTAGTATGATTATGACCAGGGATTATTCGGTATAATCATGACCGTAATGTTACAAATGATGTGGAAAAAATCCTTATTGGCCCGTAATGCATTGATGGACAGTTTTTGGTATGATTATGGCTATGAATTCTCTTCGACCAAGGGTGCAAAGATGAATTGTTTTATGGCATGATCAGGAACGTTGATGAAAACACGATTATCTTTGGCCCGTAGTGCATGGATAATTCGTGGTCGTGATACTAAAAAATATCTTTGGCCTGTAGTGCAGGGATGATTTGATGATGCAGATTATTTATTAAGCTGAGTCTCAGCGATAAAAGTGATGAAAAACCTTTTAAATAATAAAAGATGGTAGATTTTATTCTCTACTTGACTCTTTTAATGGATTGCTTGTTCCGCTGCAGTTAAACTTGATGTTTGTTATATTGTATCAGTTTAACACTGTTTAAGGCTAATGTTAATTTATTCTGCATTATCTTAGTCATAATATTTCTTACTAGGCTAGTTGAGCTCAACCTTTCTTTCACTGTTCTCTTGTGTAATGAGAATATAAATTTGGGACGAGTCTGGGGAACGGGAGTGACTCATCCGGATAATAGCATTAGTAGTCCTTACTATTCTGTTAAATAGTGTGATAATAAATGTAATGAAGACTCAATTGAGTGTGGATATTGTCTAGATGATAATATTTGTATTAAAACTCACAGCATATGTTTTGTCGTATTTTACACGACTGTTGTATAATTAAGTTGTATTTGAATTTTGTACCATGTATTTGGCGACTCAAGATGGGTGATGTATACCTAATTTTGGGGGCGTCACACAATATTTGTATTCAAATTCGCAACTTATGTGTTGTTGTATTTTGCACGATAGTTTAATAGTTGTAAATATGAAAGTTTATATTTGAATTCTGTACCATGTATTTTGACGACTCAAAATGGATTGTTTGGATCTATTTTGGGGCATCACAACTATCATTTTTCATATCAAACTGTCACAACTGAATTCCTAACTATAATATTAAGGCTATATTTTAAAACATAAAATTATCCGTAAAAGTAGTTTTATAAATATATATCTAATTTTGGAACAAATAATTCTACTATCACATAAAAAAGGCTCATATAATACTCACATACATATACATACATATTTGTGGGTTCTATATGTTAGGTGGCGGAGGCGGAGGTGGAGGTCGCGGTGGGGGTGGGTATGGTGGCGGAGGGGTTATAACGGTGGCGGTGGAGGGGTTTATAACGGTGGCGGTGGAAAGAGTGTCCGTCATGGTGACGGAAGGAGTGCCGGTCATGGTGGCGGCAAGGGAGGTGGCTGAAGAGATGAAGAAGAAGACGGAGAGAAGGTTGAAGAGATGAAGAAGACGCAATATTAATTAAGGGTAAAATAGTAAAATTACAACTATTCTTAATTTTTATGAAACTCTCTAGAATGTCTATTACTTTGGGATGGAGGGAGTATTTTAACATTATCCGTTTTCGAATGAAAGTAAGATCTACTTCACTCTCATGTAAAATAAGATCATATAAACATATCAAACACACTAATGCAAATTAAATAAGTAATTTAGGAGAAAATAAAGTATTTCAAAAGAGTATGATTGGTTAGACAATTTTATTATGCTACATAATAATTATATAATCTGTTATTGTAATTTAAATTCCTAATTTTTATTTGACTATATTTTATATCTTTTAACTTTCAGAATAAATTATTTAAAAAAAACAAAATAAAAGGAAAACAAATAAAAATAAAAACAAAAAAATTAATTGACTCATCAAACTAAAACATGAACTTCAAATTAATTGAGAGCCAGGAACACATGCACTTGTTTACTTCTATGTTGTGCATGTGAGATGATATAAAGATTTGGGGAATAGGGGTTTGATGACTTTCAGAGAGAAGATGGGTTCCTTTTTTTTCTTTGTTTTTTTTGAGATTTAGAAATCATATAAACAATAATTTTATTGCTATTTTGATTTATTTCTTTTTTTTTTCCTAATTTTGTTATTGTTGTTATGACTTTTTTTTTTATAAATTATTTTAGTTAATCAGATGAGATAATTATTTATTTAGATTAATTAGTTGTATTCATTATTTTATTTTTATTAATTAGTTGAGTTAATTAGTGGGGTTGATTATATATGTATTAATAAAACTTTAATACGCCAACGGATACACAGTCGAATCTTATTTTTGTATATTTTTTAAAAATTTGTAAATTCTCGAATTTTAGTTTGGACCGAAGAAGGTATCAATTCGACTCTAATGTTTTTGTAACTCAGATTCATTTATTTATCAATAAAATTATTTATTTTAAAAATTAAAACAAAACATACTTTTGGAATCACATATGCTATTATTATTTAAACTTTATGTTTGGTGAAATTTTTGAGTCATGCTACTTATAACACCATCACACAGGAAATTTAGGAGAAAATCAAGAGATTTGAAATTAAATATGATTAGTTAAACAATTTTAACATGATAAATAATAATACAAAATCTGTGATTTTCTCCTAAATTCTGTATCCCTAATGAAAATTTAAAAGCTTATTTGCAATATAATTAATTTAGTCTCTTTGAAAATATACTGTGAAAGCTTTAACAACTTAAAATTAATTCTCAAAACTATTTCTATAGTCCAATCAGAAGGACTCCCAAAACGTTAATTATGCATATATGGTTGAATATAAATATTAATAGTATTACATAAATACAGTTCTTAATTTTTACCCTAAAACATATACATATTACCTCCGTTCTTGAATAAATGTTCCTTTTTCCAATTTCTTTTCTTCCCATCTGTTTGTGGAAAAAATTGACGTCAAGTCTTGGCATGTTGACTTATTAATTAGATGAGCAGAATAAATATATCATGCATGCATGCATGCATGATATATAGAAAAGTTAATCAAATTTGTAAAGCGTGTAGAAAATATTTCCAAGCAGTGGACCATCCACATTTAAGAGGTTAGAGTTTATAAATACCTCACTCACTCGCATTTAGAGTTTCAATCCAACCAAGCAGCAGCAATGGAACGATCTATTTCTTCTTTGCCTTTTATGTTCATAGCCATCACCCTTTTTCTACTCATTATTTCTTCTTCCCCGTCGTCATCTTTTGTGAATGTGAAAGCAATAACACATCACACAGAAGAAGCAACTGCATTACTAGCCTGGAAAGCCAGCCTTGACAAAATAGGTAACCTGTCGCGGTTGTCATCATGGGCTGAAAGCAGCAGTCCTTGCACTGACAGTTGGACCGGGATTAGTTGCAATGGAGCCGGACATGTCACCCATATAAACCTCACACGATTTGGTTTAAAAGGTTCTCTTCATCATCTTAATTTCTCTTCCTTCCCTCATCTTGATACCCTTCATCTGGGCTTGAACGCATTATACGGGACTATCCCCTCCAGCATCAGCAGCCTTTCAAAGCTTACCTATTTAAGATTTTCTGATAACAATATCACCGGAAAGATTCCATCTGAAATAGGCTTGCTCAAAAATCTTAAATACTTAGATTTCTATAGAAATCAACTCACCGGTTCAATCCCTCGAGAAATTGGAATGCTGAGCTCCCTATCTACTCTTTATCTTGATTCAAACAATCTCAACGGTTCAATCCCTCGAGAAATTGGAATGTTGAGGTCCCTATCTTCTCTTTAACTTAGTTCAAACAATCTCAACGGTTCAATCCCTCGAGAAGTTGGAATGATGACTTCTCTTTATATTCTTTTGATAAAATCAAACTTTCTCACCGGTACAATCCCCACTTCTATTGGCAACTTGTTCAACTTAAATATTCTTGATTTCTCGAGCAATCTTCTCATCGGTTCAATCCCTACTTCTATAGGGAATTTGGTCAACCTGACCGAGTTGTACCTTTATGATAATCAACTTTCAGGATCCATCCCTCAATAAATCGGAATATTAAGGTCTTTAGTTCATCTCCAACTATCAGCTAACTATCTCAATGGATCGATCCCGACCACTATAGGGAACTTGAGTAATTTAAATAGTCTATTCCTTTTTATGAATAACCTTTCAGGGGCCATCCCTAAGGAATTTGGAATGCTAAGATCTCTTGTTCACCTTCATCTGTTTACAAATAATCTCACAGGATCCATTCCTCCAGAGTTTAATAATATCACACATTTGGAATCATTCTCTGTAAGTAAAAACAATCTCATTGGTCATTTACCGAGAGATATATGTCTTGGTGGATCCCTTCAAGATTTTTTCGCTTCATTAAATCACTTCACAGGTCCTGTGCCAAGAAGCTTGATAAATTGCACTAGCTTATCTAGGCTCAGAATGTCCGGAAACAAAATCACAGGAAATATATCTGATTCTTTTGGCATCTACCCAAATCTTTATTCTATTGATTTGAGTCAAAATAAATTGTATGGAGAGCTTTCTCCAAATTGGGGGCTTTGCCACAGTTTGGCGAGATTAAAGATCTCCAACAATAATCTCAGCGGAAGGATACCGTTTGAGCTTGCCAAGGCAACTCAGCTAGGTAGTCTTGATCTCTCGTCAAATCGTTTAATTGGTCAAATACCTAGGAGTTTCGGAAGTTTAAGCTCATTGCTTGAACTTCTTTTGCATAATAACCGGCTTTCTGGCTACATTCCTTTAGAAGTTGGCAACTTGTCTAATTTGGAAAGACTTAACTTGGCTGAAAATAGACTAAGTGGCTCAATTCCCAAGCAATTATTTGATTGTGTGAAGCTATGGAGCTTGAATTTGAGTAGAAACAGATTTGGAGAAGTTGTTCCGTTCCAAATAAATAACTTTCATAATCTGCAAAATCTTGATCTTAGTCACAATTTTCTGATCGGTGAGTTACCAGCATTTGTTGGACTAAAGAGCTTGGAAATACTTGATCTTTCTCACAATAAGCTCTCCGGTGACCGGTACTATCGAACCAATTTTTGAAGGAATGGTGAGCTTAACATCTGTTGATATATCTTGGAATCAATTTGAGGGTCATCTTCCTAAAGTCAAAGCCTTTCAAGATGCTAACATAACAGCTTTAAGAAATAATAAAGGGTTGTGTGGAAATGTTACCGGTTTGTCGCATTGTCTCACTAGAGTTGATCATGAGAAGAGGAGAAAAAATCTTGCGCTCATAATCACACTTCCAATTTTGGGGAGTTTGTTTCTTTTAGCGTTGATTGCTTTGATCTTTGTGTATATTCAAAGAAGAGTGAGAAAAGAAGTAAACGACCCACCAGAAGCTAATAAAATTGAAAATATGTTTTCAATATGGAGCTATGACGGAAAAATGGTATACGAAAACATCGTTGAAGCCACAGATGACTTTAACTCCAAATATTTCATTGGTGAGGGAGGATGTGGAACTGTTTATAAAGCTGTGTTGGCAAGTGATCAAGTCGTTGCCGTAAAGAAACTTCATAAGCCACGAGATGGAGAGTTGCGGAATCTAAAGAGTTTTACGAGTGAGATCCGTGTATTAACTGAAATACGCCATCGCAAAACTTTATGGCTTTTGTTCTCATTTACTTCACTCGTTTTTGGTTTATGAGTTCTTGGAAGGAGGAAGCTTGTGGAAGGTATCGAACAACAATGAAGAAGCAGAGCAGTTCGAATGGAAGCAGAGGTTCAATGTTGTTAGGGGTGTTGCAAATGCTTTTTCATATATGCACCATGATTGTTTGCCTCCTATTGTTCATCGAGATATATCAAGCAAGAATGTATTGCTAGATTCAGAATTTGAGGCCCACGTCTCTGATTTTGGCACGACTAAACTTTTGAAGCCAGACTCTAGTAATTGGTCTTCATTTGCTGGAACTTTTGGATATGCAGCTCCAGGTACGTACGTTTCTTTCTAGTTTTAGGAAATTCATTGAAAATGTTTAATATCATCCATTTCAATCTTATTTAGCTACGTCGATCAGGTTTGTTTTTTCTTTTCGTTCTAATTTTATAACTTCTAGACAAGTGTGATCATGTATGAATTGGTATTTTCAAGTCTAGTTTATATATTTCTTAGATTCAAGTTTCTTTCTTTTTAGATTTTTTGTATTTGTTTTAGTTCTTGTTCTGGTATTTCTGTTGCAGAACTTGCGTACACAATGGAAGTGAATGAGAAAAATGATGTCTACAGTTTTGGAGTGTTACTATTGGAAGTGCTAATGGGGAGGCATCCGGGTGATTTCATCTCATCTCTCTCCTCAATTGCATCGTCAACAACATCATCATCCCGCGATATGTTGTTGAATGATCTGTTAGACCAACGCCTCTCGCCTCCTATTAATCAAGCGGCAGGGGAAGTGGTGCTTGGTATGAAACTAGCATTTGCGTGTCTTCATCCAACTCCGCAATGTCGGCCTAACATGCATCAAGTTTCTATGCAGCTAACCAAGGAAAGGGAACCCTTAAAAACTTCATTTCACAAGCTTACATTAGGCCAAGTCTTATGATTTTTCTCAAAGTAATTTTCAAGTAAAAAATAATAATAATAATTTGTGAAAGACCAATAGCTGCAGGGAGGAATTCAACTCGAACAAGATAATTATTATTTTGTGTTACCCTTACCAATTTATGTTGTGGTTCCTATCCTATTTTATTGTCAAATCCATATTTGTCTAGACAAAATGCTACTCTTTCCCAATACTTTTCCCAATAAATTGGATATCAATTTTCATAGGACTAAAGTTGCATCTTATAATCTGTCCTCAGACAAAATCAACTTCCATATCAACAAGGATTATTTAGAAAAATAGGAAATGGAGTACAATTTAAATTTGTAACAGAGGAAATAAATAAATAAATAAATATGTTTATATATAGAGAGTGAAAAATGTAGTAAAAAATGTAGTCGTGGTTGTTACATCTAACTGCATGGAGTTTTAACTAGTTGAGCCAATTAGTCCAAAACATCTAGGGCCGTAAAGTAACTGAAAAATTCGTATTCGTCCGTGTTCGTATTAAAAAAAACGGATATTATTCGCATTCGAAAAAAAATAAATATATCCGTATTCGGTTTAAAGGTATCCATAAATAAATGAATAGAAATACGAATATAGGCGTATTCGTATAACATCTGACCGTGAATATATTCGGCGGATAGCGATTATCCGGAATCCGATATTCGGATTCGTATCCGTATCCAGAATTCGTATTTGAATAACTTATATATATATATATATATATATATGTAAATTATTAACTTACACACACATATTATCGATGTCGGGAAAAATTTCTCTCGAATTCCACTTTTAAATATCTCTTACCCTTTATATTTTTTACGTGATTCAAATCTTGTTGAAAATGTGAAATTAGCAAGAGTCCGACATAAAATGTCGACGATTTGAAAAGATTTAATTTTAATGATTGGGTCAATTAAATAGTCGCTAGTTGGTTTAAGTTTAAATGGTTGTACCAACTCAACCGGAATTTTGGCAGAGGTTTGTTTGCATTATGGCCCAAATGTGACTCGATCTATTTAATTGGTCTGGAACTTGAGATTCATGGAGTTCGGGGGCTTGCTTAAGCGAGGGAAAGGTGTTAGGCACCCCCCGACTTCCGTGAAACACGATTATCGCGTCTTTTCAATTCCCTAAGCATGTGTGTGTATATATGGATGTGATACATATAAATGTACTTGCAATACTTTGTTTAAAAGTAGTGTTATGCCTCTTTTGCTCCTATATACAAAGTGTTTGATTTATAAAATCAATTTTTAGCAAAGGATTTAAAGGTGAGGTTTTGAAAAGCAATTTTCAAACCCTTATGCTCGCATAGTAATTGAGGCCTTTGATACTTCTATTTTATTCCATATTCGGCTTGAGTTGATTTTATTGAGATGCAAAACTTCTTTAATAATATATATATATATATATATATATATATATATATATATATATATATATATAAGTGTCGGGCCCCTTATGGGGATGAAAGCCATCGAAGTGACCCGAGCACCACAAGCAATGATTTTATTATTCTGAGGTCTTAAATCCGGATCACCGTTTTAAGGTCTCGTCATTTACATTTATAAAGGATTGCAAGCTATCTATACAGCCCAAATATGTACATCATGGGAATTAGATCTAGATCCATGGATTTAATCATAAATCCCATGATTCCTAGGCTCACAGTATATCATTGAGAAGCTTGCACAACAAATATTGAAATAAACTGCAGAATAGAATCTAGACGCCGCAAAACAAAGGATTCATCAGTTAAATTCTTGCATGCGTGTAGCCAAGCTTCCCGTTTCCTCTAGATACAAATCTAGGGTCATTTAGTCGCTTAATATTTAAAAAACTTAGAAAGAAAACTAGATTTAAATAAATCTTAGTCATTCTAGGTCAACGATTCTAGTTTTACAACTTTTGAACCATTCAAAAGTTAGATATGGCTAGATTTAGATAAATCTAGTCCACGAATTTTAAATATTACAACTTTACATTGAATGAACAGTTAAAACTGATATTTAATCATAGTAAACAATTAACACACACACACACACACACACACACACATATATATATATATATATATATATATATATATAAAAAGCAAGTAAAAGGTTCAGATCTGAAAGGATCTTACAGTGTATAGCGAGGAAGGCTTTAGACTATTTTTGAAGCTTGAAAACTCAGTTTCCACCGGTTAAAACTTGATATGTTGTAATATATATGTATAAAAGTGTTTACAAAGAAGAATATCGGAGTTTAGAACACTGTTGGAGTGGTTAAGAGCTGAAATGGACGGAATTCCCTCTACTTTCTTCTTCTTCTTTTTTTTTAAAATGGCTGATGGGGGGTCTATTTATAGACCAAATCAGCCGCGGGTCTACCTGCAGCTGACCCGAGTGGGTCCGACCTCTTGGGTCCGGTTGTCTCGAAGTACGTGTACTCCGATTAACGCGCTATCTGCTCGAACCTTCATAACTTTCAATTCGGGAATCCGATGGAGGCGTGTTATACCTTTCCAGAAAGCCCTTTCCGAGAGCTACACAATGACATGGGATTTAACCTTTTCCGAATCCGGGAAGACGGGTCCATGAACAATTCTTCGAGTCCTCACAGTCCGTCCGTTAAGCTGTCTTGCACTGTTTTCACTCGGGATTAATGTTATGGTTCTGCATGACCTTAATGGCAGTGATTTGACTTGATTTGATGTTGAGGTTGCCAAAATTAACTCTTTTTCCCTCCTGGGTTGGTTTCGGGCTTGACGTGGTGACATCTGTCTTCCTCGGGGTTATCTCTGAGGTTTGATTGCTAGTGCTTCCTGTCTGTATTCAAGGTTGTTTCTGAAGTTGATTTGATGATTTTTTGGTGTTTTCGACGGGGTTTGATTTGATATCCTAGGGTTGTCACCAGGCTTTTTCTTGATAATTTTGACTTCTAGGGTTGTCTCTAGAAGACAAAAGATGATTATGCCCTCCTGCATGGTTAGTAACAGGAATGCAACATTTCAAGTGTTTACAGATGCCCCTCTTTGTCATGTTTATGCAATGCAATGAAATGAACATGACAAAGATTACTAGACACTTGAAATATGATAAGGTATATTTAATGATGCAAATCGCAATGCAATGCATGTTATGATGAATGTTAAAATACTTTTGCAAATTGCACTTCGCATTTCGCACATCACACTTCACATTTGGCCCATCGCACTTCGCCTTTCGTAAATCGTACATCGCATCACAAATTGCTTTACCATTACTGGTTATTACTCATGCCTATGTTGGGGCTGATTCTAACTGTTGTCTTTCATCAGTGATGTTGATGTCTATGCTGGTGTTGACTTCAACGATTTGATTTTCATCGGTGTTGTCAATGCTTGGTTGATAAAGATAAATTGAGATGTTTTCTATATGCTGGGGATGGCGTTCTGAAATCACCGGACCTTCTCGATGTATACGCTGGTAGTTTACAATGGTGCCTATCGTGATGGTAGTTAACAACTGTGCCTACCCTGCTGGTAGTTGAAAACGGTGCCTACCCTGCTGGTAGTTGACAATGGTGCCTACCCTGCTAGTAGTTGACAACGGTTGATCACTGGATTGTCTCGATGCCTACTCGAACGGTAGTTCTCAACAGCGAATTTTTTTCTCAAGTTTGGGCATTTAATGTGCACACATATTTGACTCTGCTAGGATGCATGCTTAACTTTTTAATGGATATGTGCGCTGATATAGTGCAGTTGCACATGTGCAGACCATGCATGATGTGATGATCTAAATTTATCCATAAAAATCTATTGTCCTAGGTTGATGCACATGCTTAATTGAATTGACTAGATGTAGAAACATACCTCACCCTTTTTGAGGCAATTTGGAGTCTTTTAGCTGTTGAGAGCTTGTGTCCCATTTCCTTGTGCTTTTTATTTGCGACCCGGCTGGACTGTTGATCTAGGTGCCATTGACGCCCCTAGAGGGTGCAACCCATTCTTTCATTGCCCTGATTTGAACTTCTGTGCAGAGGCATCGACTTATGAGGACTTGGCGCATGTTGACATGTTTAATGATGTAGATTTCATTTGCTAGACCTTTTTTTATCGGGTATCTATTTTTGAGCTAAGGGTTCCCTTGGGAATTTGTCCCTTCTTTTGTTGTGGCAAGCTTATGTCGTCGTGATTTTTTCCAGGAGTTTTTCCTTTTTTATTGATGAGAAGCTTGATCCCGCCTTAGACTCATTCCATTTTTGGGAATCGGAATATGCCCCAGCCCTTTTGCACACTGTTATTGGGGATTTATATTAGACACTTTCTTTGTTGACCAAGTTGAGAGTGAGCAATATCCTGCACATCAAATGAATAACAGAATGCACAAAAGCTTGACAGCTTGGGCCATTAGATTAGTATAATCTTGTGAATGAAGCATTTGAAGTTAAAGTTGATGAAATTGAATGAGTTATGAAATCGCAAGGAATTTTTTAAGCATCCATGGTCAATGTTCACGGGTAAGATTAGATTCAAAATACTTATCTCCCTTTATCAGAGATACTGTATCTTCATTCTAGATGTTATTTTACACAGAATTGATTTCATATGACACGTGCACTATGAGTGATGCAACCCTTAGTAGGGGTTTCAATTCTATGACTTTGCAAAATTTTCTTGATTCAAAATTTTTCTTTTTCTCTCGCTTAACTTGTCTTGTTTTTTTAGGCTATTTAGAGTTACACATTTAATGAGTTTTGGACCAATGACTCCCAAACCTAACGGCTTTAGGGCACTAGGTGTAAAGACACCCCTTTGGGTTTACTTGCTCGAGTAAAAAAGGCCACGCTTCGATAAAAGTCAAGCGATCTACTCTATTTGCTCCTTTCTTGAGCTTGTGCAAGGTCCATTTTCTTAAGCTTAAATTACCCATGTAGCGAGCGTTGGGTCGGTGACTCCCAAACTAGACGGGCTTTAGGGTACCAAGTGTAAAGACACCCCTCAGACTTAATTTCTCGAGTAACCTAGACCACGATTTGGATCTGCTCAGGTCTCGCCTTATTCTTCCCCGTAATGCTCATTTTCTTAGGCACTAAGTTACCCATGTAACGAGCGTTGGGCCGGTGACTCCCAAACTAGATGGTTTTAAGGCACCAATTGTAAAGACACCCCTCAGGCTTAATAACTCGAGTAACCCAGGCCACGATTCGAGACATTAGACTGACTACCTATCTTCTCATTTATTGCCATTGTTGTCGCCATAGTTTTATACCCCACAACTAATAGTCAGGGAAACCAAAAAGTGCAGACACGTATATGAGGTCAAGTCTATTCCAAAAAGTGCTTTAAACTAGGATGTCGTGCCTAATCAAAAGGTTGAATAGTCTTAATTCTCTAATCGTTCTCAGGATTCTTGATCCACGGACGCTTATCAGAATTAATCATATTCACAACAAGTTAAATAAAAATTTCTTTTTTTAAAACCTTTTTCTAAAATTCTAACGCAAGATTTATCTACTTAACATGTATATTATCGCTAATGCATATAAATGGAGACTGAAAGCACATAAAGGGATAAAAGAGTTATACCTCACATGTGGATTATTTATTCTGAGAAAATTTTGATTGGAAAATACCAATTGATCATACCAAATCGCCCTAAGATGATATGAGGGAAACTCTGATGATGACGAACCATGCTGATGGTGCCGACTGGTGCATTTTCCTTCTTAGGATGGTTGAAGAATGCCCTAATGTTGATTTGTTGTTGTTTCTAAAATTGCCCCAGTCTTGCTTGATGTAAGGGTCCCAATATCAAGTTATTGCTAATTTTGAAATTGCCCCAACCTTGCTTGTTGTCTGGGGTAGTTGTTTTGACAAATGGGTTGATAAGATACTGAGATTGCAAGAGTCTTTTACCTCATGACCCACATGGTGAAAAGGTAGTGGATATGTGATGCTTGGATGCCCCAGTCATTATTTCTGACTTGTGGGTGCAATTGGCTTTGATGATTTTTTCTAATTTGATGAAGGTTTCAGATTGAGGGTGTCAGCTCTTTGAAGGTCCTTACTAATGATCATGCTTGATATATCGATGTGTTGTTGTTTAAAATTTGATGAGTGATGTCGAGAGGCCTTCGGTCTCCATTGAATTGGACCTAAGATCTCAGTTTGGTTGGTGATGTGATGGTTTCAACTGAGTTTGATTTGATCTGCAAGATTTGATTTATGGTCTTGATTTGGGGGAATAGGTCGTCGGGTATGAGATAGATAGAATTTTCCACAACGGTTGGCCATGTACTGCTGGATATCAAAAGGAGATCAAATCTTCTCATACTTTATGATTGATGATTTGCTAAAGGTTCGTATCTCAGGATGATTGCTATCTCATCGCTGTGATTGGTTGTCTTGATGTATCACTATCTCTTCTTTTTCGAAACTTTCCAGCTTTAATGGAACGACATTGAGGTGTCGTTGGGTCTTCTCAATATGGGTCACTGAATTTGAGGGTTTTTCTTGGGTATAGGCTTTTCAGGTTTGATTTGGTATCTGGAGACTGGTATTTGGGTTTAGATGTTTCTTTTAAGGGTTAGACCACACCATAGATGGCTGCCTACGTACTCGTATTGATGGGGGGAGATCAGGTCTTTCGTAATTCAAGCTCGGCTGAGACTTGAATGGTTTGAACAGTGTTTATTTGGTTTGAGTGGGTTTTTTGGTTTTTTTTGGTTTGAGTGTTTTTTTTTGTTTGGTTTGAGTGGGTTTTTGGGTTTTTTTTTTGATTTGACCGCACCATAGCCGCCTACGTACTCCCATTAATGGGGGGAGATTAGGTCTTTCGTAGTTCAGGCCTGGCTGAGACCTGATTGGTTTAATTTTTTGATTGTTTTGATTTTATTTTTTTGATTTTTTTTGATTTTTTCAATATTTACATGCATGGAAAATAAAAAGCATAATGCTAAGAAATTGATACCGTCCCAAAATCTCCTGGAACTCACAACTTTATCCTCTAGATCTACGTTTTCCTGGCTAGCTGAGGTCTGGTAGTCTAGTTGTAAGTGGTTATGTTACCTTCAAGGCTCGCGATAGAGGTCAAATCCTGGTCATGAATATCTTTGATACTGCCATAAATTGATTACCTCCTGATTCGCTATATCACTCGGGGATGCTCAGATTGGACCCGTCAAAAAAAGGGATGAACTCTTGATTTCTCGATGGGTTGGCTTCCCCGATAACCTCAACACCTTTTTCTTCATATTTTCCTTCACCTTTCTCATAGGTTTGAGAGGATTGAACTATGAAATCTCTCTCAAATTATTTTTGTATTTCTCGTAGGGAACTTTCCATTTTAGCTTTTACTTCCTTGGAAAGGATCAGCATTTCCTCCTCATCATCCAGGATGATAAAATCAAGAATGTGGTGTCTAACTTTTGGCAATAAGAAGTTTGATGTTAGCGGAGGAATCTCTTTTGGGGACTGTCTTGTTTCCTCTACCACTCCACTCATTACAATGGGTTCACCTTGAAATCGGCCAGGCTTGGTGCTTATAGCTGTCAATTCCTGTGAAATGTCTGTCTCAAGTGGCAATCTTAAACTCTTCATTTCTATTTCGCCTTTTCTGGTCATGGGAATTTCTATCTCCACTTCTCCATTTTCAATGAGATCCCTTATTTAATGTCGCAAAGACCAACATTCTTCAGTCGCATGTCCAGGTGAGTTAAAATGGTTGAGACATATCTTGGTGGAATTTCAACCTTTTAAGTTGAATTAACTAGTTGTCACACATACAGTATAACTCGCACTTTCCATAAATATAATAAATAAAATAAATTTTTAATAACTATATAATCTATGTATTAAGGATAAATAATAGACCTCTTCTATGCGGACATAGTAATTGGACATGAGTGCTTTACAATTTCACCTATTTGTATTTTAACCTCAAATTGGGGTCAAAATACAAATAGGTGAAATTGTAAAGCATGTGGGGTTAAAATACAAATAGGTGAAATTGTAAAGCACTCATTGTAAGACCCCAAATTTTATGAAATAAAAGTGTTTATTTTTTTTATAATTATTCTATTTAGTAAATGGTTAAATTGATAAAAGGTTAAAGTTAAGGGTGATATATGAAAATTTTTTAAAGTAAATAAGTTGTCATAAAATAATCAGTGATAAGTATAGTAATACGTGTGGTTGCATAGTAGCACACGGTATTGTACAATATCTTTGATTATTGATGCTTACGTGAGAAGTCACTCAGTTTTATTCAATTATTGTCATAATATTTTATATTATTAATTCAATAATTGAGACGACAAAGTTATTCATATTATTATTTGCAATATTGACAATGTCTAGAAGTTCTGTCAAGGAGAGGTTTGGTCACCTAATTGCGCGCCAATAAGAAGAAATCCTTATCGGAAAGCCCCCTCTTTCCTGGGAACGACTTGGTTGTTAAATATTGTGAGTTATAATATTAATGATGAATAAGTTTGTGTTGATTAAAGATAAAATTGATAGTTCCATTGTGTTGAGATTATTAGTGTTAGTGGAAATCGATATTTATTTCGATAATAATTGATGTCTGGAAGTTATATTGACCAATCGGATAATTAATCGGATAAATGAGCAATTAATTGCTATTAATTCACATGCTTATAACTATTTGTTCACATGTGTGTACTATTGATTAACATGCATGTACTATTAGGGGAGGTGGTGCAAGATTGATAATACTTGCATGACTAAATTAAAAATGGAGGTATAGATGAAGGTATTATACTGTAATTATTTTTTTCACATGTATAGAACTATTGAGTAACATGATTGTACTATTGCTTCACATGATGTACTATTAGGGGAGGTGGTGCAAGTTTGATAATACTTGCAGGACTAAATTAAAAATGAAGGAAAAGATGAAGGTATTATACTGTAATATTTTGAGCCCCAAAACGTGTAATTATCAAAACTATATTTTTCAATAAATAGAAGCTCATTCTTTCTTCATTCTCACCAATTTACTAAGACTCAGAAGAGCAATTATAGAGAGAGAAGCTATAGAGAGAAAGAAGAAGAGTAGTCTGCTACTTCACTATTCCAGTATCCAGTCTTCTTCTGAGGTAAGGGGTATTATTTATTTCATATTTTGAAGAGATATTATTTTTCGTATTCCTATGAATATTATTTTCATTCAATATTCGAAAGGAATATCATCTTCGTTCAATATTCGTAGAAATATTATTTTCATTCAACAATCGTAAGGGGTATTATTTATTTCATATTCTGAAGAGATATTATTCTTCGTATTCGTATAAATATTATTTTCATTCAATATTCGTAAGGAATATCATCTTCGTTCAATATTCATAAGGAATGTCATCTTCATTCAATATTCGTAGAAATATTATTTTCGTTCAACAGTCGTAAGGGGTATTATTTCTTTCGTATTCATGAAGAGAGTTATTTTCTTTCAATACTCGTAAGAGCCGTTATTCCATTCTTTATTATTCTGCTGGAATAACTCGTCTCTGCTGGGACTCACCGCATGCATACGGTGAATTCTTCCGTTATTCTATTCTTTATTATTCTCGTTGGAATAACTTTATACTGCTGGATTACTGCATGAATGGTCAATTCTTCCATTATTCCATTCTTTATTATTACATTGGAATAACCCGCTCACGCGACTACCGCATGCATGGTGAATTCTTCATTATTCCATTCTTTATTATTCCATTGTAATAACATGTCTACGCGGATTACCGCATGCATGGTGAATTCTTCTCATTATTCCATTCTTTATTATTCTATTGAATAACTTTATCTACGTGGACTACTTACGATAGTGAATTCTTCCATTATTCCATTCTTTATTATTTTGTTGGAATAACTTTTGCTCACGCGATTACCGCATGCATGGTGAATTCTTCCATTATTCCATTCTTTATTATTCAGGTTGGAATAACTTATCTACGCCGACTACCGACATTCATGGTGAATGACCCTTCATTATTCATTCCTTATTAAATTATGGAAATGATCATCGACGTGGATTACCGCGTGGCGGTGAAAATCCATTTGCGCTTTCATATATTTTATTATACTCATTTGGTTAAAGTTTTGGCTTCTATACTACATGAAATTAGTAGAATATCCTTGATATTTCAAGGCTTCATCCAAATCTTTTTCATGAAAATATTCTTACGAGCATTCTTGAATTTTACTCCACAAAGTAGTATCATGTTGACCATTTGAACGTTATTGAATTCTGGATAAATTAAATTATAAATCTTTAAAATTTATCCTTGAACTTATTTTATTGAATTATTATGTCATGGTCAACATCCTCATGCTTATATTGTGATGAAAGTAATCTTTGGCTTACGTGTATAGATGGACTTGGTATGATTATGACCAGGGATTATTCGGTATAATCATGACCGTAATGTAACGAATGATGTGGTAAAAGTCCTCATTGGCCTGTAGTTCATTGATGGACAGTTGTTGGTATGATTATGACCACATATTATTCGGTATAATCATGACCATTGATGATTACATGAATATCCTTGGCCGTGGTGCATGGATGATTCGATGATGTGGTTTATTTATTAAGCTGAGTCTCAGCGATAAATTGATGAAAATCTTTTTAAATCATAGAAGATAGTAGATTTTATGCTCTACTTGACTCTTCTAATGGATTGCTTATTCCGCTGCAGTTGTTGATCTAAAACTTGTTGTCTATTGTATTCTATCAGTTGTTATACTGTTGAAGGCTAAGAATAATTTATTCTGCATTATCTTAGTCATAATATTTCTTACTAGGCTAGTTGAGCTCACCCTTTTGCTTTCATTGTTCTCTTCAGGAAATGAGAACGCAGCCGGGACTAGTCGGGAATTGAGTGATGGTTCGAGATGGTGTCATAGTAGTCCTCACTATTCTATAAAATAGTGTGACAATAAATATAATGAGGACTCCATTGAGTGTGGATATTGTCTAGATGACAATATTCTTATTAAAACTCTTAGATTATGTTTTGTCGTATTTTACACGACTGTTGTATAATTAAGTTGTATGTAAATTTTGTACCATGTATTTGGTGACTTAAGATGGGTGATGTATACCTATTTTGGGGGCGTCACACTCATGTCCAACTATCATGTCCGAATATAGTTTTTGTAAATAATAAATAAAAATCCCCTGTAAATATATTATTATACTTTTAATCAATTTTTTTGAGAAAAAATAATTAAATATTCAATGTAAACTTTTGAATCTAATTATAGATTATAAATATTCATACACATTATAGTATAACTGTGACACCCCCAAATCCGGGTATCTTCCAACCCAATAGATGGTGCTACACGGTGCTATTGTTTACACATACATTCAATTAAAATACATCAATAGAGTGAATATGTTTACTATTTATTACATCATAATAAGTCCCTTCCCAGGTTCTTTATAACCATTACATATGTTCTTTGTCATAGTATATATTATATCAGTACAAAAGTAATACTATTCTATTACAAGGATAACTAGTTATCCGTCTTGGCCTTCCCTTTGTCCTTACCGGATCATTCGATCCGTTCATTTTTAGTTGCAATCATATGGTTCAAGCAAGGGTGAACATAAGTAGCTGAGCAAGTAGAACAATTATAATAGAACAACAGTCAAGAATCTTATGATTATATCTTCTATAACTAAACAAATAGTTATGAAGTATTGTGAATAAATCAAACTAGCACTTCCCTTTTCTTTAAAACGTTTAACGATGATAAACACCAGTTAAACTTTGAGTTAGGTCAAAGACCATGAGCACTTTGTTCTTTCTTTCTTTGAAAAGGACAACCCGACACTAAGTCCGTAAGTCTGATATTTTTTATAAGCACGTCTAAGTGATCAGCCTATAGTACTCAATATTGTACAACACTACTACATTAAACGTATCTACGTTTAAGTTTTGGCAAACTCACGTACCAATCGATTTATGATAAAAATCGTTTGTTTATTCATACTCAGTCTTACCTTTGAATCTGTACCAAAGCAATTAGCACATGATAGTAATATCAATAATATTTTGAAAGATTATAAGGAAATAAACAAAATACTTTAAGTCTTGTCTAGCCGAAGCAAATGGCATCGACTCCTTCTTTAATTCAGTTCATGCATATCATACATGAATTATAAAGCTTGTCCAACATAAAGTATAGACAAGTTTAGAAAACTTGCCTCAAATGTCTTCTAGCGCTAATTCACTTTCTTTTTGTTCTTTATAAGTTCTACATGACATAATCACATATCATACCATGTTAGGTCGCATAAAAATCAATACATATTGTCATTAACCTATCTTCTTCTTCTTCTCAGTATAAATTGTAAGACCCCAACCTTTTATAAATGAAATTGAATTTTCTCTATTTATTATTTTGAAATAGTAAGGGGTTGATTGGATTAATGTGATTATTTATGGGTAAAATGCGCAAATATTTTAAATAAGCAAGTGGTAATAAAATATTCATTTTTGTTAGTGAATATTCGTTTGGTCGTATAATATTCTTGCTGTTGGGCAATATTCGTACGATTGCGCAGCCTTTTTTGGGCCCCATAATAGAAAGCGATTGGATGAAGAAAACGACAAGTATAAGATTTTTAAAAATAACGGTGTAGTTGTTACCATTAACACTGTTGGAATACTTGGTGGTTAAAACACAGTAATAAGTGGTGTTGCATAGTAGCACACGGTATTGCACCAATTATTGATTCTTACGTAAGAAGACACTACTCAATAATTATTACAGTAATTACTGTTCCATATTTTATTTTATTGATTCAATAATTCCTATGTTGATATTTTATATTATTGTTGTTCAATAATTGTCACTGCACAATATTTTAAATTATCAGATCAATAATTTATATTATTTGAATAGTATTATTAGATAACATTATTGGCAATGTCTAGAAAGTTCTGTCGATGAAAGGAGTTAGGTCATCTAATTGCTTGGCAAGAAGAAGAAGAAATCCTTATCTGAAACCCCTCTTCCTGCAGGAATGGCCTGATTGTCATTATTGTGATTACGTAATATTATAATATTATTTGTGAATAATTAATTATTAATTTATATGATAAGAAAAATATTTACTTATGTGGATATAAATGGAGGAATTTTTAAAAAAGTGACAATTGTTGAAAATTGATATTTTATCTTTTATGAAAAATAAAATTGATATTTTATCTTTTATGATAAAATAATTCATTTAAGTATATTATTATATTACAATAATATAATAATGATGATATTTTTACAATGAATATGTGATATATGAATAAATGAGGAGGAAGATTATTTTTTTAATTACAATAAATGCTAAAAACATGTTAAACATGTTGGTGGGCCCTATTTTTGACTGAAATTTGATTATAGCCTATAAAATCGTCCGTATGTGAATTTCGGTCAATTTCTGTTTAGAATTTAGAAAAACTTAAAGCTACAAAGTTGTAGAGAATTGAATTTACTATGGAATGGATATAAGAGCCAAAATTTTCTGATAAAAGGGCTATTTATTATGAATTATTGAAGTTCCAAAATAATTGATTTTTGAAGTTTTAAATATTTTTTAAAAGAAAAACATTTTTTTCATTTTGGTGGGCCCCACATGTGTTGTAAATGTGCTGAAATCAGATTTTCTAGAGATGGGCGTGAAAAATTTTAAATATAATAATATTTTATTAAATTTTCTACTTTGGTGTTCTAAGCATTTTCCTATAAATAGGGTGCTTAGGTTAGAATTGAAAATCACACTAGAAACTGAAGTTTTTTCTCTCTATATTATCGAGCGTTTTTTTGTGAGTATTTTGATACTTTTAGTGTTGCTATATGGTGCAAATTTTCTTCAGCATTATATCTGATATTTCAGCCAGTAGTACTATTCTTTTGAGGTAAGGAATGTTATTTTTTTCGTAAATGATATTATTTCTTTCAATATCATTATGCCGAAGTATTGGTATGAATTTTATTATGGAATTTCTACCTTTTTGTGTTGGGGTTACTATTCATGTATACGATACTATTCACGTATACGACACTATTCACCAAAAAAATAAAATTTTCTCTTCTTTGTCCTAGTTGTCTATTTTGTTACTATCTTTGATTGTATCCATGTTTTGATCTTCATTCTTGAATTTTACTCCACTATGGTATATTATGGAGTGTTTTTGAACATGGATAAACCGAAGTACGAATCCTTAATATTTGTTCTTTTGTCTCACTGGATTCGTTTTCTTTAAAATATTTTTCATCATCCTCAGTCCTAAATGATGATATAAGTGAATATCTTTGGCCTATAGTGAAAAGATGTATGATTTCCTGATGAATATCTTTGGCCCGTAGTGCAAAGATGAACAAGTGTTGAGATGAACATGACCAACTGTGAATATCTTTGGCCTGTAGTGAAAAGATGAATATATTATTTAAGATGTATATTGATTGATGTTACAGGGATAAAATATTGATGATGGACTTTTAAATTCATAGATGATAGAAGATTTCATTCTCTACTTAACTCTTCTAATGAATTGTTATTTTCACTGCGAATATTGATCTGAAACTTGTTGTCTATTATATTCTATCAGATTTTTTCCCTGTTGAGGACTAACGATAATTTGTTCTATATTATCTTAGTCATAATATTCTTTACTGGGCTAGTTGAGATCACCCTTTTCCTTTTTGTTCCATTTTTTCTCAGGAAACGAGAATATAGCGGGAAGTAGTCGGGGTGTGGAGTGATGTTGCAAGGCAGTTGTTATAGTAGTCCTCACTATTTTGTAAAATAATGTATCAATAATTGTAATGAGGACTTATTTGAGTGTGGATATTGTCTAGAAGATAATATTTGTATTTAAACTCACAGTTTATATGTTGTCGTATTTTGCACGACAATTGTATTAATAAAGTTGTAGTTGTTTCTGTACCATATTTTTGGCGACTCAGAATGGGTGATGTATACCTATTTTGGGGGCGTCACATAAACTATCTGAATTGTTAACTTAATAACATTCATTAGGTTATTTAACGTTCATTACGACTTTATAACATTTTATTTTTATAAGTTACCATATTTTTTCAATGTTTAAGTAATTTTAAACATTTTAAACATTTATTTGATCTTGATCTGGCAGTCAGATTCTTTAATACATGACCCCGTATTGCAAAACATATTCTGTGTTCACATTATCGTAACCTTTAGTTAACTTTTAATTGTTAAACTTAAAGTTTTAATCATCATTTAAGGTGTTAATTTAAGTTTAATTAAGGTCATAATTCACCTTCAATAAACTTACCTTTCTTTTATGTTCATAAATATTCTTCTCTACCTTTGGTCTAGGACTGACGCTGCATCTCCGTGTCCTTTGTTATGTGCTGCGCTACAGCGCATATTAGTAGTAGCTGAGAACTGATGTTGGCGCTGCAGTGCTCCAATTCCTTCAATGGGTGCCTCCCTTAACCCATTGATTTTTTTTTTCAATTTCTCATGTCCTTTTGACACCCCTTCTTCCCGAGCTCATAACTCATTCGTTAGACCTCAGAATGACTTCATTCAAAAGCCATTTTCTTACCTATTCATCATATTATTGTTTCCCCCATACAGAATTATTTTCTGAATCTGTTATCGAGACTTCCACTAGATTAAATTTTCATTATTTGTTCGTTTAATGTTCTTGAGCGTTCATCGCTCGTTCATCCGTAATTCGTTCATACGATGTTCGAATTCATCAGATCTTGAGTCTATGACTCATAAATTTCAGGTTTTTCAATATGTTCATGAAACCCTAGCTCTCTAGGTTCGTTATTAACATTCCTTTTTGTTCTGAAATTCTAGTTAACTATAATTTCCACGATTAACGCCTTTTCTTAGAAATTTCGCCATAACTTTGTTATACGAGATTTTTCCTCCTTTCTAAATGAATTCATTCCATTATTTAAACATCTATCATCCTAACCAAACATATAGCATCTAATCCTATATACGATGGTTTTAAACTTTTTCATCAACAACATGCACTAAGTTTTCATATTTTCTTCATTATGTTCTTAATCATTCGATTATGATTTCACTTGAAACATGGTTATTAATATTTAAGTCCACTAATAGCCATCCTCAATAATCCTTATGAGACATTTTCCACCAATAATAACTTCTCGATCAAGAATGAAATTGAAGAGATGAAGATTAAGGGTTAGGGTTTCATTACCTCTTGATGTTTTAACTTTCTTCTTCTTATTCTTTGGAAAATTTTGAATCTCCCTTTCTCTATCAAAGTTTATAGACATTTTTTGTTGGTGAAATGTTTAAGGGATGCCAAATGAAGTTTAAGGTTCCTATTTATAGAATTTCAAGATTTATGGAAAATGGTCTTTAAGAAAATTGATGTTGGTTCATGCTTTGGTCACTTAGGTTATGATATCTTATAATCACACCCTTAAGTTTCCATTCTATTAATTCACCCCCTCATCAATCACCATTCAAACCTAACAAATCATCATCCACCATCCATTTATCACCAACAACTTTTGAGTCATCACTAAGTATTAAATTCTACCTCCTTACTCCACCTCCTTAACCAAGCTTCTTTGAGAATCTTGGCCACCTAGCCGGCCATGACTCACCATGGGGGACCTCATGGGTTTCCCCATGGGTTTTACCCACCCAGAGATCTAATGGTTCGATCCACGGGTTCAGTTCTTGTTTTGAGTTTAGGTTTAATTCAATTTGGGTCTAACCTTGGGCTTGAATTAAATTATCTTTGGCCTTGATTAAGTTTGTCATTGGGCCTTATTCATCTTTCATTTGGGCTTTCCAATTAATTAGTTTGGGCTTGACAAAGTCTAAGTCCAATTTTTACTATTCCATTAAGACTTATTTGTATTCTTAGCGTATAATTCTCGTATAATAGTTCGTATAATATTCTATTATACGTTATATTATCTTTCATATCATACTTGTACAATACCTTGTATTATACTCGTTTTCTTTCCTGTATAATAACTTTCTTATTATACTTAAATCATTATTTATTTAAATCTTCACTTTCCCTAACCTTCTCAAATTGAGTACGCAGTCGAAAAACTGTGTTTGCCATAACTGAATTATTATTGGATAATCCATCTTCCCTCAGAATTCTCATTATGTATTTTCCAGAAATTCAAAAATAATTCCCGAGCAGAAATGGATGAATAGTATTTTTCAGAGAATTTCTCAGAAAGCTTTTATTTTCGTCTTGGAATTTCCTACACTTTATTTCTAGCACGTAGCCAGAATCCTACGATCATACATCCATTCTTGGTTATAGAACAACCTTCAACTTGCTTACTCGTTATAATAAACATATAATATAATTTTATTCAACATAATCAAATAAAATTAATTTACATTATAATCTGATTTTTCTCGGTCATTACAATTACACTATTACTCCACGCATATAAAATGGACATCTACCTATTAATGGACATCTAAACATTAATAAGTAGAGCTTTCATTTTGAAATTTAGGATTTCAAAAATGATGAAAACTTATTTGAATTGTAATTTAGAGCATTGATTATTGTGTTTATTAAAAATAAATAAATTAACATGTATTCATTAATGAACTATACTTTAAAATTCATGTTTTTATTATTCTAATTTTAATTTTAATTAGAGCATTCATTTTGAAATTTAAATTAAGGATTTCAAAAATAATAATAAAATATTTTAATTATAATTTAGAGTACTATTGATTATTGTATTTATTAAAAATAAATTAATTAATATTCATTCATTAATGAACTATTCATCAGTAGCTCATTATTTTACTCAGCCACAAAAAGACATGAAAACAGTTCGAAATATTTTTAAAAGCTTTTTTCACGGTATTACTGTTGTAGGAGCACATTTGAGACATGAAATATAAAGAATGTTTTTTCTAACATGTTTGCATTAGTAATCCTTTCTCCACATAATTTTAGTTGAGAACTGATTCTAAATACTGTTGAGTTATACTCACTTACAATTTTAAAATCTTATAAACGTATAACGAGCTTTAGTAAAAATCACTGTATTTTGGTGATTATATTTTCTTTCATATTTTTCCATAGATCAACTGGATCTTTTACTGTGAGATACTCAGTTTTAATCCTTCATGAAGATGTATGGTGTCGAAGAAAAATCATTGTTATTGCTTTATCTTGGTTGGATGTTTCATTTTTTTCTTTGATTGTGTCTCCAAGACCCATAGCATCTAAATAAATTTCAGCATCTAGAATCCATGAAAGATAATTCTTGTCAGTAATATCAAGAGCCACTAACTCAAGTTTTGTAAGATTTGACATAATGAAAACTAAAAGTAATCAATTGACTAAATAAAATTACCTGGAAATTAGATCTTTGAGTTTTGAGAAGATGAAACCAGTATGGTATCAAAACTTGAAAAATTAGAGACTCGTGCTGATAATGTCAGGCCATAGTATGTCAGGTCCGATTTGTATGGCGGGCTGCAGTCCTCATGGGGTTTTTGAACCCATATAGGATTCTATTTTGGTAGTTGGAGTATTTTAAGGAATCAAAGATTCCTAGTTATATTTGGTTTCTAAATCCAGAAAGGGGTTTTACGGTTTGAATTAACTTCCTTATTTTTAGGAGATCTTATATAATCCCATTAAGGAATTATACCTGGTGGAGAACCCTAATCTAATTCGGGGAAGGAATCTGATAAGGTGGTGAGCTCGTTATAAATACAAGGCTTTATATTAATTCTAAGGTACACACACAACTCATTATTATTTTTCAGCACTAGAGCTTTTTGCCTACATTGTTAAACCTTATTCAGCTTGTACTTATTCTCACACTAGAGCTATCCCCAAGTTGCACAATCCGTCAAGCTTTTGGTGTGCTTACCGTTTTTGTGCAGGATTGGACGTGTTTTTGCTGATTGAGGCGCGTTGACGAATCTTGGCGTTAACATTGGCGTTAGAAGGAGTGCTAGTTAGTGTTGATTTTTAATCATCATTGAAAATTTTCCAGGTGGATCCATGGTGAACAACAAGACAGTTTCAGGAGTTAGAAAATGTGACGCCCCAAAATAGGTATACATCACCCATCTTAAGTCGCCAAATACATGATACAAAATTCAAATACAACTTAATTATATAACAGTCGTGTAAAATACGACAAAACATAATATAAGAGTATTAATAAGAATATTGTCATCTAGACAATATCCACACTCAATGGAGTCCTCATTACATTTATTATCACACTATTTAATAGAATAATGAGGATTACTAATGCTATCATCTGGACCATCACTCCGTTCCCCGACTAGTCCCAGCTATATTCTCATTTCCTGAAGAGAATAATGAAAGCAAAGGGTGAGCTCAACTAGCCCTATAAGAAATATTATGACTAAGATAATGCAGAATAAATTATCCTTAGCCTTCAACAGTATAACAACTGATAGAATATAATAGTCAACAAGTTTTAGATTAACAACTGCAGCGGAATAAGCAATCCATTAGAAGAGTTAAGTAGAGCATAAAATCTACTATCTTATATGATTTAAAAAGATTTTCATCAACTTTATCTCTGAGACTCAGCTTAATAAATAAACCACATCATCCCTGCACCACAACCAATGATATTCATGTAATCATTAATGGTCATGATTATACCGAATAATCCTTGGTTATAATCATACCAACAACTGTCTATCAATGAACTACAGGCCAATGAGGACTTTTACCACATCATTCATCACATTATGGTCATGATTATACCGAATAATCCCTGGTCATAATCATACCAAGTCCATCTATGCACGTAAGCCAAAGATGACTTTAATCACAATATAAGCATGAGGATGATGACAATGACATAATAATTCAATAAAACAATTTCACGGATAAATTTTGAAGATTTATAATTTAATTTATCCAGAAATCAATAACGTCCAAATTGTCAACATGATATTGCTTTGTAGAGTAAAATTCAGGAATGCTCAGAAGAATATTTCCATGAAAAGATACTGGATGAAGCGTAAATATCAAGGATATTCTACTAATTTCATGGAGTATAGAAGCCCAAACTTTAACCAACTGAGTATAATAGAATATATGAAACTGCAAATGGATTTTTGCCTGCCATGCGATAATCCACGTAGACAGATCATTTCCACAATTTAATAAGTAATGAATACGAAGGATCATTAACCATGCATGCGGTAATCCACATAGACAGGTTATTCTAACAGAATAATAAAGAATGGAATAATAAAAGAATTCACCGGGCATGCGATAGACCACACACGCATAAAAGTTATTCCAATGTAATAATAAAGAATGGAACTGTGTCATAATGCGTAGAATCCGCATAGGCATGTGATATTCAAATGTAATAATAAAGAAGGGAACCGGGTCATGCGTAATCAGCATGCAGACGTGATATTCCAATAGAATAATAAAGAATGGAATAACAATAGAATTCACCGTGCATGCGATAGATCGCATGACAAAGTTATTCAATGTAAATAATAAGGAATGAAATAACAGAAGAATTTCACCATGTATGCGGTACTTCGCATAGACAAGTTATTCCAACATAATAATAAAGAATGGAATAAAATCCCTTAGAGTATTGAAAGAAAATAACTCTCTTCATGAATACAAAGGAATAATACCCTTTACCTTAGAAGAAAACTGGATACTAGAATAGTGAGGTAGCAGACTTCTCTTCTTCTTTCTCTCTATAATTTCTCTCTATAATAATTGCTTTATAGCTTTTAGTGAATTGGTGAGAAATGAAGGAAGAATGAGCTTCTATTTATAGGAAAATATAGTTTCAATAATTGCACGTTTTGGGGCTCAAAATATTACAGAATAATACCTTCCTCTTTTCTTTTATTTTTAATTTAGTCCTGCAAGTATTATCAAACTTGCACCACCTCCCCTAATAGTAAATAATGTGAATCAATAGTAAATCATGTGAATCAATAGTTCTAGACATGTGAAAATATGAATTACAATTATAGTACCTCCATCTATACCTCCATTTTTAACCTAGTCATGCAAGTATTATCAATCTTTTTCACCTCCCCTAAAGTAGTACATGCGTGTGAGTCAATAGTACACACATGTGAACAAATAGTTATAATCATATGAATTAATAGCAATTAATTGCTCATTTATCCGGTTAATTACCCGATTGGTCAATATAACTTCCAGACATCAATTATTATTGAAATAAATGTCGATTTCCACTAACACTAATAATTCCAACACAATGGAACTATCAATTTCATATTTAATCAACACAAACTTATTCATCATTAATATTATAATTCACAATATTTAACAATCAAGTCGTTCTCCTTATTGGCGCTCAATTAGGTGACCAAACCTCTCCTTGACAGAACTTCTAGACTTTGTCAATATTACAAATAATAATATGAATAACTTTGCCATCTCAATTATTGATTTAATAATATAACATATTATGCAGATGATACTGTAACAATAATTGAATCAATAATATGATAGATATGATGCAGCAATTACTGTAGCAATAATTGAGTATAACTAAGTGACTTCTCACGTAAGCATTAATAACTAATACCGTGTGCTACTATGCAACCACGCGTATTATTGTACTTTTACTATCGGGTAGTTCAACAGTTTTAGCGGTAACACTTTTGCCGTTATTTTTATAAAAAGATAATTTTGTCATTTTCTTACTACGACAATACTTCCGTTGTGGGGTCCAACAATGATTGTTCCGTTGTACGGATATTCCCCGACAAAAAGAATATTCCCCGACCAAACGAATATTTTATAACAACTTGCATACTTTGCAAAATTTTTAAATATTACCCACAACTATAACATTATATCAAATCCACACCATAATATTCAAAAAATATATTTTGAGAAAATTATTCTTTATTCATAAAAGTTGGGGTCTTACAGAAAATCCATAACTGATGAATCCATTCGGTAAAGAGGATTAGTTAAAGATATATTGGGATCATCTAAAAGCATCCATGACAAGTTGGGGTCCCATGGTCGTTCGATGGGGCCTGAAGACTTGGATATGGGTGACGTTAGGAGGAGACTGTTCTCAACTGCCAGCAGAAACACTGGCCATGGGGCTCATGTCGAGGATGGTCCATCCTGAACACGACCCCACGATGATGGTCATGATGAAAATAGGCTGATCTTGTCTAAAAAAGCTCAGGAGACCAATGATGGTTTGAGGGCTCTGCTTACGCAATGCAAGGAGATTGATCAGAAGATGGTGCCACCAGTCAGTCACAGACGAAGGCGGGGATGGTCACCGGAGGTTCAGTCCAGGACTCACCGTCTGGGCAATGACAGACAGATCGAGGACAGGCTTCGGGGTCACTGTCAAGTTAGGAGCAGTCAGAGGAGTCGATCGAGAGGTAGTTCGCCTGGGGACCACTCCAGGACTCATCGTCTAGATGGCCCTTGGCACAGTGGAAATAAGAGACAAAGTCGATCCAGGGAAATGAGTTGTGATAGTAGGCGATAGACAACTCGCCTGAAGTGAGATGCATCTCCCAATGGAGGAAGGGGATAAAGGAATCCTTCACCCCTAAGAAGCAGAACAGAAGAGTTGGCCAAAAAGTTGGTCGAACTGGAGAAACTGTGAAGCCCCCAAAATAGGTATACATCACCCATCTTGATTCGGCAAATACATGGTACTGAATACAAATACAAACTTAATTATACAACATGAGTTGTGAGTTTTAATACAAATATTGTCTTTTAGATAATATTCAAACTCAAAATAAGTCCTCATTTATTATCACACTATTTCACAGAATAGTGATGACTACTAATGTAAAACCCCAAATTTTATGAAATAAAAGTATTTAATTTTTCTTATAATTGATATTCAGTAAATGGTTAAATTGATATAAAGTTAAAGTTAAGGGTGATATATATAAAAATTTTCAACATACGCAAGTGGTTATAAAATACTCATTTCTATCGGGGAATATTCGTTTGGTCGTAGAATATTCTTGTTGTTTTCGGGAATATTAATGCACGCCAAGTAGCCACGATTGTGGACCCCATAACAAGTAATAACCGTCGGATGAAGAAAATGACAAGTTTGAGTTTTATAAATAACGACGTAGTAGTTACTGCTTAACACTCGTTGGAATACCCAAAGGTTAAAATACGATAATATCACGTGGTTGCATGAAGAAAGCACATGGTATTGCATTGCATATTTTTGAATTATTGATTCTTACGTAAGAAGGCACTACTCAATAATTGTTACAAGAATTATCGCTCAATATTTTATTTTATTGATTCAATAATTGTCATATTGATATTTTATACTATTGTTGTTTCAATAATTATCACGAAGACAATGATTTTATCGGATCAATAATTCATATTATTTGGATAATATTATTAGATAGTATTATTTGCAATGTCTAGAAAGTTCATCAATGAGAGGTTTGGTCACCTAATTGCGCTACCAAGAAGAGAAATCCTTATCTGAAAGCCCTCTTTCCGGGAACCACCACCGTTATCATAATTGTGATTCTCAGTAATATTATTTGTGAATAATTAATTATTTATTTATATGATAAGGAAATATTTATTTGATGTGGTTATAAATGATGGATTTATTTATGTGGTTATAAATGAAGGAATTAATGTGGAGGTGTTTTATCAGTATTTTGTCGGATTGGAGGTATTAAAAATCAAACCAGTGTTCTTGAGATATATTGCGTGAGTTATAATTTTTAATCCGACCGTTGGATCGTTGTGATTTTTGGATATGTTATACATATATAAGTTGAGTATATGTCCACAAATTTTGAACCGTTAAAAATGAACGTATGATTTGTTATGAATTTTAAGAGGTGACTGGTTCAAAAATTGTTGAAGTTTCTGAATTTATCATTTTGGTGGAAAATTCTAGAATGCATGGGCCCCACCTATGGTTGATGAAGAAATGTGCTGAAATTCTAATTCAAATGTGGTGGGTGGCAATAGTAGTAGGTAAAGCCATCGTAGTAAAGGTCAAGTCTCTTTGGCGACGTAAACATTTTTCTATAAATAGAAGGCTAAGTTAGAATTGAAAATCACACCAGAAACATATGCTTTCTCTCTTTCTCTCTCTATATTATCGAGCGTATTTTGTGAGTATTTTGATACTTTGAGAGTTACTAATGAGTGCAAGTTTTCTTCAGCGTCATATCCGATATTCCAGTCAGACATATTGCTCTTTTGAGGTAAGGGATTTTAAGGGTTATTATGTTTTTCAGTTTCGTAATTTTTCCGACCTTTAAAAATTCTGGAAAAATTTAAAATGATAATTTGATGAGTTTTCTTGATTATGTCCAAAAATGGTGATTTTTGGATGTATAGATTAAGAGTTATGAATTTTATGGGAAAAGACTATTTTAAAAGTAAATCCTTATAACTCCTTGTGGTTAACTCCAAAATTGGTGAAGTTTTTATTGGGAGTACATGTATATAACAGAAGTATACTCTATAAATTTTGGAATTTTTGGATAAAAGTACAATTTATGATAAATGTCTAAATATTCGGCAGTTTTGGCCATATTAAAAATAGTAAATAAATTTTAAAAATTTCGAGAAAAATATATGTTCAATATGAAACTATATTCTGCTAAATCCCAGAAAAGAAAATTTGTTTGTATTGATTTGGTATTTTTCATGAAAATGGACTAGTTATGAGTAAATGAATTAAATATGTTATGTGAAGTAAGAAAATTGGAAAATAGGATTTTATGGCTTGAGAATCCTATATAAGATATATGCAAATTTTTTATGAGGGTTTTGGTTATTGGTGATGAAATCTTATGAGTTTGGCATTTTAGGATGATTAAATGCATTAATTATTAAAGTGTAAACAATTAGATTAAATTATTTATAAGTTTAAGAAATGATTAAAATATTGTTGTAATATTAATAATATTAAATTATGAGATTTCTGAGTGATTTATAACATTTGGATTAAGGTGTTATAAATATTGATATGGATTTTATTGTGAAACTTTATTTTTTTTTTAGCTATGGGGTTACTATATATATATACGATTTCTATGTACTTAATACAGGGTACTATTCATGACAAAATTGGTTTCTTTTGCTGACCAAATTATCGTTGATTTATGAATCTTACTCTTAAAATTAAACTCATATTTTGATTATATTATTTTTATAACATTTTTATAATCCTGGTGATGAAATTTCTCTTTGACTTGAGTGTAAAGATGGGTAGATTATTGGTATGATCGTGACTATGGTAGTGCAAAGATGAATTGTTGACTGGTATGACCATGACCATTGAATTTATAATTGAATATCTTTAGCTTAAGTGCAAAGGTGAAATGATCAACATGGTTATAATTATTGTTTATATAAATTCTGAAATGATTATGTATTTCTTTGAGATATTAATATCTTTGGCATGTTGTGCAAAGATGAATTATTGATGAATATCTTTGGCCCAGAGTGCAAAGATGACCTGTTGTTGAATATCTTTGGCCTGTAGTGCAAAGATGACCTATTGTTGAATATCTTTGGCCTGTAGTGCAAAGATGAAATTATAATGAATATCTATGGCCCGTAGTGCAAAGATGAATTTATTAGTATGATTATAAACAGGAACTGTGATTTGGTATAACCATGATCTTCGATGTTTCAGGTAAAGACAAGTGATGAAAATTATCTTTGTCCTGGATGAGAAGAAAAATTTAGAACTATAATTATGATTATGAGTTATTCACGTGATTGCGGACAGGAACTGTTGATTGATGTTACAGGGATAAAATATTATTGGTGGACTTTTAATGTGGAGAAGATAATAGACTTTATAGTCTATTTGACTCTTCTAATGGATTGCTCGTTCCGCTGCGAATATGGTTGAAATTTTTTATCATCTACCATATGTTCTAAATCTCTGTTTATTACTAACGAAGACTATTGATAATTTAATTATCTTTAGTCATGATATTCTTTACTGAGCTAGTTGTGCTCACCCTTTTGCTTCACAATTCCTTTCAAAAATAAGAGTGTTCTTGTCGAGCGAAAGGGATAATCTGGGAATATAACGATGGTCTATATAGTCATTTGAGGTTCTCCCTAAATAGTATGGAAATAATTTTATTGAGAACTTTAGATAAGTGTGTAGTATTGTATACGTCATTTGATATTTAATTTTGGTGAACCGAATAAGGTGAGGTGAACCCAACTTTGGAAGGGTGTTTTAACACTATCATACAAGATGTCTAATGACATACAACCTCGTGTTATCATAAGACAGGGTTGTGCACATCCACTTGCTGAGTATATCTACGAGCACTACCTATATGATCTTGGAGTTTGGTTGAAACATAATGCTCAACTGGAGACAGTGGAGATAGTTATATGTCAAGAGAAGACTCACCATTAGAAAGAACATGATAGTAATCTTCTCGTTTTTCTTTGGGGTCTATTGGGTCAACCAAGGATAATTCTGTGGGCATATGATATCTATCATAACCTAGACGCATGGCCTCCCATGTACGAAGGTTTCCTTGAGTACTTCCCAAAGATTTTAATTTCTAAAATAGTTATTGACTGTACCTTTATGTAAGGTGCCATTGTGATGTGCTATCCATGGTTGGGACATGAGTCACAGTTGGTATATATTTGTACCAAACTCACAACATATGTGTTGTTGTATTTTGCACGACAATTGTAGTAATAAAGTTGTAGTTGTTTTCTGCACCATGTATTTGGCGACTCAGAATAGGTTTGATGGATTGGACCTATTTTGGGGGTGTCACAACTAATGCAACATCTGGACCGTCACTCCATTCCCCGACTAGTCCCGGCTATGTTCTCATTTCCTGAAGAGAACAATGAAAGAAAAGGGTGAAAGAAATATTATGACTAAGATAATACAGAATAAATTATCGTTAGTCTTCAACAGTGTTAAACTGATAAAATACAATAGACATCAAGTTTAACTGCAGCGGAACAAGCAATCTATTAGAAGAGTTAAGTAGAGCATGATATCTACTATCTTCTATGATTTAAAAAGTTTTTCATCAAATTTATCATTTGAGATTCACAATAAATAAACCACATCATCGAATCATCCCGCGCACTACGGGGGCAAGGATATTCATGTAATCATCAATGGTCATGATTATACCAAATAATCCCTGGTCATAATCATACCAACAACTGTCCATCAATGCACTACGGGCCAATGAGAACTTTTGCCACATTATTTGTAATATTACGGGTCATGATTATACCGAATGATCCCTGGTCATAATCATACCAATCAACAGTCCATCTATGCACGTAAGCCAAAGATGACTTTCATCACAATATAAGCATGAGAATGATGACAATGATATAAGCATTAATCAAGCGAAATCAAGGATAAATTTTAAAGACTTTAAATTTATCCAAAGTTTAAAAATATCCAAATTATGATACTGCTTTGTGGAGTAAAATTCAAGAATAATATTTATGTATCAAAAATAATTTGGACAGAAAATAAATATACTTTTCGGGTGAATAGTACCCCGTGAATAGTACCATGTGAATAGTATTTTGGGAATAGTACCTCATGAATAGTACCCTGACATGAAAAGTGCCCCAAATACCCGAGTGAATAATATTCGGGTGAATAGTAATTGGGTGAATAGTAACTTATGAATAGTAACTCATGAATAGTACTCCAACATGAAAAGTGCTCCGAATACCCAAGTGAATAATATTTGAGTGAATAGTAATCGGGTGAATAGTAACACGTGAATAGTAACTCGTGAATAGTACTTCGGCATGAAAAGATCAATAATTATCAAGAAAGCTCAAAATAATATTTCCATGAAAAGATACTGGATGAAGCGCAAATATCAAGGATATTCTACTAATTTCATGGAATATAGAAGCAATACTTTAACAGAATGAGTGTAGAACTAGGAATACGAAACAAAATAATATTACTCACATACTACACAGTTTGTAAGAAAATATTATTTCTATGAATACTGGAAAAAAATAATATCCCTTACCTCAGAAGAAGACTGGATACTGGAATATTGAGGTAGCAGACTTCTCTTCTCCTTTCCCTCTATAGCTTCTCTATCTATAGCTTCTATCTCTATAATTGCTCTTGTGAGTCTTAGTAAATTGGTGAGAATGAAGGAAGAATGAGCTTCTATTTATAGGAAAATATAATTTTGATAATTGTACGTTTTGGGGCTCGAAATATTGAAGTATAATACCTTCATCTTTTCCTTCATTTTTAATTTAGTCCTGCAAGTATTATCAAACTTGCACCACCTCCCCTAATAGTATATCATGTGAATCAATAGTTTAATCATGTGAAAAAAATAATTACAGTATAGTACCTCCATTTTTAATTTAGTCATGCAAGTATTATCAATCTTGCACCACCTCCCCTAATAGTACATGTATGTGAATCAATAGTACACACATGTGAACAAATAGTTATAAGCATGTGAATTAATAGCAATTAATTGCTCATTTATCCGATTAATTACCCGATTGATCAATATAACCTCCAGACATCCATTATTATCAAAATAGATGTCGATTTCCACTAACACTAATAATCCCAACACAATGGAGCTATCAATTTCATCTTCAATCAACACGAACTTATTCATCATTAATATTATAACTCACAATATTTAACAACCAGGTCGTTCCCAGTAAAGAGGGGGCTTTCCGATAAGGATTTCTCCTTATTGGCGCGCAATTAGGTGACCAAACCTCTCCTTGACAGAACTTCTAGACTTTGTCAATATTGCAAATAATAATATTAATAACTTTGTCGTCTCAATTATTGATTTAATAATATAACATATTATGCAGATGATATTGTGACAGTAATTGAATCAATAACATGAGAGATATGATGCAACAATTACTGTAGTAATAATTGAGTATAACTGAGTGACTTCTCACGTAAGCATCAATAATCAATATCGTGTGCTACTATGCAACCACGCGTATTAATGTACTTTTACTATCGGGTAGTTCAACAGTTTAACGGTAAAACTTTCGCCGCTATTTTTATAAAAAGATAATTCTGTCATTTTCTAACTACGATAATACTTCTGTTGTGGGGTCCACCAATGATTGTGCCGTCGTACGAATATTCCCTGTTAAAACGAATATTCCCCGACCAATTGAATATTTTATAACAACTTGCTTACTTTGCAAAATTTGTAAATATTACGCACAACTATAATATTATATCATATCCACACCATAATATTCAAAAATATATTTCAAGCAAAATTAATCTTTATTCATAAAAGTTGGGGTCTTACAACCTCCCCTTCTTATGAAATTTCATCCTCGAAATTAGGGTGCGTACCTGGTATGTCGAAGAGGTGAGGATACCTTGATTTCATTTCAGATTCTAACTCCCAGGTCATTTCATCCACATCGTGGTTTCTCCACAAAACTTTGACTTGAGGTATAACCTTGGAGCGTAGAATATGATCCTTCTTATCCAAGATTTTTATAGGTAACTCTTCATACGTTAAATCTTCCTCTATCTCGTCTGGTTCTAATTCAATAATGTGGTTTGGGTCTTTCACATATTTACGTAATATAGATATTTGAAAAATGTTATGAACACGAGACATACTTGGTGGTAAGGCGAGTCTATAGGCCACAGTTCCTACTTGTTCGAGGATTATAAATGGGCCAATGAATCGAGGATTGAGCTTTCCTCTCTTTCCAAATCTTGTAACTCCTTTCCATGGAGCAACACGTAACAACACCTGATCTCCAATATTGAATTCCACGTCCTTTCAATGAAGATCAACATAATTCTTTTATCGATCTTGTGAGGTTTTTATACGTTGTCGGATCGTTTGAATCTTTTCCGTAGTCATACGTACCAACTCCTGGTCCCAACAACGTTGCTTCACCCACCTCATCCCAGCATACTAGAGAACGACACTTTCTTCTATACAACGTCTCAAATGGAGCCATGCCAATACTTGCTTGATAACTATTGTTGTATGAAAACTCCAGCAATGGTAAGAACTTGTCCCAACTTTCTTTGAAGTCAAGGACATAGAGTCTCAATAAATCTTCAAGAGTTTGAATAGTCCTTTTCGAATGCCCGTCCATTTGAGGATGATATGCCGAACTAAATCGTAAATCCGCGTCCATAGCTTTTTTCAAACTAACCCAAAATCTTGAAGTGAATCTTGGGTCTCGATCAGAAACTATAGATACTGGCATACCATGCAATCTTACAATCTCGTTTATGTACATACTAGCAAGACGTTCAAGTGTATAAGTTTCTCGTATCGGTAAGAAATGAGCAAACTTGGTCAATCTATCAACAATGACCCAAATCTCATCTATGCCTTGAGAAACCTTGAGAAGACCTGTAACGAAATCCATGGTAATGTGCTCCTACTTCCATTCTGGAATTTCAAGTGGTTGCAATGGACCTTTTGGCACTTGATGTTCTGCCTTGACTCGTTGACAAGTTAGACACCTTGAGATAAATCCCGCTATCTCTCTCTTCATATTGCTCCACCAAAATGTTTGTCGAAGATCACGATACATTTTGGTACTCCCAGGATGAATTACAAACGGTGTGTTGTGCGCCTCCATCATGATTTTATACTTCAAGTCAGAATCGTTAGAACACAAAGTCTGGAGTTGACTCGAAGTATTCCTTCTTCATCAATTCTTACTTCCGGTATATCACCTTCTTTCACTTTCTTCCTCATACGCATCAGCTCCAGGTCTGTAGCTTTAGTAGCTTTAACTTTATCGATTAAAATCGGTTCTACTCGAATATTTGCCATCATCACATGGGTCCCTGGAGTCTTTAACTCTATCTCCATCCTTTGTAAGTCATACAAAATGGGTCTTTGCGTTGTCAATATCGCACTCGTACCCGCATATGATCTTTTACTCAATGTGTTAGCTACCACGTTCGCTTTTCCAGGATGGTATTGGATAGTATGATCGTAATCTTTTAATAGCTCAAGCCATCGTCGTTGTCGCATGTTGAGTTCCTTTTGAGTGAAGAAATATTTGAGGCTTTTATGATCCGTATAGATCTCCACCTTCTCTCCATACAAGTAATGCCTCCAAATCTTAAGCGCAAAAATGATAGCTGCCAACTCTAAATCATGAGTAGGATAATTCCTCTTATATTATTTGAGTTGTCGTGAGGCATAGGCTATGACTTTCCCATGTTACATGAGAACACATCCTAAACCTTTGCCTGAAGCATCGCTGTATATGACAAATCCCTCCGAACCAGATGGTATTATCAGAACAGGTGCTAAAATGAGTCTCCTCTTTAGTTCTTGAAAACTCTTATCACATTCCTCGCTCCAACCGAATTTTGTGTCTTTTCGAGTCAGCTGAGTTAATGGAGTAGTGATTCGAGAAAACCCTTCTACGAATCTCCGATAATAACCAGCTAAGCCGAGAAAGCTACGTACTTCGGTCACTGACTTAGGTTGCTCCCAGCTTTGAATTGCTTCAATCTTTGTCGGGTCAACAGATATTCCATGATTTGATATCACATGCCCAAGTAATGCTACTTCCTCAAGCCAGAACTCACATTTCTTCAACTTGGCATATAGCTTGTTTTCACGAAGCTTTTGGAGTATCAGCCTCAAGTGTTGCTCATGGTCTTCACGGGTTTTGGAGTATATAAGGATGTCATCAATAAAGACGACCAAAAAGTAATCCAAATATTCCTTGAATACCCGGTTCACCATGTCCATGAAGGAAGCAGGAATATTAGTTAATCCAAAAGACTTGACTAGAAATTCATAATGCCCGTACCGAGTTCTGAAAGCAGTCTTTGGAATATCATCAGTTTTAATCTTCAACTGATGATATCTGGAACGAAGATCGATCTTTGAAAAGAATTTGATGCCTTGCAACTGGTCAAACAGATCATCAATACGAGGTAACGGGTACCTATTTTTGATGGTGACATGATTCAACTCCCGATAATCAATACAAAGTCGCATACTTCAATCTTTCTTCTTCACGAATAGAACATGAACACCCCAAGGAGACGTACTAGGACGAATGAAATCGATGTCTAACAATTCCTGTAGTTGGGTTTTTAACTCCTGAAGTTCAATATGAGCCATTCGATATGGGGCTTTAGAAATGGGTTTTGTACTAGATTCAAGGTCGATACAAAATTCAATTTCACGCTCTTGGGGTAGGCCAGGAAGTTTTTCAGGAAATACATCAGTGAATTTATTAACAATAGAAATATCATTCAAATCTGACGTATTTTTGTTTAAATCTGTGACATGGGCTAAGAAAGCTTGACATCTATTTTTTAATAAATGAATAGCTTTATGGTATGATATGACAGTGATTGACTTTAGTGGTTCAGTTTTTGGAACTAAAGCAGGGAACGATGTCGGTGTCTGAGTATGCTACAAAATTCAACGAGTTGGCGAGGTTTGCGCCATACCAAGTCAGTACAGACGAGCGCAAGGAAAAGAGGTTTGAGCAGGATCAAAACCTAGTTAGACAAGAGGGGTTTCCTGCTCCAATTGAAGACATTTGCAGCAGTGATGGAGAAGGCGATTCTCACTGAAAGTGGAGGCGAGGCAGTAACAAAACATAACCAAGAACAGAGGAAGAAGAAAAGTGAAGGTGAGTGTGAGACCCTGAATTTTATGAAATAAAAGAATTCAATTTTTCTATTTTGGTAAATAGTTAAATTGATAAAAGTTTAAAGTTAAGGGTCATATTTGAAAATTTTTCAAAGTAGACAAGTTGTCATAAAATACCCGGTTACTATTCACTCTAGTATTATTCACTCGGATATTTGGGACACTTTACGTGTCGGAGTACTATTCACGGGTTACTATTCACCCAAATTACTATTCACTCTAGTATTGTTCACTCGGGTATTTGGGATACTTTTTGTGTCAGAGTACTATTCACGAGTTACTATTCACGGGTTACTATTCATCCAAATTACTATTCACTCTAGTATTGTTCACTCAGGTATTTGGGACACTTTTCGTGTCGGAGTACTATTCACGAGTTACTATTCACGAGTTATAATATAATGATGAATGTTATTAAAAATTGAAGTTGTGTTCGGAGTTGAATTTGGAGACGCGGACGTGATATTTGAGTTCAGAACGATGAAATTAGTAAAAATAGCCTATAAACACAAAATTTTCCGGGATTCACTATTTGGTCAAAAAGTCAACAGTTGACTTTTTTGGAAAAAGTCAAACTTTGAAATTTCAATTTTATATTTTTGATAAAAATAGTTTATTGTGTTGGAATTATTTGTGTTAGTGAAAATCAACATTTATTTCGACAAAAATTGATGTCTAGAGGTTATATTGACCAATCGGGTATTTAACCGGATAATGAGCAATTGATTGCTATTATTTCACATGATTATAACTATTTGTTCATATGTGTGTACTATTGATTCACATTATTTACTATTAGGGGAGTTAGTGCAAGATTAATGATACTTGCATGACTAAGTTAAAAATGGAGGTATAGGTGGAGGTATTATACTGTAATTAATTTTTCACATGTTTAGAACTATTGAGTCACATGATTTACTATTGAGTCACATGGTTTTACTATTGATTCACATGATTTACTATTAGGGGAGTTGGTGCAAGTTTGATAATACTTGGATGACTGAATTAAAAATGAAGGAAAAGATGAAGGTATTGTACTGTAATATTTCGAGCCCTAAAACGTGCAATTATCGAAACTATGTTTTCCTATAAATAGAAGCTCATTCTTCTTCATTTCTCACCAATTCACTAAAGTTATAGAGCATTTATTATAGAGAGAAATTATAGAGGGAGAAGCTATAGAGAGAAAGAAGAAGATAAGTCTGCTACCTCTCTACTCCAGTATTTAGTTTCTTTCTAAGGTAAAGGGATATTGTTATAGTAAGGGATATTATTTGTTGTACTCGTAAGGGGTATTACTTCTTTCTTATTCATGAAGAGAACTTCTGTTATTCCATTCTTTATTATTCTGTTGGAATAACCTGTATATGTGGCATACCCTATAAATAACCTGTATACGCGGCATACCCTATACTTGGTGAAATCCTTATGTTATTAAATTCTTTATTATTCTATTGGAATATCCTGTCTGTGTGTTTTACACTAGACCTGGTTCCATTTATTACTCTGTTGGAATAACCTGTATACGCGAATTACCATATACCTGGTGATGTCTGTTGTTATTCAATTCTTTAGTATTCTGTTGGAATATCCTGTCTGTGTGTTTTACACCGGATCTGGTTCCATTTATTATTCTCATTGAATAACTCAGATATCGCCAATTACCGTATACCTGGTGATGTCTTTTGTTATTCAATTCTTTATTATTTTGTTGGAATATCCTGTCTCATGTTTTACACCTGACTTGGTTCCATTTATTATTCTATTGAATAACTCAGATACGCTGAATTACAGTATACCGGTGATGTCTGCTGTTATTCCATTCTTTATTATTCTCGTTGGAATAACTCATACACGGATTCTGTGATTATACACCGTGAAGTATTCAATTCTTTATTATTCATTGCTGTTATTCAATTCTTTATTATTCTCATTGAATAACCTCGCTCGCAATGTGGATTACGCATGCATGGTGAAATTCTTTTATTATTCCATTCTTTATTATTATGTTGGAATAACTTTGCTCATGCTAAGTATCGCATATATGGTGAAATTCTTCTATTATTCCATTCTTTATTATACTTTGTTGGTTATTGGTTTTACAAATCGTATGTCTTTGGCCCAGAGTGCAATGATGATATGTTGTTGAATATCTTTGGCCTGTAGTGCAAAGATGATCTGTTGTTTGATAGCTTTGACCCGTAGTGCGAAGATGGACAGGTGTATGACATGATCATGACCACTAGTGATACTAACGAATATCCTTGGCCGTAGTGCATGGATAATTCAATGATGTGATTGGCGTGATCACGACCATTAGTTAACAAATGAATGTCTTTGGTCGTAGTGTAATCGACAGTGCAATTGATTGGTATGATCATGACCATTGGTTTTATAGTTGAATATCTTTGGCCCGTAGTGCAAAGATAGACAACTGATTGGTATGATCATTGTTATTACATTGAATATCTTTAGCCTTGGGTAAGGATATTGAGTAAACATTCTATTAATTCTTTGTGGCAAGTAGAAACTGTTGATTTACATGATTAGAAATATGAATTATGAACTTAATTATAATCTTTAGTGGTTCAGGTGAAGACAGGTGATGAAAGTTCTCTTTGTCTTGGGTACAACGAAGAACTGTTGATGAGTATTACAGGAATGAAATATTAACGATGGACTTTTAAATGGGAGGAGATAGTAGACATTATGTTTTACTTGACTCTTCTAATGGATTGTTGATTCCGCTGCAATTATGGTTGAAAACTTTTATTATCTACCATATGTTATAAATCTCTGATTTATTCTGATAAAGGCTGTTGATAAATTAATTATCTTAGCCATGATATTCTTTACTGGGCTATTTGTGCTCACCTTTTTGCTTCACAATTCCTTTCCAGTAATAAGAGTGTAGCCGGGTCAAAGTGGGATAAACAGGGAAATAGTGTGATGGTCCGAGACCAAAGTCAAGTTTCTCAATACATTATAAAACGGCATGACATACAATATATAATTGTATTCAGGACCTAAGATGTGGGTGTCGTATTTTATACGTCACTTAATAATTTATTTTGGCGAACAACAATAGGGTGATGAGAACCCGACTTTGGAAGCGTCAAAAGTGCACCTCATTAGAATGAATATGATAGTAATCTTCTTGTTCTTCTTTGGGGTCTTAAAATATTTGCTGCTGTATTTTATATGGCATTGTAACAATATGAGTTTGGATACTGTCTACGAGACAATATTGTATTAAAACTCACAGTTAACTGTTGTCGTACTCTGCACGGCAGTTCAACAGTTGTATAAATGAAGTTGGTATTTGATATTTATAGTGTAATATCTGGCGACTCAGAATGGGTTTTGTATACCTAATTTTGGGGGCGTCACAGTGAGGCTAAAAATGGTGGCGGTGGTAACGGTGGAAATGGCAACAACAACCTGAAGAGGAAGTGGAATGCGAATGGAGGAGCTGGAAATCAGCAAAAAAACCAGTAAAATAAGAAATTCGAAGCATGTGCTATGTGTGGGAAGTTTCATAAGGGTGTGTGCTTGATGGGGAAACGAGTATGCTTCAATTGTGGCTGAGGGTCACATCGCCCCAAATCGCACTCAAGCTAAAAAGAATGTGTGTTTCACGTATGGGTCCAAGGATCACTTTTCTCGTGAATGCCCTAAGAAGAGATCCGGTGAGACAAATGGGAGCAAGGGAAATTCTAGTGGAGGTCTTGTTGGCTATTCTTTGGACCTCTGACAACAAATAAGCCCACACCCGTAACCTTCATATGACGTGCAAGACGCGGTGCAATCAAAAGATGTCGTGTCAGGTATTATCCCAATCAATTATATAAATGCATATGTATTATTTGATTCGGGTGCTACTTGCTCATTTATATCTGATGATTTTGCTAAGAAATTAGAAATACCTTGTGAAGAGTTGAAATTCCCTTTAAACATAGAAATTGCAAATAGGGAAGTGATTCCTGTTAGGTTCGTATACAAGAACTATAGGGTGAACATTAAGGGGAATGTTATGAAAGTACATTTAATCCCGATAAAGCTTGGAGAGTTTGATGTTATATTGGGAATGAATTGGTTATTCAATTATGGAGCAATAATTGATTGCCAAAAGAAGAGTGTAAACCTTATGACTCCGTCAAAAGTAGTTTTTCATGGTAGCAAATCGCCTAGACAAATGAGATGTCTGACGATGATGCAGGCCAAGAAGTTATTGAGTAAAGGCTGTGTAGGGTACTTAGCTTACATAGTTGATACTAAAAAGGAGAAGGGTGTGAAATTGGAGGAAATACCAGTGGTTAGGGAATTCGTAGACGTGTTTCTCGAAGATTTGCCAGGACTTCTGCCTGATCGAGAGATTAAATTCGTGATCGACTTAGCGCCAGGAACAGCCCCGATATCGAAGGCCCCGTACAGAATGGCTCCGGTAGAGATGAAGGAACTGATGGTACAACTGCAAGAACTATTAGATAAGAAGTACGTTCAGCTAAGCGTATCACCGTGGGGGAGCACCGGTGTTATTTGTGAAGAAGAAGGATGGGTCAATGCGTCTTTGCATTGATTATGAGAATTAAACAAAGTCACTATTAAAAACAAATATCCATTTCCAAGAATAGATGACTTGTTTGATCAATTGAAGGGTGCTAGATATTTCTCGAAAATAGATTTGAGAAGTGGGTATCACCAATTGAAAGTAAGGAAGGAGGATGTACCGAAGACGGCATTCCGAACTCGGTATGGATATTACAAATTTTTAGTAATGTCATTTGGTTTAACAAACGGCCCTGCAGCATTCATGGATTTGATGAACAGGGTGTTTAAACCATTTTTAGACAAGTTTGTGGTGGTATTTATCGATGATATTCTGGTATACTCTAAAACTCAAGAGGAACACGTGGAAAACTTATGTCTGACGCTAGAGACGCTAAGAAAAGAAAAGTTATACGCGAAATTCTCTAAATGTGAATTTTGGCTGGAACGTGTACAATTTCTTGGTCATGTAATCGATAAGGATGGGATTTCGATAGATCCATCAAAAGTTAAAGCTGTGGTAAATTGGGAACAACCAAGAACTCCATCAGAAGTGAGAAGTTTCTTGGGTTTGGCAGGCTATTATAGACGATTTATTCAGAATTTTTCCAAGATTGCCACTTCGTTGACGAATTTGATGAAAAAGTCTGTAAAATTTGTTTGGACGGAGAAGTGTGAAGAAAGTTTTCAAGAACTGAAAAAGAAGCTAAGTGTGGTGTGATGCCCCCAAAATAGGTATACATCACCCATCTTGAGTCGCCAATACATGGTACAAAAATTCAAATACAACTTAATTATACAACAATGTGTAAAGTACGACAAAATACATGTTGTGAGTTTTAATACAAATATTGCCTACTAGACAATATCCACCTCTCGTAAATAAGTCCTCAATACATTTATTGTCACACTATTTAACGTAATAGTGAGGACTACTAGCTAACACTATCATCCGTAACATTACTCTGCTCCCCAGACTCGTCCCACCACGCTTCTCATTTCCTCAAGAGAACAAAGAAAAAAGGGTGAGCTCAACTAGCCCAAAGAAGAAATATTATGACTAAGATAATGCAGAATAAGTTATCATTAGTCCTTAACAATGTTAAACTGATAAAATACAATAGACATCAAGTTTAACTGCAGCGGAACAAGCAATCCATTAAAAGAGTCAAGTAGACAATAAAATCTACTATCTTTTATGATTTAAAAAGTTTTTCATTACTTTTATCGCTGAAACTCAGCTTAATAAATAATCCACATCATCCCTGCACTACGGCCAAGGATATTTATTAGGGTCACGACCACAAATTCCATGCACTACGGGCCAAGGATATTTGTGAATTCATCAATGGTCATGATCATGCCAACAACTGTCCATCAATGCACTACGGCCAATGAGGATTTTTACCACATCACTTGTTACATTACTACCATGATTACAATCAATAATCCTCGGTCATAATCATACCAAGTGCATCCATGATCTACAGGCCACAGATGACTTTCAAAATATATAAACATGAGGATGATGACAATGATAAAAATTCAATAAAACAAGTTCAAGTATTAAGTTATTCAGGAACTAATAACGTCCAAATTGTCAACATGATACTGCTTTGTAGAGTAAAATTCAAGAATGCTCAGAAGAATATTTCTATGAAAAATACTGGATGAAGCGCAAATATCAAGGATATTCCACTAATTTCATGGAGTATAGAAGTCAAAATTATAACAAACTGAGTATAATAACGAATGGAATAACAAAAGAAATCACCATGCATGCGGTTTCTTGCATGTATGTTATTCCAACAGAATAATAAAAAGCGGAACCGTGTCGTGAAATTCACACCCACGGATGTTCCAACGAAATAATAAGTAATTAAAAGCGGAACCAGTCCCACGATATAGCATGTATGTGATATTCCAATGTAATAAATGAATAATTAAAAGCGGAACCAGTGTCCCACAGAAAAGCACATACAGGATATTCTAAAAGAATAATAAAGGCGGAATAATAAAGACGGAACCAAGTCCGGTGTAAAATACACAGACAGGATATTCCAATAGAATATTAAAGAGAGAATAATAGAAGAATGTCACCAAGTATAAGGTAGACCGCGTATACTGGTTATTCCAACATAATAATAAGAATTGGAATAACAGAAGTTCTCTTCATGAATACAAAAGAATAATATCCCTTACCGTAAAAGAACTGGATATAAGAGTAGGGAAGTAGCAGAATACTTTTCTATAGTTTCTCTATAATTTCTCTCTCTGGAGTTCAGTGAATTCGTAAGAAAATTATGAAGGAATGAGCTTCTATTTATAGAAGAATGGAATGCATAGTAACTAAATCATGAACGGTCCAGATTGATTTACTTTTAATCGGACGGTCCATATTTAAAGCAAAATCTTTTAAATAAAATATAATATATATATATATATATATATATATATATTATATTTATATAACATAATTCAATTAATTCAAACCACTAACAAAATAATATATATATATATATATATACACATACTAAATCAATATATATATATATATATATATATATATATATATATATATATATCAACCACTTATTTTTTTTCTCCCCCATAACCAACATCAATCCCCCACACACCCAATAATCAAATTCACTACACTCTTACACATCACTATCACACTATCACTTTCACTCTTTCTTTTTCCCCACCATTTCCCACTCACACATATAATATATATATATATATATATATATATATATATATATATATATATACACATATACATATACAATAATTCCCTCCCTATACGTAAATTTATTTCAAAAATCAATTCTTCAACACATATGGGCCCCACATGTGGCCCTCACATGTGGGCCCCACCTTTAAATAATTTTCTATCGATTATTTTGAAAAATGGGTAAATAGGGTTCATAAAATAAGAAAAACTTCATAAAAATTACCTTAATAATTTTAACAACATTTATCATCTTTATTACAATTCACAATATTAATCGACCAGGTCGTTCTCGGGATAGAGGGGTCTTTCCAATAAGGATTTCTCCCTATTGGCGCGCAATTAGATTATCTAACCTTTCCTTGACAGAACTTCTAGACATCGTTAATATTGCAAATAATAACATTAATAACTTTGTCGTCTCAATTATTGATTTAATAATATAAAGAATATCAACAATAATTGAATCAAATAACGTGAGATACTATGCAACAAATACTATAACAATAATTAAATAAAACCGAATGACTTCTCACGTAAGCATCAATAATCAATACCGGTGATGCTACTATGCAACCACGCCAGACATCGCATTTTTTACTACCGAAAGTAGTTCAACAAAAGATCAACCAGAAAACTTCCGTCGTTATTTTCATAAAAATATTTTTGTCGTTTTCTCAATCCGATAATAATTACATTGTGGGGTCCACCAATGATTGCGCCTACAGACTAATATTCCCTCGCTAAAACGAATATTCCCCACCAATCGAATATAATATAACAACTTGCATACTTTGCAAAATTTATAAATACTACCAACAACTATAACATTATATTAAATTATTCCATAATATTCAAAAAATGATAATTATAGAAAATTCATCTTTATTCAAAAAGTTGGGGTCTTACAACCTCCCTTCTTAAGAAATTTCATCCCCTCGAAATTAGGGTACGACTGTATATCAAGAGGTAAGGGTACCTTGATTTCATTTCAGATTCTAACTCCTACGTCATTTCCTCAACATCGTGGTTTCTCCACAAAACTTTGACTTGAGGTATAACCTTGGAGCGTAAAGTATGTTCCTTCTTATCCAATATTTGAACAGGTACCTCTTCATACGTCTTTCGCTATTTCGTCCGGTTTTAACTCAATAATGTGGTTCGGATCTTTCACATATTTACGTAACATGGATATGTGGAAAACGTTATGAACACGGGACATACTTGGCGGTAAGGCAAGTCTATAGGCCACAGTTCCTACTCGATCGAGGATTGAAAATGGGCTAATGAATCGAGGATTGAGCTTTCCTCTCTTTCCGAATCTCGTAACTCCTTTCCATGGAGCAACACGTAACAACACATGATCCCCTATATCGAATTCCACGTCCTTTCGATGAAGATCAGCATAACTCTTTTGTCGATCTTGTGAGGTTTTTATACGTTGTCGGATCGTTTGAATCTTTTTCGTAGTCATACGTACCAACTCCGGTCCTAACAACGTTGCTTCAGCCACCTCATCCCAACATACTGGAGAACGACACTTTCTTCCATACAACGCCTCGAATGGAGCCATACCAATGCTTGCTTGATAACTGTAGTTGTAGGAAAACTCCACCAACGGTAAGAACTTGTCCCAACTTCCCTTGAAGTCAAGGACACATAGTCTTAATAAATCTTCAAGAGTTTGAATAGTCCTCTCTGATTGTTCGTCTGTCTGAGGATGATATGCTGAACTAAATCGTAATTCCGTGCCCATAGCTTTTTGTAAACTAACCCAAAATCGTGAAGTGAATCTTGGGTCTCGATCAGAAACTATGGATACTGGCATACCATGCAGTCTTACAATCTCGTTTATGTACATACTAGCAAAACATTCAAGTGTATAAGTTTCTCGTATTGGTAAGAAGTGAGCAGACTTGGTCAATCTATCAACAATGACCCAAATTGCATCAATGCCTTGAGAAAACTTGGGAAGACCAGTAACGAAATCCATGGTAATGTGCTCCCACTTCCATTATGGAATTTCAAGTGGTTGCAATGGACCTTTTTGTACTTGATGTTCCGCCTTGACTCGTTGACAAGTTAGACACCTCGAGATAAACAGCGCTATCTCTCTCTTCATATTGCTCTACCAAAATGTTTGACGAAGATCACGGTACATTTTGGTACTCCTGTGATGGATTGCAAACGTGTGTTGTGCGCCTTCATCATGATTTTATACTTTAAATCGTGGTCGTTAGAACACAAAGTCCGGAGTTGACTCAAGTATTCCTTTATCATCGATTCTTGCTTCCCAAGATAACACCTTCTTGCACTTTCTTCCTCATACGCATCGCCTCTAGATCTCAGAATTTGAAAGTGGCTTTAACTTTATCAATTAAAGTCGGTTCTACTCAGTATATTCGCCATCATCACGTGGGTCCCTCGAGTCTTTATCTCTATCTCCATCCTTTGCAAGTCATACAAAATGGGCCTTTCGTTGACAATATTGCACTGCATCCACATATGATCTTCTACTCAATGTGTCGCCTACCACGCTCGCGTTTTTTTCGAGGATGGTATTGGAAGGGTACGATCATAATCTTTCAATAGTTCAAGCCAACGTCGTTGTCGCATGTTGAGTTCCTTTTGAGTGAAGAAATATTTGAGGCTTTTTATGATCCGTAAAGATCTCCACTTTCTCCCCATACAAGTAATGCCTCCAAATCTTTAGTGCAAAGACAACAGCTGCCAACTCTAGATCATGAGTAGGATAATTCCTCTCATATTCTTTGAGTTATCGTGAGGCATAGGCTATGACTTTCCCATGTTGCATGAGAACACATCCTAACCCTTTGCCCGAAGCATCACTGTAGATAACAAATCCCTCCGAACCAGATGGTATTGTCAGAACAGGTGTTGAAATAAGTCTCCTCTTGAGTTCTTGAAAACTCTTCTCATATTCCTTGTTCCAACCGAACTTTGTATCTTTCCGAGTCAGCTGAGTTAATGGAGTAGCGATTCGAGAAAACCCTTCTATGAATCTCGGATAATAACCAGCTAAACCAAGAAAGCTACATACTTCGGTCACTGATTTAGGTTGCTCCCAGCTTTGAATAGCTTCAATCTTTGCTGGGTCAAAAGATATTCCATGACTTGATACCAAATGCCCAAGGAATGCTACTTCCTCAAGCCAGAACTCGTATTTCTTTAACTTGGCATAAAGTTTATATTCACGAAGCTTTTGGAGTATCAGCCTCAAGTGTTGCTCATGATCTTCACGGGTTTTGGAATATATGAGGATGTCATCAATAAAGACGACCACAAAGTGATCCAAATATTCCTTGAATACTCGGTTCATCATATCCATGAAGGCAACAGGAGCATTAGTCAATCCAAAAGATATGACTAGGAATTCATAATGCCCGTACCGAGTTCTGAAAGCCGTCTTTGGAATGTCATCTGCTCTAATCTTCAACTGGTGATATCCTAACGAAGATCAATCTTTGAAAAGAATTTGGCTCCTTGCAATCGTCAAATAGGTCATCAATACGCGGGCAATGGGTACCTATTTTTTATGGTGACATGATTCAACTCCCCAGATAATCAATACAAAGTCGCATACTCCCATCTTTCTTTTTCATGAATAGAACAGAGCACCCCAAGGAGAAGTACTAGGACGAATAAAGCCAATGTCTAACAATTCCTGCAGTTGGGTCTTTAACTCCTCGAAGTTCAATAGAGCCATTCGATATGGGATTTGAAATGGGTTTTGTACTGGAGTTCAAGGTCGATACAAAATTCAATTTCACGCCTGGGGTAGGCCGTAGTTCTTCGTGAATACGTCGTAAAATTCATTAACAATAGAAATATCATTCAAAACTGACGTATTTTTGTTTAGATTCGTGACATGAGCTAAGAAAGCTTGACATCTGTTTTTCAATAAATGAATAGTTTTATGGCTTGAGATGACTGTGATTGATTTTAATGGTTTGGTTGCTTGAATTCGCATAATAGGTTGATTAGGAATATGAAAGCTAACAACCTTACGAAAACAATCAATTTTTGCATGATGAGTAGTTAACCAATCAATCCCTAGAATTATATCAAATGCAAGTATTTTCAAAGAAATAAGATCGACAGGTAACGCGCGGTTACCAATTCGAATCAAACAAGACTTATAAACCGTGGATGTAATGAAGGTTTCTCCCAACGGGGTTTCAACTAATAAATCAAAATCAAATTTCTCCGGAGTCATATTTAAACGTTGAGCGCAAGTAGGAGAAATGAAAGAGTGGGTAGAACCAGTATCAAATAAAGTATAAACTTCGCTAGAGTTTATGATTAGCTTACCCGTGATGACCTCGTTCGGGTTTCTTACTTTCTAGGAGGTCACAACAAACGCCTTCTTCCTCAGACTACCGGCTGACTTTTCTCGACTACCTTTGGTGCCTCCCTCCCACCGGACTTTTCTTCTATTGCACGACAAAATTGGGCCAGTGACCTTCTTTCCACAACAGTAACATGCCTTGGATGGCATCGCATACGTTGGGACCGATGTGTCCCTCTCCTCCACATTTGAAGCATATGATAGGTGGTCGTTCTCTTTCCTTAACGATAAAATGATCTTCGACGTCTTTCTATCATTATCGAATCTCCTCTTCTTGAAATGTCCATTCTTATTGTTTTGGCCTCGATTACCACCGGTGGTTACCATTTCGCCTTTATTAATTCCTCCACGCTTGTTGTTACCGCTCCGATGACTGTTCTCACTAGTATTATCATTCTGTCAGTTGCTCTCTTTTGGTTGGGTTGACTCGTTATCACGCTCCAATAACTGAGCCCTATTAACAACATCTGAATACAAACATAACTTATGAGATATAAGATATTGACGTATCTCAGGTTTCAAACCTCTTAAAAATATTCGCGTCATTCTCTCCTCGTTATCAACCAAATGGGACGCAAACCAGGACAACTCGGCAAACTTGGCTTCGTACTGTGACACGGTCATGTTATTCTGCTCTAGCTTGATGAACTCTACCTCTTTCATGTGACGAATACTTTCGGGAAAGTACTTGTCGTTGAACAGTTCATGGAACTTCTCCCAAGACATCTTCAAGGCGGCAGTTGAGTACGCTTTACTGATTCCCACCAAGAATCGCCTCCGCACGCATACATGAAGGTGGCAAAGGGAACCTTTGCTCCTCGGTGCATCCCAAGACATCAAATATCTTGTTGATCCGCTTAATCCACGCTTCGCCATAAGGGTTTTGGCTTTCTAAAGAACTCGGTGGTCCCGGTTCCTTAAATTGCTTGGCGGTGACCATCCGAGAGTTGCAGATGTTTCCACCGCATTTTGGGCGAGGAGCCGCTCTCGCGATGTTGCATGAATTGCATGAAGCCTCGAAACATTCCCTCGCTCATCATTTGGTCAGTGGTGTTGTTGTTTGCCCGAGGATTGTCGCCTTCCTGATGCACATTATCCAGACTATTGATCTGTGGAGACTCAACGGTCTCCTGTGCTCCATTGATGTTCTCAACATTCTCGGATGCCATTTTCAAATACTTCCACAAAACAAGGGTTAATTAACATATCACATATTATCCCTATACTCTGACCAACCAATTAAATAACAAATAAACTTAGGTAGGTCATACTAGCGAAAGAATTCCCCGTCTCTCCCCTCCAAGTTCTTGTCTCAATCTTAGCCAGGGATCATATCCCTAAGCTTTGATACCAATTGTGACGCCCCCAAAATAGGTATACATCACCCATCTTGAGTCGCCAATACATGGTACAAAATTCAAATACAACTTAATTATACAACAGTCGTGTAAAGTACGACAAAATACATGCTGTGAGTTTTAATACAAATATTGCCTACTAGACAATATCCACTCTCAGAGATAAGTCCTCAATACATTTATTGTCACACTATTTAACATAATAGTGAGGACTACTAGCTAACACTATCATCCGTAACATTACTCTATTCCCAGGCTCGTCCCGCTCGTTCTCTCATTTCCTCAAGAGAATAGTGAAAGAAAGGGTGAGCTCAACTAGCCCAGCAAGAAATATTATGACTAAGATAATGCAGAATAAGTTATCATTAGTCCTCAACAATGTTAAACTGATAAAATACAATAGACATCAAGTTTAATTGCAGCGGAACAAGCAATCCATTAAAAGAGTCAAGTAGAGAATAAAATCTACTATCTTTTTCGTAGACGTGTTTCTCAAGATTTGCGGGACTTCTCCGATCGATCGAGAGATTAAATTCGTGATCGACTTAGCGCCAGGAACAGCCCCGATATCGAAGGCCCCGTACAGAATGGCTCCGGTAGAGATGAAGGAACTGATGGTACAACTGGAAGAACTATTAGATAAGAAGTACGTTCAGCCAAGCGTATCACCGTGGGGGAGCACCGGTGTTATTTATGAAGAAGAAGGATGGGTCAATGCGTCTTTGCATTGATTATAGAGAATTAAACAAAGTCACTATTTAAAACAAATATCCATTGCCAAGAATAGATGACTTGTTTGATCAATTGAAGTGTGCTAGATATTTCTCGAAAATAGATTTGAGAAGTGGGTATCACCAATTGAAAGTAAGGAAGGAGGATGTACCAAGACGGCATTCCGAACTCTAGTATGGATATTACAAATTTTAGTAATGTCATTTGGTTTAACAAACGACCTGCAAAAGATTCATGGATTTGATGAACAGGGTGTTTAAACCATTTTTAGACAAGTTTGTGGTGGTATTTATCGATGATATTCTGGTATACTCTAAAACTCAAGAGGAACACGTGGAAAACTTATGTCTGACGCTAGAGATGCTAAGAAAAGAAAAGTTGTACGCGAAATTCTCTAAATGTGAATTTTGGCTGGAACGTGTACAATTTCTTGGTTATGTAATCGATAAGGATGGGATTTCGGTAGATCCATCAAAAGTTAAAGCTGTGGTAAATTGGGAACAACCAAGAACTCCATCAGAAGTGAGAAGTTTCTTGGGTTTGGCAGGCTATTATAGACGATTTATTCAGAATTTTTCCAAGATTGCCACTTCGTTGACGAATTTGATGAAAAAGTCTGTAAAATTTGTTTGGACGGAGAAGTGTGAAGAAAGTTTTCAAAAACTGAAAAAGAAGCTAAGTATGGTGTGACGCCCCCAAAATAGGTATACATCAACCATCTTGAGTCGCCAATACATGGTACAAAATTCAAATACAACTTAATTATACAACAATGTAAAAAAATACGACAAAATACATGTTGTGAGTTTTAATACAAATATTGCCTACTAGGACAATATCCACTCTCAGAAATAAGTCCTCAATACATTTATTGTCACACTATTTAACATAATAGTGAGGACTACTAGCTAACACTATCATCCAGAACATTACTCTGTTCCCCGACTCGTCCCAGCTACGTTCTCATTTCCTGAAGAGAATAGTGAAAGAAAGGGTGAGCTCAACTAGCCCAGCAAGAAATATTATGACTAAGATAATGCTGAATAAGTTATCATTAGTCCTCAACAATGTTAAACTGATAAAATACAATAGACATCAAGTTTAACTGCAGCGGAACAAGCAATCCATTAAAAGAGTCAAGTAGAGAATAAAATCTACTATCTTTTTCGTAGACGTGTTTCCCGAAGATTTGCCAGGACTTCTGCCTGATCGAGAGATTAAATTCGTGATCGACTTAGCGCCGAGAATGTACCGATATATCGGCCCCGTATGAAATGGCTCCGGTAGAGATGAAGGAACTGATGGTACAACTGGAAGAACTATTAGATAAGAAGTACGTTCAGCCAAGCGTATCACCGTGGGGGAGCACCGATGTTATTTATGAAGAAGAAGGATGGGTCAATGCGTCTTTGCATTGATTATAGAGAATTAAACAAAGTCACTATTTAAAACAAATATCCATTGCCAAGAATAGATGACTTGTTTGATCAATTGAAGGGTGCTAGATATTTCTAAAAATAGATTTGAGAAGTGGGTATCACCAATTGAAAGTAAGGAAGGAGGATGTATCAAGACGGCATTCAAACTCTGGTATGGATATTACAAATTTTTAGTAATGTCATTTGGTTTAACAAACGGCCCTGCAGCATTCATGGATTTGATTAACAGGGTGTTTAAACCATTTTTAGACAAGTTTGTGGTGGTATTTATCGATGATATTCTGGTATACTCTAAAACTCAAAAGGAACACGTGGAAAAATTATGTCTGACGCTAGAGACGCTAAGAAAAGAAAAGTTGTACGCGAAATTCTCTAAATGTGAATTTTGGCTGGAACGTGTACAATTTCTTGGTCATGTAATCGATAAGGATGGGATTTCGGTAGATCCATCAAAAGTTAAAGCTGTGGTGAATTGGGAACAACCAAGAACTCCATCAGAAGTGAGAAGTTTCTTGGGTTTGGCAGGCTATTATAGACGATTTATTCAGAATTTTTCCAAGATTGGCACTTCGTTGACGAATTTGATGAAAAAAGTCTCAGAAATTTGTTTGACTTTTAGAAGTGTGAAGAAAGTTTTCAAGAACTGAAAAAGAAGCTAAGTATGGTGTGACGCCCCCAAAATAGGTATACATCAACCATCTTGAGTCGCCAATACATGGTACAAAATTCAAATACAACTTAATTATACAACAGTCGTGTAAAGTACGACAAAATACATGTTATGAGTTTTAATACAAATATTGCCTACTAGACAATATCCACTCTCAGAAATAAGTCCTCAATACATTTATTGTCACACTATTTAACAGAATAGTGAGGACTACTAGCTAACACTATCATCCAGAACATTACTCCATTCCCCGACTCGTCCCGTAAATACGCTCTCATTTCAAGAGAACAAAGGAAAGAAAGGGTGAGCTCAACTAGCCCAAAGAAGAAATATTATGACTAAGATAATGCGAGAATAAGTTATCATTAGTCCTTAACAATGTTAAACCGATAAAATACAATAGACATCAAGTTTAATCAAGAAATGAACAAGCAATCCATTAAAAGAGTCAAGTAGACAATAAAATCTACTATCTTTTATGATTTAAAAAGTTTTTAATTACTTTTATCGCTGAGATTCAGCTTAATAAATAATCCACATCATCCCTGCACTACGGCCAAGGATATTTATTAGGGTCACGACCACAAATTGCATGCACTACGGGCCAAGGATATTTGTGTATTCATCAATGGTCATGATCATGCCAACAACTGTCCATCAATGCACTACGGCCAATGAGGATTTTTACCACATCACTTGTTACATTACGGTCATGATTACACCAAATAATCCCTGGTCATAATCATACCAAGTCCATCCATGCTCTACAGGCCACAGATGACTTTCAAATATATATAAACATGAGGATGATGACAATGATATAAAAATTCAAATAAACAAGTTCAAGAATTAAGTTATTCAGGAACTAATAACGTCCAAATTGTCAACATGATACTGCTTTGTAGAGTAAAATTCAAGAATGCTCAGAAGAATATTTCCATGAAAATCTTGAATGAAGCGCAAATATCAAGGATATTCCACTAATTTCATGGAGTATAAAGTCAAAATTATAACAAACCTGAGTATAATAACGAATGGAATAACAAAAGAAATCACCATGCATGCGTAGATTGCGTGATAGATGCAGTTATTCCAACGAGAATAATAAAAATGGAACCGGTCGTGTGAAATTCACACCGGCGAGGATGTTCCAATGTAATAATAAGTAATTAAAACGGAACCAGTCCAACAGATAAAGTGCATATATGATATTCCAATGTAATATATGTATAATTAAAAGCGGAACCAGTCCCAAGCGTATAGCATGAGACAGGATATTCAACGTAATAATAAAGACGGAATAATAAAGATTTTAACCAGTCCGGTAAAAAACATGCATGTGATGTTCCAATGTAATATTAAAGATGTAATAATAGAAGAATGTCACCAAGTATAGGGTAGATCAGCATACCTTTGGTTATTCCAATGTAATAATAAGAATTGGAATAACAAAAGTTCTCTTCATGAATACAAAAGAATAATATCCCTTACTGTAAAAGAACTGGATATAAGAGTAGGGAAGTAGCAGAATACTTTTCTATAGTTTCTCTATAATTTCTCTCTCTGGAGTTTAGTGAATTTGTAAGAAAATTATGAAGGAATGAACTTCTATTTATAGAAGAATAGAATGCATAGTAACTAAATCATGAACGGTCCAGATTGATTTACTTTTAATCGGATGGTCCATATTTAAAGCAAAATCTTTTAAATAAAATATAATATATATTATATATATATATTATATTTATATAACATAATTCAATTAATTCAAACCACTAACAATATAATATATATATATATATATATATATACATGCTAAATCAATAGATATATATAATATATCAACCACTTATTTTTTTTCTCCCCCATAACCAACATCAATCCCCCACACACCCAATAATCAAATTCACTACACTCTTACACATCACTATCACACTATCACTTTCACTCTTTCTTTTCCCCCACCATTTTCCACTTACACATATAATATATATATATATATATATATATACACACACATCATATACATATACAATAATTCCCTCCCTATACGTAAATTGATTTCAAAAATTAATTCTTCAACACATATGGGCCCCACATGAGGCCCTCACATGTGGGCCCCACCTTTAAATAATTTTCTATCGATTATTTTGAAAAATGGATAAATAGGGGTCCATAAAATAAGCAAAACTTCATAAAAATCACCTTAATAATTTTAACAACATTTATCATCTTTATTACAATTCACAATATTAATCGATCGACTGTGTCGTTCCGGGGATAGAGGGGCTTTCCAATAAGGATTTCTCCTATTGGCAGCAATTAGATTATCTAACCTCTCATCGATGTAACTTCTAGACATCGTTAATATTGCAAATAATAACATTAATAACTTTGTCATCTCAATTATTGATTTAATAATATAAAGAATATCAACAATAATCAATCAAATAACGTGAGATACTTATCAACAAATACTATAACAATAATTGAACAAAACCGAATGACTTCTCACGTAAGCATCAATAATCAATACCGTAAAGCTACTATGCAACCATAATGCCATTCATCGCATTTTACTTACTACCGAAAGTAGTTCAATAAGATCAACGGTAAAACTTCCACCGTTATTTTCATAAAAATATTTTTGTTGTTTTCTTAATCCGACAATAATTACATTGTGGGGTCCACCAATGATTATACTTGTTTATTATGCGAATATTCCCCGCTAAAACGAATATTCCCCACCAATCTAATATAATATAACAACTTGCATACTTTGCGAGAATTTATAAATACTACCCACAACTATAACATTATATTAAATTATTCCATAATATTCAAAAATGATAATTATAGAAAATTCATCCTTATTCAAAAAGTTGGGGTCTTACATGTGGCACCTGTTTTTGTCGTTACCAGATAATACAGGAAACTTTGTGGTGTATAGTGATGCTTCACACAAAGGATTGGGTTGTGTCCTTATGCGAGCAATGAGGTTATCACGTATGCATCAAGGCAACTGAAAGACTACGAGAAAGGGTATCCGACTCATGATTTGGAGTTGGCGGCAATAGTATTTGCTCTGAAGATATGAAGACATTATCTCTATGGGGAAAAATGTGAGATCTACACAGACCATAAAAGTCTGAAGTATATTTTCACACAGAAAGACTTGAACATGCGGCAAAGGATATGGATGGAATTGATAAAGGATTATGATTGTGAGATCTTTTATCATCCGAGCAAAGCTAACGTGGTTGCAGATGGTTTGAGTAGGAAAGGCAGAGAAAAGTTGATGTTGTTAACTGATAAGGAGGAGCTCATTTCAGCAATGGCAAGGCTAGAGTTAGAAATCAAATTTCCAGAAGAATCCGATGAAAAATTGTTCCAGATAGAAGCTAGTCCAACTTTGGTGGACAAAGTGAAGAACGCACAACTACAGGATGAAGAATGCAGAAAAATAAATGAAAGTGTGGTTGAGGGTAAAGAAGTGAAGTACAAGGTCGATACTGAGGGAATGCTAAGATTCGAGGGATGAATTTGGGTTCCATCAGTACAAGATATTAAAGAAGATATCTTGATAGAAGCTCATAGCTCAAGATACTCGATTCATCCAGGAAGTACAAAAATGTATCAAGATTTGGGGCGTCATTTCTGGTGGCTTTACATGAAAAGAGATGTTGCAGAGTGCGTTGCAAAGTGTTTGACATGTCAGAAAGTGAAGGTCGAGCATCAAAGACCAAGCGGATTAGTTCAACCATTGGAAATACCGGAATGGAAGTGGGAGCATATCACAATGGATTTTGTGGTAGGTCTTCCAACGACTCAAAAAGGATACAACGCGATATGGGTGATAGTGGACAGATTGACAAAATATGCACACTTTTTGCCAATAAAGATTAAATTTAATCTTGATCAGTTGGCAAAATTATACGTTAAAGAGATCGTCTCAAGATATGGAGTTCCAGTATCAATTGTATCAGATAGGGATCCGAGGTTCACATCAAATTTCTGGAAGAGATTACAAGAATGCATGGGAACGCAATTGAAGATGAGCACAACGTATCATCCGCAAAACCGATGGGCAAAGCGAAAAGAATGATCCAGACGCTTGAGACATGCTCGAGGCGTGGCATCATGGATTTCAAAGGAAATTGGGATGATCATCTACCGTTGGTGGAATTTGCATACAACAACAGTTACCACGCAAGCATTTTTATGCCGCCATACGAGGCATTATACTAAGCAGAAGTGCGTAACTCCACTATCTTTGGGATGAAGTTGAGAACGCCAACCGCTAGGCCCAAATCGATACAAACAGACCAATCAAGTAGTCAAACTCATCGTAGCAAGATTGGTAGCTGCTCAAGATCGACAGAAAAAGTATGCTGATCAACACAGGCAAAGTCGTGAATTTGAAGTAGGAAAATTCGCTTTCCTAAAAGTTTCTCCTTGGAAGGGGAAAATTCGTTTTGGCAAGAGTGGGGGAAGTGGCTTATGAGGTAGCTCTACCTCCAGAGGTGGAAAACATTCATAATATTTTTCACATTTCGATTTTACGACCATATAAACCCGATTACAAGCACGTGATCGAGTACGAACCATTGCAATTTGATAAAGATTTATCTTATGAAGAGATTCCTATCCAGATAGTCGACAGGAAAGAACAAGTGCTCAGAAATAAAGTGATATCTTCTGTGAAGGTGATTTGGAGAAACCACAATGTCGAAGAGGCAACGTGGGAACTCGAAGCTAAAATGATAAAAATTATCCTGAGTTATTTGTTTAATCTATGTCTTCGATTTTGGGGACAGAATCTTTGTAAGTAGAGAAGAATGTGATGAATGATTTGTTTGAATTATAATTCTGGGGACAGAATCCTTGTAAGGAGGGAAGGATGTAACGATTCGAAATTTCAAAGTGTAATAATAAATATTTATTGAATAATATAAATATTTATTTGGTGTGTCTATTGTTGAATTGATGAATCTAAATTTATTAGAGAATTTTCTAAATTAAATTAAATTATAATTTAGAGAGCTGTAAAATAACATGAGATGTTATATTTTGATTTAATAATTTAAATGGTATATTAAATTATTAAATAAAGTTATAATAAAAATTATAATTTTATGATTTTTGCTAAAAGGCTATATTTAATTGAAATATAGTATGTGATTATAATTATAAATTAAAGTGTTTATTAAAATAAATTAAAAGGGTTTAAATTAGTTTTGTCAAACAAGGCTTAAAAGTATTTTAATTCTTTAGAATTTAAATGGTTTGCCAAACAAGCCTTAGGGCTTTTGATATTTCTACTTTTTGAAATTTAAAATAAATAATATAAATAAAATAAAATAAATAATAAATATAATGTATTTATGTTATAGACGTTATTTTTATAATCGATGATGGCTATTAAGGCCATATCAACAGTGTTATTTTATGTTACACATTCTAGCTATCGAGTTTCATTCTAGTTGTATAGGCATTAGAGAGAATTGAGAACTTGAGAGAAAACTTGAGAGAATTCTAGAGAAGCTTTGAGAGAAGAATTGGAGAAAAGAAGATTGTTGATCAAAGGAAAGTTATCATCTTCTAAAACTAAGGTATTATCTTAATTCTTTTATTTTTAAAGTTTTAGTTTTCTCTTCCCAAAATTCTCTCAGAAAATCTTTGTAGATGATGAATTACTTGTTATATAGTTTTATATGATAAATTAGTTGTTGTGAAACTGCTTTTCATGAGTTTGTATATGAGTATAGTCAAAGAATTCATGTTATGTATGTAATTTGTGAAGAAAACCTTATTACAAAGAGTTTATATGAATATATATGAATATGGCTTAGTTTAAAGTTAAATTAAGGCTTTATTAGTAATTTAATTTATAAATTGATTATTGAAGTTGAAAGAGGATGAATAAACATAAACAAGATAATTTGAATTAACTACTTTGGTTGAAAAACACAATCACAGTGATGATTTTCACTGAAAATGTCAAAAGTGAAGTTTTAGCAAAAATAGTGAAAATTAATGGTAATAATTTGGATGTTTATATTATTTAGATGGCTAGAAACGCGTTAGAAAATATTAGATTATGTTTATGTTAACATATTACACCTTAGATAGGGTGGTATGGTTGTTAGAAAGAAGCTTGGAGGCCTAATTTAGCTTTCAGTAGAGTTACAGAGCATAATTTCACATTTCGCAGAAGGGACCCCTGCCTATTGGGGCCCCTAGTGCATAAACCCCCCTTGAGGGGGGGGAATTTTCCAGGCCAATTTTGGGAAAAAAAAACTGACAGAACATAGTTTACTAAAATGGACATAACTTCTTCATACAAACTCCGATTGAGGTGATTCAAAATGATTCGGAAAGAGGACAAATAGGCCTATAACTTTTATTCTTTAAGGTTTTCAATTTGAAATCTTTATGAAGGGTTAAAATGGCCATCTTTAGGACTATTGTGTATTTAGAGCCAATTGGAGGGTGTCGGGATGCGCGAATGCAAGTGCAATCCTTTGTGTATTAGTATAACCTAATGATAACATGTTAGACATATAATAGGATGTTGTATCAAGTTGTTAATGTGTATGTGGTGCAATGACATGATCACTTAAGTAGTTGTAATAAAGCTAAATAGTGATGTTCATGTAAAGATGTGATTTTGTTAGTGAGCTATATGAAACTAATGTTAGTGTAACTAAAGTGTATTGTCAATACATATGGTATGTGTAAGACTTGTGGTGAACGTGAGTAGTAATTGTTTAACCTACGCACGAGGCAAGTTCTCTAACTCTACTTTTATAATTTTGTAAGCACTTAAACTTTCTTTGAGCAAGTTTTCTAACTCTACATTTACGTTGAGCAAGTTTCTAAACCTTATTTCTTTTACATTGTGCAAGTTTATTCTTATTGTTGAGAAAGTTCTTGTATCTAGTTTGTTTATAATTTCTAAATCTAGATCTTACTCTGATATTGAACAAGTTATTCTTGTCTTTAACTTGTTATCTAGCATGCAAGTTTACATACTCTAATATACTCATATTGAACAAGTTATATCGTGTAAAGTGCTATTTGTTGTGCATGCTTAGTACTTAGTTCCAAATAACCTTGGCTTATCATTGTTCAAGCAAGGCATATTATAATTATTCGATGTTTATGCTGTTAGTTTATTCCTAAAGCATGATCTTAATTTTCAATGTCGATTTAGTTATGATTATTCCATAGCATGATGTTATCAATATTGTATTCAACTAATCCTTAGTTGATGACCGATGAATTCTAAATTACACTTGAAATGTATCCAAACCAAACTTACTTTGGTGCGGACTTGTATTCTAAATACTGAGATGAACAACCCTATTATTAGGGGTAATTTATGCTTAGCGTTAAAATGTTTGTGCACAATACATTGTATGAAGGGCTGATCCCCCTAAGTACGAGGATTCTTTATAGTCTTATGACTGTTAAAGTTGGAGTTGAAAGATTACTCGCAACTGTGGACATAGTTCATGGTCTTATGACCCTCAGTTAGATATATTCCATATTTTGAATTCCAGTTTCTGATTATCATTTTTAAGAGTACTATTCAGTTTTGATGAGCCTATTGTTGGCAGTTAATATTATTATTCTTCCGTTGATTCATTATTATATTCAGTGAGCAATTGTTTTGCTCACTCTTGCATATTTATACACTCATTGCAGCTAAAGTTGAGAAGGTAGATGAGCCTTTAACTAGCAAAGGAAAGGGAAAAATGTACAAGTGATGAAGACTTGTAATTTTGATTATTGACATGATGTTAGACTTTTACTTAATGCTGTGATGTAATAATTTTATTTCCGTACTTGAATGATGTTTAAGGTTAGATAACCTGGGAAGATTTTTATTTAATGATGTAACCCTATTTAAAGGGAGGATTTATGGTTTAAATGTTACTTTATTTGGGTAAATAGTATAAATGTATGGATAGTGAGCACCAAATCTTGTGGGAATGAAGTACCTAGATTTGGGGGTGTCACAATAGGTCGAGGGGCTACCCGAATAAGTATAACAAAAATAATGGCGGGTTGGGGAGAGGACATCTGCTATTCCTAAGTCAGAGGGTCGAATAAATTTACTCTAAGTTGAACACTGATCGGGTTAGTATTTTGGAGCATATGAAGGACAAGTCATAATATGAGCCAGCCAAGTACAGCACAAAGGTTGAAAAAGGAAATTCGGATATGTACTGTGACTATCATGGGAGGACAGGGAATTCTACAGAAGCTTGTTCAAACTTGAAGGAACTAATCGAGAAGAACATTCAGAATGGGAATTTAGTTTAGTATGTTGCAGAACGAGACTCTTCGAGGACACAATAGGAAAATAATGCCTCGACATCGAAATCGAACCCCCATCCTCAACAACAGGATCTGACCCAGACAGTGCACCGAGTGGTGGATGTGATCACTGGTGGGTCGATCAAGAAGGTTGCAAGGAAACAAGAGAAGGAGATTTATTGACACGGTACTGACGGTGTCCAATCAACCTGCTAGGAAAGAAAGACCATACCCCAGATCAGTAATCTCTTTTACTGATGATGATTTTCCTTCAGAGTCCATTGAACCCCACGAGGGAGCCTTGGTAATTACAACACAAGTAAGTTCAATGGACATGAAGCGAATGATGATCGACAATGACTTTTTGGTGGATATTTTGTATGCTCACGCCTACCAGAAGATGGATTTGGAGGGTCAAAAATTGGGGGTCGGTCAGGAGCCACCTCTGTATAGGTTTAGTAATGATTCGGTCAAGGTTGCAGGGACGATCGAACTGCCAGTTATCTTCGGGATAACTCCTTATTAGGTGGAGATAGTTTGTCAATTTTTGTAGTGCATGTGGATTCGACGTACAATGTCATATTAGGAAGGCCAACCTTAACAGCTCTCCAGGTTGTAACTTCGATCCCTCATTTTAAGATTAAGTTTTATACACCAAATAGAATTGGAGAGTTGGAAGGAGATCTCGATTTAGTGAGAAGATGCTACAGGAATGCATTGATCTCTTTGGGGGTAGGAGTCAGCAAGAAAAAACAAATGATGATGATAGAGATTGAAGTTTTTTCTAAGGGTGTTTCAGAGCCTCTGGTCATGCCGAATGAAGAGATCAAGGATGTGGAATTGATTCCTGGCAAGAAAGATAAGATAGTGAAGATCAGGTTCAGGCTATAGGAACTTTTTCAGACCAATTTGGTGGAATTGCTGCAATGTTATGCTGATATCTTTGTATGGACTCCCAGTGACATGCCTGGGGTTGATCAGAAGGTGGCCGTGCATAGGTTGCATGTAGATCCAACCAAGAAACCAGTTCGACAGAAGAGGAGGATCTTCACCTCGAAAAGGTAAAAAATAATAGATGAAGAGATAGCTAAGCTTTTGGTATCAGATTTTATCTTCAAGATTGATTACCCAGAGTGGATGGCGAACTTGATATTGGTCTAGAAGTAGAATGGTAAGTGATGAGTCGACATCGATTATACAGATTTAAATAAGGTCTGTCATAAGGATTTTTACACACTTCCCCATATCGACCAAATGATTGATGCCACTTCGGGGTATGCTTTGCTCAGTTTTATGGACTCGTTTTTGGGTTACCATCAGATTTCAATGCACGAGGAAGATATCCCAAAGACTGCCTATATCACACATCGATCTGTCTACGTTTACAATAAGATGACTTTCGGGTTATTAAATGTGGGGGCTACTTATCAGAGGATGATGAACTATGTGTTCTCGAGGCAATGGGGTCGGAGTATGGAGGTCTACGTGGATGATATTATATTCAAAATCATGTCGGTATGAGGACAATTGGATGATTTAGAGGATTACTTTGAGACAGTTCAGCATCATAAGCTCAGATTGAACCCGACAAAGTGTACCTTCGGACTGGGAACAGGGAAATTTTTGGGTTATCTGATCAGCAGGCGAGGAATTGAGGTGAATTTGGAGAAGATCAAGGAAATTTTAGATATGAAGTCTCCTCAGTCGTATAAGGATGTTCAACGTCTGACTGGTCAGATAACATCTTTGAGGCGATTCATGTCTAAGTTGGTGGAGAGGTGTTTGTCATTTTTTGATACGTTGAAGGGACCAAAGAATGAAAAGACTTTCCAATGGACTTCAGAATGTGAGGATGCTTTCATGGTATTAAAAGGTATTTGTCTTCGGCTCCTTTGTTGGTGAAACCAGTTCCTATTGAGTCTTTATATGTGTATTTCGCTGCGAGTTCTTTGGCGGTGGGAGCAGTTTTGGTGCAGGAGATTAGGGGTAAGCAGAACCCAGTTTACTATGTAAACCATTCCCTTAGGGATGCAGAGACAAGGTATCTGAACCTTGAGAAGTTTGCCTATGCGCTGCTGATAGCAAGTAGGAAGCTTCAGAAGTACTTCCAGGGTTAGTTAATAGTGGTGTATACTGATCAGCCACTGAAGAAAGTGTTGGGAAAACTGAAGGTTTCGGGTTGGCTTGGGGAATGTGATATAGAGTTGACACAATTTTTCATAGAGCATCATCCTCGGACGGTAATAAAAGGACAGGCTTTAGCTGAATTTGTGGTGGAGTGGTCTTTTTCTGAGGCAGAGGATAGTTTGGAAGGGATCATTCGGACTGTAACAAACACTCCACCAATTCAAAGTCCGTGGATGTTGTATGTAGATGAGTCCTCTACTTCGAAAGCATGAGGTGCTGGTGTTATTCTGACAAGTCCAGAGGGATTCAGAATGCAAAAAGCGATCCATTTTGGGTTTAAAGCTACTAACAATGAGGCTGAGTATGAAGCGATCTTGGCAGGTCTTCGGTTAGCAAAGACTCTAGAAGTTCAGAGGATATTAATTTTTAGTGAATCTCAGCTGGTGATCAAGCAAGTTTTGGGGGAGTACGAGGCTAGGGGACAAGGATGGTGAAGTATTTGTAAGAGGTTAAAGATCGGTTCCAGTACTTCAGTTCATTTGCTTTTCAGGGAGTGGATAGGTCTGAAAAAATGATAACAGATGCTTTGGAGAGGTTGGCTACGACTAATGCCAACACATTCAGTGGGTTGGTTTATTTGGAAATCTTAAATCAGCCGAGTGTTCAGCGTGTAGAGGTTATGTGTCTGGAGCGGTCAACTTGTTGGATGACTCCTTATTTAGATTATTTGGCTGATGGCGTAATACCTTCAGATCAGATGTTGGCGTAGAAGGTAAAATATAGGAAATCAAAATTTATACTAATAGACGGGGATTTGTATCGAAGAGCCTATTCTTCTACTCCGCTTAAGTATTTGATGCCATCTGAAGCCGAGTATGTGCTCCGAGAAGTCCATGAGGAGATTTGTGGTGATCACGTGGCAGCTAAGGCTTTGGCGTATAAAGTGCTTCAGCAAGGGTATTATTAGCTAACCATTTTCAAGGAGGCAACGGACTATGTAAATAAGTGTTCGAAATATCAGTTGAATAGTCCCATTACCCATCAACCACCAGAGGAGTTGTACTCGGTCTTATCTCCAATTCCTTTTTCTATTTGGGGAATCGATATTCTGGGTCCATTGCCAAAGGCAAAAGGGCAGGTCAACTTTGTGATCATTGCAATTAACTATGTGACTAAGTGGGTTGAGGTGAAACCCCTTCGGCAGATCACGGAACAGGAGTGTCTTAAATTCTTAAAAGAATTTATGGTGTTTCGGTTTGGAATACCAATGGTGGTGGTTTTTGATAACGGGCGACAATTTGTGGGTTCTAAGCTCGAGGGGTTCTTGGGGGAGTTAAATATTCAGCATCGGAAGACATCTGTGGCTCACCCTCAGTTGAATGGTCAAGTAGATGTTACTAGAAGAACGTTGTTAAATGGAATTAAAAGAAGGATTGATGAGGTGAAGGGTAGGTGGCCTGAAGAGTTACTTAGTGTGTTGTGGACTTATCGGACCGCCCCAAGATCTGACGATGGGACATTCACCATTTAGATTGGCTTATGGTACTGATGCTCTTGTCCCGGTTTAAATTGATTCTGCTTCTCTTCGGTTAGTCGGTTAAGGAGCTATATAATGATGAAGGCCTTCGGACTAATTTGGATTTGTTGGATGAAGTCAGGGAAGCGGCTTTGGTAAAATTAGCAGCTTATCAGAGGAGGGTTACTAGACACTATAACAAAGGAGTTAAGCCCAGGAGATTTGAGGTGGGTGATTTTGTTCTTTGAGAGGTTAAAGCTTTTATGCCTCAAGACTAGGGGAAATTAATGCCAAATTAAGAAGGGCCTTATGAGGTGGTTGCGGTACCAAAGCCAAGTACTTATCGACTTCGGACGATGGATGGTACAGAGATCAGAAATACCTGGCATGCTGGGAGGCTTTAGAAGTATTATCAGTAGGGCACGTTAGATGAGTAGACTTTGTAATCTCTTCTCAAAATTTGTGGGTTTCTGGTCCCTTGACGTAGAACCAGTCTTTGTGCCAGTTTTTGTTACCTGAAGGGGTGTCCATTAGGGGACGTTTCTCAATCTTGGGGTTGGGTTTTGGAGGTTGTTTGCTTAGAACTTTGAATCTAGGTTCTCGGGAGTTAATCACTTGGTATAAGGAAAAGAAGAAATTGATGGAAGGATGAATGCCGATTGGGAGCTGTCATTTACACTCCTAAATTAACCTCACTTTCACTTTACAAATTCAAACAATTAGCACAGTAATAAGAAATGATCGATCCCACAGAAAGTAATTTATTTATATTTATTCTATTATTTTGATAGAAAATAAAGATGGGGGGTTTTGAAAATTGTTTTGAAACTAAGAGAACAAGAATTAATGATGAAGTTAACCAAATATGTAAAAACTTCAGTACTGCAGTTCAGTTTCACCAAGTACAACAATCAATTAATCAAATGATTATTATTTTCCTTCAATAAAATTATTAGCCCTAGATAAAAATAAGCTCTGCTATCCGAAATTCTCCTTAGATTTTCACTGTATAAAATAAGCTCTTCACCATATTCAACTGTTATATAACCTAGAACAAGCGCTCTAGATTTAATATGACAGAAGCATTAAGAAATAGAGAATTAGGCTAATCCAAGCAACAAACACATAAGCTCGATTTGTTTAACTTGTTTTCTGATAATCTTAGCAATACACAAAAGCTTGTCCACAATTAGTATTACTAAGTTGCTACTTATGATGAAGACAAATATCAATTACACATAATATCAATCTTAATCTAGCATATGATAATGTTCACACTAATTAATTGACCATATCAAATTAATTAGATCAATTAGCATTCAATCAATGAAAACAGATTATCAAGAGAAATTTCATACAAGAAGGAATAAATAATAATACTCAACTAATCAATTACTTGTAACAAGGTTCCACCTCCCTTTAGAACTGAATGAAAAGAACTAGCCTGACATGCTCTGACTATCATCCTCTATTTATAGTGCTAGACAAAGTCCTAAATCCTATGAGAATTAGAAATCCAAATCCTAAAAGGAATTACAAATCATAACTAGTTTTCATAAAGAAATAGAATCCAATTTGGAAATAAATCTCAGTCTAAAGACATTATAAATCTAATAGAAATATCAATCCCATTACATGTTGAAATAGGTCAAAATATGTTTTTAGAAAATTTCTAAAAATCTGAGATTTCTCAATTTTTTCGCTCAAATTTGCTGGGGCGAATTTCCATTTTCTGCTACGACGTCCTTTTGTAAAACAACCATAACTTTTGATCCGGTAGGAGTTACTGAAAGTAGTATGCACACAAGCCAATCATGTTTGATGATAAAGCATATACTTTGTAACAATCTTATTCATTTATTAATAAAAAGTATTTATTTATTAAAGGCTTTTAATTATCTACATGATCTTTGTTTTATAATATGTGATAAACCCATAGTTTTAAGCAATGCTTTTAGAATAATGATGATGATCATTCTAATGAGATCTAAATTCTTAGAAAGCTTAAAACTAAAATAGTTCCCAATCATTGGATTACTAAATTGGGGATTAGTGAATCCGGGATAGATTGGTACATCGTTGTTCTTGCTCATTGGATGAGGATGATTGATCTCGTGATCATTTGTGTGGAGACACTAAAGCAAGTATGTAGGTGCTTATTAGAGAATAAGTTCAATTGAGCGTGGCTCGCTAAGGAATACCTAATGGAGTTTTATTTGCTGTCGTCATAGGAATTCTGTAGTGATAGTAGTACAAGTAATCCTTGGACTTGAGATCATCATAGTATCTTGTGTATGATGAGTTATACTTTGACTTATTCCTTAAGACCCTTAGGGTATATCAAAGGTATGCTTGGGTATAATAAGTTGTATACATGGAGATAATGTATGATCAATAATGAATCTACCACTTCTAATAAAAAGAAGAGAAATGTCCTATGTGATTCGATAAATGACAACCCAAAGAGTCCTTGGCGAAGTAGAATGAAATTAGAAAGGAGTTTCTAATTTGCATTATTTGGAGTTGTGCATTTAAGGATCGAAATGCATATAATTAAATAAAAATAAGACTTGACGAAATTCCATGTCTTATATTTAATTGGGACATTGTATGGTGGAAGGATTGAATTATGCAGTAAAGTATTTACTCAACGGTTCTTTAATGATTAATGTTGAAATCTATATTATCCGAAAAGTCGTTGATCGCTAGGAGAACTTTATCCTATTGTAGAATAAATATTATTTATTTAAATAAATTAATTGTTTAATTTATTTATTTAAATAAGATTAGAATTGTTCTAATTGATTTATTCACAACCTAGGTTTAATATGGAGAACCTAAAGGGTCACACCATAAAAGGAAGAATAATTATTTAAGAAGTTAATGGCATAATCGTAATAATATGTTAAGTATATTTAATTTAATCTATGGTGATAGAATAAATTAAATAGCTTAATATTTATTATTTAATATTTTAGAAATATTAAATATAAATTAATAAGAGGAGTCTTATTAATATTATTACAATTATTATTATTTTAATTTCTAAAAGAGTTTAGGAATTAATTTAATATAAGTACTCTCATTTATTCCTAATAAGATTAGGAGGTTAAATTAATTAAAAGAGTTTAATTAATTATCCCTAATAAGATTAGGGAGCCTAATTAATTAAAAGAATTTAATTAATTAAATAAAACTCAATTTCTTAATTGTTAAGGAGGGTTGCCCACATCAATAAATAAGAGGAGTCTTATTATGGGTGGTGGGGGTTGTTGATTTTTCAACATCTGACATAATTCCAATTGTTGGGAAAGTACACCTTTCTATAGAGATAGAAAAACTAGGGTTTGAGCCAATACACCATCTTCTTGAATTTTCTTCTTCCTTGGTGGATCACCTCTAGAGGCCAAACATATGGGTGGCTAACGTTGATCAAAGGAAGGAACAAAACCCCGGTGGATTCAAGTTGAACGCGAAAGGATTTGGAGGTGAACTTGTACGTGAGGAAGCTCGATCTTCAAGGTATGATTTTATTCTTTATCTTTTCGTTTAATTAATAATTATGCATAAAGGGTGATCCGGGTATATGGTTTGTAAATTTTTTAAACTCTGATTTTACACGCTTCCGCTTAATTTTGCAATTTGATTGCGTTGATGAATATTACAAATCTAACAGTGGCATCATAGCCAAACCTTTATGCGAATTATTAATTGTTTTATTTGATATGTATATTGATATGTGTTTAGAACAATTTAATTGGGCATAATTTTATTATATAAAATTAAAAAAAAAAAAAAAAAAAAAAAAAGCGTAATAGCAGTCACGTTTTTCACTGTTTGATTCTTGGAAATCAAGGGAAGCATACACGTGGTCAAAACCAATTCACGTGTTTGGTCATTTAATTGGGATACATGTGCACGGTTTTATAAAATAAAAAAGGGGCAGTGAACGTTAAATATATATATATTATATATATATATATATATATATCTAGTATTATATATATATATAATATATATATATATCAGTAACTAATATATATATATATATATATATATATATTATATATACTGATTAATATATATATATATATATATATATATTATTCTCAATAATTTTATAATTAAAATAAAAGGTTTATTTTAATTTTAAATAAAAAAGTTTATTTTAATTTTAAAATAATAGTTTTATTTTAATTTTAAAAATTAAATTTCATGCTAACTAATTAGAGTTGGAATTGGATTCCATGATAACTAATTGGAGTTGAAATTGGATTCTATTTTTCCTTAAATAAAGGAGTTTATTTAGATATGAAATAAGATTTCATATTATTCAAAATAAAAGAGTTTATTTGTGAATAGGAAAAGAATCTTAATTTCCTTAAATAAAGGAGTTTATTTAGATATGAAATAAGATTTCATATTATTCAAAATAAAAGAGTTTATTTGTGAATATGAAAGAGAATCCTAATTTCCTTAAATAAAGGAGTTTATTTAAATATGAAATAAGATTTCATATTATTCAAAATAAAGGAGTTTATTTGTGAATAGGAAAAGAATATCCGTGTTTCCTTTAATAAAAGATTTTTTTTTTATATGGAATTGGATTCCATAATTAATTAAAATAAAGGAGTTTATTTTGATTAAAGATTTTGATTAAAATAAAATAGTTTATTTTATTCAAAATTGGATAAATTAAAATAAAATAGTTTTATTTTGATTTAAATTTGGATTTAAATAAAGGAGTTTATTTTATTCAAAAATAGATTTTATACTAACTAAATTTGCCAATTAAATGATATCAATATATATATTAAATGTTTATTATTCATAGGATGAATGTTATTTATTGATGCATATGATGATGTGTATGATAATAAATGGGATTGATTATGGACTATTGACCCGATGTGATTGGATTTTATTTTAGTTGGATGCATGAATGTATGGGTTTTATTAAATGGGGTTCTGCGTACCTCGTCTTCTCTAATTTTTCTTAATGTAAATTCTATTCCCCTCTATGTACTTCCCTTGATCATTTTTGATCAAGGTTTCTATTTATTTTAAATAGTTTTGTAATAGGAATAGTTAGAATTAATTTTGAAAAATTGGAGATCAAGGAGCAAGGAGCGCTTGAAGACCCGTTTGTAATGGAGCAGGGTTTAAATGTAATAGTTATATTTAAATATTATTTCTTGCACCCCTAGGGTTTGACCTTTTGGTTCACTTGGTGGCTCTAGTGAACCAAACTAGAATAAAAGTTCATAATCAATCCGAGTAGAATATAGTATTCTATATGTGCATGCTTATACTATATATATTATATATTATGCAAACATGCTTAGCATGTTAATTAATATACGCGTATTTTATATATATATATGCAAATGCAGCTTAAACAAGATGAGACAAATTAATAACAAACCCCTCAATTTTTATATTAAGTCCTAAGCGTTCAAAGATATTTAGAATATCGAGCGTAAGCCTTTTAGCATGATAAAATTAATAGAGTATTAAATATTTAATATGAGTTTGTTGTGTCACCACAAGGCAAGTATTAAGTATTTAAGATGTTAATTTATCACATTTGATGCTTATAAAGAAAATTGAACAATATTGTTTTGTTGTGTCACCACAAGGATGATATTTTTCTTTTTGAATATATGGAGTGCTAGGTGGGACTTAACTTAGATAATTTTGATTCGGATGTGCCACCACTTGATCAAAATAATCTAAGAGGCAAAAGAAAAGGAGTTGCATAGTTGATGTAATTGACAAAAAGTTGTCTACCTATTTATTTATATATAGTTTGTTGTGTCACCACAAGGCTATATACATTTGAAATGGGATCCTTATTCTCACTAGCAAATCTTTAATTAGATTTTGCCGAACTATATAAGTGAGGGTAATATAGTTTGAAGAAAATAGTGGGAGATACCAATTTAAAACAAGACCTAAATTATTTTGGTAATTAATAAAAGAATGTATGTTAAAATGTTGTTAATTACAAATTCATTTACTGAAATTTTACAATGTCTAAATTACTATCAACTGCGAAGCATATTAGATGCTAAATTAACGGGATCCAAGAATTAAACGGATTGGTTAAGGAATTTGAGAATAGTTCTCATAGCTGAAAAGCTATCTTATGTCCTTAATACGCCTATTCCTGCAATGGTTGTAGACAATGCCTCCGAGGAAGAGATTGCTACTTTTAGAAAGTGGCAAGATGATGCACGATTGGCTCGATGCATCATGCTCGCATCCATGAGTAACGAGCTTGACGTCGGCGCATGAAACTATGGATGCTCTTACTATATTCCCGCACATCAAGTAGTTGATGGCGAGGAAAGTATGGTGATAGATATCGAGATATCTAAGGAGCTCTTCCGATCTAGAATGGCCAATGGCACTATAAATACAGACAAAAAAGTTCTTAACATAATCAATTTGATTGATCAATTAGACAACCGGTTTTGTCATGGATGGAAAGTTGAGCCAAGATTTGATCTTGCACTCACTCCGGACTCCTTTCACAATTGTTGTGAATTTTTCATATGAAACAAGCTAGATATCGACTTGATTTATTAACTATGTTGAAAATGTTGAGAGTGACTTTCCAACCAAGAAAAAACAAAGTCTTCTTGGTAGGGGCCAAAGGATCTTCCGAAAAGAAGAACGATTCAAAGAAGGTAAATTGAAAGGCATAAACAAAGGATAATAAGAACAAAAGCGATACGGATAGCAAAGGAGTTTTGCTTCCAACGCAATAAGCCCGACAATCGGAAAGAAACTGCGAGAAGAATCTTGTAGAGGCTTACCAAAGAAGCTTAGTGAAGTTTTGGTTATAAATACAAATTTGTTAATAATTTAAAATAAATTTTTCTTTAAGTCAAGGTTCTACTTGGGTATTGGATACCGACTTTGGTTATCATAAATATAGATTTATGAAGGGACCAAACAGAAGTAAAAAGCTAAACAAATATAAGTAATCCTATGTGTGGGAAATGAAGCAAAGGTTGCAACATTAGCCATAGAAACTTATAGTTTAGCAGATCGCCTACGAACAAAATATATTAAGTCGATAAGTTGTTATTGTATTCCAATTCTTGTTAGAAACATTATTCCATTTTATTGTTGAATGATAAAAATTTTTGGTATTATAATTAAGAACAATTGTTGTTCTATTTATAATAATAATGTTTTGTATAAAATGGAATATTACTTAATAAATTTTGTATACTTGACTTACATGAAAATAATTTTGCATATTGAACAAATTAGTATAAGAAAAGGAGATGATCATTCAAAGAGTTGAATGTATGTATTTGTTGAAATACAAGTGTGAATTATTTGAAAGGTTCAAAGAATTCAGAAGTGAAACAAATTGACAAAGTATTAAAATTCTTTGATTAGATCAAGGAATAAATGCTTGTGCAATAAGTTTCTAGATCATCTCAAATGGTTTTCTCATAATGGACACATCCCGATCTGAAATAATTGATTGATGTATCTCGAAGGAAAAATCGCACCTTGTTGGACATGGTGCGATCCATAATGATTTTACCGCATTCCGTATCCTTCGGGATAATGTCCTAGAAATGGTACGCATATCTACGAAAATGGTAACCTCAAAATCCATTTCAAGACTCCATAAAAATTATGGATGGGAGGATTCCTAATCTTAAGTATGTTAAGATAAGGGGTTGTCCAACTTATGTGAAAAGGTTTCAAAGGATAAGCTTGGGACAAGATTTGACAAATCTGATTTGTGGGACATCCTAAAGTAAGTTTAGGGTAAATGTTCTATGATCCTACTTAGCAAAAAGGTGTTTATTATGAAACACGCTTCCTTCTAAGATAAAGGTGTTTATCATTGAAAGGGCTAGTGGGAGGATAATAGATCTTGAAGAGTTCAAGAACCACAAAACACTATAAGTCAAATAAGAGGAACCTATAGATAGACCTATTGTACCACACAAACCAATCGTAAAAATGCGGAATAGTCATCAAGATACCTAGGAGGTATGGATTCATCATGGATGATGATGATGAGGTACACATCATAGAAGATGATGATCCGAGTTACATTCGATGAGGTAAGACTTCTAGTGTGTACAAAAGGGACGGTGGGGATGTAGTGACATTCCTAATATTATATGTTGATATACTACGGATAAGGAATGACATACCAATGCTACAATCGAGAATGATAAAGTTGTCTAAACATTCCTCCATGAATGGTTTGGGAAGAGTATCTTAATTGGGGATAAAATCTATATAGATAGATTTAAGAGGATGCTCGACTTAACCCGAGCGTATATTCATTTGATGCTAAAGTTGTTTAGCATGGCAAACTCAGGAGATGTCTCATGTCGATGAGCTATGGAGTGTATCTCTCTTAATAGTCCCCACGAGACTCCACGAAAGAGAGGTCGTATGAGTGACTATCATGTATGCAATGAAATGTACGAGACACGATGTTGATCGGTCGTATTATGGAGAAGTTCACTATGAGTCGGTGAAAAACATCTTAAAGTGCTTAACCACTAAGGATGTGATCATATTCATGGTGGGTCTTAATTAAAACTAGAGGGCTTAACGAGGCTCAAGTTTTTTCGAGACGGAGACCAAGGCGACGAAAAATCCACTTTAAGGTAAAGGGTTACCTTGAGCGATTGGTGCGATGAATTGGAAAGGTTCCAAACAAAGAAAGAGTTCTTTGGTTTAGTGATAAAGACAAAGTATATAGCTATAAATGAAGTCGCAAGTTGATTGTTTGGATTAAAAGTTCATTCTGAGAACTAGGAATAGTTCCCAAGTCTCATCTTGGATCTAAACATGTGTTGTGGCACTTTCATTTGATTATTAGAATCATTGAAAGATGGGAAATCACTATAGAGATAGTGGACTCTTAAGAACAACATTACATATCCATTTACCAAGCTTATCCAACAACGGGATAATCGTCACTTAGAGAAGAAGAGTATGAGATACCATGACGATTGGCTTTAGTGCAAGTGGGAGATTGAAAGTAGTATGCACAAAGCCAATCATGTTTGATGATAAAGCATATACTTTGTAACAATCTTATTCATTTATTAATAAAAAGTATTTATTTATTAAAGGCTTTTAATTATCTACATGATCTTTGTTTTATAATATGTGATAAACCCATAGTTTTAAGCAATGCTTTTAGAATAATGATGATGATCATTCTAATGAGATCTAAATTCTTAGAAAGCTTAAAACTAAAATAGTTCCCAATCATTGGATTACTAAATTGGGGATTAGTGAATCCGGATAGATTGGTACATCGTTAACTTGCTCATTGGATGAGGATGATTGATCTCATGATCATTTGTGTGGAGACACTAAAGCAAGTATGTAGGTGCTTATTAGAGAATAAGTTCACCGAGCGTTGGCTCGCTAAGGAATACCTAATGGAGTTTTATTTGCTGTCAATAGGAATTCTGTAGTGATAGTAGTCTGAGTAATCCTTGGACTTGAGATCATCATAGTATCTTGTGTATGATGAGTTATACTTTGACTTATTCCTTAAGACCCTTAGGGTATATCAAAGGGTATGCTTGGGTATAATAAGTTGTACATGGAGATAATGTATGATCGATAAAGAATCTACCACTTCTAATAAAAAAGAAGAGAAATGTCCTATGTGATTCGATAAATGACAACCCAAGAGTCCTTGGCCAAAGAGAATGAAATTAGAAAGGAGTTTCTAATTTGCATTATTTGGAGTTGTGCATTTAAGGATCGAAATGCATATAATTAAATAAAAATAAGACTTGACGAAATTCCATGTCTTATATTTAATTGGGACATTGTATGGTAGAAGGATTGAATTATCTGGTAACTATTTACTCAAAGGTTCTTTAATGATTAATGTTGAAATCTATATTATCCGGAAAGTCGTTGATCATTAGGAGGCTTATCCTATTGTAGAATAAATATTATTTATTTAAATAAATTAATTGTTTAATTTATTTATTTAAATAAGATTAGAATTGTTCTAATTGATTTATTCACAACCTGCTTAATATGGAGAACCTAAAGGGTCACACCATAAAAGGAAGAATAATTATTTAAGAAGTTAATGGCATAATCGTAATAATATGTTAAGTATATTTAATTTAATCTATGGTGATAGAATAAATTAAATAGCTTAATATTATTATTTAATATTTTAGAAATATTAAATATAAATTAATAAGAGGAGTCTTATTAATATTATTACAATTATTATTATTTTAATTTCTAAAAGAGTTTAGGAATTAATTTAATATAAGTACTCTCATTTATTCCTAATAAGATTAGGAGGTTAAATTAATTAAAAGAGTTTAATTAATTATCCCTAATAAGATTAGGGAGCCTAATTAATTAAAAGAATTTAATTAATTAAATAAAACCCAATTTCTTAATTGTTAAGGAGGGTTGCCCACATCAATAAATAAGAGGAGTCTTATTATGAGTGGTGGGGGTTGTTGATTTTTTCAACATACGACATAATTCCAATTGTTGGGAGAGTACACCCTTTCTATAGAGATAGAAAAACTAGGGTTTGAGCCAATACACCATCTTCTTGAATTTTCTTCTTCCTTGGTGGATCACCTCTAGAGGCCAAACATATGGGTGGCTAACGTTGATCGAAGGAAGGAACCAAACCGGTGGATTCAAGTTGAGCGAAAGGATTTGGAGGTGAACTTGTACACGAGGAAGCTCGATCTTCAAGGGTATGATTTTATTCTTTATCTTTTCGTTTAATTAATAATTATGCATAAAGGGTGATCCGGGTATATGGGTTGTAAATTTTTTAAACTCTGATTTTACACGCTTCTGCTTAATTTTGCAATTTGATTGCGTTGATGAATATTACAAATCCAACAGTTACGGGGTCTTCTACCTATCAAATCGAACTCTCAACGAGATCTACTACTTTACTTCTTTTAGAATTGACATATTCTAGATGGATAAAGGTCAAAATTGGGCTCCAAGTGACTGCTATGTAAATTGCAACTCTAAACTTTAAGGTTCAACGTCCGTTTGGTAAAAAGATCATATCTTTTTCATATGAACTCCGATCGGGACGATTCAAGATGTTCCAAAAAGCTAAGAAAGAGCTCTAAAATAAAATCCAAGTCCCAAGCCAAGAAATGCATCCAACTTAATGCTAAAAACCCTGTAATTTTCCCTTTTTTCTCATTTCAGCTCTAATTCTTTCTGAAATCATTAAACACCTTAATATGCTTATATACACATAAAACATGCAATAAAACTAGACATAAAGGAATTAAAATAAATGAATAATATGCTCTCATCACCGATCTTATGACAGAAGGCGATGAAGGCTATGATGTTGATGTAGGAGTTCGACACCAATTGGGTGAATTCGATATTAAAAAGGAAAGGGTGTAAGTTTAGCCGAACGCCTTTCTCAAGAAGGGTGTGCGGAATGGTGGTCCAGCCATTAGGACAAAGGTATATTCGTTTAGAGGCAGAAGGGGCTTTCAGTTGATGGGTGTCTGGGATTTGGTAGTGTTGGCAAATGATGGGGAGGTCTGTGGCAGTAATGCGAGAGGGTGTGTTGACATGTGGGAATTTTGTCTCATCCGGGTATTCTCGTATCATTTTTGGGAGATCAGTTTCTATTTTGGTCGATTTTGGGTTTTGGGAGGAAGTTCCGGTGGTGACAGTGGAATTGGTGGTTATAATGTTAATGTTGGGGTTTGGATTGGTAGGGGAGGAATTATTAGATGATGTGTGAGGAGCAGGGATACTTGAGAGGTGAATAACGATGATAGATTTATTGGTGAAGGAGGAAGTGTTGACTGGGGTTGGAGTGGAAGCCATTGATGGAGTTTGGGAGGTTAAAAATTGGAGTGATGGTTTTGCTAAAGGAGAGAGAAAATACTGAGATTCAATTGAAGCAAAATTTTGTTTGTTTTAGGGGAAAGGTTAGGGATAGAATTTAAAATGGCATGTCTTTTTGATTATTTTTGTATTTCGAGAGACGCCTCATTAATGGATGTCATGATGGGGTACGTGGGATTGAGTTGAAGGGTTGGTTTGTTGGATGCCCTATGGGCTTTAGAAGTTCTTGGGCTTGTTTTAGTTCATTATCAATGAGCTATGTTTGGAATAATTTTCCATTAAATACTTTGTTTGAATGAAATACTAGAGGGAAATGATGGGCCATAGTATGCCAGGTCCGATTTGTATGGTTGGCTGCAGTCCACATGGGGTTGTTTAAACCCATGTAGGATTCTGTTTTAGTAGTTTGAGTATTTTAAAGAATCAAAGATTCCTAATTATATTTGATTTCTAAATCCAGAAAAGGGTTTTAGGGTTTGAATTAACTTCCTTATTTTTAGGAGATCTTATACAATCCCTTCTACGAATTATACCTGGTGGAGAACCCTAATCCAATTCAGGGAAAGACTCGATAAGGTGGTGAGCTTGTTATAAATACAAGGCTTTGCACTGTTTCTAAGGTGCACACACAACTCATTATTATTTTTCAGCACTAAAGCTTTTTGCCTCCATTGTTAAACCTTATACAGCCTGTACTTATTCTCACAATGAGTTATCCCATGGCACAAAGTCGTCGAGCTTTTGGTGTGCTTACATGCTTGAGGATTGATTGGACGCGCTTTTGGTGATTGAGGCGCGTGGATGAATCTTGGCATTAACAATATCACAACTTGAAAAATTAGAGACTCGTGTTGATAACGTGTTGTAAAATAAAATTAAGCAAACAATTAAGAGAGAATTAGAGAACTATTTCATTTCATTCTCAAGTGTGTTCTACATCAAACAAGATGTATGTATTTATAGGTTTACAAGGATGGATGGAGAATGTGACGCCCCCAAAATAGGTCTACACAACCCATTCTGAGTCGCCAAATACATGGTACAAAATCCAAATACAAACTTCATATATACAACTATTAACTATCGTGTAAAATACGACAAAACATAAGCTGAGTTTTAAAACTAATATTGTCCGTAGACAATATCCACACTCAAATAAAGTCTTCATTACAATTATTATCACACTATTTTACAACATAGTGAAGACTTCTATAGCAACTATCTCAGACCATTACTTCACTCCCCGACAAGTACCAACTACACTTTCATTTCCTGAGAAGAACAATGGTACAAAAAGGAAAAGGGTGAGCTCAACTTACCTAGTAAAGAATATTATGAGTAAGATAATGAAGAATACATTATATTTAGCACACAACAAGTTTTAGATCAACAACTGCAGGGGAAATAGCAATCCATTAGAAGAGTTAAGTAGAGCATGATGTCTACTATCTTCCATGATTTAAAAGTTCATCATCAGTATTTTATCCCTATAACATCAATCAATAATTATTTCAAATCAACGAATTATCTATGCACTACGGGCCAAAGATATTCGTTTGTATCACGAGTAGTCATGATCATGCCAAACACCTGTCCATCTATGCACTACGGGCCAAAGAGGACTTTCACCACAAACCTTTATCTGTAACATTAAAGGTCATGATTATACCCATACACAATTCCTGGTAATAATCGTACCAATTAACAGTCCATCTTTGCACTACGGGCCAAAGATGACTTTCACCACAATATAAGAATAAGAATGATGACAATGATATAAAGAATGAATCAAGTGAGATCAAGGATAAATATTAGAGATTTATAATTTAATTTATCCAAAGTTCAAAAATGTCCAAATTGTCAACATGATCACCAACTGTGATATTTAAGATTAAAATTTCAAAGATAATTTGAACAAGAAAAAAGAATCTAAATTTTATCGTGAATAGTACCCCGACATGAATAGTACCTCGAATGAATAGTACCCCAACATGTATAGTACCCCGGATAAATAGTACCCTGACATGAATAGTACCCCGAATGAATAGATTAAAATTTAATAAGAAAGTTCAAACTAATATTCCAATGAAATAATATTAGATGAAGCGCAAACTATTAAGGATATTCTACTAATTTCAGGGATTTTCACCATTTAACAATAAGGTTATGGAAACAAATAATAATTTTGTACCATAAATGGGGAAACATATGAAAGAAAACGATATCCCTTGACGAGTACAAAAGAAATGATATCCCATACGAATATGAAAGAATATATGAAATTGTAAATGGATTTTCACCTGTTATGCAGTAATCCGCGTAGACAGATTATTTCCACAACTTAATAAAGAATGAATACGAAGGGTTATTCATCAGGCATGCGGTAATCCGCGTAGACATGTTATTCTCACATATTAATAAGGAATGAATGACAACCCTTATAGTATGAAGAAAATAACATCCTTTACCTTAGTAGGAGACTAAATATGACAGGTATAACGAAGATTATCTTGAGAAATTCTTGTACTATTTGTTACACTCAAAGTATCCTTATACTCAAAAGAAATATGCACAATATTATAGAAAAATAATTCTTTGATTCTGGTGTGAGTTTCATTGTTTAACTAAGCAACCTATTTTAGGAAAGTGTTAGCACACCAAGTTTGACAAAATTCACATGTAGATGATTTTTGCAGCATACTTGTTTTGAAAATAAGGTATTCAAAACCAAGCTTCTTACTTTCATCATTTCTTCACATGTTTTACTATTTAAACAATTATAATTTATAAACTTATACTATTATAATAATATATCTGAATAAATATTTTATCGGAGAAGATAACTATGGTTCTATAGAAAAATATTTCAAATTTTTAACAAATATCTAATGCTAAAATTCCTCTATTTATATCAAATTAAAAAAAAAATTTACTTATCATATTTATCAACAATTTTTATTTTATTCATTAATTATTTACAACTCTTCAATCTTTCAATAATTATTCCTAATTAATATTATAGATTCACAATATTGACAACTAGATCGTTCTCAGGAAATAGAGGGTTTTTCGATAAGAATTTTTCCTTACTGGCACGCAATTATATAACCTAACCCCTTTCCTCGACAGAACTTTCTAGACATTGTCGATAATGCTAATCAATAATATCATTTTATTAATATGAGTTACTATGTCGTGATAATTATTGATTTAATAATGTGAAATACTATATAGTTGTTATTGTGATAATTATTGAATCAATAATATGAAGTACTATACAATTATCACTGTAGCAATTATTGAATCAATAATATAAGATACTAAACAGTAACTACTGTGGCAATTATTAAATAAAATGTTGAATGACTTCTTACGTAAGAATCAATAATCAGAGATAATGCAATAGTGTGTGCTATTGCTGTGCAACAACGCGTATTATTGTACTTTTATCATCGGGTATTTCAACAGTTTAACGGTAAAAGTCTTGTCGTTATTTTATAAAAAGGTTATTTTTGTCGCTTTATATATCCGACAGCTATTCCGTTATGTGGTCTACCAATGATTGTGTCGTCGTACGAATCTTCCCCGACAAATAGAATATTCCCTGACCAAACGAATATTTTATGACAACTTGCTTACTTTGTAAAATTTGTACATATCACCCATAATTATAGCATTTATTACATTATCACCTTATTATAAAAGAATATTTAGAGAAAATTAAATTTTTATTTGTAAAAAATTAGGGTCTTACTGAGAGAGGAATGAGCTATATATATATATATATATATATATATATATATATTATATATATAATATTACATTGAATTAAGATATATTAAATATTCACAAATGCATGAATTTATAACACACAAAGTGGTGCTTGTCACAAGTCCAAGGTTGTCTTTTTGAGAATAAATAAATAAAAATTACATTTATTTGTGAAATTTACTTTTTACCCGTGGAGGAGACTTCCGTCCCCAAGTTGTAGACTAAAATCAAGTACGTCTATAATATATTACAGGCTAAATGGCTTTATGTGGGGATTAAGTGTGAGTTAGCATTCCTGTCAGTAATAATTTTGGGAATCTTATTTACTCAATGTATTTAAATAGTTTATTTTATTTATATAATATAAGACCCCAACTTTTATAAATAAAGATGATTTTTCTATAAATATCATTTTTGAATATTATAGAATAAATTTGATATAATGTTATAGTTATGGGTAGAAGCGTGACAATACAGGCGAGGGGGCCCCTTGGGCAGTCTTGACAATAAGCCAACCAATCATGGTCGGATTTTAGTGAAAAAAATGTTAGGCAAGTGGCGTGGTTAGGTAAGTAGCCAGGCCGGAAACTATCCCCAATTTTTTTTTTAAAAAATTTTACACCAAAAATAGTAATAATAATAAATATTAAAACTAATAAAATAATTTATAATAAACAATAATTCTAATTACCTACATTAACTACATACCTCAATCAATTAAAATTTTAATAGTATTATAAATTACTTTCAAAGTATATAATCAAATTTGATTTTTTAAAATTATACTTTAAAATTAATATAGTTTATTTAACTTTTAAAAATGCATTCATGAGTCCACAAATATTGTTCCAAGAGATATCTAATTAATTTCCAAGATTTACATTGTTGGAACTTGGAGATGCCAAGATTTTAGCAATTTAAATATTTAAATTGATTTTCAGAAGATTTGCATGACATGATTTTAGGCATTACCCAATATCTTCATTATTAACAGCCACATCAATTAAGAAATTTTAAACTACAATTATTATTTACTACAACTATAATAATTAAAAATATATTTTCATAACCTACAAGTAGCAACATTTTGTTTAAAAAACAAAAAAAGAATCACAGTCATGGTATACCTTAATGATTTTGTGGGCTAAAAATTTACTACTAAAACCCAAATTTCGTATAAGGCGAAGGGTACGTCCCATTAACTGGGTCATCTTTATCGAGTCTAGTTGTGGGTAATATTTATAAATTTTGCAAAATCGCAAAGTTGTTATATAATATTCGGTTGGTCGGGGAATATTCGTTTTAACAGAAAATATTCGTACAACGACACAATCATTGGTGGACCCCACAACGAAATTATTGTCAGATTGAGAAAACGACAAAAATATCTTTTTATGAAAATAACGGCGGAAGTTTTACCGTTAACTGTTGAAACACCCGTGTTAAAAATGCGATAATACTGCGGTGGTTACATAGTAGCACACGGTATTGATTATTGATGCTTACGTGAGAAGTCACTCAGTTTTGATTCAATTATTGTCGATATTTTATATATTATTAAATCAATAATTGAGATAACAAAGTTATTAATATTATTATTTACAATATTAACGATGTCTAGAAGTTCTACTAAGGAGAGGTTTGGTCACCTAATCACAGCGCAAATAGGGAGAAATCCTTATTGAAAGCCCTCTTTCTGGGAACGACTGGGTCGATTAATAGTGTGAATTATAATAATAATGATGAATTTTGTTTTATTAGTATTATTAATGTAATAAAACAGAAAAGCTTTTTATATAAAACAGAATACTTTTATAAAGTTATTTGTTTTATTAGACAATAATTAGAATATAATATATTTTATTATGCATAGTATTTTTGCATAGTAAATTTTTTTATATAAAATGTAATACTTTTATAAAGTTATTTGTTTTATTAGACAATAATTAGAATATATTATATTTTATTATGCATAGTGTTTGCATAGTGCCTACATAGTGTTTTGCATAGTAAAGTCTTTTTATATAAAATAGAATACTTTTATAAAGTTATTCGCTTTTATTAGATTATAAATAGAATATATTATATTTTATTTAAAAGATTTTGTTTTGTTAGAATATTTTATTAAATCTATATGGACCGTCCGATTAAAAGTAAATCATTCTGGACCGTTCATGAATTAGTTACTATTCAGTCCATTCTTCTATAATTAGAAGCTCACTCCTTCATTATTTCTTACGAATTCACTAAAACTCTAGAGAGAGAAACTATAAAGAGAAAGAAGAAAAGTGTTTTGCTACTTCACTACTCCTATATCCAGTACTCTTCTTTCTAAGGTAATGGGTATTATTCCTTTGGTATTCATGAAGAGAACTTCTGTTATTCTATTCTTTATTATTCATTGGAATAACTCAGTATCACGCGGACTACCCTATACTTGGTGAAATTCTTACATTATTCCATTCTTTATTATTATGTTGAATAACTTTTGCTCTGTCTGAAGAACCGCATACATGGTGAAATTCTTCTTTTATTCCATTCTTTATCATTCTGTTGGAACATCCTGTTTGTGCTTTACCCATGATCTGGTTCCATTATTTATCATTCTGTTAGAACATCCTGTCTGTGCTTTATGCATGACCTAGTTCCATTATTTATCATTCTGTTGGAACATCATGTCTGTGTTTTACGCATGACCCGGTTCCATTATTTATTATTCTGTTGGAATATCATGTCTGTACTTTACGCATGACCTGGTTCCATTAGTTATTATTCTGTTGGAATATCATGTCTGTGCGTTTACGCATGACCTTGTTCCATTATTTATTATTCTGTTGGAATAACCTGTCTGTGCGATCTATCACATGCCTGGTTATTTCTTTTGTTATTCTATTCTTTATTATACTCAGTTGGTTAAAGTTTTGACTCCTATACTCCATGAAATTAGTGGAATATCCTTAATATTTGCGCTTCATCCAGTATCTTTTCATAGAAATATTCTTCTGATCATTCTTGAATTTTACTCTATAAAGAAGTATCATGTTGACAATTTGGACGTTATTAGTTCCTGGATAAATTAATTCTTGAACTTATTTTATTGAATTCTTATATCATTGTCATCTTCCTCATGTTAATTTTATGTTGAAAGTCATCTGTGGCCTGTAGTGCATAGATGGACTTGGTATGATTATGACAAGGGATTAATCGATATAATCATGACCGTAATGTTACAAATGATGTGGTAAAAGTCCTCGTTGGCCGCCCGTAGTGCATTAATGGACAATTGTTGGCATGATCATGACCATTGATGAATATACGAATATTCTTGTCCCATAATGCATGGATAATTTGTGGTTGTGATACTAATGAATATCATTGGCCGTAGTGCAGGGATGATGTGGATTATTTATTAAGCTAAGTCTCAGCGATAAAAGTGATGAAAAACCTTTTAAATCATAAAAGATAGTAGATTTTATTCTCTACTTGACTCTTTTAATGAATTGCTTGTTCCGCTGCAATTAAACTTGATGTTTGTTATATTGTATCAGTTTAACACTATTGAAGACTAACGATAATTTATTCTGCATTATCTTAGTCATAATATTTCTTACTGGGTTAGTTGAGCTCACCCTTTACTTTCATTGTTCTCTTCAGAAAATGAGAACGTAGCAGAGACTAGTCGGTGAACGGAGTGACGGTCCAGAGGATAACATTAGTAGTCCTCACTATTCAATGAAATAGTGTGTTAATAAATGTATTGATGACTTATTTTGTGTTTGAATACTGTCTAGTAGACAATATTTGTATTAAAACTCACAGCTCATGTTGTATATTTAAGATTGTATTTGTATTCTATACCATGTATTAAGCGACTCAGAATAGGTGATGTATACCTATTTTGGGGGCGTCACATATAACCTCACTAATCATAATCATTTTACTCATTAACCCTCATTTTACTCACTAACCCACTATTTTTGTTATCCACTCTAATTATTATAGGGATAAATATTTTCTTGGTCACTCTTCTTTAGGTCAACTTATAAATGAGTTTCTAAATTTCTTTTTTCTTACAGTCAACTCACTAAACTTTTATTTACTTACAAAAATTTGAATTTCTGTCATTGGTGTTAAATTTTTTAGCGGAAGTGTGACAAGACAGTGCCATATATGCACCAAATCCTAGTTGGAATGTTCTTTTAATTATTTTTTACACGTCATCTGAAATCCACCCATAAAAATAAAATATCCATCCAAACCCATAAATATCCGACTAGACCCAACTACTATCATAATAATAATAATAATAATAATAATAATAATAATAATAATAATAATAATAGATTTGAAATCAAAAATGACATATTTTTGAAAAATTTTCTTCGTCTTCTTCCTCAAAATTTATTCATCCATATGTTCAATTGCCAAGAAAAATAACGATTGAGAAGATGATGGGTTCTAATAAGAGTCTATATTTTGAAGAAAGCAACTACAAATCTTAAAAGATGAATCAATTAAAACTTCTTCCCGATTTTTTCCCTCATATTCTAAAAAAATCTAGTTCAAGATCTGAATTTTCAAAATCAAATTTGCACTTAATTATCTGATTAATTTTGGGTATTCAAACCCAAATCGTCAATTGTTTGGTTTATGACAACAGATTACCACCCCTAACCTCATCAATCATCAATTGTTTGGTCTCTCTATAGATTTTTCGCTCTCCCTTCTCTCTACCCTTTTCCTTAGCTGATTCTCACCCTCCTTCCTCCTTTCTTCATCTTCCTTTATCTCTTCCGTCTCTTCTTCTTGACCTTCTCCTTCTTGATTTTTGCTAGTTTTCTCTTTCCTCTTGGTCTTGCGATGGAAAGCTTAGTTCCTCTCACCGAAGTCATCTCTACTATTAGCGAATAGCGCAACACCTGCTGGGCTTGTTCCCGATGGTAGGGGTGTTCATCGCTAAAAAACCAGGAACCGGACCGAATACCGATAGTACCCAAAATACGGTACCGATACCGGTTGAACTGGTATACCAGACCAAATAGCCAATTTGATACCGGATCGATACCAGTTTATACCTTACTAGAATCGGCCCAAATTTTAACCAAAACTCATCCAATTTTAAACCAAAACCGACCCAAGAAAGAGCAGCAGCCCAAGACTTGTTTTTCAGCCAAAATTTGATCCAAGGTCAAGAAATTTTGTCCCAATAAAAAATAAAAGACTTGGAAGTCTTTTTATAAGAAAAACTTACTTAGACTTTTATAAAATAACCAATGTTGGACTTGGCTATTAAGGTCATGTGCCTTTTTAGAAGGAAAACTTCCTTAGACTTTTATAAATCTCACTTGGTAGTATTTTTATAAGGAAAACTTCCTTAGACTTTTATAAAATAACCAATGTGGGACTTGACTATTAAGGTCTCACTTGTAGTTTTTTTATAGGAAAACTTCCTTAGACTTTTTATAAATAACCAATGTGGGACTTGGAGACCACCAAGTATTAAGGCCTTCCTGAAATTGCAAACAACCATATTCTATCCAATTAAGTAAGACTTTTATTCTAACTTTAGAGCAAATCTTTCCCAACTTATTGATAAATAATTTAAGTTTATCTAGTTTCTTTTACTTTTACCAATTTAATCAATATAGAACTTTGTAAATCACCAACTATTAATATTTTTAAGTTTATCTAATTTCTTTTACTTTTACCAATTTAATCAATATAGAACTTTGTAAACCACCAACTATTAATATTTTTAAGTTTATCTAATTTCTTTTACTTTTACCAATCAATATAGAACTTGTAAACCACCAACTACTAATGTTTCTCTTGGTACTATTTTTATTAAAAAACTTTACTTGATACTTGATAGTTTATAGGAAAACTTCCTTAGACCTTTATAAAATAACTAATGTGGGACTTGGCAATTAAGGTCTCACTTGATATCTTTTATAAGGAAAATTTCCTTACACTTTTATAAAATTAACCAATGTGGAACTTAAGTACATGACCTTCACTTGGTAGTCTTTTATAAGGAAAACTTCCTTAGACTTTTATAAAATTAATCAATGTGGGACTGGAATACTTGACCTTCACTTGGTAGTCTTTTATTAATCAATGTGGGACTTTCAAACAACCATATATATGTGTTCTCTTATCTTACCAATATCCCACATTGTCTAATTTATGTTCTCTTGTCTTACCTCTATTTTATAAATAGGGGAGACCACCAATAATTTAATCAAGTCCTAAATATTCTATTATTCTATTATGTTTTTTCTTGTGTTATTTCTATTATATAAATAGAGAAGAAGACTTCAAGCCAATTCTATAAGGCTAAGTAAAAAATTATTTAAAAAAGATTTTTGACCGGTACAACCGGTGCAGTCCGGTATGTATCGGACTTATGAAACCAGTAATTGGAACCAGAAACCGGTTTGTACCGAACCGGTCCCAAACTATTTTTTTGTACCAAATCGACCGGTTCGGATCAGTCCGATTCACCTAGAAAACCAAAAATACCGAAATTGGTGAACAGCCCTACCCGATGGGTCTCTCAATCCATTTGGCCTTGTTGTTCCCTCTATTAAAATGGTTGAATCTGATATAGCGGCTGACACTGTTTTGAATGCTAATGTATCGGATTGTTATGAAGAATTTGAAATGGAATTTGATTATACTCAAAGCCAGGGCTGACTCCCAAGTCCAAACCATTTCAAAGCTGCTAACTCTCTTTCTCAGCAAGACCGCTTAAATCAGGAGCCAAACAACAACTTATCAAAATTCATTTGATAATAATTAAAAAATAATTGAATATATTTTTTATTTATTTTCTTATTTTTTTTGGCAAACTTTTTAAATTTATATTATTATGTTTGTAAAAATTAAATAAAATTTCATTTGATATTAATTAAAAAAATTAAATAAATATTTCATTTATTTTCTTATTTTTTGGCAAACTTTTCTAATTTATATTATTATATTTGTAAAAATTAAATAAAATTTTATTTGATATTAATTACATAATAATTAAATATATTTTTCATTTATTTTCTTGTTGTTTGACTAACTTTTGTAATTTATATTATTATATTTGTAAGTCATTAAAAAATCATTTGATATTAATTACAAAAATATTTAAAATATTTTTCATTTATTTTCTTATTTTTTGAAAATTTTTTATAATTTATATTATTATATTTTTAAAAATTAAATAAAATTCATTTTATATTGATTACAAAATAATTAAATATATTTTTTATTTTTTTCTTATTTTTTGACTAAGTTTTCTAATTTATATTATTATATTTGTAAATAATTTAAAAATTCATTTGATATTAATTAAAAGTATTTTTATTTATTTTCTTATTTTTAGCAAACTTTTTTAATTTATATTATTATTTGTAAAGAATTAAATAAAAATTATTTGGTATTAATTACAAAAATAATTAAATATATTTTTCATTTATTTTCTTGTTTTTTGGTTAACTTTTCTAATTTATATTACAATTTAAAATGATTTTTTTATTTTCTCCATAAATTTTCTCTTTTAGATACACATAATCAAAGCCATGTAGGATAATTCTTGACAAAAGCTTTTTTGCAAGTCAGCTGCTTATGTGTCAAATTACGTTTAAAGTCAAATGAATTAATGATTTTTGTAACGGTTTGTAAGAAAACTAAAGTTCAGTGAGTTGACTTTAAGAAGAAAAAAAAAGTTTAGTTAGTCATTTGTAAGTTGACTTAAAGTAGAGTGATTTAAAAAGTATTTATCCTCATTATTGTAGCATGATCTATATGTAAGACCCCTACTTTTTATGAATAAAGATTTACTTTCTTTAATTATTATTTTCAATAATAAGGTGTTGATTTGATATAATGCTTAAGTTATGGGTGAAATGTGCAAATTTTGCAAAGTAAGCAAGTGGTCATAAAATATTCGTTTGGTCGGGGAATATTTTTTTTGTCGGGGAATATCCGTACGATGGCGCAATCATTGGTGGACCACATAACGGAATAACCGTCGGATATAGAAAGCGATAGAAATAACCTTTTTAATGTCAAAACTTTTACCGTTAACTGTTAAAACACACGGTGATAAAAGTACAATAATACACGCGTGGTTGCATAGTAGCACACGGTATTGCACAATATTTTTGATTATTGATTCTTACGTAAGAAGTCACTCAGTTTCATTCAATAATTGCCACAGTAATTGTTGCACAGTATCTCATATTATTGATTCAATTATTGTCACAGTATCATCTGCACAATATTTTATATTATTAAATCAATAATTGACACTACACAATTATTCATACTATTAGTTACATTATTGACAATATCTAGTAAATTTTGTTTAGGAAAGGGGTTAGGTTATCTAATTGCGCGCCAATAAAGATAAATTCTTATCGAAAAACCCCCTCTTTCCAGGGAATGATCTGGTTGTTAATATTGTGAGCTTATAATATTATTTTTTGAATAATTATTATGTGATGGATATTGTGAGAACCCAGATTTTATGAATAAATATTTAATTTTCTCTAAATATTTTTTTTTAATATTATGGTGTGGAATTGATATAATGTTATAGTTGTGGGTAGTATTTATAAATTTTGTAAAGTACGCAAGTTGTCAGATTATATTCGATTGGTCGGGGAATATTCTTTTTATCGGGAATATCCGTACGATGGCACAATCATTGGTGGACCCCACAAATGTAAGTAATCGTCGTAGTTAGAAAATGACAAAAATATTTTATGGAAATAACTACGAGAGGTTTTACCATTAATCTTGTTGAACTACCCGGTAGTAAAAGTGCGATGTCTGGCGTGGTTGCATAGTAGCACACGATATTGATTATTGATGCTTACGTAAGAAGTCCCTCGCTTATCTTCAGATTATTGCTACTGATAATTTACGCATCATATCTCTCATATTATTGATTCAATTATTGCCACAGTATCATCTGCATAATATGATATTATTAAATCAATAGTTGAGATGACAAAGTTATTCATATTATTAAATTGCAATATTTACAATGTCTAGAAGTTCTGTCAAGGAGAAGTTTGGTCATCTAATTGCGCGCCAATAGGGAGAAATCCTTATTGGAAAGCCCCCTCTTTCTTGGGAACGATCTAGTTGATAAATATTGTGAGTTATAATATTAATGATGAATGTTGTTCAGAGTTGAATTTGGAGACGCGGGCGTGATATTTGAGTCCAGAACGATGAAATTAGTAAAAATAGACTATAAACACAAAATTTTCAGAATTCACTATTTGGTCAAAAAGTCAACAGTTGACTTTTTTGGGAAAAGTCAAACTTTGAAATTTCAAAATTTATATTTTTGATAAAAATGGTTTTATTATGTTGGAATTGTTTGTGTTAGTAAAAATCGACATTTATTTCGATAATAATTGATGTCTGGAGGTTATATTTACCAGTCGGGTATAAATGAGCAATTGATTGCTATTATTTCACATGATTATAACTATTTGTTCACATGTGATACTATTGATTCACATTCTTGTTACTATTAGGGGAGTTGGTGTAAGATTGATAATACTTGCATGACTAAGTTAAAAATGGAGGAATAGATGGAGGTACTATACTGTAATTGTATTTTCACATGTCTAGAACTATTTGTTCACATGATCTACTATTAGGAGAGTTGGTGCAAGTTTGATAATACTTGGATGACTGAATTAAAAATGAAAGAAAAGTTGGAGGTATTGTACTGTAATTTTCCGAGCCCCAAAACGTGCAATTATTGAAACTATATTTTTCTATAAATAGAAGCTCATTCTTCTTCATTTCTCACCAATTCACCAAAGCTTTAGAGCCATTATTATAGAGAGAAATTATAGAGAGAAGCTATAGAGAGAAGCTATAGAGAGAAAATCGATAGAGAGAAAGAAGAAGAGAAGTCTGCTTCCTTTCTATTCCAATATCCAGTTTCTTCTAAGGTAAGGGGTGTTATTCTTTCTTATTTATGAAGAGAACTTTTGTTATTCCATTCTTTATTGTTACATTGGAATAACTCCTAAAAAAGTGGCATACCCTATACATAACTTTTGATATCTGCGGCGTACCCTATACTTGGTGAAATCCTTATGTTATTCCATTCTTTATTATTCAGTTAGAATAACTTGTATGCACGGTTTACCCTATACTTGGTGGAATGACATGTATATGTGGTTTACCCAATACTTGGTGATCTTCTTCATTATTCCATTCTTTATTATTTTGTTGGAATAACTTTGCTTATGGCACCGCATACTTGGTGAAATTCTTTTACTATTCCTTCTTTATTATTCTCATTTTAATATCCTGCTTGGTGTGAATTTCACGACTGGTTCCATATTTATTATTCTCGCATTTAATATTCTCATCGAATATCCATGCTCGTGCTTTATGCTTTAATTCTGGTTCCATTACTTATTATTATCGCATTTATTATTCTCGGAATATCCCATCGCTTGGGTGAATTTCACCCGACTGGTTCCATATTTATTATTCCGCATTTATTATTCTCATTGGGAATAACCTATCATGCGGTCTCTATCGCATGCATGGTGAATCATACATTATTCCATTCTTTATTATTCGTTGGAATAACTTGTCTATGTGGATTGCCACATGCATGGTGAATGATCCTTTGTATTCATTCCTTATTAAATTGTGAAAATGATCTGTATACGTGGATTACCGCATGGCGGGTGAAAATCCATTTGCAGTTTCATATATATTCTTTATTATACTCAGTTGGTTAAAGTTTTAATTTCTATACTCCATGAAATTAGTGGAATATCTTTGATATTTTCGCTTCATCCAGTATCTTTTCATGAAAATATTCTTTTGAGCATTCTTCAATTTTACTCTACAAAGAAGTATCATGTTGACAATTTGGACATTATTGAGTTCAGGATAAATTAACTTATAAACCTTTAAAATTTATTCTTATACTTTTTTTATTAAGTTATATGTCATTGTCATGATGAGTTATGTTGGTTATTATGTGAAAACATGAAAGTTTCTTAGAAATCACAAAGGGTTGAAAAATCAGATTTTGGTGAAAATGGAACATGAAATTCAATTGACCATATCTCCTATTATATTTCGAATTTTTGAGTCTGGTCAAGTCCTAGAGTTAGATCTATGAGTTACCTAACTTATCCAAGTGGAATCACTAGAAAAGATGTTGTAGATTTTTGTGAGGACTGATTTTAGTAAAGGATGTAAAAGCTGGAAATTTCAAAAAGGTTGCTGTCCAAAATTTGAAGGGGCTGTTTCGGCCACTTAATTTGTGAGAAAAATGCAGGCCTTTTGGGACATGAAATTATATGGTATAAAGAACCTCCTGTCCAAAAATGAGCTTATTCTGACTTAAAATGAGCAAGTTATGACCATTTCAGTATTTAGGTTTTTCCGACGAAAAACGCTATAACCGGAGTTCTACAACTCCGATGATCATGAAATTTAAACTGGAGGCTCACATTAACATGTGTAAGGTCCTGCCAAGATTTGGGGATTTTTGGAGTTAACCTTGAGGTAGCTAATTTCTTAAGGAATTAATTAGAAATTGATTTTTGAAAAATAGTAAATAAATTTTAAAAATTCCAAGAAAAATATATTTTCATTATAGGACTATATTATGATAAATCTCAGAAAAGAAATATTTTTGGGACTAATTTGGTATTTTTCATGAAAATAGTTTAGTTACGAATATATGAGTTAAATATGTTATGTGAAGTAACAAAGTTGGAAAATAGGATTTTATGGCTTGGAAATCCTATATAAGGTATATGCATATTGTTGATGAGGAATTTGATCATTGGTGATGAAATCTTATGAGTATGACATTCTTGAATGATTAAATGCATTAATTGGTAAAGTGTAAACAATTGAAATAAATTGTTTATAAGTTTAAGAAGTGATTAAAACATTGTTATGATATTAACAATAGAAGATTATGAATTTATTATGTGATTGATAATATTTGGATAAATTTAAAGTCTTTAATATTTACCCTTGTTTCCAGTTGATTAATATTTATATCATTGTCATCATCCTCATGCTTATATGGTGATAAAAGTTATCTTTGGCTTACGTGCGAAGATGGACTGATGATTATTGAATTGTATATCTTTGGCTTACGTGCAAAGATGGGTTATTGATTATTGGTTTTATTGTTGCATATCTTTGGCTTACGTGCAGAGATGAACTAGGTATGATTATGATCAGGGATTATTCGATATAGACATGACCATTGATGATTTAATGAATATCCTTGGCCCATAGTGCAGGGATGATTCGATGATGCGGTTCATTTATTTTGATAACAGTGATGAAAAAACTTTTTAAATCATAGAAGATAGTAGATTTTATTCTCTACTTGACTCTTCTAATGGATTGCTTATTCCGCTGCAGTTAAACTTGATGTCTATTGTATCAGTTTAACATTGTTAGAGACTAATGATAATTTATTTTGCATTATCTTAGTCATAATATTTCTTACTGGGCTAGTTGAGCTCACCCTTTCTTTCACTCTTCAGGAAATGAGAATATAACTGGGACGAGTCGGGGAACGGAGTGAAGGTCCAGATGATAGCATTAGTAGTCCTCACTATTTTGTTAAATAGTGTAACAATAAATGTAACGAGGAATGAATTTGAGTTTGTATATTGTCTATGAGGACTCCATTAAGAATGGATATTGTCTAGAAGGCAGTATTCTTGTTTAAACTCTCAGCTTAGTTTTGTCGTATTTTACACGACAGCTGTATAGTTAAATTTGTATTTGTATTGTGTACCATGTATTTGGCGACTCAAGATGGGTAATGAACACCTAATTTTGGGGGCGTCACAGATATTGGTTCAATTTTGATATAAATGAAGGAATTTAGCATGAAATATTTGTTGAAAGTTTGGCAATTATTTTCTCTGATAAAATATTCATTCAAATATATTATTAATATATTACAATTTTTTATATAATTTAAATGGTAATTTTATTATAATAATATATAATTTTTAACATGTGAATAAAAGTGGAGTGAAGGTTATCATTTTTTCCTTCCGTGCACGTTTTGAATTTTGCACATTATTCCTTAAGTGAATGCTTGCTTATTCTCCTGCAAAGCTTGATTGCCAAATTATGGGTCCTCAATTATGAAGAATAAGTTGTTAGGCCATTGATTGTTGGAAATGGTTGGTGGATTTTGCTTGCCAAGTTTGTTTTCAAAGGTGGAGAAAATGAATGAATGAAAGTTAGGCATTAGGAAAATTAGACGGAGAAAAGTTGGCAAAGTTAGGCAGTGGTTTTTAACTTTTCTCCCTCCATTGCGCTATAAATAGGGGGTAACCCCTCCTTCCTAAAACACACCTTCAATATCAGAAATTCTTATTCTATAGTATTATGAGTATATTTTCCTGAGTATAAAGATACTTTGAGTGTAGTTTTTTGTGCAAGATTTTTCTCAGAATAATATCCGATATTCCAGTGAAATTCAGTTTCTACTAAGGTAAAGGATGTTATTTTTTAGCAATACTAGTAAGAAATATTATTTTCTTTCATACTCCATATTATGAAAAGGATATTATTTTATTTTGTATTCCTGAATTTAAACTTACTATGATAAGTATTGCTTCTATAATTCCTGAAATTAGTAGAATATCCTTGAAATTTGCGCTTCATCTAGTATCGTTTTACAGAAATATTTTTCAGAACATTCTTGTTTAGTTTTAATCTTTTCATGCTGGGGTACTATTCACGGGGTACTATTCATGAAGTACTATTCACGGGTTACTATTCACTAGGGTACTATTCACCCATGGTACAATTCACGACAAAAATTGATTTCTTTTCTGTCCAAATTATTTTTGATACATGAATATTATTCTTGAATTTTACTCCACAAAGCAGTTATCATGTTGACAATTTGGACATATTTGAACTCTATATAAATTGAATTAGAATTCCTTAATATTTATCTTTTATTTCACTTGATTGAATCTTTATATCATTATTGTCATCCTCGTGCTTATATTATACTGGAAGTCATCTTTGGCCCGTTGTGCAAAGATGGACTGTTGATTGGTATGATTATGACCAGGAATTGTGTATTGGTATAATCATAATCTTTAATGTTACAGATAAGGTTTGTGGTGAAAGTCCTCTTTGGCCCGTAGTGCATAGATGGACATGTGTTTTGCATGATCATGACCACTGGTGATACGAACGAATATCATTGGCCCGTAGTGCATGGATAATTCAATGATTTGAAATATTTATTGAATGATGTTACAGGGATAAAATATTGATGATGGACTTTTAAATCATAGAAGATAGTAGATATCATGCTCTACTTGACTCTTCTAATGGATTGTTATTTTCGCTGCAGTTGTTGATCTAAAACTTGTTGTCTATTGTATTCTATCAGTTTTTCCCTGTTGAGGACTAAGGATAATATGTTCTATATTATCTTAGTCATAATATTCTTTAATGGGCTAGTTAAGCTCACCATTTTCCTTTTTGTTCCATTATTCTTCTCAGGATGCGATAATATAGCTAGTACTAGTGGGGTGTGGAGTGATGGTTCAAGACAGTTATTATAGCAATCCTCACTATTTTTTAAAATAGTGTATCAATAAGTGTAATGAGGATTTCATTTGAGTTTGGATATTGTTTACAAGATAATATTTGTACTAAAACTCACAACACTGTTCGAAAAAATCTAATTATGTACAACACGCAAGTATACGTGGTCAACAAGTAGAGTATCGTTCCCACAGAGAAAACTTAGTATGAATTTAACTTCACAATTATCAATTTCTTATTAATCCTAATTTTATTAAACTATTCAATTCAGTGATTAAAATTATTAAAATCAAATTATTAAAAACACTACGATCACCAAAACAATCACAAATATTAAAAACAAATTTCAAACAATTATTGGAGAATTAGGCTTACGACTTCACCCTAAGCTTCACTCTGATTTTTACACCTCTATTCCAATTTTATTAATCAAGAACACATATGTAGCACTAGCCATATAATACCGTATTAACTCAAATCCACAAATTAGATAGAAACAAGTTAAACACCTTAATCAACTAACTCACTATATCTCTATGCGAATTATAATTGAATAAGGTTTAAGTTTAAGTCCTTTATCCTATTACATGCGATGTCAAGCATATCTCTACCTTAACATTCATCAAGATTCTGTTCAATCACAAAATTCAAGAACATATGCTATATTAACTAAGTCTAGACTCATACATCCTCTCTCGAATTCATACAAGTCCACAAAGAACTGTTGAACAGGCAATTCATAAATTCAAGCTCAAATTAATATAGATAAACTGGATAATAATTTATTAAACTGGAAATCAAAGCTACATAATCATCGTTTCACTTAAAGATTCGTCATAAGCCTAAAAAGTAAATTAGTTCATCATCAATGAAATAAAAACTGAATAAATTAAAGATATCATCCTTTCAATTACAAATATCAGACTAAATAAAGAATAAATCAGAACACCCTTCACGTTAGCCTTAATCCGCAATCGATACGAACGTTCCTTCAAAATCTTCACTCCAGTGCTCGATAAGAAAATCTATAATTAATCTTTGATAATTGCCTTGCGTATCTCCCTCGATCTTCAGGTTGTGTGAGTATATGTGTACACAAGCAATCTCTGCTCAATTCCATGCCAACTAGAGTCCTAACGCCATGCAAGAACCAAAATCCAAGTTCTAGCAGTGTTTGAACCAAGATAGACAACCTGACTTCTAAGACCCCCCCCTTTAAGGGTATATACATGAAAAATGCCAATTTCCGTGAGTATATCTCTTGAAAAACACAATTGAAGACCCCCCTCCCTGGCGGGCATGCAATCTGCAAACTGACTTTGGATAATCTCTTAACTTGCTCAAATAATGCTCAAAATGCCTCCTTTTTTACTCATTTACCACACCAACCATTCTACACACAAAATAACAATAAACAAGTAAAAATGAACATAAAAGCAAGGAATTAACAACAATTAAACTTGAATTAGAAATCAATTTGTGGATATAAAATCCACTTATCAAAATCCCCCAAACTTAAACCATGCTAGTCCTCGAGCACAAATCAAAATATTATACTTAAAAATGCAATTCAATGATATGTAATGTATCTAACTATATGTCTATGAATCCAACAGTATCATAGAATCAAATTTATTTCTTCGGCCTCAGAAAGATCAAGCAAACATTTCAACACCTCATATCAAAACCACTCAATAGTTTCTTATCAATCCTCGAATCTTAGACCGTCATCACTGATATAGTGCATTTGTGAGCAACATCTATGCTGACTGATTCTAGTTCAAATTCAACACATAATCAATTTCTTATTAGGAATCATACAGAATAACTCAAAAATTTCAAAAACAGATGAGTTCCAACTAAAATCAAACGTTTACCAAGATTAGGGGTCCGAATAGGGTATTCATGCTTTCTTTCTTCTTTCTTTTTTGTTCTTCTTTTTTTTGATAAATGGTTGGTGAGTGCGTTTTACGCTCCATCTCACGATCGTGTTTATGGGGAGTATTGTTTTTCTCAACCCACCATAAGACTCAACTAGATATTATCTTCTCTTCTTTTTTTCTTTTTTTGAAGCTTATATACCCTACCTTTTCCCCCATACTTAGGTTCTTGACTAATTCATCGTCTTCACCGCCTATTCTTGCCATTCTATGATTTACACTAGCATTATCCTTTAGAAACTATTTATGTATCAATTCAAACTAATCAGTCAAGACAGATGTTATTACGTTTACCCTTTTAATACCAATTTCAAACAAGCACAAGATCCGAGTCATAATTCAAAACTACATCATAATTATAATACTGGGTACTGAATTTGTTTACTCAATCCCAAACTCATCATTGGCCACAATAAAATGAACTACAATAATTGCTGTGTATATGCAACACAACACAATTCTAACTAAATATTTTTTTTAATTCATGAATAGGGAAAACATAACATGAATGCAAACATAAATAAATAACTAAATAAAAACAAAATATGCACCTAAGCTACTATGCAAATGCATGATTACGTGAATGTAACAATTGATTAACCTAAACTAATGACATTATGTATGCTAACATGAAATGCAAAATAAAATTGAATCCCCAAACTTGACAATTGCAATGCCCTCATTGTATAGATATAGGAAGAAAAATGTGAGGACTTCCCTGTAATCACATTAAGCCTGGGGTGGTGGTGTGTTGTGCTCTTCTTCATCGGAGTCACTTGGTGGAAATTGTGGCAGTGGGGCCGGTTGCTAATATAGAAATTGAGCATTATGATTTAAACTTTGGAGCATCTTGTTTAATGATGCAAACGAGAGGTTCATTGCTTCAAACATGTAATCCTGCCTAGCGGCAAGGCGCCTCATCTCTCGTCGTGCTAGCTTGTTGTGCTCATCCATTTGGCGCTAAAAATTTAGGAACTGAGGACTAGATATTGCCTCGGACTGTGGTACTTGCTCTGTTCCTTGATCTCCCATCGGTACATCCTCATCCTCTGAGGTGTCTGCAGCGTCAACTTCGTCCTCCGAAGCCGATAGAAAAATAAAGCCTAGACCTCTAGGATGGGAATCTACCCCGCCCACACCAAATATCGTGCGATTATTCTGGAATCGAGTAGCTAAAGCGGCATTTGAGTGGGTTCATCATCAGACCATCTAACACCCGCTTGGCGACACAACCCACAAATGAGTGATGGGTGTGCTAAGCCACGCGAAAAATTCCCTCGTAAGCATCGACGAATGGAAAAATTGATTATGGCTCCGACATCAATGATGAAATCTTGCACAATTGCATATAGAAGTAGTGCCTTTTCTTTGGTCACGTCTGATGTGTGTTGGGACGAAAATTATTTCGCACATAAGAAGGCATACCATATCTTAACATACCGGCTAAGATCCTTGCTATGAAAAATAGTGCCTCCTTTCCGACCCTTGATCCATGTTGTTCCCGGCTTAGTCATTTCTTTGAGGATAGCCTCAAAGTCAGGATCGAAATCACGTAAGTGAGCATATTGGCACTGTCTTGGCACTCGTAACTGATAATAAGTGTTGATGGCATCGACACTGAATGGGACTAATCGACCCCGCACAAAAGCGTTGAAGAGGGCTTTATCCTCGGCGTTAGCATAAAATTCTTTGACCACGTTGACAACGGCGAGCTCAGGTTCCTCAGTGAACTTGTTCCACCCTTTTCTGATAAATCTGTTGCATCATTTCACCGTCGACAGGATCCGGTGCCAACCCCCGCTCCAGTGTAAGGGCTTTCATCACCATGTAGTTGTATCGGTCAACGGTGACGACACTTTTGAATTTGTGGTGGTCGAAGGTTCGTGATGGTGGTGTGGTGTCGGAACTCTCTCCTTGTTGCCTCTTTGATGTGGGTTTAGATGCCATTGAATTAGGAAGCCTTAACACAATATCTCACCCCAAACTTGGTTCACACAAAATGTAGAACACTTGGTGTGCACAGAGGTTTATCCCCCCAACTTGAAAATTTTGCTTCTACTATGATGCTAAGAAGGGAGGAATTAAAAAACAAGGCAATCTCTCTCAATTGTTATATAATTACCTCAATGAAAACCTTAATTCGTAGTTGTAGCAGGTGGAGTTGGGAGTATGTAGTGAATAATGGTTATGAGGGAGTGAATTTATAGGAATGGTGTGAGGGATAGAGTTGTGGGTTGGAGTAATGGACTGAAGTAGGTGATTGTGTTAATGAAATGGGAAGATGGAGTGTGAGTTGTGAAATTGTGGGTATATTGGGGGTTATGTATGGGAATGGGTAGTTTAAGAGGGAGAAGTGGGGTTTCAATTGGGAAGATAAAATAGTGGGCGTGTGTAACTGCCGAACCAGACTTGTTCAAATTCCAGGACCCTCGCCCCGGCGGGGGGTAACAAGCTTAGGAAGCCCACCCTGGCGGGCATGCAATCTGTAATTGGACTTGGGGGACCCCCGCCCCGGCGGGGAGTATAAAGCTTTAGGGGCTCGCCCCGGTGTGGGTGGGTTCTATTAACTGATGTTGTTTTGCTCCTTTCTTCACTTCAACTCCCAACCATTATCATATGGAAATCCTGCAAAACCAGAAAACATAAAAGTTAGAACATGGTGGAGAGATTATCAAGAACATGCAATTTACCTAATTAATCTATGAACTTATTATATAGTACTAATTATGCTAAACTATAATTTGACAGTTATGATTAAAAATATGAAAAATAAAAGTACGATTGGGTTGCCTCCCAATTAGCGTTTTATTTTAAGTCGTTCAGCCTGACTATTCCCTTTTTATGGTACATCGGATAATGTGATTACGATGACATCCGTGTTGGATTTGCCACCCCAATAATGCTTCAGCCTCTGACCGTTGACCTTGAACGTTTCCAATGGATTCTTGCTGTAGAGTTCAACGGCACCATGAGAGAAAACTCTTTTGATAGTGAATGGTCCCGACCATCTTGACTTAAGCTTGCCTGAGAACAAACTCAACCATGAGTTGAACAATAGGACTGATTGCCCGGCTCGAACATTCTGTGCATGATTTTCTGGTCGTGCCATTTCTTGACCTTTTCTTTGTATAGCTTAGAGTTCTCATAAACTTGAAGTCGGAATTCGTCGAGCTCATTTAATTGAAGTAGTCTCTTTTCTCCCACAGCTGCTTGATCAAAGTTAAGTTTCTAAATTGCCCAGTAGGACTTGTGCTGTAACTCGACCGGTAAGTGGCATGCTTTACCATAGACCAATTGATATGGTGACATACCAATTAGTGTTATGTATGCAGTTTGGTAGGCCCATAGTGCATTGTCCAACCTGAGAGACCAATCCTTTCTAGTTGGATTTACCACATTTTCCAAGATTCGCTTCACCTCCCTATTTGAGACTTCAACTTGCCCACTCGTTCGGGGATGATATGTTTTTGCCACCTTATGGTGGACCCCATACTTCGCCAAGAGAGCTGTAAACAATCTGTTGCAGAAGTGACTACCTTCATCACTTATGATAGCTTATGGCGTGCCAAATCTTGTAAAGATATTCTTTTGCTAGAATTTGAGAACCACTTTGGCATCGTTAGTCGGGAGTGTTGCGGCTTCAACCCATTTTGAGACATAGTCAACTGAAAGCAATATATACTAATTACCGAATAATGATGGAAATGGCCCCATAAAATCAATGCCCCAAACATCAAAAATTTCAACTTCCAAAATTGTTTGTAGTGGCATCTCATTCCTTTTCGATATGTTGCCCACCCGTTGACATCTATCACAACTTTTAACAAACTGGTGGGCATTCTTGAACAATGTAGGCCAATAAAACTCGACTTGAAGCACTTTTGTCGCTGTTTTCTCACTACCATAATTTCCCCCACACGCAGATGAATGACACTCATGCAGTATACTATTCACCTCACTGTAAGGCACACACCTTCTAATCATTTTGTCGGCGCACTATTTGAATAGGTATGGCTCATCCCACATGTACCACTTGACGTCATGTTGGAATTTCTTCTTCTGCTAACGAGTAAGATCGGGGGAGGATGTTGCTCACTAGATAGTTGGCAAAGTCCGCGTACCATGGAAATTTTGTATTGATCTCAAACAGTTGCTCATCCAGAAATGATTCATTAATTAAACACACGTCCTCTTCCTTTTTGCCCTAATTTTCCAGCCTTGACAAATGATCTACAACTTAATTCTCCGTACCCTTTCTATCTTTTATTTCTAAATCAAATTCCTGTAGAAGGAGAATCCATCTGATAAGGCATAGCTTAACATCTTTTTTTAAAATTAAGTACCGAATAGCCGAGTGATCTGTATAAACTATCACCTTTGTTCCGATCAAATAAGCCCGGAATTTATCGAATGCATATACTACTGCAAGTAATTCTTTTTCCGTAGTTGTGTAATCCATTTGAGTCTCCGTAAGTGTCTTACTTGCATAGTATATGGCATGAAATACCTTCTCTCGGTGTTGATCCAAAACAGCCCCAACCGCATAGTCGCTCGTATCACACATTAACTCGAAAGGCATATTCCAATCTGGTGCGACAATTTCGGGAGCTGAAGTCAATTTCTTCTTCAATAGTTCGAATGCCAATTTACACTCCTCATTAAACTTGAAAATCGAATCCTTCTCTAAAAGATTGCATAAAGGTTTTGCAATTTTAGAGAAGTCTTTTATGAATCTTCTGTAAAACCCTGTATGTCCCAAAAAACATCGAATTCCTTTGACTGAACTTGGTGGGGGAAGTTTTTCATTCATTTCCAGCTTCGCTTTATCAACCTCTAATCCGTGAGTCGAGACCTTGTGCCCCAAAATTATGCTTTCTTCAACCATGAAGTGGCATTTTTCCCTGTTAAGTACGAGATTCGTGTCCGTGCATCTTTGTAACACCATCACCAAATTCTCTAGATAAAAATCAAAATTGTCTCCATAAACAAAAAAGTCATCCATGAAGACTTCTATATTTTTCTCAACCATGTCTAAAAAAATGGCCATCATACAACGTTGGAAAGTAGCCGGTGCATTACATAAGCCGAACGACATTCTCCTGAATGCAAATGTGCCATATGGGCATGTGAAAGTAGTCTTCTCTTGGTCTTCAGGGGCAATGACGATCTGATTATAACCCGAATATCCATCCAATAAGCAATAGTACTCGTATCCCGCTAATCTGTCCAACATTTGATCGATAAAGGGAAAAGGGAAGTGATCTTTGTGGGCCACCTTATTCAACTTCCTGTAATCCATACAAACCCTCCAACCAGTCACTGTCCTTGTCGAAATTAGCTCATTGTCTTCATTTTGTACCACGGTCATTCCTCTCTTTTTCGACACACACTGAACCGGACTGACCCACTTACTGTCAGAAATTGGGTAGATGATACCCATGTTCAACCATTTTAGTATTTCATTTTTCAGTACATCTTTCATGATTGGATTGAGCCATCTCTGTTGCTCCACTATCGGTTTTGCATCATCTTCCATCAAAATTTTGTGCATGCAAAAGGATGGGCCGATTCCCTTGATATCCGTGATTGTCCATCTTATAACCGATTTATGTTCCCTAAGCACCCTCAGCAACTTTTCTTTCTACAATTCGTTAAGTGCAGCAGAAATAATAACAGGTAAAGAATTAGAATTGCCTAAATACGCATACCTGAGGTGTTTAGGTAGTGGCTTTAGCTCAAGAGAAAGTGGCTCCTCCAATGATGGTTTCATTCTGGTTGTGGCTCTTTCCTCAGAGTGTAATGGTTCAAATGGTGCTTTAAATCTGCTAACTCATGGCAAGGAGTCTAACATCTGCAAGTAATCCACAAATTCGGATCATTGAACTCTTCATCTCCCAATAGTGTCTTTTCTAATGGATCGTTACCCAAACTTTTACCCATGTCTTTGCTGATTATCTAGTCAATGATATCCATTCTGAAACATTCTTCTTCATCCGTAGGGAATTTCATGGACTTAAAAACATTAAATTTTACTTCTTGATCTTGGACCCTCATAGTTAATTCACCTTTTTGTACGTCGATGAGTGTCCTACCCGTAGCCAAGAAAGGTCTCCCTAGGATAATTGGGATGTTCTTATCTTCCTCAAAATCCAGAATAATGAAATCCACAGGGAATATAAACTTGCCAACCTTAACCAATATGTCCTCTACAATGCCTCTCGGGTATTTTACACGATAGTTGTATAATTAAGTTGTATTTGATTTATGTACCATGTATTTGACGACTCAGAATAGGTGATGTATACCTAATTTTGGGGGCGTCACAGACAAGTTATTCCAACAGAATAATAAAGAATGGAATAATAGAAGAAATCACCATGCATGCGATAGACTGCACAAACAGGTTATTCCAACAGGATAATAAAGAATGGAACCAGGTCATGCGTAAACGCACAGACAAGATATTCCAACAGAATAATAAATAACGGAACAGGTCATGCGTAAACGCACCAACAGGATGTTCCAACAGAATAATAAAGAATGGAATAACAAAAGACTTCACCAAGCATGCGATAGACCGCATAAACAGGTTATTCTAACAGAATAATAAATAAGGGAACCAGGTTAGGCGTAATACGCACCGACAGGATATTTGTAAGACCTCAATTTTTTTGAATAAAGATGAATTTTCTATAAATATAATTTTTAAATATTATGGATTGAAATTGATATAATGTTATAGTTGTGGATAATATTTATAAATTTTGCAAAATATGTAAGTTGTTATATAATATTCGATTGGTCGGGGAATATTCGTTTTAACAGGAAATATTCGTACGACGGCACAATCATTGGTGGACTCCACAACAGAATTATTGTTGGATTGAGAAAATGACAAAAATATTTTATTAAAAATAACGGTGAAAGTTTTACAGATTAATCTTTGTTGAACTACTCGGTAGTAAAAAATGAATGTGTCTGTGGTTGTTGCATAGTAGCACACGGTATTGATTATTGATGCTTATATGAGAAGTCATTCAGTTTTATTTAATTATTGTCAATATTTTATATATTATTAAATCAATAATTGAGATGACAGAGTTATTGATATTATTATTTGCAATATTAACGATGTCTAGAAGTTACGCCAAGAGAGGTTTGGTCACCTAATTGCGCCCGAATAGGAGAAATCCTTATTGAAAGCCCTTCTTTTCTCGGGAGCGACACGGTCGATTAATAGTGTGAATAATAATAGTGATGATGAAGTTTTGTTTTATTAGTATTATTAATGTAATAAAACGTAAAAGCTTTTTATATAAAAATGTAATACTTTTATAAAGTTATTCGTTTTATTAGGCTAATAGTAAAATCTTTTATATAAAATAGAATACTTTTATAAAGTTATCTGTTTTATTAGACGATAATTAGAATATATTATATTTTATTATGCATAGTGTTGCATAATGCCTGCATAGTGTTTGCATAGTAAAAATCTTTTTATATAAAATAGAAAACTTTTATAAGGAAGTTAAGGAAACATGTTACAAATGTAACACGTATGTAACATGTTACGACTGCACCCTAAGCTTCACTCGATTTTTAAACCTCTATTCCAGTTTAATTCATTATCCCAGTTTATTAATCAAGAACACGTATGTAGCACTAGCCACCTCTCGATGTACTAATACCGTATTAACTCAAATCCATAAATTAGATAGAAACAAGTTAAACACCTTAATCAACTAACTCACTATATCTCTATGCGAATTATAATTGAATAAGGTTTAAGTTTAAGTCCTTTATCCTATTACATGCGATGTCAAGCATATCTTTACCTTAACATTCATCAAGATTATGTTCAATCACAAAATTCAAGAACACGTGCTATATTAACTAAGTCTAGACTCGTACTTCCTCTCTCAAATTCATACAAGTCCACAAAGAACTGTTGATCAGGCAATTCATTAATTCAAGCTCAAATTAATATAGATAAACTGGATAATAATTTATTAAACTAGAAATCAAAGCTACATAATCATCGTTTCACTTAAAGATCCGTCATAAGCCTAAAAAAGTAAATTAGTTCATCATCAATGAAATAAAAATTGAATAAATTAAAGATATCATCCTTTCAATTACAAATATAAGACTAAACAAAGAATAAATCAGAACACCCTTCAAGTTAGCCTTAATCCGCAATCGATACGAACGTTCCTTCAAAATCTTCACTCTAGTGCTTGATAAGAAAATCTATAATTAATCTTTGATAATTGCCTTGTGCATCTCCCTCGATCTTCAGGTTGTGTTAGTATATGTGTACACAAGCAATCTCTGCTCAATTCCATGCCAACTAGAGTCCTAACGCCATGCAAGAACCAAAATCCAAGTTCTAGCACTGTTTGAACCAAGATAGACAACTAGACTCACACTTTAGCCGGTGAAATGTATACATGAAAAAATGCCATTTACATTGTGGCATGTCTATCTCTGAAAAACATAATTGAAGACCCCCACCTTTGACGGGTATATCTGACCTAAATAGGCCTGCTCCTCCGTGGTATGCAATATAAACCGACTTTGGATAATCTCTTAACTTCCTCAAATAATGCTCAAAATGCCTCCTTTTTCACTCATTTACCACACCAACCATCCTACATACAAAATAACAATAAACAAGTAAAAATGAACATAAAAGCAAGGAATTAACAGCAATTAAACTTGAATTAGAAATCAATTTGTGGATATAAAATCCACTTATCAAACACATGTGTTGTCGTATTTTGCACGACAATTGTATTAATGAAGTTTGTATTTGGTTTTTGTACCATGTATTTGGGGACTCAGAATGGGTTGTGTGGACCTATTCTGAGGGCGTCACAGTTGGGATCAGAGCTTAGGAATATGATCTCTGATGGAGATCTGGGGTTAGAACTAGGAAGGGAGTGACGAGTAAATCCTTCGCTAGTGTGTCCTACCTAAGCTTATTTGTTATTTGTTATTGGTCGGTCAGAATATAAGGTTAATATATGTCATGTGAATTTCTTTATTTAACCCTTGTTTTGTGGCAGTATTTGAGAATGGCATCTAAAAATTTTGAGATGAGCAATGGAGCCCATGCGACCATTGAGACACCGACAATCAACAACCAGGATAATATGCATCAAGAGGGCAATAATCATCTTGTAAACAACAACCCCGACCAAATGATGAATGATGGGATGTTTAGGAGCTTTTTACAATTCATGCAAAACCAGACGAGAGAGACTCATGTTCAAAATGCAGGTGGAAACAATGGCAACTCACGGCTGGTCACCGCTAAGCAATTCAAGGAGTTGGGACCGCCAGAGTTTTTGGGAAAGCTATTGTCACTAATGGTAGAGGCATAGATTAAGAAGATTACCAAGATATTTGATATCTTGGGATGCACTGAAGAACAAAAAGTTCCATTCTCCACCTTTATGTTATGCGGAGAGGCATATTACTGGTGGGAATCCGTAAAACGTACTCATCTGTCCGCACTTAAGATTTCTTGGGAGAGGTTTCAAGAATTATTCAACGACAAGTACTTTCCAGAAAGTATTCGTCACATGAAGGAGGTGGAATTCATAAAACTGGAGCAGAATAATATGACTGTATCGCAATACGAGACAAAGTTTGCGGAGTTATCCCAGTTTGCATCTCATTTGGTAAACAATGAGGAGCGGATGACGTGAATATTTCTAAGAGGTTTGAAACTCAAAATTCGTCAACATCTTATCTCTCGTTATCTTTGCTTATATTCAGATGTAGTGAATAGGGCTAAGTTATTGGAGCGGGATTATGAGTCAGCTCAACCAAAAGACAGCAACCGGCAGCACGAGAATAGTCATACTAGTGGCAACAATCATCGAAGCACTGATAGCCAACGTGCCAAAAATGGTAACCACTTCGATGGTAATCATGGCCAAGATAATATAAGAAATGATTCAAGTGGAAATTTCAAGAATATAATATTTAATAATGAAGGAAAGACATCGACAGCAGCACCAGCAACAGTTTCTAGGGGAGGAAAACGACCGCCAGTTAAATGCTACAGATGAGGAGAGGAGGGACACATAAGTCCAAACTGTTCACAGCCTTCCAAGGTGTGTTTCATTTGTGGAAAAGATGGTCATTGTGATGCCCCCAAAATTAGGTATTCATCACCCAATTTTGAGTCGCCAAATACATGGTACAAAATACAAATAAAACTTAATTATACAGTTGTCGTGAAAAATACGATCACAGTTAACTGTGAGTTTTAATACAATGTATGTAACTTTCATGGTGCCTCGACCACAACCTTACAATGGTACTTTACATAAAAGTATAGTCAAAAACTATTTTTGGAATTAAAATCTTTGGGAAGTGCTCAATGAAACCTTCGTACATGGGAGGCCATGCATCTAGGTTATTGTAGATATCATATGTCCACAGAATTATCCTTGGTTGATCCAATAGACCCCAAAGAAAAACGAGAAGATTATTATCATCTTCTTTCCAATGGTGAGTCTTCTCTTGGCATATAACTATATCCACTGTCTCCAAGTGGAAATTATATTTCCCATAAACTCCAAGATCATATAGGTAGTGCTCGTAGATATACTCAGCAAGTGGATGTGCACAACCCTGTCTTATGATAACACGAGGTTGTATGTCTTTAGACATCTTGTATAATAGTGACATAACACCCTTCCAAAGTTGGGTTCACCTCACCCTATTTGGTTCACCAAAGTTATATATCAATTGACATATACAATACGACATACTTATCTAAAGTTCTCAATAAAATTATTTCCATACTATTTATGGAGATCCTCAACAGCTATAGACCACCGTTCTATCCCCTGTTATCCCCGCTCGACCCAGCTACACTCTTATTACCTGAAAGGAATTGTGAAGCAAAAGGGTGAGCACAACTAGCCCAGTAAAGAATATCATGACTAAAGATAATTACATTATCAATAGTTTTCATTAATAATAACTCAGAGATTTAGAACATATGGTAGATGATAAAACTTTTCAACCATAATTGCAGCGGAACGAGGAATCCATTAAAAGAGTCAAATAGACCATCAGGTCTATTATCTTCTCCATGTTAAAAGTCCACCAATAATGTTTTATCCTTGTAAACGAACCACATCATCGAATCATCCCTGCACTATGGGCCAAGGATATTCATTAAATCATCAATGGTCATGACTATACCGAATAATCCCTGGTCACAATCATACCCATCTATCTCTACACGTAAGCCAAAGATATACAACAATAAAACCAATAATCAACAATCCATCTTTGCACGTAAGCCAAAGATATACATTTCAATAATCAACAATCCATCTTTGCACGTAAGCCAAAGATATACATTTCAATAATCAACAGTCCATCTTCGCACGTAAGCCAAAGATAACTTTTATCACCATATAAGCATGAGGATGATGACAATGATATAAACATTAATCAACTGAAAACAAGGATAAATATTAAAGACTTTAAATTTATCCAAATATTATCAATCACATAATAAATTCATAATCCAATATCATTAATATCATAACAATATTTTAATCACTTCTTAAACTTATAAACAATTTATTTCAATTGTTTACACTTTACCAATTAATGCATTTAATCATTCAAGAATGCCATACTCACAAGATTTCATCACCAATGATCAAATTCCTCATCAACAATATGCATATACCTTATATAGGATTTCCAAGCCACAAAATCCTATTTTCCAACTTTGTTACTTCACATAACATATTTAATTCATATATTCGTAACTAAACCATTTTCATGAAAAATACCAAATCAGTTCCAAAAATATTTCTTTTCTAGGATTTAGCATAATATAATCCGATAATGAAAATATATTTTTCTCGGAATTTTTAAAATTCATTTACTATTTTTCAAAAATCAATTTCTAATTAATTCCTTAAGAAATTAGCTACCTCAAGGTTAACTCCAAAAATTCCCAAATCTTGGCAGAATCTTACACATGTTAACGTGAGCTTCCAGTTTAAATTTCATGGTCATCGGAGTTATAGAACTCCAGTTATAGCATTTTTTGTCGGAAAAACCTAAATATTAAAATGATCATAACTTGCTCATTTTAAGTCAGAATGAGCTCATTTTTGGACAGGAGGTACTCTATACCATATATTTTCATGTCCCAAAAGGCCAGAATTTTTCTCATAATTTAAGTGGCCAAAACAGCCCCTCTAAAAATCTGGACAGTAGCATTTTGGTAATTTCCAGCTTTTTCATCCTTTACTAAAATCAGTCCACACGAAAATCTACAACACCTTTTCCAGTGATTCTACTTGGAGATGCTACAAAACTCATAGATCTAACTCTAGGACTTGATGTAAGACCCCAACTTATTATTAATGAAATTTAATTTTCTCTATTTATTATTTTGAAATAGTAAGGGTTGATTTGATTAATGTGGATAGTTAGGGGTTAAATACGCAAATATTTCAAAATAAGCAAGTGGTTATAAAATATTCATTGTTGTCGGGGAATATTCGTTTGGTCGTGGAATATTAAATGCTTTGTCGGGGAATATTAAATGCACCACGGCCTTGACCGTGTATGGGCCCCCATGTGAAAAGCGATTGGATGAAGAAAGCGACAAATATAAGTTGGTTAAAAAATAACGGCGTAGTTATTACCGTTTAAGATTGTTGGAATACCCGTGGTTAAAATACGATGTCTGGCGTTGTTTGCAAAGATAGCACACGGTATTGCATTGATTGTGGAATTATTGATCCTTACGTGAAGAAGCCTTTACTCAATAATTTTCCACGATGAATTCTTGTTCAATATTTTATTGATTCAATAATTCTTTGCGTTGATATTTTATATTATTGTTGTTCAATAATTGTCATTTGCATTATCTCCATTATCGGATCAATAATTCATATTATTTAAATAATATTATTAGATAGCATTATTAGCGATGTCTAGAAAGTTACATCGAGAAGAGGTTTGGTCACCTAATTGCGCGCCAGTAAGGAGAAATCCTTATCGGAAAGCCCCCTCTTTCCTGGGAACGGCCTGGTTGTCATAATTGTGATTTTGTAATATTATTTGTGAATAATTAATTATTGATATGATAAGAAAATATTTATAAATGATGGATTTATTTGTTTTATGTGGTTATAATTGAATGATTTAATGTTGAGGTGTTTTATCAGTAATTTTGTCGGAATGGAGGTATTAAAAATCAAATCAGTATTTTTACGATATATTGCATGAGTTATAATTTTTAATCCGAATAGTTGGATCGTTGTAATTTTGGATATGTTATACATACATAAGTTGAGTATATGTCCACAAATTTTGAACCGTTAAAATGAGCGAATGATTTGTTATGAATTTTAAGAGGTGGTGATTCGGAAATTAGGTTTATAATTGATTTTGGTGGAAAATTCTAGAATTGAGTGGGCCCCACTTGTGGTTGGTAAAGAAATGTGCTGAATTTTATTTCAAATGTGGTGGGTGGCAATAGTAGCGAGTAAAGCCATCGGTGCGGAGTCAAGTCTCGCTTGAGTAGGTAACATTTTCCTATAAATAGAGGACTAAGTTAGAATTGAAAATCACACCGTAAACATAAGCTTTCTCTCTCTCTCTCTATATTATTGAGCGTATTTTGTGAGTATTTAGATACTTTGAGAGTTCTTTGTTCAAAGATCTGAGTTTCATTCAAAGATCACTTCCGACCTTTCATTCAAAAATCTTGATTCTTTGAGGTAAGGGATGTTATTTTCTTCTCAAATGATATTATTTCTTGATATCATTATCTTTGAAATATTGGTTGGAACTTTTTATCAAATTTGGAACTTTTTCATATCGGGGTTACTATTCATGAGTTACTATTCATGAGTTACTATTCATGAGTTACTATTCACACGAGTTCTTATTCACGAGTACTATTAATGAAGCGTGAAGATGTTTTTTTGTGGAATTTCTATCTTTTGGTGTGGAGTTACTATTCACGTATACGGCCTTTATTCACGTATCTTTATTCACTATTCACGAATACGGCACTATTCATAGAAAAATGAAAATTTTTCTTTTAAATCTAAAATATCTATTCGGATACTAACTTTGATTTTATCCATGTTTTGATCATTCTTGAATTTTACACCACTATGATTATTTTTGAGGTATTTTTGGACGTGGATAAAACCAAGTACGAATCCTTAATCCTTGTCATTTTGTTTCACTGGATTCGTTTCTTTAAAAATATTTTTCATCATCCTCGGTCTTAAATGATGATATTATTGAATATCTTTGGCTTTTGTAGTGCAAAGATGAATGATTCTCAAGAATATCTTTGGCTTTGTGGTGCAAAGATGAGCGAGTGTTTAAAATGAACATGATCGATCGATGAATATCTTTGGCCTTTAGTGCAAAGATGAACAGTGTTGAGATGAACATGGTGGATGATGAATATCTTTGGCACAGTAGTGCAAAGATGAATATTTGATTTGAGATGAATATTGATTGATGTTACAAGGATAAAATATTGATGATGGATTTATTAAGTTCATAGATTATAGTAGATTTCATTCTCTACGTAACTCTTCTATGAATTATTATTTTCATTGCGAATATTGATCTCAAACTTGTTGTCTATTGTATTTTATCGATTTTTCCTGTTGAAGACTAACGATAATTTGTTCTATATTATCTTAGTCATAACATTCTTCTTGAGCTAATTGAGCTCACCCTTTTCCTTTTGTTCCATTTTTCTCGGGAGGCGAGAATATAACGAGTACCCGCAGTCGGGGTATGGAATGAAGGTTTTAGAAAGGATTGTTTAGTAGTCCTCACCATTTTTTTAATGTATCGATAAATGTGATGAGGATTTATTTGAGTATAGATATTATCTAGAAGATAATATTTGTATTCAAACTCACGATTTCTTGTTGTAATAATAAAGTTGTAGTTGTTTACATGTACCATGTATTTGGCGACTCGAGAATGGGTTGGATGGAATGGACCTATTTTGGGGTCGCCACGAATGAGCTATAAGTAAAAGAGCCCCAGCCTCTCATTGGTGACTTCTGTTGATGGGGATGCAAGCCCGGACTCTCCGTAGGGGACGCCTTGCTCTGCGGTGGCAAACCGATGGTATCAATGAGGTCTTGACACAAGTTGGTGTCCAGATTACGATTGGTATCGAGCTTAGGGATATGATCTCTGGCGGAGATCGGGAATAGAACTAGGAGGGAGAGCGAGTAAATCCTTCGCTAGTGTGTCCTACCTAAGCTTATTTGTTAGTTGGTCAATATATATAGGGATATTATGTGATATATTGATTTCCTTAATTAACCCTTATTTTATGACGATGTTGAGAATGTCGATCGAGAATATTAACAATGGAGTAAATGAGACCCGTGGAGATGCTTGTACTCACCAACGAGGAGAACGTCTGACAGTGACAATGTTCCTCCAATGAACAACACCACCGGCGCGATGATGAACGAGGGATGTTTAGAAGTTTTTGCGATTCATGCAAAATCGGACGAGGAGACTTCGTGTTCAAAATCGGAGAGAAATGATAGTAATTCATGGGTGGTCACAAATGCAAGCGATTCAAAGAGTTGGGACCACCGAATTACGAGAAAGCGATCCGATCATGGCGGAAACATGGGTCAAGCAAATTACCAAGATATTCGATGTCTTGGGATGCACGGAGAAACGAAGGTTCCATTTTCCACCTTTATGTTCCGTGGCGGCGATCTACGGTGGGAGTCTCAGAAGCGTACCCATCCACCGTACCTTTCGGCATGTCTTGGGAGACGTTTGAAAACTATTTAATGACAAGTACTTCCACGAAAGTATTCGTCATATGAAGGAAGTGGAGTTTATTAGATCGGAGCGAATAACATGACGGTATCCCAAGACGAGGCGAAGTTCATGGAGTTATCCAGGTTTACACCTCATTTGGTGGAGAATGAGGAGCGATTATGGCGGATGTTTCGAGAGGTTTGAAACCCGGCGTCGTCGGTATCTCATTTCTCAAATTTTCTCTCTATTCAGATGTTGTCAGCGTGGCTCGATTGTTAGAAGCGAGATAACGAAAATACGTTCAACCGAGGACCATAACCGAGATCATACCAAGATAGCGATCATCGAATAACGATAACCAAAGAGAGAAAGAAGAATACGGACAACGGCGGTAACCACTCGGTGGTAATCATGGCCATGAAAATAGAAGAAGCGAGTCGGGAGGAGATTTTAAAAGAGGAGATTCAACAACGACCATTTGAAGACGTCGGCGCCAAAGAGTGACTAGTTCCAAGGAGGAGAGAAAGACCATCGGTCATATATTATAAATGTGGGAAGAGGACATATCGGTCCCGTCCCACAACAGATTTAAGGTATGCTATAATTGTGGAAAGAAGGACATATCGCTTCGAGATTATGCGATATCGAAACCCGATCCAATGAATGGTGACTCAAAAGGATGTCCCAGAAAAGTCAAAGTCAACGATTTCTGGAAGAGCGTTTGTCGTGACCGGTCAAAATACGAGGAACCCGAACGAAGTTAGCACGGGTTAGTTAATTATAAATTCTTGCGAAGTTTATACCTTACTAGATACCTGTTCTACCCATTCTTTTATCTCTCTTGCTTGCGCTCAACGTTTGAACTTGACTACGGAGAAATTAGACTTTGACCTATTTATGGAGACTCCGTTAGGAGAAACTTTCATTACATCCGTTGTTTAGAAATCTTGCTTGATTCAAGTTGGCACTATCACATTACCTGTTAACCTTATTTCTATAGAGATATTTGCTTTTGATGTGATTTTAAGGTTAACTACTCATCATGCCAAAATTGATTACTTTCGTAAGGTTGTTAGTTTTCATATTCCTAAGCAACCTGTTATTCGAATTCAAGCAATCAAACCATTGAAGTCAAACATTTTCATATTAAGCCATGAAGTCATTCGTTTATTACGGATGTCAAGTTTTCTTAGTCCATGTTATGGATTTGAATAAAGACACGTCAGATTTGAATAATATTCTTGTTGTTATTGATTTTTCTTGACGTATTTTCTGAAGAATTTCTTGGCTTACTCCCAAAGACTGATATTAAATTTTGTATCGACTTTGAACCCGGTACAAAACTCATTCCTAAAATCTCATATCGAATGGCTCTTATTGAACTTCAGGAGTTAAAGATTCAACTATAGAATTTGGTACCTGAGCCTTTATCTTGTGACTTCCTTTGTGGAATTCACCCAAGATGCAGACTCTTTGTAGGGGCGTCTTATTAAATGCGATAAATAAAGCGATAGGTGTCATTGTAACGTCTTATCCTAGGTTTGGGATATGAGTCACAGCTGAGAACAACCTAAGTCGGTAATCGAAATACGTAGCTTTCTAAGCTTAGTTGGTTATTATCGGAGATTCGTTGAAGGATATTCTCGAATCGCTATTCCATTAACGTAGCTGACTCATAGAGATACAAAATTCAAATGGAGCAAGGAATGTGGTAAGAGCTTGAAGAACTCAAGAGGAGACTCATTTCAAAGATATGTTACGACCATGCCATCCCGGAAAAGCGAACGTGGTAGGCGGCGTGTTGAGTAGAAGATCGTATACAAATCACGAGTACGATATTGTCAAAGACTCATTTCGTATAATATACAAATAATAGAGATGGAGATGAAAACTCTAGGTGCCCACGTGATGATGATGATATCTGAGTATAATCGACTTTAATCGATAAAGTTAAAGTCGCTTCAAGCTACACCGGGTGATGAATTTGAAGAAGGAGGTGCAAGAAGTTGTTATTTCAAAAGCGAGAATCGGTGAGGTGAGGAAAGCTCAAACCTTCGATTTATTAATCCAATTGAAATTCTCGATCGAATAGGAGCGTGGCCTATAGACTCGTTTTACCGCTTAAGTATGACGCGTGTTCATAACGCTTTTTCAATGTATCGATGTTACGACCCGAACTACGTCGATGAGTTAGAACCGGACTAGATAGCCAGAAGACTTAACGTATGAGGAGGTACTGTCAAAGATTTTGGATAGGAAGGAGCATGTCCTACGCCAGAAAGGTCATACCACAAGTTAAAGTTTTGTGGAGGAATCATGCTATAGAGGAAATGACACAGGGAATTGAAAAGCGAAATGAAAGCGAGGTATCCTCATCTTTTCGAAACATCAGTTACGTACCTCAATTTCGAGGACGAAATTTCATAAGGAGGGGAGGTTGTAAGACCCCAACTTATTATTAATGAAATTTAATTTTCTCTATTTATTATTTTGAAATAGTAAGGGTTGATTTGATTAATGTGGATAGTTAGGGGTTAAATACATAAATATTTCAAAATAAGCAAGTGGTTATAAAATATTCATTGTTGTTTGGGAATATTACGTTTGGTGCGTGGAATATTAAATGTCTTTGTCGGGAATATTAAATGCACCAGTAGCGACCATGTATGGAGCCCCATAACGGAAAGCGATTGGATGAAGAAAACGACAAATATAAGTTGGTTAAAAAATAACTTGGCGTAGTTATTACAGTTAAGATCATTGGAATACGGTGGTTAAAATACGATGTAATACATTAGTTGCACTGCGATAGCACACCAGTATTATTGCAAAGATTGTTGAATTATTGATCCTTACGTGAAGGCCTTACTCAATAATTTTCACGGTGATTCTTGTTCAATATTTTATTGATTCAATAATTCTTTGCGTTGATATTTTATATAATTGTTGTTCAATAATTGTCACTTTGCACATTATCTCCATTATCGGATCAATAATTCATATTATTTAAATAATATTATTAGATAGCATTATTGGCAATGTCTAGAAAGTTACATCGAGGAGAGGTTTGGTCACCTAATTGCTTGGCGCCATGAAGGAGAAATCTTTATCTGAAAGCCCCTTTTCTGGGAGCGAACTACCGTTGTCATAATTGTGATTACAGTAATATTATTTGTGAATAATTAATTATTGATATGATAAGAAAATATTATAAATGATGGATTTATTTGTTTTATTTGGTTATAATTGAATGATTTAATGTTGAGGTGTTTTATCGATTAATTTTGTCCGGAATGGAGGTATTAAAAATCAAATCGATTATTTTTACGATATATTAAGTGAGTTATAATTTTTAATCCGACCGTTGGATCGTTGTAATTTTGGATATGTTATACATACATAAGTTGAGTATATGTCCACAAATTTTGAACCGTTAAAAATGAACGAATGATTTGTTATGAATTTTAAGAGGTGGTGATTCGGAAATTAGGTTTATAATTGATTTTGGTGGAAAATTCTAGAATTGAGTGGGCCCCACTTGTGGTTGGTGAAGAAATGTGCTGAATTTTATTTCAAATGTGGTGGGTGGCAATAGTAGCGGTAAAAGCCATCGAATTGCAGAGTCAAGTCCGCTTGGCGGCTAACATTTTCCTATAAATAGAGGACTAAGTTAGAATTGAAAATCACACGAGAAACATAAGCTTTCTCTCTCTCTCTCTCTATTATTGAGCGTATTTTGTGAGTATTTAGATACTTTGAGAGTTGTTGATCTGAAGTTTCATTCAAAGATCACTTCCGACCTTTCATTCCAAAATCTTGATTCATTGAGGGTAAGGGATGTTATTTTCTTCTCAAATGATATTATTTCTTCAATATCATTATCTTTGAAATATTGGTTGGAACTTTTTATCAAATTTGGAACTTTTTCATGTCGGGGTTACTATTCATGAGTTACTATTCATGAGTTACTATTCACGAGTTACTATTCACGAGTACTATTCATGAAGCGTGAAGATGTTTTTTGTGGAATTTCTATCTTTTGGTGTCGGAGTTACTATTCACGATACTAAAGACTTATTCACGATATCTGACACTATTCACGAATACGGCACTTATTCATAGAAAAATGAAAATTTTTCTTTTAAATCTAAAATATCTATTCTGGATACTAGCTTTGATTGTATCCATGTTTTGATCATTCTTGAATTTTACACCACTATGATTATTTTTGAGGTATTTTTGGACGTGGATAAAACCAAGTACGAATCCTTAATCCTTGTCATTTTGTTTCACTGGATTCGTTTCTTTAAAAATATTTTTCATCATCCTCAGTCTTAAATGATGATATTATTGAATATCTTTGGCCTGTAGTGCAAAGATGAATGATTTCTGAAGAATATCTTTGGCCTGTAGTGCAAAGATGAGCAGGTGTTTAAAATGAACATGATCGATCGATGAATATCTTTGGCCTTTAGTGCAAAGATGAACAGGTGTTGAGATGAACATGACCGATCGATGAATATCTTTGGCTTTTGAGAAGTGCAAAGATGAATATTTGATTTGAGATGAATATTGATTGATGTTACGAGGATAAAATATTGATGATGGATATTAAGTTCATAGATTATAGTAGATTTCATTCTCTACGTAACTCTTCTATGAATTATTATTTCCATTTGTGAATATTGATCTCAAACTTGTTGTCTATTGTATTCTATCGATTTTTCCTGTTGAAGACTAACGATAATTTGTTCTATATTATCTTAGTCATAACATTCTTTCTTGAGCTAGTTGAGCTCACCTTTTCCTTTTTTGTTCCATTTTTCTCGGAGGCGAGAATATAGCGAGTACGAGCCTGGGGTATGAATGAAGGTTTTAGGAAAGGATTGTTTAGTAGTCCTCACCATTTTTTAATGTATCAATAAATGTGATGAGGATTTATTTGAGTATAGATATTGTCTAGAAGATAATATTTGTATTCAAACTCACAGTTTTACTGTTGTAATAATAAAGTTGTAGTTGTTTCTGTACCATGTATTTGGCGACTCAGAATGGGTTGGATGGAATGGACCTATTTTGGGGTCGTCACACTTGACCACACTCAAAAATTCAAAATATACTAGGAGATATGGTCAATTGAATTTCGTGTTCCGTTTTCACCAAAATCTGATTTTCAACCCTTTGTGATTTCTAAGAAACTTTCATGTTTTCTCATAATAACCAATATAGCTCATCATAACACTTACAAATACCACATATACCCATGATTTTCATTAGTCCAACGCTTTTATTATGACTCTCATCATAATCAACATAACCAAATCATTTCCACAATTTAATAAGGAATGAATATAAATGATCATTCACCATGCATGTGGTAAACCACATGTAGACAAGTTATTCCAATGTAATAATAAATAATGGAATAACGTAAGGATTCACACGTACATGCGATGGAGATCGCATGCATGTGTTATTCTCAATGTAATAATAAAGAATGGAACCAATCGTGAAATTCACACAAGCATGTGATATTCCGAGAATAATAAAGAATGGAATAATAGCGAGAATCTCACCATGTATGCGGTACTTGCATAAACAAAGTTATTCTAACATAATAATATAGATGTAATAATAAAGATTTAAACCAGTCCTATGTAAAACACACGCATGTGATATTCCAATGTAATATTAAAGAATGGAATAACAACAGACATCACCAAGTATATAGTAATCCGCTGATATAAAGTTATTCCAATAGAATAATAAATGGAACCAGGTCGTGAAATTACACACGCACGTGATATTCTCGATGAATAATAATAAAGAACGGAATAATAGCAGAATCTCACCATGTATGCGGTACTTTGCATAAACAAGTTATTCCAACATAATAATAAAGAATGGAACAACAGAGGGATTTCACCAAGTATAGGGTATGCCACTTATACAGATTATGTATAGGGTATACCGCGTATACAGGTTATTCCAACAGAATAATAAAGAATAGAATAACAGAAGTTCTCTTCATGAATAAGAAAGAAATAATACCCCTTACATGTATAATAAATAATATCCCTTACCACAATAATGATATCCCTTACCTTAGAAAGAAACTGAATACTGGAGTAGGGAGGTAGCAGGCTTCTCTTCTTCTATAGATTTTCTCTCTACAATTTCTCTATAATTTCTCTCTATAATAAATGCTCTAGAGCTTTAATGAATTGGTGAGAAATGAAGGAAGAATGAGCTTCTATTTATAGGAAAACATAGTTTCGATAATTGCACGTTTTAGGGCTCAGAATATTACAGTACAATACCTCCAACTTTTCTTTCATTTTTAATTCAGTCATCCAAGTATTATCAAACTTGCACCAACTCCCCTAATAGTATATCATGTGAATCAATAGTAAAATCATGTGACTTAATAGTAAATCATGTGACAAAAATAATTACGATATAGTACTCTCCATCTATACCTCCATTTTAACTTAGTACATGCAAGTATTATCAATCTTGCACCAACTCCCCTAATAGTAACAAGATTGTGAATCAATAGTACACACATGTGAATAAATAGTTATAATCATGTGAATTAATAGCAATCAATTGCTCATTTATCCGGTTAATTACCCGACTGGTCAATATAACCTCCAGACATCAATTTTTATCGAAACAAATGTCGATTTTCACTAACACAAACAATTCCAACACAATGAAAATATTTTTATAAAAAATATAAAATTTGAAATTTCAAAGTTTGACTTTTACCGAAAAAGTCAACTGTTGACTTTTTGACCAAATAGTGAATTTTGGAAAATTTTATGTTTATAGACTATTTTTACTAATTTTGACATTTCGGACTCAAATATCACGTCCGCTTCTCCAAATTCAACTCTGAACAACATTCATCATCACAATATTTATCAACCAGGTCGTTCTCAGGAAAGAAGGGGCTTTCCAATAAGGATTTCTCCCTATTGGCGCGTAATTAGGTGACCAAACCTCTCCTTGACAGAACTTCTAGACATTGTAAATATTGCAATTTATAATATGAATAACTTTGTCATCTCAATTATTGATTTAATAAAATAACATTTTATGTAGATGATCTTTGTGACAATAATTGAATCAATAATATAGAGATATGATGCGTGAATTCTTCGTAGCAATAATTGAGTATAACCGAGAGACTTAACACGTAAGCATCAATAATTAATACCGTGTGCTACTATGCAACCACGCCAGACATCGTATTTCTTTACTATAGAGTAATTCAACAAGATTAATCTGTAAAACTTCCGTTTATTTTCATAAAATATTTTTTTCGCTTTCTAACTATGACAAGATTTCCGCTGTAGGGTCCACTAATGATTATGCCGTCGCATTTAATATTCCCCAACAAAAAGAATATTCCCTACCAAACGAATATTATATAACAACTTGCATACTTTGCAAAATTTTCAAATACTACCCACAACTATAACAATATATTATATCCACACCATAATATTTAAAAAAATATTTCGAGAAAATTAAATATTTATTCATAAAATCTGGTTCGATAAATCATATAGCTTGGATTTTTTCCGATAAATGTAAGTCAAGTCCAGCTGGGACGGTGGCACCAAAGGCGACTACGAGACAAAATAAAGTTGGTGGTTCAAGGGAGAGAGTTTGTCGTAACATCCTAAAAAGATAGGAACCCGAACGAGTTATGACGGGTAAGTTAATTATAAACTCTTGTGAAGTCTATACCTTATTAGATACCGGTTCTACCCATTCTTTTATTTCTTCTACTTGTGCTCAACGTTTGAACTTGACTCCTGAGAAATTAGACTTTGACCTATCTGTTGAAACTCCATTAGGAGAAACTTTCATTACATCCACGGTTTATAAATCTTGCTTGATTCAAGTTAGAACCGTCACATTACATGTTGATCTCATCTTTTTATAGATACTTGCATTTGATGTGATTTTAGGGATTGATTAGTTAACTACTCATCATGCTAAAATTGATTGTTTTCGTAAGGTTGTTAGTTTTCATATTTAGGGGTGAGCATTCGGTTAATATCCGAACCGAATAAACATTTCAATTATAACCGAAAACTGAAATTGCACTGTTTTGAATATCCAAACAACTAATCGAAATACATGATAACCGAATTAATTATTTGGTTATTCGGTTAATAACCGAATTTACTAGATTTACAAATCTCTGCAATTCACTAGCTTGCAAGCTCAAAATCCACAAGATATATGCTGAAATCATAACAAATCCATACAATTCGCTAACTTGCAAATGAATTAGCAGAATAAAAATATGTGCTTTGATAATGAAGAGAGGAAAAGAAATCGCTATTAAAGAGAAGCCCTAATCAAGACACAACCCAGTATCATCTTTACCACAACCAAACAGATCCTTCCTCTTCTTTTTGCACAATTTCTCAGGATCTTCCTTCAATTTCTTTCTATTTCAATATCTTCACCACAACCAAACAAATCAGAAAAGGGGATTAAACAAGATCAGAAAAGGGAGAGTTCGTGATCTTGCCTCTAGGTGAGATGTAGTGCGTATAGGCCCCCGAGGAGTAGCAGTTAGGCACGCATGTGCGCGAGAAGCCAACTACCAACGCTTCGGCGCCGGTACTGCTACGCTGTCAGAAAAGGTTGCGGTGTTGGTGCAGAAAAGGTTGCTAGTGCGGTGCTACTCGTTGAGAACTTGAGGTGTCATGTGCTGGACCTGCTGGTGCTTTGATAATGAAGAGAGGAGAAGAAAGCCTTGCAAGTTATGTGAGACCATGAATTTTATGAAATAAAAGTATTCAATTTTTCTATTTTAGTAAATGGTTAAATTGATAAAAGATTAAAGTTAAGGGTCATATTTGAAAATTTTGCAAAGTATGCAAGTTGTTATAAAATATTCTTTTTGTCGGGGAATATTCTTTTTGTCGGGAATATCCGTACGATGACACAATCATTGGTGAATCCGCAACGGAAGTACTGTCGTAGTTAGAAAATGACAAAAATATTTTATGAAAATAACGGCGAAGGTTTTACCATTAATATTGTTGAACTACTCGGTAGTAAAAATACAGTAATACGTATGGTTGCATAGTAGCACACGGTATTGATTATTGATGCTTAAGTGATAAGTCACTCAATTATACTCAATTATTGCTATAGTAATTACTGCATCATATCTCTCATATTATTGATTCAATTATTATCACAGTATCATGTGCATAATATGCTATTTTATTAAATCAATAATTGCGACGACAAAGTTATTCATATTATTAAATTACAATATTTACAATGTCTAGAAGTTCTGTTAAGGAGAGGTTAGATAATATAATTGCGCGCCAATAGGGAGAAATCCTTATCGGAAATCCCCCTCTTTCCTGGGAACAACCTGGTTGTTAAATATTGTGAGTTATGATATTAATGATGGATAAGTTCGTGTTGATTAAAGGTTAATTGATAGTTTCATTGTGTTGAAATTATTTGTATTAAATATTTATTTCGATAGTAATTAATGTCTGGACGAAGTATTGTTCACTCGAGTATTTGGGAAACTTTTTGTGTCGGATTACTATTCACGAGTTACTATTCACAAGTTGCTATTCACCCAGTTACTATTCACTTTAGTATTGTGCATTCGGGTATTTGGGTACAATATTATTCCATAAGGAGATGTGCTAATTTTTCAGACCGTTGGTTAAATGAATCAATATGGACCGCTGGTGGAAAGTTATAATAGTGAATCAATATGGATCGCTGGTTTAAAAGTTAGAATAGTGAATCAGTATGGACCGTTGCTTTAAGTTTTAATAGTAAATCGATCTGGACCGTTCATGAATTAGTTACTATTCATTCCATTCTTCTATAAATAGAAGCTCATTCCTTCATTATTTCTTACGAATTCATTGAAACTCTAGAGAGAGAATTTATAGAGAGAAGTTATAGAGCGAAAATCTATAGAGAGAAAGAAGAAGAGTATTATGCCACTTCACTACTTCTATATCCAGTTTCTTTTATGGTAAGGGGTGTTATTCTTTCTTATTCACGAAGAGAACTTCTGTTATTTCATTCTTTATTATTCCGTTGAATAACCTATATACGCGGCATACCCTATACATAACCTCAGATACGCCAGATACCGTACCACATTACTTGGTGAAATCCTTACGTTATTCCATTCTTATTTATTCTATTGGAATAACCTGTATATGCGAACTCCCCTATACTTGGTTAAATCCTTATGTTATTACATTCTTTATTATTCTCATTGGAATAACTCAGATACGCCATACCCTATACATAACCTCAGATACGCAAACATACCTCGTATTGGTGAAATCATTACGTTATTCCATTCTTATTTATTCTGTTGGAATAACCTCAGATATGCTAACTCCCTATACTTGGTGAAATCCTTATGTTATTACATTTTTATTATTCGTTGAATAACTCAGACAGATACGCTGTGACATACCCTATACATAACCTTTGTATACGCCAGTATACCACGTATTTGATGAAATCTTTATGTTATTCCATTCTTATTTATTCTCATTGGAATAACTCAGATATGTGGACACCCCTATACTTGGTGAAATCCTTATATTATTTCATCTTTATTATTCTATTGGAATATCATGTCTGTGTGTTTTACACTAGACCTGGTTCCGTCTTTATTATTCTATTGGGAATAAACTGTCTGTGCAGTCTCTATCGCATGCATGGTGAATCCTTCTGTTATTCCATTCTTTATTATTCTGTTGGAATAACCTGTCTATGAGGATTACCACATGCATGGTGAGTGATCATTTATATCCATTCCTTATTAAATTGTGGAAACAATATGGTTACGTTGATTATGATGAGAGTCATAATAAAAGCATTGGACTGATGAAAATCATGAGTATATGAAGTATTAGTAAGTGCTATGATGAGTTATGTTGGTTAGTATGTGAAAACATGAAAGTTTCTTAGAAATAACAAAGAGTTGAAAAATCAGATCTTGGTGAAAAACGTAACATGAAATTCAATTGACCATATCTCCTATTATATTTTGAATTTTAAGTGTAGTCAAGTCCTAGAGTTAGATCTATGAGTTACCTAACTAATCCAAGTGGAATCACTGGAAAAGGTGTTGTAGATTTTCGTGTGGACTGATTTTAGTAAAGGAGGCGAAAACTGAAAATTATGAAAAAGTTGCTACCACGTTTTTGTAAGGGCTGTTTCGGCCACTTAATTTATGAGCAAAATTCCGGCCTTTTGGGACATGAAAGTATACGGTATAAAGTACCTCTTGTCCAAAAATGAGCTCATTCTGACTTAAAATGAGCAAGTTATGACCCTTTCAATATTTAGGTTTTTTTCGACGAAAAATGTTATAACCGGAGTTCTATAACTCCGATGAACATGAAATTTAAATTGGAAGCTCACGTTAACATGTGTAAGATTCTGCCAAGATTTGGGAATTTTTGGAGTTAATCTTGAGGTAGCTAATTTCTTAAGGAATTAATTAGGAATTGATTTTCGAAAAATAGTAAATGAATTTTAAAAATTTCGAGAAAAATATATTTTCATTATGGGACTATATTATGCTAAATCCCAAAAAAGAAATATTTTTGGGTCTAATTTGGTATTTTTCATGAAAATAGTTTAGTTACGAACATATGACTTAAATGTGTTATGTGAAGTAACAAAGTTGGAAGATCGGATTTTATGGCTTGGAAATCCTATATAAGGTATATGTAGATTGTTGATAAGGAATTTGATCATTGGTGATGAAATCTTATGAGTATGACATATTTGAATGATTAAATGCATTATTTGGTAAAGTGTAAACAACTGAAATAAATTGTTTATAAGTTTGAGAAGCGATTAAAATATTGTTATAATATTAATAATATTAGATTATGAGTGATTGATAATATTTGGATACATTTAAAGTCTTTAATATTTATCCTTGTTTTAATTTGGTTAATGCTTATATCATTGTCATCATCCTCATGCTTATATGGTGATGAAAGTTATCTTTAGCTTACGTGCAAAAGATGGACTGTTGATTATTGGTTTTCTTGTAATATATCTTTGGCTTACGTGCAAAGATGGATTATTGATTATTGGTTTTATTGTTGTATATCTTTGGCTTACGTGCAGAGATGGACTTGGTATGATTATGACCAGAGATTATTCGGTATAGTCATGACCATTGATGATTTAATGAATATCATTGTCTGTAGTAGTGCAAGGATGATTCGATGATGTGGTTTATTTATTAAGTTGAGTCTCAAATGATAAAAGTGATGAAAACATTTTTAAATCATAAGATAGTAGGTTTTATTCTCTACTTGACTCTTCTAATAGATTGCTTATTCACTGCAGCTTAAACTTGATGTCTATTGTATTTTATCAGTTTAACATTGTTGAAGACTATTGATAATTTATTCTGCATTATCTTAGTCATAATATTTCTTACTGGGCTAGTTGAGCTCACCCTTTCCTTTACTGTTCTCTTCAGGATATGAGAATATAGCCGGGGACGAGTCGGGGAACGAGATAATTCTATCCCGGATGATAGCATTAGTAGTCCTCACTATTCTGATAAATAGTGTGACAATAAATGTAATGAGGACTCCATTGGGTATGGATATTGTCTAGATGACAATATTTGTATTAAAACTCACAGCATATGTTTTGTCGTATTTTACACGACAGCTGTATAATTAAGTTTTTATTTGTATTTTGTACCATGTATTTGGCGACTAAAGATGGGTGACGAAAACCTATTTTGGGGGCATCACAGTTGATATCAAAGCTTAGGGATATGATCCCTGGCTGAGATGTGAAATAAGAACTAGGAGGGGAGAGACGGGAAATTCCTTCGCTAGTATGACCTACCTAAGTTTATTTGGTATTTAATTGGTCGGTCGAGTATAGGGATAATATGTGATATGTTAATTAACCCTTGTTTTGTGACAGTATTTGAAAATGGCAACTAAAAATGTTGAGATAAGCCATGGAGTAAAATAATATGACCATATCGCAGTACGAGGATAAGTTTGCGGAGTTATCCCGATTTGCATCCCATTTGGTCGATAATGAGGAGCGAATGACGCGGATGTTTCTAAGAGGTTTGAAATCCTATATACGTCAATACCTCATTCTCATGTTTATATTTTGTTGAAAGTCATCTGTGGCCTGTAGTGCATAGATGGACTTGGTATGATTATGACCAGGGATTATTCTGTATAATCATGACCGTAATATTATAAATGATGTGGTAAAAGTCATCTTTGGCCGTAGAGCATAGATGGACTTGGTATGATTATGACCAGGGATTATTCGGTATAATCATAACCGTAATGTTATAAATGATGTGGTAAAAGTCATCTTCGGTCAGTAGAGTATAGATGGACTTGGTATGATTATGACCGTGGATTATTCGATATAATCATGATCAGAATGGAAAACACGAATATCCTCGGCACAGAAGGTGCATGGATAATTCGTGGTCGTGATACTTATTAAGTTTGAGTCTCTAGATTATTGGTTTTACAAATAGATATCTTTAGCCTGTAGTGCAAAGATGAACTGTTGATTATTTGTTATACAGTTGGCCTGTAGTGCAAAGATGAATTTAACATTTTCAACGATAAAGGTATTCAAGGTGTCCTCATCTCTTCGAACTACCAGGTACGTAAATTTCAAGGGCGAAATTTCATAAAGAGGGGAGATTGTGAGACTCCGAATTTTATGAAATAAAAGTATTCAATTTTTCTATTTTAGTAAATGGTTAAATTGATAAAAGATTAAAGTTAAGGGTCATATTTGAAAATTTTGCAAAGTATGCAAGTTGTTATAAAATATTCTTTTTGTTGGGGAATATTCTTTTTGTTGGGAATATCCGTACGATGACACAATCATTGGTGAGCCCACAACGGAAGTACTATCGTAGTTATAAAATGACAAAAATATTTTATGAAAATAACGCGGAGGTTTTACCATTAATACTGTTGAACTACCCGGTAGTAAAAGTACAGTAATACATATGGTTGCATAGTAGCACACGGTATTGATTATTGATGCTTAAGTGATAAGTCACTCAGTTATACTCAATTATTGCTATAGTAACTACTGCATCATATCTCTCATATTATTGATTCAATTATTATCACAGTATCATATGCATAATATGCTATTTTATTAAATCAATAATTGAGACGACAAAGTTATTCATATTATTAAATTGCAATATTTACAATGTCTAGAAGTTCATCGAGAGAGGTTAGATAATCTAATTGCGCTTGATAGGAGAAAATACTTATCGGAAATCCCCCTCTTTCCTGGGAACAACCTGGTTGTTAAATATTATGAGTTATGATATTAATGATGGATAAGTTCGTGTTGATTAAAGGTTAATTGATAGTTTCATTGTGTTGAAATTATTTGTATTAAATATTTATTTCGATAGCAATTGATGTCTGGACGAAGTATTGTTCACTCGAGTATTTGGGAAACTTTTTGTGTCAGAGTTACTATTCACGAAGTTACTATTCACGAGTTCTTATTCACCCGATTACTATTCACTTTAGTATTGTCATTCGGTATTTGGGTACAATATTATTCCATAAGGAGATGTGCTAATTTTTCGAATCAGTTGGTTAAATGAATTAATATGGACCACCGGTGGAAAGTTATAATAGTGAATCAATATGGATCATTTGGTTTAAAAGTTAGAATAGTGAATCAGTATGGACCGTTGATTTAAGTTTTAATAGTAAATCGATCTGGACCGTTCATGAATTAGTTACTATTCATTCCATTCTTCTATAAATAGAAGCTCATTCCTTCATTATTTCTTACGAATTCATTGAAACTCTAGAGAGAGAATTTATAGAGAGAAGTTATAGAGAGAAAATCTATAGAAAGAAAGAAGAAGAGTATTCTGCCACTTCACTACTTCTATATCCAGTTTCTTTTACGGTAAGGGGTGTTATTCTTTCTTATTCACGAAGAGAACTTCTGTTATTCCATTCTTTATTATTCTGTTAGAATAACCTGTATACGCGGCATACCCTATACATAACCTGTATACAAGGCATACCCTGTACTTGGTGAAATCCTTACGTTATTCCATTCTTATTTATTCTGTTGGAATAACCTGTATATGCGAACTCCCCTATACTTGGTGAAATCCTTATGTTATTACATTCTTTATTATTCTGTTGGAATAACCTGTATACGCGGCATACCCTATTCATAACCTATATACGCAACATACCCTGTACTTGGTGAAATCCTTACGTTATTCCATTCTTATTTATTCTATTGGAATAACCTATATATGCGAACTCCCCTATACTTGGTGAAATCCTTATGTTGTTACATTCTTTATTATTTTGTTGGAATAACTCAGATACGCCAGACATACCCTATACATAACTCAGATACGCTAGATATACCACATATTTGGTGAAATCCTTATGTTATTCCATTCTTATTTATTCTGTTGGAATAACCTGTATATGTGGACTCCCCTATACTTGGTGAAATCCTTATATTATTCCGTCTTTATTATTCTGTTAAAATATCATGTCTATGTGTTTTACACTGGACCTGGTTCTATCTTTATTATTCTGTTGGGAATAACTCCGTCTGCAGCCTCTATCGCATGCATGGTGAATCCTTCATTATTCTATTCTTTATTATTACTCGTTGAATAACTCGTTATATGTGGATTACCACATGCATGGTGAATGATCCTTTATATTCATTCCTTATTAAATTGTAGAAATAATATGGTTACGTTGATTATGATGAGAGTCATAATAAAAGCATTGGACTGATGAAAATCATGGGTATATGAAGTATTAGTAAGTGCTATGATGAGTTATGTTGGTTAGTATGTGAAAACATGAAAGTTTCTTAGAAATCACAAAGAGTTGAAAAATCAGATTTTGGTGAAAAACGTAACATGAAATTCAATTGACTATATCTCCTAATATATTTCGAATTTTTTAGTGTAGTCAAGTCCTAGAGTTAAATCTATGAGTTACCTAACTAATCCAAGTGGAATCACTTGAAAAGGTGTTGTAGATTTTCGTGGACCGATTTCAAAGAAAGGAGGCTAAAAACTGAAAATTATAAAAAGTTGTCGCCACATTTTGTAAAATTTGTTTTTTACCACTTAATTTATGAAAAACTCTCCGCCTTTTGGGACATGAAAGTATACTACGGTATAAAGTACCTCTTGTCCAAAAATGAGCTCATTCTCGACTTAAATGAGCAAGTTATGACCATTTCAATATTTAGGTTTTTTTCGATTTAAAAATGTTATAACCTAATTCTATAACTCAATGAACATGAAATTTAAATTGAAAGCTCACGTTAACATGTGTAAGATTCTCGCCAAGATTTGGGAATTTTTGGAGTTAATCTTGAGGTAGCTAATTTCTTAAAGAATTAATTAGGAATTGATTTTTGAAAAATAGTAAATGAATTTTAAAATTCCGAGAAAATATATTTTCATTATGGGACTATATTATGCTAAATCCTTAAAAGAAATATTTTTGGTCTGATTTGGTATTTTTCATGAAAATAGTTTAGTTACTTAACATATGACTTAAATGTGTTATGTGAAGTAACAAAGTTGAAGATCGGATTTTATGGCTTGGAAATCCTATATAAGGTATATGTAGATTGTTGATAAGGAATTTGATCATTGGTGATGAAATCTTATGAGTATGACATATTTGAATGATTAAATGCATTATTTGGTAAAGTGTAAACAACCAAATAAATAAATGTTTATAAGTTTGAGAAGTTTATTAAAATATTATTATAATATTAATAATATTAGATTATGAATGATTGATAATATTTGGATACATTTAAAGTCTTTAATATTTATCCTTGTTTTCGTTTGGTTAATGCTTATATCATTGTCATCATCCTCATGCTTATATGGTGATGAAAGATATCTTTAGCTTACGTGCAAAAGATGGACTGTTGATTATTGGTTTTCTTGTTGTATATCTTTGGCTTACGTGCAAAGATAGATTGTTGATTATTGGTTTTATTGTTGTATATCTTTGGCTTACGTGCAGAGATGGACTTGGTATGATTATGACCAGGGATTATTCGCTATAGTCATGACCATTGATGATTTAATGAATATCCTTGGCCCGTAGTGAAAGGATGATTCGATGATGTGGTTTATTTATTAAGCTGAGTCTCAGTGATAAAAGTGATGAAAAACATTTTTAAATCATAGAAGATGGTAGGTTTTATTCTCTACTTGACTCTTCTAATAGATTGCTTATTCCGCTGCAGTTAAACTTGATGTCTATTGTATTTTATCAGTTTAACATTGTTGAAGACTATTGATAATTTATTCTGCATTATCTTAGTCATAATATTTCTTACGGGGCTAGTTGAGCTCACCCTTTCCTTTACTGTTCTCTTCAGGATATGAGAATATAGCTGGGACGAGTCGGGGAACGGAGTGACGGTCCGGATGATAGCATTAGTAGTCCTCACTATTCTGATAAATAGTGTGACAATAAATGTAATGAGGACTCCATTGGGTATGGATATTGTCTAGATGACAATATTTGTATTAAAACTCACAGCATATGTTTTGTCGTATTTTACACGACAACTGTATAATTAAGTTTTTATTTGTATTTTGTACCATGTATTTGGCGACTCAAGATGGGTGACGAAAACCTATTTTGGGGTCGTCACAAATTGCAAAGTACTGTCTAGCTGTCTAGCCTTACTCTTCTTTTTAAGAGTTACTTTACAAGGCTTATCCAGTTAATTTCTTAGCCATGCTTATTCGGTTATTCAGTTAAACCGAATAACCCAAAATTGAAACCCGTATAAACTAACCGTAAACTGTAAATAATTTTGATATAACCGAAAAGTCAAAAACAACCGAATTATCAAAAAAATTCGGTTAATTTATTTTGGTTCGGTTCGGTAATTCGGTTATACCCATTTTTTGCTCAGTCCTATTCATATTCCTAACCAACCTATTATGAAAATTCAAGCAACCAAACCACTAAAGTCAATCATTGTCATATCAAGCCAGAAAGTTATTTGTTTATTGAAAAATGGATGTCAAGCTTTCTTAGCCCATGTTATGGATTTAAACAAATATACGTCAGATTTCAATAATATTTCTGTTGTTAATGAATTTTCTGACGTATTTCCTGAAGAACTTCCCGCCCTCGCCTCTGCAGCGTGATATCAAATTTTGTATCGACCATTGAACCCATGACTGTTTTGACGAGTTGTAGGTGCCAAATTCTTCTAAAACCCATTTCTAAATCCCCATTTTGAATGGCTCCTATTGAACTTCAGGAGTTAAAAACCCAACTACAGGAGTTTTTAGATATTGGTTTCATTCGTCCTAGTATATCTCCTTAGGGTGCTCCTATGTTATTCATAAAGAAGAAAGATGGGAGTATGTAACTTTGCATTGACTATCGGGAGTTGAACCATGTCACCATCAAAAATAGGTACCCCTTACCTCGCATTGATGACCTGTTTGACCCTCGATTCATTGGTCCATTTAAAATCCTCGATCGAGTAGGAATCACCATGGATTTAATTACGCCTCATGTAGACTTCTCGCTTTTACCGCCAAGTATGTCTCGTGTTCATAACGTTTTCCACATATCCATGCTACGTAAATATGTGAAAGACCCGAACCACATTATTAAATTAGAACTAGATGAGATAGCAGAAGATTTAATATATGAAGAGGTACCTGTTAAAATCTTGGATAAGAAGGAACATATTCTACGCTCAAAGCTTATACCTCAAGTCAAAGTTTTATGGACAAACCACGATATTGAGGAAATGACCTGGGAGTTAGAATCTGATATGAAAACAAGGTTGTAAGACCCCAAATTTTATGAATAAAGATTTAATTTCTCGAAATATTTTTTTTAATATTAAGGTGTGGATTTGATATAATATTATAGTTGTGGCTAGTATTTATAAATTTTGCAAAGTATGCAAGTTTTCATAAAATATTCGATTGGTTGAGGAATATTCGTTTTATCAGAGAATATTCGTACGATGGAACAATCATTCATGGACCCCACAACGGGATTACTGTAAGAATGAGAAAACGACAGAAATATATTTTTATAAAAATATCGACGAAAGTTTTACCGTTAAACTGTTGAAATACCCGGTGGTAAAAGTATAGTAATACGCGTGGTTGCATAGTAGCACACGGTATTGTACAATATCTTTGATTATTGATGCTTACGTGAGAAGTCCCTCAGTTATACTTAATTATTGCTACAGTAATTGCTGCATAATATCTCTCATATTATTGATTTAATTATTGTCATAGTATCATCTGCATAATATTTTATATTATTAAATCAATAATTGAGACGACAAAGTTATTCATATTATTATTTGCTATATTGACGATGTCTAGAAAGTTCTATCGAGGAGAGGTTTGGTCACCTAATTGCGCGTCAATAGGGAGAAATCCTTATCGAAAAGCCCCCTCTTTCCTGGGAATGATCTGGTTGTTAAATATTATGAGTTATAATATTAATAATGAATATGTTCGTGTTGATTAAAGATGAATTTGATATTTCCATTGTGTTGGGATTATTAGTGTTGGTGGAAATTGACAATTATTTTGATAATAATTGATTTCTAGAGGTTAAATTGACCAATCGGGTAATTAATCGGATAAATGAGCAATTAATTGCTATTAGTTCACATGCATATAACTATTGATTCACATGCATGTACTATTAGGGGAGGTGGTGCAAGATTGATAATACTTGAATGACTAAATTAAAAATGGAGGTATAGATGAATGTACTATAATGTAACTATTTTTTTCACATGTATAGAACTATTGATTCACATGACTGAACTATTGATTCACATGATGTAATATTAGGGGAGGTGGTGCAAGTTTGATAATACTTGCAGGACTAAATTAAAAATGAAGGAAAAGATGAAGGTATTATACCGTAATATTTTGAGCCCCAAAACGTGGAATTATTGAAACTATATTTTCCTATAAATAGAAGTTCATTCTTCTTTCATTCTCACCAATTCACTAAAACTCACAAGAGCAATTATAGAGAGAAAAGCTATAGAGAGAAAGAAGAAGAGAAGTCTGCTACTTCACTATTCCAGTAACTAGTCTTCTTCTGAGGTAAGGGATAATATTTTTTTCAGTATTCGTAGAAATAATATTTTCTTCCATACTCTGTAGTATATGAGTAATATTATTTCATTTCGTATTCCTAATTCTACACTCATTCTGTTAAAGTATTATTTCTATACTCCATGAAATTAGTAGAATATCCTTAATATTTGCGCTTCATCTAGTATCTTTTAATGAAAATATTATTCTGAGCTTTCTTGATAATTATTGATCTTTTCATGCCATAATACTATTCATGAGTTACTATTTACGAGTTACTATTCATCCGATTACTATTCACTCGAATATTATTCACTCAGGTATTTAGGGCACTTTTCATGCCGGAGTACTATTCACGAGTTACTATTCACGGGTTACTATTCACCCAGTTACTTTTCACTCAAATATTATTCACTTAGGCATTTGGGGCACTTTTCATACTGGGGTACTATTCATGAGGTGTAAGACCCCAACTTTTTGAAAAAAGATGAATTTTCTATAATTATCATTTTGTGAATATTATGGAATAATTTAATATAATATTATAGTTGTGGGTAGTATTTATAAATTCTGCAAAGTATGCAAGTTGTTATATTATATTCGATTAGTCGGGGAATATTCATTTTAGCAGGGAATATTCGTATAACCACAAGAATCATTGGTGGACCCCACAATGTAATTATAGTCGATTGAGAAAACGATAAAAATATTTTTATGACGAAATAACAAATGAAGTTTTACCGCTGATACCGTTGAACTACTCGGTAGTAAAAGTACGATGTCTGGCGTGGTTGCGCATAAGAGTAGCACTACGATATTGATTATTGATGCTTACGTGAGAAGTCATTCAGTTTTGTTCAATTATTGTTATAGTATTTGTTGCATAGTATCTCACGTTATTTGATTCAATTATTGTTGATATTCTTTATATTATTAAATCAATAATTGAGACGACAAATTATTAATGTTATTATTTGCAATATTAACGATGTCTAGAAGTTCTGTCAAGGAGAGGTTAGATAATCTAATTGCGCGCCAATAGGGAGAAATCCTTATTGGAAAGCCCCCTCTATCCTGGGAACGACCTGGTCGATTAATATTGTGAATTGTAATAAAGATGATAAATGTTGTTAAAATTATTAAGGTGATTTTTATGAAGTTTTGCTTATTTTATGGACCCCTATTTACCCATTTTTCAAAATAACGGATAGAAAATTATTTAAAGGTGGGGCTCACATGTGGGGGCCACATGTGGGGCCCATATGTGTTGAAGAATTGATTTTTGAAATCAATTTACGTATAGGGAGGGAATTATTGTATATGTATATGATGTGTATATATATATATATATATATATATATATATATATTATGTGTGAGTGGGAAATGGTGGGGGAAAAGAAAGAGTGAAAGTGATAGTATGATAGTGATGTGTAAGAGTGTAGTGAATTTGATTATTGAGTGTGTGGGGGATTGATGTTGGTTATGGGGGAGAAAAAAAATAAGTGGTTCATATATATATATATATATATATATATATATATATATGATTTAGCATATATATATATATATATATATATATATTATATTGTTAGGGGTTTGAATTAATTGAATTATGTTATATAAATATAATATATATAATATATATTATATTTTATCTAAAAGATTTTGCTTTAAATATGGAACGTCCGATTAAAAGTACATCAATCTGGACCGTTCATGATTTAGTTACTATGCATTTCATTCTTCTATAAATAGAAGCTCATTCCTTCATAATTTTCTTATGAATTCACTGAACTCCAAAGAGAGAAATTATAGAGAAACTATAGAAAAGTATTCTGCTACTTCCCTACTCTTATATCCAGTTCTTTTACGGTAAGGGATATTATTCTTTTGTATTCATGAAGAGAACTTCTGTTATTCCAATTCTTATTATTCTGTTGGAATAACCAGTATACGCGGTCAACCCTATACTTGGTGACATTCTTCTATTATTCTGTCTTTAATATCCTGTTGGAACATCCTGCTCATGTGTTTTTACACTGACCGGTTCCGCTCTTTATTATTCCGCATTTATTATTCTCACTGAATATCCTCGTCTGTATATACTGTGGGATCTGGTTCCGTTTTAATTATTCATTTATTCTGTTGGAATATCCTGTCTGTGCTATATGCCGGACCTGGTTCCGTTTTAATTACTTATTATTCTGTTAGAACATCTTGTCGGTGTGAATTTCACCTGACCTGGTTCCATTATTATTATTCTGTTGGAATAACCTATCTATGCGAAGTACCGCATGCATAGTGATTTCTTTTGTTATTCCATTCGTTATTATACTCAGTTGGTTAAAATTTTGACTTCTATACTCCATGAAATTAGTGGAATATCCTTGATATTTGCGCTTCATCCAGTATTTTTCATGGAAATATTCTTCTGAGCATTCTTGAATTTTACTCTACAAAGCAGTATCATGTTGACAATTTGGACGTTATTAGTTCCTGAATAACTTAATTCTTGAACTTGTTTTATTGAATTTTTATATCATTGTCATCATCCTCATGTTTATATATTTTGAAAGTCATCTGTGGCCTGTAGAGCATGGATGGACTTGGTATGATTATAACCAGGGATTATTCGGTGTAATCTTGACCGTAATGTAACAAGTGATGTGGTAAAAATCCTCATTGGTCGTAGTGCATTGATGGACAGTTGTTGGCATGATCATGACCATTGATGAATACACAAATATCCTTGGCCCGTAGTGCATGGAATTTGTGGTCGTGACCCTAATAAATATCCTTGGCCGTAGTGCAGGGATGATGTGGATTATTTATTAAGCTGAGTCTCAGCGATAAAAGTAATGAAAAACTTTTTAAATCATAAAAGATAGTAGATTTTATTCTCTACTTGACTCTTTTAATGGATTGCTTGTTGCGCTGCAGTTAAACTTGATGTCTATTGTATTTTATCAGTTTAACATTGTTGAGGACTAATGATAACTTATTCTACATTATCTTAGTCATAATATTTCTTGCTGGGCTAGTTGAGCTCACCCTTTCTTTCACTTTTCTCTTGCATAATGAGAACGTGGTATGGGGATGAGTCGTGAACTAGAGTAATGTTCTGGATGATAGTGTTAGCTAGTAGTCCTCGCTATTCTGTTAAATAGTGTGACAATAAATGTATTGAGGACTTATTTCTGAGAGTGAATATTGTCTAGTAGGCAATATTTGTATTAAAACTCACAGCATGTATTTTGTCGTACTTTACACGACTGTTGTATAATTAAGTTGTATTTGAATTTTGTACCATGTATTGGCGACTCAAGATGGGTGATGTATACCTATTTTGGGGCGCCACAGTTAGGTATCAAAGCTTAGGGATATGATCCCTGGCTAAGATGTGAGACAAGAACTAGGAGGGGAGAGACGGGGAATTCTTTCGCTAGTATGACCTACCTAAGTTTATTTGTTATTTAATTGGTTGGTCAGAGTATAGGGATAATATGTGATATGTTAATTAACCCTTGTTTTGTGGCAGCATTTAAAAATGGCATCCGAGAATGTTGAGAACATCAATGGAGCACAGGAGACCGTTGAGTCTCCACAGATCAATAGTCAGGATAATGTGCATCAGGAAGGCGATAATCCTCAGGCAAACAACAACACTGACCAAATGATGAACGATGGAATGTTCCGAGGCTCATGCAATTCATGCAACATCAGGCGAGAGCGGCTCCTGCCCAAAATGCAGGTGGAAACACTGGCAACTCTCGGATGGTAACCGCCAAGCAGTTTAAGGAACTGGGACCACCGGAGTTCTTTGGAGAGCCAAAACCACTTAAGGCAGAAACGTGGATTAAACAGATCAACAAGATATTTGATGTCTTGGGATACTCCGAGGAGCAAAAGGTTCCTTTTGCCACCTTCATGTTAAGGCAGAGGCAGGCATTCTTGGTGGGAATCAGAAAAGCGTACTCAACTCGCTTTGCCGAAGATGTCTTGGGAGAAGTTCCAGGAACTGTTCAACGACAAGTACTTTCCCAAAAGTATTCGTCACATGAAAGAGGTAGAGTTCATCAAGCTGGAGCAGAATAACATGACCGTGTCACAGTACAAAGCCAAGTTTGCCGAGTTGTCCCGGTTTGCGTCCCATTTGGTTGATAACGAGGAGAGAATGATGCGAATGTTTTTAAGAGGTTTGAAACCTGAGATACGTCAATATCTTATATCTCATAAGTTATGTTTGTATTCAGATGTTGTTAATAGGGCTCAGTTATTGGAGCATGATAACGAGTCAACCCAACCAAAAGAGAGCAGCCGACAAAATGATAATACCAGTGAGAACAGTCATCGAAGCGGTAACAACAAGCGTGGAGGGAATCAACAGGCCAGAAATGGTAACCACTTCGGTGGTAATCAAGGCCAAAACAATAAGAATGGACATTTCAAGAAGAGGAGATTCGATAATGATGGAAAGACGTCAGCATCAGCACCTATCGTTAAGGAAGGAGAACGACCACCTATCATATGCTTCAAGTGTGGACGAGAGGGACACATCAGTCCCAACTGTGCGATGCCATCCAAGGCATGTTACAACTGTGGAAGAGAAGGTCACCTGACCCAATTTTGTCGTGCACCGAAGACAAGTCCAGGTGGGAGGGAGGCACCAAAGGACATCCCAAAAAAGTCAAAGCCGGTAGTGCAAGGAAGAGCGTTTGTTGTGACCTCCCAAAAAGCAAGAAACCCGAACAAGGTCATCACGGGTAAGCTAATCATAAACTCTAGCGAAGTTTATACTTTATTTGATACTGGTTCTACCCACTCTTTCATTTCTCCTACTTGCGCTCAACGTTTAAATATGACTCCAAAGAAATTAAATTTTGATTTATCAGTTGAAACCCCGTTAGGAGAAACCTTCATTACATCCACGGTTTATAAGTCTTGTTTGATTCAAATTGGTAACCGCGCGTTACCTGTCGATCTTATTTCTTTGAAAATACTTGCATTTGACGTGATTCTAGGGATTGATTGGTTAACTACTCATCATGCAAAAATTGATTGTTTTCGTAAGGTTGTTAGCTTTCATATTCCTAATCAACCTATTATGCGAATTCAAGCAACCAAACCATTAAAATCAATCACGACTCTCTCAAGCCATAAAGCTATTCGCTTATTGAAAAAACGGATATCAAGCTTTCTTAGCTCATGTCACGGATCTAAACAAAAATACGCCGCTTTTGAATGATATTTCTATTGTTAATGAATTTTTCGACGTATTCCTCAAGAACTTCCCGCCCTACCCCTAGGCGTGAAATTGAATTTTGTATCGACCTTGAACTCGGTACAAAACCCATTTCCAAAGCCCATATCGAATGGCTCTATTGAACTTCAGGAGTTAAAGACCCAACTGCAAGAATTGTTAGACATTGGCTTTATTCGTCCTAGTACTTCTCCTTGGGGTGCTCCTGTTCTATTCGTGAAAAAGAAAGATGGGAGTATACGACTTTGTATTGATTATCGGGAGTTGAATCATGTCACCATAAAAAATAGGTACCCATTGCCACATATTGATGACCTATTTGACCAGTTGCAAGGAGCCAAATTCTTTTCAAAGATTGATCTTCATTTCGAATAGCACCAGTTGAAGATTAGAACCGATGACATTCCAAAGATGGCTTTCAAAACTCGGTACGGGCATTATGAATTCCTAGTCATGTCTTTTGGATTGACTAATTCTCCTGCTGCCTTCATGGATATGATGAACCGAGTATTCAAGGAATATTTGGATCACTTTGTAGTCGTCTTTATTGATAACATCCTCATATATTCCAAAACCCGTGAAGATCATGAGCAACACTTGAGGCTGATACTCCAAAAGCTTCGTGAATATAAACTTTATGCCAAGTTGAAGAAATGCGAGTTCTGGCTTGAGGAAGTAGCATTCTTTGGGCACGTGGTATCAAGTCATGGAATATCTGTTGACCCAACAAAGATTGAAGCTATTCAAAGCTGGGAGCAACCTAAATCAGTGACCGAAGTACGTAGCTTTCTTGGTTTAGCTGGTTATTATTGGAGATTCATAGAAGGGTTTTCTCGAATCGCTACTCCATTAACTCAGCTGACTCGAAAAGATACAAAGTTCGGTTGGAACGAGGAATGTGAGAAGAGTTTTCAAGAACTCAAGAGGAGACTTATTTCAAAGACTGCTCGACAATACCATCCGGTTCGGAGGATTTGTCATCTACAAAGGATGCTTCTTGAGCAAAGGGTTAGGATGTGTTCTCATGCAACATGGGAAAGTCATAGCCTATGCCTCACGATAACTCAAAGAATATGAGAGGAATTATCCTACTCATGATCTAGAGTTGGCAGCTGTTGTCTTCGCACTAAAGATTTGGAGGCATTACTTGTATGGGGAGAAAGTGGAGATCTTTACGGATCATAAAAGCCTCAAATATTTCTTCACTCAAAAGGAACTCAACATGCGACAATGACGTTGGCTTGAACTGTTGAAAGATTATGATCATACCATCCAATACCATCCTGAAAAGCGAGCGTGGTAGGCGATTTATTGAGTAGAAGATCATATCGTGCGAGTGCAATATTGTCAACGCAAAGGCCCATTTTGTATGACTTGCAAAGGATGGAGATAGAGATAAAGAATCCAGGGACCCACATGATGATGTCGAATATACGAGTAGAACTGACTTTAATTAATAAAGTTAAAGTTGCTCAAGTTACAGATCCGGAGCTGAGGCGTATGAGGAAGAAAGTGCAAGAAGGTGTTATGCCGGAAGCAAGAATCAATGATAAAGAAATACTTCTAGTCAACTCCAGACTTTGTGTTCCTAACGACCCTGATTTAAAGTATAAAATCATGATGGAGGCGCACAACACACCGTTTGCAATCCATCTTGGGAGTACCAAAATGTACCGTGATCTTCGTCATACATTTTGGTGGAGCAATATGAAGAGAGAGATAGCGCTGTTTATCTCAAGGTGTCTAACTTGTCAACGAGTCAAGGCGGAACATTAAGTACCAAAAGGTCCATTACAACCACTTGAAATTCCAAAATGGAAGTGGGAGCACATTACCATGGATTTCATTACTGGTCTTCCCAAGGTTTCTCAAGGCATTGATGCAATTTGGGTCATTGTTGATAGATTGACCAAGTATGCTCACTTCTTACCAATACGAGAAACTTATACACTTGAACGTCTTGCTCGTATGTACATAAACGAGATTGTAAGACTGCATGGTATGCCAGTATCCATAGTTTTTGATCGAGACCCAAGATTCACTTCACGATTTTGGGTTAGTTTGCAAAAAGCTATGGGAACGGAATTACGATTTAGTTCAGCATATCATCCTCTGACGGACGGACAATCAGAGAGGACTATTCAAACTCTTGAATATTTATTAAGACTCTGTGTCCTTGACTTCAAGGAAAGTTGGGACAAGTTCTTACCGTTGGTGGAGTTTTCCTACAACAACAGTTATCAAGCAAGCATTGGTATGGCTCTATTCGAGGCGTTGTATGGAAGAAAGTGTCGTTCTCCAGTATGTTGGGATGAGGTGGGTGAAGAAATGTTGTTAGGACCGGAGTTGGTACGTATGACTACGGAAAAGATTCAAATGATCCGACAACGTATAAAAACCTCACAAGATCGACAAAAGAGTTATGCTGATCTTCATCGAAAGGACGTGGAATTCGATATAGGGGATCATGTGTTGTTACATGTTGCTCCATGGAAAGGAGTTACGAGATTTGGAAAGAGAGGAAAGCTCAATCCTCGATTTATTGGCCCATTTTCAATCCCCGATCGAGTAGGAACTGTGGCCTATAGACTTGCCTTACCGCCAAGTATGTCCCGTGTTCATAACGTTTTCCACATATCCATGTTACGTAAATATGTGAAAGATCCAAACCACATTATTGAGTTAGAACCGGATGAAATAGCGGAAGACTTAATGTATGAAGAGGTACCTGTTCAAATATTGGATAAGAAGGAACATATTTTACGCTCCAAGGTTATACCTCAAGTCAAAGTTTTGTGGAGAAACCACGATGTTGAGGAAATGACCTGGGAGTTAGAATCTGAAATGAAATCAAGGTATCCTTACCTCTTCGATATACCAGGTACGTACCCTAATTTCGAGGGTGAAATTTCTTAAGAAAGGGAGGTTGTAAGACCCCAACTTTTAGAATAAAGATGAATTTTCTATAATTATCATTTTTTGAATATTATGGAGTAATTTAATATAATGTTATAGTTGTGGGTAGTATTTATAAATTCTGCAAAGTATGCAAGTTGTTATATTATATTCGATTGGTCGGTGAATATTCGTTTTAGCAGGAATATTCAGCATAACAACAAGCAAATCATTGGTGGATCCCACAATGTAATTATTACGATTGAGAAAACGACAAAAATATTTTTATAAAAATAACTACGGGAAGTTTTACCGCTTGATCTTTGTTGAACTTCTCAGTAGTAAAAGTAAAGTAATGGCTGCGTGGTTGCATAGTAGCAGCACCTGTATTGATTATTGATGCTTACGTGAGAAGTCATTCAGTTTTGTTCAATTATTGTTATAGTATTTGTTGCATAGTATCTCACGTTATTTGATTCAATTATTTTTGATATTCTTTATATTATTAAATCAATAATTGAGACGACAAAGTTATTAATGTTATTATTTGCAATATTAAAGATGTCTAGAAGTTCTGTCAAGGAGAGGTTAGATAATCTAATTGCGCACCAATAGGGAGAAATCCTTATTGGAAAGCCCCCTCTATCCTGGGAACGACCTGGTCGATTAATATTGTGAATTGTAATAAAGATGATAAATGTTGTTAAAATTATTAAGGTGATTTTTATGAAGTTTTGCTTATTTTATGGACCCCTATTTACCCATTTTTTAAAATAATGGATAGAAAATTATGTAAAGGTGGGGCCCACATGTGAGGGCCACATATGGGGGCCATATGTGTTGAAGAATTGATTTTTGAAATCAATTTACGTATAGGGAGGGAATTATTGTATATGTATATGATGTGTATATATGTATATATATATATATATATATATATATATATATATATATTTATATGTGTGAGTGGAAAATGGTGGGGGAAAAGAAAGAGTGAAAGTGATAGTGTGATAGTGATGTGTAAGAGTGTAGTGAATTTGATTATTGGGTGTGTGGGGGATTGATGTTGGTTATGGGGGAGAAAAAAAATAAGTGGTTGATATTACATATATATATATATATATATATATTGATTTAGCATGTATATATATATATTATATTATATTTTTAGTGGTTTGAATTAATTGAATTATGTTATATAAATATATTATATATATATAATATATATTATATTTTATTTAAAAGATTTTGCTTTAAATATGGACCTGTCCGATTAAAAGTAAATCAATCTGGACCGTTCATGATTTAGTTACTATGCATTCCATTCTTCTATAAATAGAAGCTCATTCCTTCATAATTTTCTTACGAATTCACTGAACTCCAGAGAGAGAAATTATAGAGAAACTATAGAAAAGTATTCTGCTACTTCTCTACTCTTATATCCAGTTCTTTTTACTAGTAGGGATATATTATTCTTTTTCAGATTCATGAAGAGAACTTCATTATTCCAATTCTTATTATTCTATTGAAATAACCAAATCATAATGCGTTCACCCTATACTTGGTGACATTCTTCTATTATTCCGTCTTTATTATTCTCGTTGGAATATCCTCGTCAGGTTATATGTGGGACCGGTTCCGCTCTTTATTATTCCATCTTTATTATTCTCATTGGAATATCCTCATCTGCTATATATCATGCCGACACGGGTTCCATTTTAATTATTCATTTATTTTGTTGGAATATCCTGTCTGTGCTATACGCCGGACCTGGTTCCGTTTTAATTACTTATTATTCTGTTGGAACATCTTGTCGGTGTGAATTTCACCTGACCTGGTTCCGTTATTATTATTCTGTTGGAATAACCTTTCTATGCGAAGTACCGCATGCATGGTGATTTCTTTTGTTATTCCATTCGTTATTATACTCAGTTGGTTAAAATTTTAACTTCTATACTCCATGAAATTAGTGGAATATCCTTGATATTTGCGCTTCATCCAGTATTTTTCATGGAAATATTCTTCTGAGCATTCTTGAATTTTACTCTACAAAGTAGTATCATGTTGACAATTTGGACGTTATTAGTTCCTGAATAACTTAATTCTTGAACTTGTTTTATTGAATTTTTATATCATTGTCATCATCCTCATGTTTATATATTTTGAAAGTCGTCTATGGCCTGTAGAGCATGGATGGACTTGGTATGATTATAACCAGGGATTATTCTGTGTAATCATGACCGTAATGTAACAAGTGATGTGGTAAAAATCCTCATTGGTCGTAGTGCATTGATGGACAGTTGTTGGCATGATCATGACCATTGATGAATACACAAATATCCTTGGCCCGTAGTGCATGGAATTTGTGGTCGTGACCCTAATAAATATCCTTGGCCGTAGTGCAGGGATGATGTGGATTATTTATTAAGCTGAGTCTCAGCGATAAAAGTAATGAAAAACTTTTTAAATCATAAAAGATAGTAGATTTTATTCTCTACTTGACTCTTTTAATGGATTGCTTGTTCCGCTGCAGTTAAACTTGATGTCTATTGTATTTTATCAGTTTAACATTGTTGAGGACTAATGATAACTTATTCTGCATTATCTTAGTCATAATATTTCTTTCTGGGCTAGTTGAGCTCACCCTTTCTTTCACTGTTCTCTTCAGAAATGAGAACGTAACTGGGACGAGTCGGGGAACGGAGTAATGTTCTGGATGATAGTGTTAGCTAGTAGTCCTCACTATTCTGTTAAATAGTGTGACAATAAATGTATTGAGGACTTATTTCTGAGAGTGGATATTGTCTAGTAGGCAATATTTGTATTAAAACTCACAACATGTATTTTGTCGTACTTTACACGACTGTTGTATAATTAAGTTGTATTTGAATTTTGTACCATGTATTGGCGACTCAAGATGGGTGATGTATACCTATTTTTGGGGGCGTCACATGAGGTACTATTTATGAGGTACTATTCCCGAAGTACTATTCACTGGGTACTATTCACGGGGTACTATTCACCCAAAAAATATATTTCTTTTCTGTCCAAATTATTTTTGATACATGAATATTATTCTTGAATTTTACTCCAAAAAGCAGTATCATGTTCATAATTTGGATATTTTTAAACTCTGATAAATTTAAAGTCTTTAATATTTATCCTTGATTTCGTTTAATTAATGCTTATATCATTGTCATCATCCTTATACTTATATTATGATGAAAGTCATCTTGGCTTACGTGCATAGATGGACTGTTGATTGCTATGATTATGACCAGGGATCATTTGGTATAATCATGACCCGTAATGTTACAAATTATGTGGTAAAAGTCCTCATTGGCCCGTAGTGCATTGATGGACAGTTGTTGGTATGATTATGACCAGGAATTATTTGGTATAATCATGACCAATGATGATTACATGAATATCCTTGGCCCGTAGTGCAGGGATGATTCGATGATGTGGTTTATTTATTAAGCTGAGTCTCAGCAATAAAGTGGATGAAAAACTTTTTAAATCTAATGGATTGCTTATTCCGCTGCAGTAGTTGATCTAAAACTTGCTGTCTATTGTATTCTATCAGTTGTTATACTGTTAAAGTCTAAGGATAATTTATTCTGCATTATCTTAATCATAATATTTCTTACTGGGCTAGTTGAGCTCACCCTTTTCTTTCACTGTTCTCTTCAGGAAATGAGAATATAGCTGGGACTAGTCGAGGAATAGAGTGATGGTCCGAAATGCTGGCTATAGTAGTCCTCACTATTTTTATAAAATAGTGTGATAATAATTGTAATGAGGACTCCATTGAGTGTGGATATTGTCTAGAAGGCAATATTCTTGTTTATACTCTCAACTATGTTTTGTCGTATTTTACACGACAGTTGTATGAAAGAAGTTTGTAGTTATATTTTGTACCATGTATCTGGCAACCCGAGATGGGTGATGTATACCTGTTTTGGAAGCGTCACAAAGGTATCCTCACCTCTTTGACATACCAGGTACGTATATCAATTTCGAGGACAAAATTTCATAAGGAGAGAATGTTGTAAGACCCCAACTTTTTATGAATAAAGATTTAATTTCTCTAATTATTATTTTGAATAATAAGGTGTTGATTTGATATAATGCTTTAGTTATGGGTGAAATATGCAAATTTTTCAAAGTAAGCAAGTGGTCATAAAATATTCATTTGGTCGGGGAATATTTTTTTTGTCGAGGAATATCCGTACAACGGCGCAATCATTGGTGGACCACATAACAGAATAACTGTCGGATATAGAAAGCGACAGAAATAACCTTTTTAACGATAAAACTTTTACCGTTAACTGCTAAAGCACCTGGTGATAAAAGTACAGTAATTCACGTGGTTGAATAGTAGCACAGGGTATTGCACAGTATTTTTGATTATTGATTCTTACGTAAGAAGTCACTCAGTTTCATTCAATAATTGCCACAGTAATTGTTGCACAGTATCTTATATTATTGATTAAATTATTGTCACAATATCATCTGCACAATATTTTATATTATTAAATTAATAATTGACACGACACAATTATTCATATTATTAGTTAGCATTATTGGCAATGTCTAGAAAATTCTGTTGAGGAAAGGGGTAAGGTTATCTAATTGCGCGCCAATAAAGATAAATTCTTATCGGAAAGCCCCCTCTTTCCTGGGAATGATCTAGTTGTTAATATTGTGAGCTTATAATATTATGTTTTGAATAATTATTATGTGGTGGATATTGGTTCAATTTTGATATAAATGAAGGAATTTAGCATGAAATATTTGTTGAAAGTTTGGCAATTAATTTCTTCGATTAAATATTCATTCAAATATATTATTATTATATTACAATTTTTTTTATAATTTAAATGGTAATATTATAATATATAATTTTTAACATGTGAATAAAAGTGGAGTGAAGGTTATCAATTTTTCCTTCCGTGCACATTTTGAATTTTGCTCATTATTCCTTAAGTGAATGCATGCTTATTCTCCTGCAAAGCTTGATTGCCAAATTGTGGGTCCTCAATTATGAAGAATAAGTTGTTAGGCCATTGATTGGTGGAAATGGTTGGTGGATTTTTCTTGCCAAGTTTGTTTTCAAAGGTGGACCCTCACCCAAGGAAATGAATGAATGAAAGTTAGGCATCAGAAAAATTAGACGGAGAAAAGTTGGCAAAGTTAGGCAGTGGTTTTTAACTTTTCTCCCTCCGTTGCGCTATAAATAGGGGGTAACCCCTCTTTCCTAAAAAACACCTTCAATATCAGAAATTCTTATTCTATAGTATTATGAGTATATTTTCTTGAGTATAAAGATACTTTGAGTGTAAAATCCCAAATTTTATGAATAAAGATTTAATTTTCTCGAAATATTTTTTTCAAAATTATGGTGTGGATTTGAGATAATGTTATAGTTGTGGGTAATATTTATAAATTTTGCAAAGTACGCAAGTTGTTATATAATATTCGATTGGTCGGGGAATATTCGTTTTAACAGGGAATATTCGTACAAAGGCACAATCATTGGTGGACCCCGCAACGGAATTATTTTCGGATTGAGAAAATGACAAAAATATTTTATGAAAATAACGGTGGAAGTTTTACTGTTAACTGTTGAAACACCCGGTGTTAAAAGTACAGTAATACGTGTGGTTGCATAGTAGCACACGGTTTTGATTATTGATGCTTACGTGAGAAGTCACTCAGTTTTGTTCAATTATTGCTATAGTAATTGTTACATAGTATCTCACGTTATTTGATTCAATTATTGTCAATATTTTATATATTATTAAATCAATAATTGAGATGATAGAGTTATTGATATTATTATTTGCAATATTAACGATGTCAAAAAGTTCTGCCAAGGAGAGGTTTGGTCACCTAATTGCGCGTCAATAGGGAGAAATCCTTATTGGAAAGCCCCCTCTTTCCTGGGAATGACCTGGTCGATTAATAGTGTGAATTATAATAATGATGATGAGTTTTGTTTTATTAGTATTATTATTGTAATAAAACAGAAAAGATTTTTATATAAAACAGAATACTTTTATAAAGTTATTTGTTTATTAGATTATAAATATAATATATTATATTTTATTATGCATAGTGTCTGCATAGTGTTTTGCATAGTAAAATCTTTTTATATAAAACAGAATACTTTTATAAAGTTATTCGTTTTATTAGATTATAAATAGAATATATTATATTTTATTTAAAAGATTTTTTTTTATTAGAATATTTTATTAAATCAATATGGACCTTTCAATTAAAAGTAAATCAATCTGAACCATTCATGAATTAGTTACAATTCAGTCCATTCTCCTATAAATAGAAGCTCATTCCTTCATAATTTCTTACGAATTCACTGAAACTCTAGAGAGAGAAACTATATAGAGAATTCTTCTTCTATAATCTTGAGCGTATTTCTTTAGAGTTTAAGAAGCTTCGAGCGTAGAAAACAGTATAAGTTTTCTTCAAGATTATCTTCGCCCTACCAGTCATAATACTCTTCTTTCCAAGGTAAGGGATATTATTTGTTGTACCCATAAGGGGTATTATTCTTTCGTATTAATGAAGAGAATTATTTTCTTTCAATACTCGTAAGAGCTGTTATTCCATTCTTCATTATTATGTTGGAATAACCTGTATATGCGAAGTACCGCATACATGGTGAAATTCTTCTGTTATTCCATTCTTTATTATTCTATTGGAATATTGTGACGCCCCCAAAAATAGGTATGCATCACCCATCTTGAGTCGCCAGATACATGGTACATTAATTCAAATACAACTTAATTATACATCAGTCGTGTAAAATACGACAAAATATAGCTGAGAGTTTAAACAATAATATTGCCTTCAAGATAATATCCACTCTCAATGGAGTCCTCGTTACATTTATTATCACACTATTTCACAGAATAGTGAGGACTACTAATGTTATCATCTGGATCGTCACTCCGTTCCCCGACTAGTCCCAGCTATATTCTCATTTCCTGAAGAGAACAATGAAAGAAAGGGTGAGCTCAACTAGCCCAGTAAGAAATATTATGACTAAGATAATGCAGGATAAATTATCATTAGCCTTCAATAATGTTAAACTGATAAAATACAATAGACATCAAGTTTAACTACAGCGGAACAAGCAATCCATTTGAAGAGTCAAGTAGAGAATAAAATCTACTATCTTCTATGATTTAAAATGTTTTCATCCATTTTTATCGCTGAGACTCAGCTTAATAAATAAAATCAAATTATCCCTACATCACAGTCAAGGATATTCATGTAATCATCAATGGTCATGACTATACCGAATAATCCCTGGTCATAATCACACCAACAACTGTCCATCAATGAACTACAGGCCAATGAGGACTTTTACCACATCATTCGTCACATTACGGTCATGACTATACCGAATAATCCTTGGTCACAATCATACCAAGTCCATCTATGCAAGTAAGCCAAAGATGACTTTAATCACAATCTAAGCATGAGGATGATGACAATGACATAATAATTCAATAAAACAAGTTCAAGAATTAATTTATCCAAGAACCAATAACGTCCAAATTGTCAACAGGATACTTCTTTGTAGAGTAAAATTCAAGAATGCTCAGAAAAATATTTCCATGAATAGATACTGGATGAAGCGCAAATATCAAGAATATTCCACTTATTTCATGGAGTATAGAAGTCAAAGTTTTAACCAACTAAGTATAAGAGAATATATGAAACTGCAAATGGATTTTCATCCGCCATGCAGTAATCCACTTAGATAGATAATTTCCACAATTCAATAAGGAATGAATACAAAGGATCATTCACTATGCATGTGATAATCCACATAGACAGGTTATTCTAACAGAATAATAAAGAATGGAATAACATAAGAAATCACCATGCATGCAGTACTTTGCATAGATAGGTTATTCTAACAGAATAATAAATAATGAAGCTAGGTCCCAAGTAAAACGCATGCATGTGATATTCTAACGAAATAATAAAGAATGGAATAACAACGAATTCGCCATGCATGCGATGCGTCGTCAGATGCGAAGTTATTCCAAGAATAATAAAGATGGATTTTAACCGAGTCCCACAGAAACGCATGCATGTGATATTCCAATGTAATAATAAAGAATGGAATAATGTAAGAATTTCACCAAGTATAGGGTAGCTCACAGATACTGAGTTATTCCAACGTAATAAATAAAGAATGGAATAACAAAAGTTCTCTTCATGAATAAAAAAAATAATACCCCTTACACCGTAAAAGAAACTTGATATCGAGAGTAGTGAAGTAGCGAGAATACTTTTCTTTTCTCTCTCTCTAATTTCTCTCTCTAGAGTTCCAAAGAATTCATAAGAAATAATGAAGGAATGAGCTTCTATTTATAGAAGAATGGATCGCATAGTAACTAATTCATGAAACAAATCCAGTTGATTTACTTTTAATCTGGACGGTCCATATTTAAAGCAAAATCTTTTAAATAAAATATAATATATTCTATTTATAATCTAATAAAACGAATAACTTTATAAAAGTATTCTGCTTTTATATAAAAAGATTTTACTATGCAAAATACTATCTGAGCACTATGCAACACTACGATAATAATAAAATATAATATATTCTAATTATTGTCTAATAAAACAGATAACTTTATAAAAGTATGTTTTATATAAAAAGATTTTACTATTAGTTTAATAAAACGAATAACTTTATAAAAGTATTCTGTTTTATATTAAAAGTTTTTCTGTTTTATTACATTAATAATACTAATAAAATAAAACTTCAACATCACTATTATTATTCACACTATTAATCGACTAGGTCGTTCCCAGGAAAGAGGGGGCTTTCTAATAAGAATTTCTCCCTATTGGCGTGCAATTAGGTGACTAAACCTCTCCTTGGCAGAACTTCTAGACATCGTTAATATTGCAAATAATAATATCAATAACTCTGTCATCTCAATTATTGATTTAATAATATATAAAATATCGACAATAATTGAATAAAACTGAATGACTTCTCACATAAGCATCAATAATCAATACTGTGTGCTATTATGCAACCACGCGTATTACTGTACTTTTACTACCAAGTAGTTCAACAGTATTAATGGTATAACTTCTGCCGTTATTTTTAATAAAATATTTTTGTCGTTTTCTCAATCCGTCAATAATTCTGTTGTGGGGTCCACCAATGATTGTGTCGTCGTACGAATATTTCCTGTTAAAACGAATATTCCCCGACCAATCGAATATTATATAACAACTTGCATAATTTGCAAAATTTATAAATATTATCCACAACTATAACATTATATCAATTTCACTCTATAATATTTAAAAATGATATTTATAAAAAATTTATCTTTATTCAAAAAAATTGGGGTCTTACAACCTCCCCTTCTTATGAAATTTCGCCCTCAAAATTAGGGTACGTACCTGGTATATCGAAGAGGTAAGGATACCTTGACTTCATTTCAGATTCTAACTCCCAGGTCATTTCCTCAACATCGTGGTTTCTCCACAAAACTTTGACTTGAGGTATAACCTTGGAGCGTAGAATATGTTCCTTCTTATCCAAGATTTGAACAGGAACCTCTTCATACGTTAAATCTTCCGCTATTTTGTCCGGTTCTAACTCAATAATGTGGTTCGGGTCTTCCACATATTTACGTAACATGGATATGTGAAAAACGTTATGAACACGAGACATACTTGGCGGTAAAGCGAGTCTATAGGCCACAGTTCCTACCCGATCGAGGATTAAAAATGGGCCAATGAATCGAGGATTAAGCTTTCCTCTCTTTCCAAATCTTGTAACTCCTTTCCATGGAGCAACACGTAACAACACATGATCTCCTATATCGAATTCCATGTCTTTTTTATGAAGATCAGCATAACTCTTTTGTCGATCTTGTGAGGTTTTTATACGTTGTTTGATCATTTGAATCTTTTCCGTAGTCATACGTACCAACTCGGGTCCCAACAACGTTGCTTCACCCACCTCATCCCAGCATACTGAAGAACGACACTTTCTTCCATACAATGCCTCAAATGGAGCCATGCCAATGCTTGCTTGATAACTGTTGTTGTAGAAAAACTCCACCAATGGTAAGAACTTGTCCCGACTTCCCTTGAAGTCAAGGACACAGAGTCTTAATAAATCTTCAAGAGTTTGAATAGTTCTCTTTGATTGTCCGTCCGTTTGAGGATGATATGCCGAACTAAATAGAAAATTCGTGCCCATAGCTTTTTACAAACTAACCCAAAATCGTGAAGTAAATCTAGTGTCTTGATCAGAAACTATGGATACTGGCATACCATGCAATCTTACAACCTTATTTATGTATATACGAGCAAGATGTTCAAGTGTATAAGTTTCTCGTATAGGTAAGAAATGAGCAGATTTGGTCAATCTATCAACAATTACCCAAATTGCATCTATGCCTTGAGAAACCTTGGGAAGACCAGTAACGAAATCCATAGTAATGTGCTCCCACTTCCATTCTGGAATTTCAAGTGGTTGCAATGGACCTTTTGGTACTTGATGCTCCGCCTTGACTTGTTGACAAGTTAGACACCTTGAGATAAACAGCGATATCTCTCTCTTCATATTGCTCCACCAAAATGTATGACGAAGATCACGATACATTTTGGTACTCCCAGGATGGATTGCAAATGGTGTGTTATGTGCTTCCATCATGATTTTATACTTTAAATCAGGGTCGTTAGGAACACAAAGTCTGGAGTTGACTCGAAGTATTCCCTCTTCATCGATTCTTGTTTTTGGCATAGCACTTTCTTGTACTTTCTTCCTCATATGCATCAGCTCCAGGTCTGTAGCTTGAGCAGCTTTAACTTTATCGATTAAAGTTGGTTCTACTCGTATATTCGCCATCATCACGTGGGTCCCTGGAGTCTTTATCTCTATCTCCATCCTTTGCAAGTCATACAAAATGGGCCTTTGCATTGACAATATTGCACTTTCATTACACGATATGATCTTCTACTCAATCGTCGCCTACCACGTTCGCTTTTCCAGATGGTATTGGATGGTATGATCATAATCTTTCAATAGTTCAAGCCAACGTCGCTGTCGGTATGTTGAGTTCTTTTTGAGTGAAGAAATATTTGAGGCTTTTATGATCCGTAAAGATCTCCACTTTCTCCCATACAAGTAATGCCTCCAAATTTTAAGTGCGAAGACAACAGCTGCCAACTCTAGATCATTAGTAGGATAATTCCTCTCATATTCTTTGAATTACCGAGAGGCATAGGCTATGACTTTCCCATGTTGCATGAGAACACATCCTAACCCTTTGCCCGAAGCATCACTATAGATGACAAATCCCTCCGAGCCAGATGGAAGTATCAGAACAGGTGTTGAAATGAGTCTCCTCTTGAGTTCTTGAAAACTCTTCTCACATTTCTCGCTCCAACTGAACTTTGTATCTTTCTGAGTCAGCTGAGTTAATGGAGTAGCGATTCGAGAAAATCCTTCCACGAATCTCCGATAATAACCAGCTAAACAGAGAAAGCTACGTACTTCGGTCACTGATTTAGGTTTCTCCCTGCTTTGAATTGCTTCAATCTTTGCCGGGTCAACAGATATCCCATGACTTGATACTACGTGCCCAAGGAATGCTACTTCCTCAAGCCAAAACTCGCATTTCTTCAACTTGGCATAAAGCTTATTTTCACGAAGCTTTTGGAGTATCAGCCTCAAGTGTTGCTCATGATCTTCACGGCTTTTGGAATAAATAAGGATGTCATCAATAAAGACGACCACAAAGTGATCCAAATATTCCTTGAATACCCGGCTCATCATATCCATGAAGGCAGCAAGATCATTAGTCAATCCAAAAGACATGACTAGGAATTCATAATGATCGTACCGAGTTCTGAAAGCCGTCTTTGGAATGTCATCGGTTCTAATCTTCAATTGGTGATATCCGGAACGAAGATCAATCTTTGAAAAGAATTTGGTGCCTTGCAATTGGTCAAACAAGTCATTAATACGTGGCAATGGGTACCTATTTTTGATGGTGACATGATTCAACTCCCGATAATCAATACAAAGTCGCATACTCCCATCTTTCTTCTTCACGAATAGAACAGGAGCACCCCAAGGAGAAGTACTAGGATGAATAAAGCCAATGTCTAACAATTCCTGCAGTTGGGTCTTTAACTCCTAAAGTTCAATAGGAACCATTCGATATAGGGCTTTGCAAATAGGTTTTGTACGTGGTTCAAGGTTGATACAAAATTCAATTTCACGCTCTGGGGGTAGGCCGGGAAGTTCTTCAGGGAATACGTCAGGAAATTTATTAACAATAGAAATATCATTCAAAACTGACGTATTTTTGTTTAGATCCGTGACATGAGCTAAGAAAGCTTGACATCCATTTTTCAATAAACGAATAGCTTTATGGCTTGAGATGACAGTGATTGATTTTAATTGTTTGGTTGCTTGAATTCGCATAATAGGTTGGTTAGGAATATGAAAGCTAACAACCTTACGAAAATAATCAATTTTTGCATGATGAGTAGTTAACCAATCAATCCCTAGAATCACATCAAATGCTTGTATTTTCAAAGAAATAAGATCAACAGGTAACGTGCGGTTACCAATTTGAATCAAATAAGACTTATAAACCGTGGATGTAATGAAGGTTTCTCCCAATGGAGTTTCAACAGATAAGTCAAAGTCTAATTTCTCCGAAGTCAAATTTAAACGTTGAGCGCAAGTAGGAGAAATAAAAGAGTGGGTAGAACCAGTATCAAATAAAGTATAAACTTCGCTAGAGTTTATGATTAGCTTATCCATGATCACCTCGTTCGGATTCCTCACTTTTTGGGAGGTTACGACAAACGCTCTCCCTTGAACTACCGATTTTGTCTTGTCTGGGACCCCATTCAATGCCTCCATCCCAGCTGAACTTGACTTTGGTGCACGATAAAATTGGGCTAGGTGGCCTTCTTTTCCACAATTATAACATGCTTTGGACTGCATCGTGCAGTTTGGACTTATGTGTCCTTCCCCTCCACATTTGTAACATACGACCGGCGGTCATTCTCCTTCCTTAACAGCGGGTACTGGTGCTGACGTCTTTCCATCTTTGCTGAACTTTCTCTTCTTGAACTTTCCACTCCTATTGTCTTGGCCATGATTACCACCGAAGTGGTTATCATTTATGGCATGTTGATTCCCTCCACGTTTGTTGTCACCACTTCGATGACTGCTACCACTGGTATTATCGATATGTCGGCTGCTCTCTCTTGGTTGGGTTGACTCATTATCGCGTTCCAATAACTGAGCCCTATTCACAACATCCGAATACAAACAAAGTTTATGAGAGATAAGGTATTGACGTATCTCGGGTTTCAAACCTCTTAGAAACATCCGCGTCATTCTCTCCTCATTATCAACTAGACAACTCGGCAAACTTAGCTTCGTACTACGCCACGGTCATATTATTTTGCTCAAGCTTGATAAACTCTACCTCCTTCATGTGACGAATACTTTCAGGAAAGTACTTGTCATTGAACAGCTCTTGGAACTTATCCCAAGACATCTTCATCTTTGCGGGTTATATACGCTTTAGATTCCCACCAAGAATGTCGCTTCTAAGACGCAACATGAAGGTGGCAAAGGAACCTTTACTCCTCGGACCATCCCAAGACATCAAATATCTTGTTGATCTGCTTTTATCCACGTCTCGCCTTTAGTGGTTTTGGCTCTCAAAAACTTCGGTGGTCCCAGCTCCTTGAATCGCTTAATGCTGGCCAGACTGCTCGAGAGTTATCGGTGTTTCCACCGCATTTTGGATGAGAGCGCCTTCACTTTGATGTTGCATGAATTCTAAAAAGCTCCTAAACGTACCGTCTTTCGTCAATTGATCAGTGTTGTTTTTTACAAGAGGATTATCGCCATCCTGTTGCACATTGTCCTGATTATTGATCTATGGAGACTCAACGGTCTCTTGTGCGCCATTGCTTATCTCAACATTTTCGGATGCCATTTTCAAATATGCAACAAAACAAGGGTTAATTAACATATCACATATTATCTAAATACTCTGACCGACCAATTAAATAACAAGTAAACTTAGGTAGGTCATACTAGCGAAGGAATTCTCTGTCTCTCCCCTCCTAGTTCTTGTCTCACATCTCAGCCAGAGATCATATCCCTAATCTTTGATACCAACTGTGACGCCCCCAAAAATAGGTATACATCACCCATCTTGAGTCGCCAGATACATGGTAAATAAATTCAAATACAACTTAATTATACAGCAGTCGTGTAAAATATGACAAAACATAGTTGAGAGTTTAAACAATAATATTGCCTTCTAGATAATATTCACTCTCAATGGAGTCCTCATTACATTTATTATCACACTATTTCATAGAATAGTGAGGACTACTAATGCTATCATCTGGACCGTCACTCCGTTCCCCGACTAGTCCCAGCTATATTCTCATTTCCTGAAGAAAACAATGAAAGAAAGGGTGAGCTCAACTAGCCCAGTAAGAAATATTATGACTAAGAGATAATGCAGGATAAATTATCATTAGCCTTCAACAATGTTAAACTGATAAAATACAATAGACATCAAGTATAACTGCAGCAGAACAAGCAATCCATTAGAAGAGTCAAGAAGAGAATAAAATCTACTATCTTCTATGATTTGAAATGTTTTCATCCATTTTTATCACTGAGACTCAGCTTAATAAATAAAATCGAATTATCCCTACATCACAGTCAAGGATATTCATGTAATCATCAATGATCATGACTATACCGAATAATCCCTGGTCATAATCACACCAACAACTGTCCATCAATGAACTACAAGCCAATGAGGACTTTTACCACATCATTCATCACATTACGATCATGACTATACCGAATAATCCCTAGTCACAATCATACCAAGTCCATCTATGCACGTAAGTCAAAGATGACTTTAATCACAATCTAAGCATGAGGATGATGACAATGACATAATAATTCAATAAAACAAGTTCAAGAATTAATTTATCCAGGAACCAATAACGTCCAAATTGTCAACAAGATACTTCTTTGTAGAGTAAAATTCAAGAATGCTCAGAAAAATATTTCCATGAATCGATACTAGATGAAGCGCAAATATCAAGAATATTCCACTAATTTCATGGATTATAGAAGTTAAAGTTTTAACCAACTGAGTATAAGAGAATACATGAAACTACAAATGGATTTTCGTCCGCCATGTGGTAATCCACTTAGACAGATCATTTCCACAATTCAATAAGGAAGGAATACAAAGGATCATTCACCATGCATGTGATAATCCACATAGACAGGTTATTCCAACAGAATAATAAAGAATGGAATAACATAAGAAATCACCATGCATGTGGTACTTCGATGTATGCGAGTTATTCTAACAAAATAATAAATAACGGAACCGTGTCGAAGCGTAAAGCGCATGCAGCGGGATATTCTAATAGAATAATAAAGAATGGAATAACAAAGAAATCACCATTTATGCGATGCGTCAGATAGATAGGTTATTCCAATGAAATAATAAATAACGGAACCAGTCCCACGTAAAATGCATGTGAGCAGGATATTTCAACGTAATAATAAAGAATGGAATAACAACAAATCACCATGCATGCGATGTACGTCGCATGACATGAGTTATTCTAATAGAATAATAAAGATGGGCGGAACCAGTCCCACGTAAAACACACGTGATGTGATATATTCAAATGTAATAATAAAGAATGGAATAATGTAAGAATTTCACCAAGTATAGGGTAGCTCACGTGTCTGAGTTATTCCAATGAATAAATAAAGAATGGAATAACGTAAGTTCTCTTCATGAATACAAAAGAAATAATACCCCTTATCTATAAAAAGAAACTTGATATTGGAGTAGTGAAGTAGCGAATACTTTTTTTCTTCTCTCTCTATAATTTCTCTCTTTAGAGTTTAAAAGAATTCGTAAGAAATAATGAAGGAATGAGCTTCTATTTATAGAAGAATGGATCGTGATAGTAACTAATTCATGAACGGTCCAGATTGATTTACTTTTAATCGGACGGTCCATATTTAAAGCAAAAATCATTTAAATAAAATATAATATATTCTATTTATAATCTAATAAAACGAATAACTTTATAAAAGTATTCATTTTATATAAAAAAGATTTTACTATGCAAAATACTATCGCAGCACTATGCAACACTATGCATAATAAAATATAATATATTCTAATTATTGTCTAATAAAATGTATAACTTTATAAAAGTATTCTGCTTTATATAAAAAATTTTACTATTAGCCTAATAAAACGAATAACTTTATAAAAGTATTCTGTTTTATATAAAATACTTTTCTATTTTATTACATTAATAATACTAATAAAACAAAACTTCATCATCACTATTATTATTCACACTATTAATCGACCAGGTCGTTCCCAGGAAAGAAGGGGCTTTCCAATAAGGATTTCTCCCTATTAGCGCGCAATTAGGTGACCAAACCTCTCCTTGGCAGAACTTCTAGACATCGTTAATATTGCAAATAATAATATCAATAACTCTGCCATCTCAATTATTGATTTAATAATATATAAAATATTGACAATAATTGAATAAAACTGAATGACTTCTCATATAAGCATCAATAATCAATACCGTGTGCTACTATGCAACCACGCGTATTACTATACTTTTTCTACCGAGTAGTTCAACAGTATTAACGGTAAAACATCCGCCGTTATTTTTAATAAAATATTTTTGTCATTTTCTCAATCCGACAATAATTCTGTTGTGGGGTCCACCACTGATTGTGCCGTCGTACGAATATTTCCTGTTAAAACAAATATTCCCCGACCAATCGAATATCATATAACAACTTGCATACTTTGCAAAATTTATAAATATTATCCACAACTATAACATTATATCAATTTCAATCCATAATATTTAAAAATTTTATTTATAGAAAATTCATCTTTATTCAAAAAAATTAAGGTCTTACAAATATCCTGTCGGTGCGTATTACGCCTGACCTGGTTCCCTTATTTATTATTCTGTTGGAATAACCTGTTTGTGCGGTCTATCGTATGCCTGGTGAAGTCTTTTGTTATTCCATTCTTTATTATTCTGTTGGAACATCCTGTTGGTGCGTTTACGCATGACCTGTTCCGTTATTTATTATTCTGTTGGAATATCTTGTCTGTGCGTTTACGCATGACCTGGTTCCATTCTTTATTATCCTGTTGGAATAACCTGTTTGTGCGGTCTATCGCATGCATGGTGATTTCTTCTATTATTCCATTCTTTATTATTCTGTTGGAATAACTTGTCTGTGACGCCCCCAAAATTAGGTATACATCACCTATTCTGAGTCGTCAAATACATGGTACATAAATCAAATACAACTTAATTATACAACTATCGTGTAAAATACGACATAATACAAACTGTGAGTTTTAATACAAATACTGTCTTCTAGATAATATCCACTCTCAGAATAAGTCCTCATTACATTTATTGTCACACTATTTAACAGAATAGTGAGGACTACTAATACTATCATTTGGTCCATCACTCCGTTCCCCGACTCGTCCCAACTATATTCTCATTTCCTGAAGAGAATAGTGAAAGAAAGGGTGAGCTCAACTAGCCCAGTAAGTAATATTATGACTAAGATAATGCAGAATAAATTAACATTAGCCTTAAACAGTGTTAAACTGATATAATATAACAAACATCAAGTTTAATTGCAGCGGAACAAGCAATCCATTAAAAGAGTCAAGTAGAGAATAAAATCTACCATCTTTTATTATTTAAAAGGTTTTTCATCACTTTTATCACTGAGACTCAACTTAATAAATAATCCACATCATCAAATCACCCCTGCGCTACGGCCAAGGATATTCTTTAGTATCACGACCACAAATTATCCATGCACTACGGGTCAAGGACATTCGTGTATTCATCAATGATCATGATCATGCCAACAACTGTCCATCAATGCACTATGGGCCAATAAGGACTTTTATCACATCATTTGTAACATTACGGTCATGATTACACCGACTAATCCCTGGTCATAATCATACCAAGTCCATCTATGCACTACAAATACGATGACTTTCAAAAAAATATAAACATGAGGATGATGACAATGATATAAGAATTCAATAAAACAAGTTCACGAATTAATTTATTCAGAACTAATAACGTCCAAATTGTCAACATGATACTGCTTTGTAGAATAAAATTCAAGAATGCTCAGAAGAATATTTCCATGAAAGATACTGGATGAAGCGCAAATATCAAGGATATTCCACTAATTTTATGGAGTATAGAAGTTAAAACTTTAACCAACTGAGTATAATAAAGAATGGAATAACAAAAGAAATCACCATGCATACGGTACTTCGCATAGACAGGTTATTCCAACTGAATAATAAATAACGGAACCAGGTCAGGCGTAATACGCACCGACAGGATATTCCAACAGAATAATAAAGAATGGAATAAAAACAGAAATCACCATGCATGCGGTACTTCGCATACAAAGGTTATTCCAACAGAATAATAAATAACGAAACCAAGTCTGGCGTAAAACGCATGCATGTGATGTTCAACCAGAATAATAAAGACGGATCCGTGTCCCAAGTAAAAAGCATGAGAGAGGATGTTCCAATGTAATAATAAAGAATGGAGTAACAATGTAAATCACCAAGTATAGGGTAGATCACAGATATCTGAGTTATTCCAACGTAATAATAAAGATGGAATAATAGAAGTTCTCTTACATGAATACGAAAAGAAAGAAATAATACCCTTACCTTAGAAAGAAACTGGATACTGGAGTAGAGAGGTAGCAGACTTCTATTCTTCTTTCTCTCTAAAATTTCTCTCTATAATAACTGCTCTATAGCTTGAGTGAATTGGTGAAGAATGATTAAGAATGAGCTTCTATTTATAGAAAAATATAGTTTCAATAATTGCACGTTTTGGGGCTCAAAAATTACAATCTGAATACCTCCACTTTTCCTTTATTTTTAATTTAGTCATGCAAGTATTATCAAACTTGCACCACCTCCCCTAATAGTAAATTATGTGATTCAATAGTAAATTATGTGAATCAATAGTTCTAGACATGTGAAAATACGAATTACAGTATAGTACCTCCATCTATACCTCCATTTTTAAATTAGTCATGGAAGTATTATCAATCTTGCACCAACTCCCCTAATAGTAACAAGAATGTGAAACAATAATATACACATGTGAACAAATAGTTATAATCATGTGAAATAATAGCAAACAATTGCTCATTTATCCGGTTAAATACCCGATTGGTCAATATAACCTCCAGACATCAATTTTTATCGAAATAAATGTCGATTTTCACTAACACAAATAATTCCAACACAATGAAACTATTTTTATCAAAAATATAAATTTTGAAATTTCGAAGTTTGACTTTTCCCGAAAAAGTCAACTAATGACTTTTTGACCAAATAGTAAAAACCGGAAAATTTTGTGTTTATAGTCTATTTTTACTAATTTCATCGTTTTGGACTCAAATATCACATCCGCGTCTCCAAATTCAACACCGAGCATAACTTCAATTTTAATAACATTCATCATTAATATTATAACTTACAATATTTATCAACCAGGTCGTTCCTAGGAAAGAGGGGGCTTTTCAATAAGGATTTTCCCCTATTGGCGCGCAATTAGATGATCAAACCTCTCCTTGATAGAACTTCTATACATTGTAAACATTGCAATTTAATAATATGAATAACTTTGTCGTCTCAATTATTAATTAATAATATATCATATAATGCAGATGATACTGTGACAATAATCGAATCAATAATATGAGAGATATGATGCAACAATTCTTCAGAGCAATAATTGAGTATAACTGAGTGACTTCTCACGTGACGCATCAATAATCAATACCGTAAATTACTATGCAACCATGCGTATTCATCGCATTTTCTACCGAGTAGTTCAATAAAAAGATTAACTTAGCAAAACTTCCGCCGTTATTTTCATAAAATATTTTTGTCGTTTTCTAACTACGACAGTACTTCTATTGTGGGGTCCACCAATGATTATGCCGTCGTACGAATATTCCCCAACAAAAAGAATATTCCCTACCAAATGAATATTATATAACAACTTTGCGTACTTTGTAAAATTTATAAATACTACCCACAACTATAACATTATAACAAATTCATTCCATAATATTCAAAAATGATAATTATAGAAAAATCATCTTTATTCATAAAAGTTGGGGTCTTATACTGTCTGTGTGGATTATCACATGCATGGTGAATGATCCTTTGTATTCATTCCTTATTAAATTATGGAAATGATTTGTCTAAGTGGATTACCGCATGGCGGCGAAAATCCATTTACAGTTTCATATATTCAATTATACTCAGTTGGTTAACGTTTTAGCTTCTATACTCCATGAAATTAATGGAATATCCATGATATTTGCGCTTCATCCAGTATCTTTTCATGGAAATACTCTTATGAGCATTCTTGAATTTTACTCTACAAAGAAGTATCATGTTGACAATTTGGACATTATTGGTTCCTGTATAAATTAATTCTTGAACTTGTTTTATTGAATTATTATGTCATTGTCATCATCCTCATGTTTATATTATGTTGAAAGTCATCTGTGGCCTGTAGTGCATAGATGGACTTGGTATGATTATGACCATGGATTATTCGGTATAATCATGACCGTAATGTTACAAATGATGTGGAAAAAGTCCTCATTGGCCCGTAATGCATTGATGGACTATTTTTGGTATGATTATGGCTATGGATTCTCTTCGACCAAGGGTGAAAAGATGAATTATTTTATGGCATGATCAGGACCATTGATGAATACACGAATATCATTGGCCCGTAGTGCATGGATAATTTGTGGTTGTGATACTAATGAATATCCTTGGCCGTAGTGCAGGGATGATGTGGATTATTTATTAAGCTGAGTCCCAGTGATAAAAGTGATGAAAAATATTTTAAATCATAAAAGATAGTAGATTTTATTCTCTACTTGACTCTTCTAATGGATTACTTGTTCCGCTGCAGTTAAACTTGATGTCTATTGTATTTTATCAGTTTAACATTGTTGAAGACTAATGATAATTTATTCTGCATTATCTTAGTCATAATATTTTTTACTAGGCTAGTTGAGCTCACCCTTTCTTTCACTGTTCTCTTCAGGAAATGAGAATATAGCTGGGACGAGTCGGGGAACGGAGTGATGGTCCAGATGATAACATTAGTAGTCCTCATTATTATGTTAAATAGTGTGACAATAAATGTAATGAGGACTCCTTTGAGTGTGGATATTGTCTACATGACAATATTCTTATTAAAACTCTCAGCTATGTTTTGTCGTATTTTTACACGACGCTTGTATAATTAAGTTTGTATTTGTATTTTGTACCATGTATTTGGCGACTCAAAATAGGTAATGTATACCTATTTTTGGGGGCGTCACATTGAGTGTAGTTTTTTGTTCAAGATTTTTCTCAGAATAATATCCGATATTCTAGTGAAAACTAGTTTCTACTAAGGTAAAGGATGTTATTTTTTTGCAATACTCGTAAGAAATATTATTTTCTTTCATACTCCATATTATGAAAGGGATATTATTTTACTTCGTATTCCTAAATTTAAACTTACTATGGTTAGTATTGCTTCTATAATTCCTAAAATTAGTAGAATATCCTTGAAATTTGCGCAACATCTAGTATCGTTTCACAGAAATATTTTTCTGAACATTCTTATTAAGTTTTAATCTTTTCATGCTAGAGTACTATTCATGGGGTACTATTCACAAAGTACTATTCATGAAGTACTATTCACACGGTATTATTCACTCAGGTACTATTCACGACAAAAGTTGATTTCTTTTATGTCCCAATTATTTTTGATACATGAATATTATTCTTGAATTTTACTCCACAAAGAAGTTATCATGTTGAAAATTTGGACATATTTGAACTCTGGATAAATTGAATTAGAATTCCCTAATATTTATCATTTATCTCACTTGATTGAATCTTTATATCATTGTTATCATCCTCATGCTTATATATATATATATGCAAATTTTGTTTAATTATTATTATATCATATTTATTTCTCGTCACGTGATGAAAGAAAAACTATATGATTATAAAAACAAGAAACAAAAGGCTATCTAATGATATCAAAGTAAATCATGCAACAAACATGTAGAAGAAATTATCGTTCCAAGTAAAGTATATATATATATATATATATATATATATATATATATATATATATATATATCGTAAAGAGTTTTTAACAAAAGAATCTTATTATTACTTTTTTTCATAAAAAAATTAGGAATAGAAAATTGGCAAAGAGAACCTATTTGAAATAACAACACTATCATATCCCACCAACCATAACAATTAGAAAATATTTTAACAAATATTATGACCCATCTTGTCTTTTCAGTTGTTGTTGCATGAAAAACGTTATTACTTTATGAATTTAAAAATAAATTGAAAAGTATTTTACTTGATTTACACATGCTTTGACGATGCTCTTCTCGTGCTAAACACGTATTCCTTATTTTATTTAAATTAATTTTCTGTACACTTCAATCTTGGCCAAAAAAAATTGAGTCATATAATTTAATTGTGAAAAATGTTAGAAAATTGATATTTTCATGATATTTTTTTATATTTCTATAAAAAAGTATTCTTTATAGATGTATAATGCATTTCAAAATCATCGTTATAGGATTTATAGTAACAGTTTTTATATAAAAATATCATTTTCTATTGTGAATTTATCGGTTTCCAAATGTTATTATTGATTATGCGAGTGTTACAACCATACGTATTAAATTTTGATGTATATTCTTTAATCATTAGTTGTCAAAAAACTATTACTTTAGAAATTATTTTGAGAAAATTTAACCTACAGTAAAAAATGGAGTTACTGATTACTAATTATTATTACTAGTCATTGGGCAAACACGATATGTATGCAATATAAAATTTTTAAAGTGCAAAACAGTTAAAAAATTAACACGAGTGAACATGGAGATAATAACTGATTTCCATGCATAAAAATAATTAAATTAATTAAACACTTTTTAGGATAAGATGTGACCCAATTACAACAACAACAAAAGTTACAAAAAGCTGGAGACTTTATAATAAGAGATTATTTACTAAATTCGTAGCAAATTTTGTAGTTTCTCACTTATATAATAACCTTAATTATAGGTAATACTTACAAATTAAATTAACAAAAAGAAGATTAAAAGACAAACCAATAAACTATTGAAATGTGATTTTAAAAAGTACATTAATTAATGACATATAAACCCTGGAAAAGGATGATATGAGCTTATTTTTTTCTCATGTTCTATATAATTTGTATTGTTATTTTCAGCTTTTGAACTTTTATTCTGTAAATGGTTATAGATTAATATATATATATATATATATATATATATATATTTATTTATTTAAGAAAAAAAAGTGTTTGACCATCTCAAAAACGTTGTCGTCTTGATTTTAAAAATGATAAAAATATGAATGAATTGACAAAATTACTGATAATATAATATTGGAGCTACGTGGAGATGATTATGGCCATAGTTATCCTTTCTTCCCCTATATATTATGGTCCGTATCCGCCTTTGATGCCACCGTCTCAGCTAAACTTGACTTCACTATACGACAAAATTGAGTTAAATGACAATCTCTTCTTGAAATTTTCACTTCTATTATCTTGGCCATGATTACCACCGATGTGGTTACCATTCTTGACGAATATCGGGTTTCAAACCTTTTAAAAACATTCGCGTTATTCGCTCCTCATTATCGACCAAATGGGATGTAAACCGGGATAACTCCGCAAACTTAGCCTCGTACTGCGATACGGTCATATTATTTTGCTCCATTGCTTATCTCAACATTTTCAGATGCCATTTTCAAACACCGCACACAAAACAAGGGTTAATTAACATATCACATATTATCCCTATACTCTAACTGACTAATTAAATACCAAATAAACACTTGGGTAGGTCATACTAGTGAAGGAATTTCCCGCTCTTCCTCCTAGTTCTTGTCTCACATCTCAAATTGGGATCATATCCCTAAGCTTTGATACTACAATCGTGTCTTACCCTCAAAATAGGTATACATCACCCATCTTGAAGTCATAAATACATGATACAAAAATACAAATACAACTTAATAATATACAACTGTCGTATAAAATACGACAAAACATAAACTAAGAGTTTTAATAAAAATATTGTCATCTAAACAATATCCACACTCAATGGAGTCCTCATTACATTTATTGTCACACTATTTAACAGAATAGTGAGGACTACTAATGCTATCATCAGGACCATCACTCCGTTCCCCGACTCGTCACAGCTATATTCTCATTTTCTGAAGAGAACTGTGAAAGAAAGGGTAAGCTCAACTAGCCCAGTAAGAAATATTATGACTAAAATAATGCAGAATAAATTATCATTAGCCTTCAACAATGTTAAACTGATAAAATACAATAGACACCAAGTTTAACTACAGCGGAATAAGCAATCCATTAGAAGAATCAAGTAGAACATGATATCTACTATCTTCTATGTTTTAAAATGTTTTCATCAATTTTTATCATTGAGACTCATCTTAATAAATAAATCACATCATCGAATCATCCCTGCACTACGGTGTGACGCCCCCAAAATAGGTATACATTGTGACGCCCCCAAAATTAGGTATACATCACCCATCTTGGGTAGTCAGATACATGGTACAGAATTTAAATACAACTTACTAATATAAGCTGTAGGTATAATCTGACATAAATCGTGAGTTTGAATACAAATATTGTCTACTAGATATTATACAAACTCAAAAGGAGTCCTCATTACAATTATTATCACACTATTTCACGTAGAATAGTGAGGACTACTAATGCTATCCTCTGGATCATTACTCTGCTCCCAGGCTCGTCCCAAATATATTCTCATTTCACAAGAAGAGCAAAGAAAGAAAGGGTGAGCTCAACTAGCTCAAGAAGAAATATTATGACTAAGATAATACGAATAAATTATCATTAGCCTACAACAAGGTGTTAAAGATAAGATATAATGAACATCAAGTTTAACTACACATGAACCAAAGAATCCATTAAAAGAGTCAAGTAGAAAATAAAATCTACTATCTTTTATGATTTTAAAAGGTTTTCATCATTGTTATATAAATGAGACTCAAACTTTAATAAATATTCCACATCATCGAATCACCCCTCGCACTACTGACCAAGGATATTCTTTAGTATCACGACCACAATTATTCATGCACTACGGGCGAAGAATAGTTGTGTATTCATTAATGGTCATGTGATCATGCCAACAACGTCCATCAATGTACTACTGACCAATGAGGATTTTTATCACATCATTTGTAACATTACTACGGTCATGATTACACTGGCTAATAGTCTCTTCGGTCATAATCATACCAAGTCCATCTACGCACTGACAAAGCCACGATGACTTTCATCACATCATTTGTAACATTACGGTCATGATTACAAGAATAGTCTCTCATCATAATCATACCAAGTCCATCTATGCACTTCAGTAGCCACGATGACTTTCAACATAATATAAACATGAGGATGATGACAATGATATAAGAATTCAATAAAACAAGTTCAAGAATTATTTTATCCAGAGAATTATTAACGTCCAAATTGTTAACATGATCTTTGTTTTGTAGAGTAAAATTCAAGAATGATCGAAAAGAATATTTCCATGAAAAGATAATGGATGAAACGCAAATATCAAGAATATTCTACTAATTTCATGGAGTATAGAAGTCAAAGTTTTAACCAACCGGGTATAATAAAGAATGGAATAACAAAAGAAATCACCATGCATGCGATAATCCTTGCAGGCGAGTTATTCCAACAGAATAATAATAACGGAACCAGTCGTGAAAATTCACACCGCATGCGAGATGTTCCAACAGAATAATAAATGCTGAATAATAAATAATGGAACCAGTCCAAGTATAAGATGCAGACGTGATATTCCGGAATAATAAAGACGGAATAATAAAAAATGGAACCAGTCCAGTGTAAAACACACGCATGTGATATTCCAATGTATAATAATAAAGATTTTAACCAGTCCTAGGTGTAAACACACAGATGCGAGGATGTTCCAAATGTAATAATAATAGAAGAATGTCACCAAGTATAGGGTGATCATGGCGTATCGAGTTATTCCAATGAATAATAAGAAATGGAATAACAACAGTTCTCTTCATGAATAAGAAAGAATAACACCCTTACGGGTACAACAAATAATATTCCCTACCTTAGAAGAACTGAATATTAGAAAAGTGAAGTAGCGAGATACTTTTCTTCTTTCTCTCTATAGTTTTTCTCTCTAGAGTTTCAATGAATTCGTAAGAAATAATGAAGGAATGAGCTTTCTATTTATAGAAAAACTGAGGGTGGCTCTTGGTCTTAACGAAGGGTCAAAATGACTCTTGGTAATATTGAAGAGACAACTACTATTTCCGAAGGGGTAATTAACCTTTGGAACACCGAAGAGGCAGTTAACTCTTGGTAATATTGAAGGGACAACTACTATTTTGGTATGGATTTGATATATTGTTATAGTTGTGGGTAGTATTTGAAAATTTTGCAAAGTATGCAAGTTGTTATATAATATTCGTTTGGCAGGGGAATATTCTTTTTGTCGAGGAATATTCGTACGACGGCATAATCATTGGTGGACCCCACAACGGAAGTACTGTCGTAGTTAAAAAACGACAAAAATATTTTATGAAAATAACGGCGACAAGTTTTACCGTTAATATTGTTGAACTACTCGGTAGTAAAGGTACAGTAATACGCGTGGTTGCGTAGTAGCACACAGTTTTGATTATTGATGCCTACGTGAGAAGTCACTCAGTTATACTCAATTATTGCTACAGTAATTGATGCATCGTATCTCTCATATTATTGATTCAATTATTGTCACAGTATCATCTGCATAAAATGTTATTTTATTAAATCAATAATTGAGATGACAAAGTTATTTATATTATAAATTGCAATATTTACAATGTCTAGAAGTTCTCCATCGAGGAGAGTTTGGTCACCTAATTGCGCGCCAATAGGAAGAAATCCTTATTGGAAAGCCCACTCTTTCCTGGGAACGACCTGGTTGATAAATATTGTGAGTTATAATATTAATGATGAATGTTGTTCGGAGTTGAATTTGGAGACGCGGACGTGATATTTGAGTCCGGAACGTCGAAATTAGTAAACATAGTCTATAAACACAAAATTTTCCAGAATTCACTATTTGGTCAAAAAGTCAACAGTTAACTTTTTCAGAAAAAGTCAAACTTTGAAATTTCAAAATTTATATTTTTGATAAAAATAGTTTCATTATGTTGGAATTGTTTGTGTTAGTGAAAATCGACATTTATTTCGATAATAATTGATGTTTGGAGGTTATATTGACCAATCGGGTATTTAACCGGATAACTGAGCAATTGATTACTATTATTTCACATGATTATAACTATTTGTTCACATGTGTGTACTATTGATTCACATTCTTGTTACTATTAGGGGAGTTGGTGCAAGATTGATAATACTTGCATGACTTAGTTAAAAATAGAGGTATAGATGGAGGTACTATATCTTTGTAATTCAGTATTTTCACATATCTAGAACTATTGATTCACATGATTTACTATTGAATCACATTATTTACTATTAGGGAGTTGGTGAAAGATTGATAATACTTGCAGGACTAAATTAAAATGGAAGAAAAAGTTGGAGGTATTGTACTATAATTTTTCGAGCCCCAAAACGTGCGATTATCGAAACTATATTTTTCTATAAATAGAAGCTCATTCTTCTTCATTTCTCACCAATTCACTAAAGCTATAGAGCAATTATTATAGAGAGAAATTGTAGAGAGAAAATCTATAGAAGAAGAGAAGCCTGCTACCTCACTACTCCTTTATCCAGTTTCTTTCAAAGGTAAGGGATATTATTCTTTTGTATACATCAAGAGAACTTCTGTTATTCCATTTCTTATTATTCTGTTGGAATAACCTGTATACGCGGGCTACCCTATACTTGGTGACATTCTTCTATTATTCTATCATTATTATTCATTGGAATATCCATCGTCATGTGTTTAACACCTGAATTCGGTTCCGCTTTTTATTATTATTACATTGAATATCACATGCGTGTGTTTTACACCGACACTAGTTCCGTCTTTGTTATTATTACGCTGGAATATCCTCATGCATGTTTTTACACCGGTCCCGTTTCGCTCTTTATTATTCTCATTGGAATATCATATACATGTGTTTTACACCGGATCCGGTTCCGCTTTATTATTACTGTTGGAACATCCTGCTTGCAGAATTTCACCGACCAGTTCCGTTATTATTATTCTGTTGGAATAACTTGCCTATCGCGAAGCACCGCGTGCATGGTGATTTCTTTTGTTATTCTATTCTTTATTATACTCGGTTGGTTAAAGTTTTTACTTATACTCTATGAAATTAGTAGAATATCCTTGATATTTGAGCTTCATCCAAAGATATCTTTCATGAAAATATTCTTCCGAGCATTCTTGAATTTTACTCTACACAAGAGTATCATGTTGACAATTTGGGCGTTATTAGTTCCCGAATAAATTAATTCTTGAACTTGTTTTATTGAATTCTTATATCATTGTCATCATCCTCATGTTTATATATTTTTTGAAAGTCATCATGTGGCCCAGTAGTGCATAGATGGACTTGGTATGATTATGACCGATGTTTATTCAAGATAATCATGACCGTAATGTTACAAATGATGTGGTAAAAGTCATCATTGGTCCGTAATGCATTGATGGACAGTTGTTGGAATGATCATAACCATTGATGAATACACGAATGTCCTTGGCCCGTAGTGCATGGATAATTTGTGGTCGTGATACTAAAGAATATCCTCGGCAGTAGTGTGGGGTGATTCGATGATGTGGATTATTTATTAAAATCGAGTCCCAAATGATAAAAGTGATGAAAACCTTTTAAATCATAAAAGATAGTAGATTTTATTCTCTACTTGACTCTTTTAATGGGTTGTTTGTTCCGCTGTAGTTATACTTGATGTCTATTGTATTTTATCAGTGTAACATTGTTGAAGGCTAATTATATTTTATCCTGCATTATCTTAGTCATAATATTTCTTACTGGGCTAGTTGAGCTCACCCTTTCTTTCATTGTTCTCTTCAGGAAATGAGAATATAGCTGGGAGGAGTCGGGGAACGGAGTGATGGACCAGATGATAGTATTAGTAGTCCTCATTATTCTGTTAAATAGTGTGATAATAAATGTAATGAGGACTAAATTTGAGTTTGTATATTGTCTATGAGGACTCCATTGAGAGTGGATATTGTCTAGAAGGCAATATTCTTGATTAAACTCTCAGTTTATGTTTTGTTCTATTATATACCTATAAATCAGTATAATTAAGTTGAATTTGATTTATGTACCATGTATTTGGCGACTCAAAATGGGTCATGAATACCTAATTTTGGGGGTGTCACAGTTGGTATCAAATCTTAGGGATATGATCCCTGGCTAAGATGTGAGATAAGAACTAGGAGGGGAGAGACGGGGAATTCCTTCGCTAGTATGACCTACCTAAGTTTATTTGGTATTTAATTGGTCGGTCAGGGTATAGGGATAATTTGTGATATGTTAATTAACCTTTTTTGTGGCAGTATTTGAAAATGACATATGAGAATGTTGAGAATAGCAATGGAGCACAGGAGACCGTTGAGTCTCCATAGATCAATAATCAGGACAATGTGCATCAAGAAGGCGACAATCCTCATGCAAACAACAACACTGACAGAATGATGAATGATGGAATGTTTAGAGGCTTTCTGCAATTCATGCAGCATCAGGTAAGAGAGACTCCTGTCCGAAATGCAGGTGGAAAACACTGGCAACTCTCCGAGGGTCACCGCTAAGAGTTCAAGGAACTAGGACCACCGGAGATTTTTGGGGAGCCAAAACCACTTAAGGCGGAGACGTGGATAAAGCAGATCTGCAAGATATTTGATGTCTTGGGATGCTCCAAGAGCAAAGGTTCCTTTGCCACCTTCATGTTACGTCAGAGGCAGACATTCTGGTGGGAATCAAAAAGCGACTCAACTCCGCCGCACCAAGATGACTTGGGAGAAATTCCAAGAATTGTTCAACGACAAGTACTTTCCCAAAAGTATTCGTCACATGAAAGAGGTAGAGTTCATTAAACTGGAGCAAAACAACATAACCGTGTCACAGTACGAAGCCAAGTTTGCCGAGTTGTCCTGGTTTGCGTCCCATTTGGTTGATAATGAGGAGAGAATGACGCGAATGTTTCTAAGAGGTTTGAAACCCGAGATACGTCATTACCTCATTTCTCATAAAATTTGTTTGTATTCGATGTTGTTAATAGGGCTCGATTCATCGGGCGCGATAGTGAAGTCAACCCAACCAAAAGAGAGCACAAATTAAAGTGAAATGATAAGTACCGATGATAGTAGTCATCGAAGCGGTGACAATAAGCGTGAAGGGAATCAACATGCCAGAAATGGTAACCACTTCGGTGGTAATCATGGCCAAAACAATAAGAATGGACATTTTAAGAAGAGGAAATTCAACAATGATGTAAAGACGTCAGCACCAGCACCCGTTGTTAAGGAAGGAGAACGACCACCTATCATATGTTTCAAATACGGAGGAGAGGGACATATCAGTCCAAATTGCGCTATGCCGTCCAAAGCATGTTATAATTGTGGAAGAGAAGGTCACCTAGTCCGATTTTGTCGTTCACCGAAGACAAGTTCAGCTAGAATGGAGGCACCAAAGACCGTTCCAAAAAAGTCAAAACCGGTAGGGCAAGGGAGAGCGTTTTTCGTGACTTCTCAAAAAGCGAGTAACCCGAACGAAGTTAGCACGGGTTAGTTAATTATAAATTACGAAGTCTATACCTTATAAGATATCGGTTCTACCCATTATTTTATCTCTTTTGCTTGCGTTCAACGTTTAAATTTGACTCCGAAGAAGTTAGACTTTGACTTGTTGGTTGAAACTTCGTTAGTAGGAGCCTTCGTTACCTCCACTGTTTATAAATCTTGTTTAATTCAAATAAACACTTTCATGTTACCTGTCAATCTTATCTCTTTGAAAATACTTGCATTGATGTGATTTTTGGAAACAATTGGTTAACTACTCATCATGCTTTTCGTAAGGTTGTTAGCTTTCATACTTCTAACCAACCTGTTATGCGAATTCAAAGTAACCAACCCACTAAAGTCGATCATTGTCATATCAAGCCATAAGTAAAGAGCCCCGATCCTTTCATTGTTGACTTTCTTGTATGGAATGCACCGAAGCCAGACTTTCTGTAGGCGACATCGTGAATGAAGATGGCAAGTTGATAGGTATCATTATGAGGTGCTATCCAGGTTAAGGGATAGAAGTCACAGTTAGTACCAGTGTGACGTACTATCCAAGTCTTGGATGAAGGTCACAGTTTTGAATGATATTTCTATCGTTAATAAATTTTCTGATGTATTCTTGAAGACTTCCTAGCCTACCCCTAGAGCGTGAAATCGAATTTTGTATTGACCCCAGTACAAAAACCCATTTCTTAAACCCTCAAAAAAAAATTCTTTACTTAAAACGAACGCATCATGCGCCAAAGACGTTGGCTCGAGCTGTTGAAGATTACGATCGTACCATTCAATATCATCGTGGAAGAGCGAACGTGGTAGCTGACGCATTGAATAGAAGATCGTATGCATTTACGAGTGCGATGTTGTTAACACAAAGACTCATTTCGTATAACTTACAAATGATGAAGATAGAGTTAAAGACTCTAGGGACCCACGTGAAGATAACGAATATACGAGTAGAATCGACTTTAATCGATAAAGTTAAAGCTGCTCAAGCTACATACTCAGAGCTGATGAATGAAGAAGGTTCAAGAGGGTGATTATTCTAGAAGCAAGAATTGACGAAGAGAGGAAATCACAACCCTCGATTTAATTGGCCTATTTGAAATCCTTGATCGAGTAGGAACTGTGGCCTATAGACTCGTTTTACCGCCAAGTATGTTGTGTGTTCATACCATTTTTAACGTATCGATGTTACGTAAATATGTGGACAACCCGAACCACATTATTGAGTTAGAACTGGACGTGATAGCGGATAATTTAACGTATGAAGATGTACCTGTTAAAATCCTGGAATATATTTTACGCTTAAAGGTTATACCTCAAGAGTTAGAATACGACGAAGTATCCTCATCTGTTTGGCATATCAAGTACGTACGTAAATTTCGAGGGCGAAATTTCATAAGGAGGGGAGATTGTGAGACCCTAGATTTTATGAATAAATATTTATTTTTTTCGAAATATTTTTTTTAATATTATGGTATGGATTTGATATATTGTTATAGTTGTGGGTAGTATTTAAAAATTTTGCAAAGTATGCAAGTTGTTATATAATATTCGTTTGGCCGGGAATATTCTTTTTGTCGAGGAATATTAGATGCACTCAAGATAATCATTAGTGGACCCCACAAACGAAGTATCATTATCGTAGTTAGAAAACGACAAAAATATTTTATGAAAATAAAGGCGAAAGTTTCACCGTTAATATTGTTGAACTACTCGGTAGTAAAGGTACAGTAATACGCGTGGTTGCGTAGTAGCACACAGTATTGATTATTGATGCCTACGTGAGAAGTCACTCAGTTATATTCAATTATTGCTACAGTAATTGCTACATCGTATCTCTCATATTATTGATTCAATTATTATCACAGTATCATCTGCATAAAATGTTATTTTATTAAATCAATAATTGAGATGACAAAGTTATTTATAATATAAATTGCAATATTTACAATGTCTAGAAGTTCTGTCAAGGAGAGGTTTGGTCACCTAATTGCGCGCCAATAGGGAGAAATCCTTATTGGAAAGCCCACTCTTTCCTGGGAACGACCTGGTTGATAAATATTGTGAGTTATAATATTAATGATGAATGTTGTTCAGAGTTGAATTTGGAGACGCGAACGTGATATTTGAGTCCGGAACGTCAAAATTAGTAAAAATAGTCTATAAACACAAAATTTTCCGGAATTCACTATTTGGTCAAAAAGTCAACAGTTAACTTTTTCGAAAAAAGTCAAACTTCGAAATTTCAAAATTTATATTTTTGATAAAAATAGTTTAATTATGTTGGAATTGTTTGTGTTAGTGAAAATCTACATTTATTTCGATAATAATTGATGTTTGGAGGTTATATTGACCAATTGGGTATTTAACCGGATAAATGAGCAATTGATTACTATTATTTCACATGATTATAACTATTTGTTCACATGTGTGTACTATTGATTCACATTCTTGTTACTATTAAGGGAGTTGGTGCAAGATTAATAATACTTGCATGACTAAGTTAAAAATGGAGGTATAGATGGAGGTACTATACTGTAATTCGTATTTTCACATATCTAGAACTATGATTCACATGATTTACTATTGAATCACATTATTTACTATTAGGGGAGTTGGTGAAAGATTGATAATACTTGCAGGACTAAATTAAAAAGGAAAAAAAAGTTGGAGGTATTGTACTATAATTTTTCGAGCCCCAAAACGTGCAATTATCGAAACTATATTTTTCTATAAATAGAAGCTCATTCTTCTTCATTTCTCACCAAATCACTAAAGCTATAGAGCAATTATTATAGAGAGAAATTGTAGAGAAAAAATCTATAGAAGAAGAGAAGCTTGCTACCTCACTACTCCTTTATCCAGTTTCTTTCAAAGGTAAGGGATATTATTCTTTTGTATTCATGAAGAGAACTTCTGTTATTCCATTTCTTATTATTTTGTTGGAATAACTCAGATACGCTGCAAGAACTACCTATAATTGGTGACATTCTTCTATTATTCTATAATTATTATTCTATTGGAATATCCTCATGCGTGTGTTTAACACCTAACTGGTTCCATCTTTTTATTATTATTACATTGGAATATCACATGCGTGTGTTTTTTACACCGGACTGGTTCCATCTTTGTTATTATACATTGGAATATCCATGCATGTGTTTTACACCGACTTCGGTTCCGCTCTTTATTATTCTCGGCTGGAATATCCTATCGTGTGTTTTTTACATCGGATCCGTTCCGCCTTTATTATTACATTTGGAACATCCTATCGGTATGAATTTCACCGACTGGTTCCGTTATTATTATTCCGCATTGGAATAACTCCGCCTGTCTTACATCTGCAATGCATGGTGATTTTTTTTGTTATTCCATTCTTTATTATACTCGGTTTGTTAAAGTTTTGACTTCTATACTCCATGAAATTAGTGTAATATCCTTGATATTTGAGCTTCATCCAGTATATTTTCATGGAAATATTCTTCTGAGTATTCTTGAATTTTACTCTACACAGGAGTATCATGTTGACAATTTGGACTTTATTGGTTCCTGGATAAATTAATTCTTGAACTTGTTTTATTGAATTCTTATATCATTGTCATCATCCTCATGTTTATATATTTTTTTTGAAAGTCATCTGTGGCCTGTTGTGCATAGATGGACTTGGTATGATTATGACCAGGGATTATTCAGTATAATCATGACCGTAATGTTACAAATGATGTGGTAAAAGTCCTCATTGGCCCGTAGTGCATTGATGGACAGTTGTTGGAATGATCATAACCATTGATGAATACACGAATGTCCTTGGCCCATAGTGCATGGATAATTTGTTGTCGTGATACTAAAGAATATCCTTAGTCGTAGTGCAGGGGTGATTCGATGATGTGGATTATTTATTAAGCTGAGTCCCAGCGATAAAAGTGATGAAAAACCTTTTAAATCATAAAAGATAGTAGATTTTATTCTCTACTTGACTCTTTTAATGGGTTTCTTGTTCCGCTGTAGTTAAACTTGATGTCTATTGTATTTTATCAGTTTAATATTGTTGAAGGCTAATGATATTTTATCCTGCATTATCTTAGTCATAATATTTCTTACTAGGCTAGTTGAGCTCACCATTTCTTTCATTGTTCTCTTCAGGAAATGAGAATATAGTTGGGACGAGTCGGGGAACGGAGTGATGGACCAGATGATAGTAATAGTAGTCCTCATTATTCTGTTAAATAGTGTGATAATAAATGTAATGAGGACTAAATTTGAGTTTGTATACAGTCTATGAGGACTCCATTGAGAGTGGATATTGTCTAGAAGGCAATATTCTTGATTAAACTCTCAGTTTATGTTTTGTTCTATTGTACACGACAGTTGTATAATTAAGTTGTATTTGATTTATGTATCATGTATTTGGCGACTCAAAATGGGTCATGAATACCTAATTTTGGGGGCGTCACACATTTATTTTCACACTATTTCACAGAATAGTGAGGACTACTAATACTATCATCTGGACCGTCACTCGCTTTCCCAGCTCTTTCCAGTTATATTCTCATTTCAAGAAGAAAAATGAAAGAAAGGGTGAGCTCAACTAGCTAGCCCAAGAAAAAATATTATGACTAAGATAATGCAGGATAAATTATCATTAGCCTTCAATAATGTTAAACGATAAAATACAATAGACATCAAGTTTAATCAAACAAGCAATCCATTAAAAGAGTCAAGTAGAAATAAAATCTACTAACTTTTATGATTTAAAAGGGTTTTTCACAACTTTTTTATCGGCGAGACTCAAATTTTAATAAATAATCCACATCATCCCCGCACTTTTCGACCAATGATATTCATTAGGGACACGACCACAAATTATCCATGCACTACGGGCCAAGGATATTCGTGTATTCATCAATGGTCATGATCATGCCAACAATTGTCCATCAATGCACTACGGGCCAATGAGGACTTTTACCACATCATTTGTAACATTACTACCATGATTACAATCGAATAATCTCTCGGTCATAATCATACCAAGTCCATCTATGCACTACAGGCCACAGATGACTTTCAACATAATATAAACATGAGGATGATGACAATGATATAAGAATTCAATAAAAACAAGTCTAAGAATTAATTTAACCAAGAACTAATAACGTCCAAATTGTCAACATGATACTTTTTTGTAGAGTAAAATTCAAGAATGCTCAGAAGAATATTTCCATGAAAAGAAACTGGATGAAGCACAAATATCAATGATATTACACAAATTTCATGGAGTATAGAAGTCAAAACTTTAACGAACTGAGTATAATAAAGAATGGAATAACAAAAGAAATTACCAGGCATGCGATAGACCACACAAGCAGGTTATTCCAACAGAATAATAAAGACGGAACCAAAGGTTCTATAAAATGCACGTGATGTGATATTCCAATAGAATAATAAAGATGGCACCGTGTCCTGTAAATCACAGCATGAGATGTTCCAAATGTAATAATAAAGAATGGTATAACGTAAGAATTTCACCATGTATGCGGTACTTGAATAAACAGTTATTCCAACATAATAATAAAGAATGGATTAACAGAAGTTCTCTTCATAAAGACGAAAGAAAGAAATAATACCCCTTACCTCGTAAGAAACCGGATACCGGAATAAAGGAGGTAGCAGCTTTTCTCTTCTATAAATTTTCTCTATAGCTTCTCTCTATAATTTTTCTCTATAATAATTGCTCTATAGCTTTAGTGAATTGGTGAGAAATGAAGGAAGAATGAGCTTCTATTTATAGAAAAATATAGTTTTGATAATTGCACGTTTTGGGGCTAGAGAAATTACAGTACAATACCTCCAACTTTTTCTTTATTTTTAATTTAGTCATGCAAGTATCATCAAACTTGCACCACCTCCCCTAATAATAAATAATGTGATTCAATAGTAAATCATGTGAATCAATAGTTCTAAACATGTAAAAATACGAATTACAGTATAGTACCTCCATCTATACCTCCATTTTTAACTTAGTCATGCAAGTATTATCAATCTTGCACCAACTCCCCTAAAAGTAACAAGAATGTGAATCAATAGTACACACATGTGAATAAATAGTTATAATCATGTGAGTTAATAGCAATTAATTGCTCATTTATCTGGTTAATTACCCGATTGGTCAATATAACCTCTAGACATCAATTATTATCAAAATAAATATCGATTTCTACTAACACTAATAATCTCAACACAATGGAACTATTTTTATCAACAATATAAATTTTGAAATTTTGAAGTTTGACTTTTTCCAAAAAAGTCAAATGTTGACTTTTTGACCAAAAAGTTGATCTCGAAAAATTTTGTGTTTATAGTCTACTTTTACTAATTTCATCGTTCCGGACTCAAATATCACGTCCGCGTCTCCAAATTCAACTCCGAACTCAACTTCAATTTTTAATAACATTCATCATTAATATTATAATTCACAATATTTTTTAACCAGGTCGTTCCCAAGAAAGAGGGGGCTTTCCAATAAGGATTTCTCCCTATTGGCGCGTAATTAGGTGACCAAACCTCTCCTTGGCAGAACTTCTAGACATTGTAAATATTGCAATTTAATAATTTGAATAACTTTGTCATCTCAATTATTGATTTAATAATATATCATAAAATGCAGGTGATACTGTGACAATAATCGAATCAATAATATGAGAGATATGATGCAACAATTACTATAACGATAATTGAGTATAACTGAGTGACTTCTCACGTAAGCATCAATAATCAATACCGTGTGCTACTATGCAACCACGCATATTACTGCACTTGTAAAATCCCAGATTTTATGAATAAAGATTTAAATTTCTCGAAATATTTTTTTTTATTATGGTGTGAATTTGAGATAATATTATAGTTGTGGGTAGTATTTATAAATTTTGCAAAGTATGCAAGTTGTCATATTATATTCGATTGGTCGAGAAATATTCTTTTTGTCAGGGAATATCCGTACAATGGTACAATCATTGGTGGACCCTAACCAAATTAATTATTGTCGATTGAGAAAATGACAAAAATATTTTATTGAAAATAACGGCGAAAGTTTTACCATTAATCTTGTTGAACTACTTTCGGTAGTAAAAGTACAATACGCTGTGGTCGTTGCGTAGTAGCACCAGATTGATGATTATTGATATTTATGTGAGAAGTCACTCGGTTTTGTTCAATTATTGCTACAATAGTTGTTGACATAGTATCTCACATTATTTGATTCAATTATTGTTGATTTATAAGTTTTGTTTTATTAGTATTATTAACGTAATAAAATGTAAATATCTTTTTATATAAAATGTAATACTTTTATAAAGTTATTCGTTTATTAGCTAATAGTAAAATCTTTTATATAAAATGTAAATACTTTTATAAAGTTATTCATTTTATTTGATAATAATTAGATTATATTATATTTTATTATGCATAGTGTTGCATAGTATTTTGCATAGTAAAATCTTTTTATAAAGTTTTTCGTTTTATTAGATTATAAATAGAATATATTTTATTTTATTTAAAAGATTTTGCTTTAAATATGGACCGTCGATTAAAAAGTAAATCGATCTGACCGCTTCATGAGTTAGTTACTATGCATTCCATTTTTCTATAAATAGAAGCTCATTCCTTCATTATTTTCTTATGAATTCACTGAACTCTAGAGAGAGAAAGTTATAGAGAGAAATAAGAAGAGAAGTCTGCTAACTTTCTTTTCCTATATCCAGTTTCTTTTACGGTAAGGGATATTATTTATTGTATCCGAAGAGAACTTCTGTTATTCCATTTCTTTATTATTCTGTTGGAATAACCTGTATAAGCGGACTACCCTATACTTAGTGACATTCTTTTATTCTTCTGTCTTTATTATTCTATTGGAACATCCTGTCTGTGTGTTTTACACCGGACTGTTCCGCCTTTTTATTATTCTGTTGGAATATCCTCATGCATGTGTTTTACACGGACTGGTTCCGCTCTTTATTATTCCGCCTTTATTATTACTCGTTGAAATATCTTGTTCATGTTTTACACATCGACCGGTTCCGCTTTTTATTATTCTCGTTGGAATATCTTTTCGTGTGTTTTACACCGACTCGGGTTCCATCTTTATTATTCCGCTTTTTATTATTCTTGTTGGAATATCACATGCGTGTGTTTTTATACCGGACTGGTTCCGCCTTTTATTATTCTATCTTTATTATTCTTCATTGAATAACTCGTTATCCATCGCCGCATGCATGCATGTGGTGATTTCTGTTGTTATTCCATTCTTTATTATTCTATTGGAATATCCTATCGGTGTGAATTTCACCTGACCTATTTCCGTTATTATTATTATGTTCGAATAACCTATCTATGCGAAGTACCGCATGCATGGTGATTTCTTTTGTTATTCCATTCTTTATTATACTCAGTTGATTAAAATTTTGACTTCTATACTCCATGAAATTAGTGGAATATCCTTGATATTTGCGCTTCATCCAGTATTTTTCATGGAAATATTCTTCTAAGCATTCTTGAATTTTACTCTACAAAGCAGTATCATGTTGATAATGTGGACGATATTAGTTCCTGAATAAATTAATTCTTGAACTTGTTTTATTGAATTCTTATATCATTGTCATCATCCTCATGTTTATATTTTGTTGAAAGTCATCTGTGGCCGGTAGTGCATAGATGGACTTGGTATGATTATGACCAGGGATTGTTTGGTATAATCATGACCGTAATGTTACAAATGATGTGGAAAAAGTCCTCATTGGCCCGTAGTGCATTGATGCACAGTTTTTGGTATGATTATGGCTATGGATTCTCTTCTGCCAAGGGAGCAAAGATGAATTATTTTATGGCATGATCGGACTGGTTGATGAAAACACGATTATCTTTGGCTCGTGAGTGCATGGATAATTCGTGGTCGTGATACTAAAGAATATCCTTGGCTCAGAAGTGCGGGATGATTCGATGATGTGGATTATTTATTGTCGAGTCTCAAATGATAAAAGTGATGAAAAACTTTTAAATCATAAAAGATAGTAGATTCTATTCTCTACTTGACTCTTTTAATGGATTGTTTGATCTGCTGCAGTTAAACTTGATGTCTATTGTATTTTATCAGTTTAACATTGTTGAAGACTAATGATAATTTATTCTGTATTATCTTAGTCATAATATTTCTTACTGGGCTAGTTGAGCTCACCCTTTCTTTCACTGTTCTCTTCAGGAAATGAGAACGTAGCTGGGACGAGTCGGGGAATGGAGTGATGGTCCGGATGATAGTATTAGCTAGTAGTCCTCACTATTCTGTTAAATAGTGTGACAATAAATGTAAAGAGGATTTATTCTGAGAGTGGATATTGTCTAGAAGACAATATTTGTATTTAAACTCACAGCGTATGTTTTGTCGTATTTTACACGACTGCTGTATTATTAGTTTGTATTTGAATTTTGTACCATGTTTTTGGCGACTCAAGATGGGTGATGTATACCTATTTTGGGGCGCGCACAATTGGTATCAAAGCTTAGGGATATGATCCTCGGCTAAGATGTGAGACAAGAACTAGGAAGGAGAGACGGGGAATTCTTTCATAAGTATGACCTACCTAAGTTTATTTGATATTTAATTGGTCACGTCGAGTATAGGATAATATGTGATATGATAATTAACCCTTGTTTTGTGGCGGTGTTTTGAAAATGGCATCCAAGAATGTTGAGAACATCAATGGAGCACAGGGAGACCGCTTGAGTCTCCACAGATCAATAATCGTGATAATGTGCATCGAGAGGCGATAATCATCCTGCAAACAACAACACTAACCAAATGACGAACGACTCAGACGCTTAGGAGCTTTTTAGAATTCATGCAACATCGGTAAGCGGCTCTCGCTCATAATGCGTAAAAAAATAATGGCAACCCACCACGGTCACCGCTAAGTAATTCAAGGAGCTGGGACCACCGGAGTTTTTGGGAAAGCCGTAACCACTTAAGGCGAGACGTGGTTAAAGCAAGATGACTAAGATATTTGATGTCTTGGGATGCTCCGAGGAGCAAAGGTTCCTTCACCACCTTTATGTTGCGTGAAGAGGCGACATCGGTGGAAATCAGAAACGTACTCCACTGACGCACTCAAGATGTCTTGGGAGAAGTTCCAAGAGTTTTACAATGACAAGTACTTTCCTGAAAGCATTCGTCACATGAAGGAGGTGGAATTTATCAAGTTGGAGTAAAACAACATGACCGTGTCGCAATACGAGGCTAAGTTTGCGGAGTTATCCCGGTTTTCATCCCATTTGGTCGATAATGAGGAGAGAATGACGCGAATGTTTCTACGAGGTTTGAAACCCAATATACGTCAATACCTCATTTCTCACAAACTTTGTTTGTATTCAGATATTGTGAATAGGGCTTAGTTATTGGAGCGCGATAATGAGTCAGCACAACCAAAAGGCAACGACCAACAACACGATAATAATCATACCGATGGTAACGATCATCAGAACAATGATAACCATCGTGGGGGAAATTATCATGCCAAGAATGGTAACCACTTTGATGGTAATCATGGCCACAACAATAAGAATGGACATTTCAAGAAGAGAAGGTTCAACAATGACGTGAAGACGTCGGCATCAGCACCCATTTCAAAGGAAGAAGAACGACCACCAGTCGTATGTTTCAAATACGGATAGGAGGGACACATCCGTCCAAACTGTACGTAGCAATCCAAAGTATGTTTTAATTGCAAAAGAGAAGGTCACCTAGCTCGATTTTGTCGTATGGTGAAGTCAAGTCTAGCTGGGATAGTGATGCCAAAGGATGTCCCAGACAAACCGAAGCCGGTAGTTTAAGAGAGAGCATTTTTTTTCTCGTAACGAGGAACTCCGAATAAAATTATCACGGTATGTTAGTCATAAGCGCTTGCGAAGTCTATACCGTGTTAGATATCGGTTCTACTCACTCTTTTATTTCACCTAGTTGTGTTCAATGTTTGAAGTTAACTCCGGAGAAGTTAGACTTTGATATATCTATTTAAACTCAGTTGGGAGAAACCTTCGTTACCTCCACTATTTATAAATCTTGTTCAAATTAACACTTCCACGTTATCTGTTGATCTTATCTCTTTGAAAATACTTGCCTTTGATGCGATTTTGGAAATGATTGGTTAACTACTCATCATGCTTTTTGTAAGGTTGTTAGCTTTCATACTCCTAACCAACCTGTTATGCGAATTCAAAGTAACCAAACCACTAAAGTCAATCATTGTCATATCAAGCCCTAAGTAAAGAGTCGATCCTTTCATTGTTGACTTTCTTGTGTGAAATGCACTAAAGCCAGACTTTTCGTAGGCGATGTCGTGAATGACGATGGCAAGTTGATAGGTATCAATGTGACGTGTTATCCAAGTCAAGGATGAGAGTCACAGTTTTGAATGATATTTCTATTGTTATTAAATTTCTTGACGTATTCTTGAAGACTTCTTAGCCTACCCTTAGAGTGTGAAATCGAATTTTGTATTGACCCCAGTACAAAACCCATTTCTTAAACCCTCAAATATTTCTTTACTTAAAAATGAACGTATCATGCGCCAAAGACGTTGACTCGAGCTGTTGAAGATTATGATCGTACCATTCAATATCATCGTGGAAGAGCAAACGTGGTAGCTGACGTATTGAGTAGAAGATCGTATGTGTTTACGAGTGCGATGTTGTTAACACAAAGACTCATTTCGTATAACTTACAAATGATGAAGATAGAGTTAAAGACTCTAGGGACCCACATGAAGATAACGAATATACGAGTAGAATCGACTTTAATCGATAAAGTTAAAGCCACTCAAGCTACACACCCGAAGCTGATGAAAGTAAAGAAGAAGAAGGTTTAAGAGGGCGTTATTCTAGAAGCAAGAATCGACGAAGAGAGGAAATCTCAACCCTCGATTTAATTATCCCATTTGAAATCCTCGATCGAGTAGGAACTGTGGCTTATAGACTCGCTTTACCGCCAAGTCTGTCGCGTGTTCATAATGTTTTTAACGTATCAATGTTACGTAAATATGTGGATGACCTGAACCACATTATTAATTTAGAACCGGACGAGATAGCGGATGATTTAACGTTTGAGGAAATACGTGTTAAAATCTTGGATAAGAAGAATCGTATTCAACACTCAAGGGTTATACCTCAAGAGTTAGAATCTAAAATGAAGTCAGGGTATCCTCACCTGTTCGGCATACCAGGTACATACGTAAATTTCGAGGGCAAAATTTCATAAAGAGGGGAGATTGTAAAATCCCAGATTTTATGAATAAAGATTTAAATTTCTCGAAATATTTTTTTTTTATTATGGTGTGAATTTGAGATAATATTATAGTTGTGGGTAGTATTTATAAATTTTGCAAAGTATGCAAGTTGTCATATTATATTCGATTGGTCGGGAAATATTCTTTTTGTCAGGGAATATCCGTACAACGGTACAATCATTGGTGGACCCCACAACTGAATTATTGTCGGATTGAGAAAATGACAAAAATATTTTATTAAAAATAACGGCGGAAGTTTTACCGTTAATACTGTTGAACTACTCTTGTAGTAAAAAGTACAAATGTCTACGCGTGGTTGCATAAGTAGCACACCAGTATTGATTATTGATATTTATGTGAGAAGTCACTCGCTTTTGTTCAATTATTGCTACAATAGTTTCTTTTAAGTATCTCACATTATTTGATTCAATTATTGTTGATTTATAAGTTTTGTTTTATTAGTATTATTAACGTAATAAAACGTAAATATTTTTTTATATAAAATGTAATACTTTTATAAAGTTATTCGCTTTTATTAGGCTAATAGTAAAATCTTTTTATATAAAAATGTAATACTTTTATAAAGTTATTCGTTTTATTTTATAATAATTAGATTATATTATATTTTATTATGCATAGTATTGCATAGTATTTTTTTATAAAAATCTTTTTATAAAGTTTTTCGCTTTATTAGATTATAAATAGAATATATTATATTTTATTTAAAAGATTTTGCTTTAAATATGGACCGTCGATTAAAGTAAATCAATGCTGACCGCTCATGAGTTAGTTATTACTATGCATTCTATTTTTCTATAAATAGAAGCTCATTCCTTCATTATTTTCTTACGAATTCACCGAACTCTGAGAGAGAAAGTTATAGAGAGAAATAAGAAGAGTATTCGCTAACTTTCTTTTCCTATATCCAGCTTTTTTTCTACTATGTAAGGGATATTATTTATTGTATCCAAGAAGAGAACTTTTGTTATTCCATTTCTTTATTATTCTCGTTGGAATAACTTTGATATAAGCGGACTACCCTATACTTGGTGATATTCTTTTATTATTCTGTCTTTTATTATTCTCGTTGAACATCATATCTATGTGTTTTACACCTGCACTGGTTCCGCGCTTTTATTATTCTCGCTGGAATATCCTCACATGTGTGTTTTTTCTCGACTTTTTTGTTCCGCTCTTTATTATTCCGCCTTTATTATTCTTTTGGAATATCACGCTCGTGTGTTTTACACCGAACTCGTTCGGTTCCATCTTTTATTATTCTATCTTTATTATTCTGTTGAATAACTCGCCTACATTTTTTAGTACCGCAATAACATGGTGATTTCGTTGATGTTATTCCATTCTTTATTATTCTGTTGGAATATCCTATCGGTGTGAATTTCACCCGACCGTTCCGTTATTATTATTCTCTGGAAATAACCTGCTTATGCATGCAAGTACCGCATGCATGGTGATTTCTTTTGTTATTCCATTCTTTATTATACTCAGTTGGTTAAAATTTTGACTTCTATACTCCACGAAATTAGTGGAATATCCTTGATATTTGTTCTTCATCCAGTATTTTTCATGAAAATATTCTTCTAAGCATTCTTGAATTTTACTCTACAAAGCAGTATCATGTTGACAATGTGGACGATATTAGTTCCTGAATAAATTAATTCTTGAACTTGTTTTATTGAATTCTTATATCATTGTCATCATCCTCATGTTTATATTTTGTTGAAAGTCATCTGTGGCCTGTAGTGCATAGATGGACTTGGTATGATTATGACCAGGGATTGTTCAGTATAATCATGATCGTAATATTACAAATGATGTGAAAAAAGTCCTCATTGTCCCGTAGTGCATTGATGGACGATTTTTGGTATGATTATGGCTATGGATTCTCTTCGGCCAAGGGAGCAAAGATGAATTATTTTATGGCATGATCAGGACCGTTGATGAAAACACGATTATCTTTGGCCCGTAGTGCATGGATAATTCGTGATCGTGATACTAAAGAATATCCTTGGCCTGTAGTGCAGGGATAATTCGATGATGTGGATTATTTATTGTCGAGTCTCAAATGATAAAAGTGATGAAAAACTTTTAAATCATAAAAGATAGTAGATTTTATTCTCTACTTGACTCTTTTAATGGATTGCTTGATCCGGCCGCAGCTTAAACTTGATGTCTATTGTATTTTATCGCTTTAACATTGTTGAAGACTAATGATAATTTATTCTCGTATTATCTTAGTCATAATATTTCTTCTTGGGCTAGTTGAGCTCACCTTTCTTTTCACCGTTTCTCTTGAAAATGAGAACGAGTCGGACGAGTCGGGGAATGGAGTGATGGTCCTGGATGATAGTATTAGCTAGTAGTCCTCACTATTCTCGTTAAATAAATAGTGTGACAATAAATGTAAAGAGGACTTTTTCGAGAGTGGATATTGCTAGAAGACAATATTTGTATTTAAACTCACAACAGTATGTTTTGTCATATTTTACACGCATCGTCAGATTATTAGTTTGTATTTGAATTTTGTACCATGTTTTTGGCGACTCAAGATGGGTGATGTATACCTATTTTGGGGGCATCACATCACTTTTACTACCGAGTATTTCAATAGTATTAACGGTAAAACTTCCGTCGTTATTTTCATAAAAATATTTTTGTCGTTTTCTCAATCCAACAATAATTTTGTTGTGGGGTCCACCAATGATTGCGCCATTGTACGAATATTCCCTATTAAAACGAATATTCCCCGACCAATCAAATATTATAAAATAACTTGCGTACTTTGACAAATTTGTAAATACTACCCACAACTATAACATTATATCAAATTCATTCTACAATATTCAAAAATGATATTTATAGAAAAATCATCTTTATTAAAAAGTTGGGGTCTTACATACGGGCCAAGGATATTCATTAAATCATCAATGGTCATGACTATACCGAATAATCCCTGGTCATAATCATACCAAAAATTGTCCATCAATGCACTACCGGCCAATGAGGACTTTTACCACATCATTCGTTGCATTACGGTCATGATTATACCGAATAATCCCTGGTCATAATCATACCAAGTCCATCCATGCACGTAAGCCAAAGATGACTTTTATCACAATATAAGCATGAGGATGATGACAATGATATAAGCATTAATCAAACGAAAATAAGGATAAATATTAAAGACTTTAAATTTATCCAAATGTTATCAATCACATAATAAACTCATAATCTAATATTATTAATATTATAATAATATTTTAATCACTTCTTAAACTTATAAACAATTTATTTCAATTGTTTACACTTTACCAAATAATGCATTTAATCATTCAAAAATGCCATACTCATAAGATTTTATCACCAATGATCAAATCACTCATCAAAAATCTGCATATACCTTATACAGGATTTTCAAGCCCTAAAATCCTATTTACCAATTCTTCAACTTCACATAACATATTTAACTCATATGTTTGTAACTAAACCATTTTCATGAAAAATTACCAAATCAACTTATTATTTTTCTATCCTTTGTCCAAACATATATACATATATTTCATACACAACAAGTATTTTTTTTATAATTTTTCAACTCCCTTAAGTATTTTTCAAAAATCAATTTCTAATTAATTCCTTAAGAAATTAGCTACCTCAAGTTGAACTCCAGAAATTCCCAAATCTTGGCAGGATCTTACACATGTTAACGTGTGTAAGACCCCAAATTTTTTTTTAATAAAATGAAATTTCCTCTATTTATTATTTTAAAATAGTAAGGGTTGATTTGATTAATGTGGTTAGTTATGGGTAAAATGCGTAAATTTTATAAAATAAGCAAGTGGTTATAAAATATTCATTATTGTCGGGGAATATTCGATTGGTTGTGAAATATTCTTGTTGTTGGGGAATATTCGATGATTGCATTTGAATTTGTGTGGCCCCATAACCTGAAAAGCGATTGGATAAAGAAAACAGCAAGTATAAGTTGTTTATAAATAACAACAGTAGTTATTACTGATTATCTTGTTGAAATACTCGAAGGTTAAAACACGGAAGATTGCCGATATTGCACCAATTATTGATTCTTACGTAAGAAGGCACTACTCAATAATTGTTACGATAATTATTGCTCAATATTTTATTTTATTGATTCAATAATTGCTACGTTGATATTTTATGTTATTGTTATTTCAATAATTGTCACTACACAGTATTTTTCATTATCGGAGCAATAATTTATATTATCTGAATAATATTATTAGATAATATTATTAGCAATGTCTAGAAATTTCTGTCTAAGGAGAGGTTATTTAATTACGCGCCAGTAAGGAGAAATCCTTACCGGAAGGCCCCCTCTTTCCTGGGAACTGCCTAGTTATCAGTAATGTGATTCTGTAATATTATTTGTGAATAATAAATTATTGATTTTTTATGATGAGAAAAATATTCATTTTATGTGGATATAGATGGAGAAAAATTTTTATGTGACAATTGTTGAAAATTGATATTTTATCTTTTCGATAAAATAATTTATTATTATATTTTAATGGTGATATTTTACAATGAATGTGGGATATATGAATAAATGAGGAGGAAGAGTATTTTTGTGGCATTAAATGTTTAGCACATGTTTTGTGTTTTGGTGGACACAATTTTTGACTGAAATTTGATTATAGCCTGTAAAATCTTCCGTATGTAGATTTCGGTCAATCTTTATTTGGAATTTGGAAAAACTTTCTTCTGCAAAGTTGTAGAGAATGGAATTTCCTATGGAAAAGACATGAGGTTTGAATTTTTCTGATAAAGGGTTATTTATTATGAATTATTGAAGCTCCGGATTATCGAGTCTGAATTGATTTTGTTACAAAAATTGTTTAAAACATGTTTTTCATTTTTGGTGCATTTGTGTGGAAAATGTGTTTTTGATGTGGTGGGCTAAGGAAAATTTGGTTATAAATATATTATTATATTCAATTTTCTATTTTGGTGTTCTAAGCATTTTCCTATAAATAGGGTGCTTAGGTTAGAATTGAAAATCACACCAGAAACTGAAGTTTTCTCTCTACTTCTCTCTCTATATTATCGAGCGTATTCTTGTGAATATTTTGATACTTTGATTATTGCTATACGGTGCAAGTTCTCTTCAGCACTATATCCAATATTACAGTCAGAAGTACTGTCTTTCCGAGGTAAGGGATATTATTTTTTTTAAAATGATATTATTTCTTCTAATATCATTATGCCGGAATATTGGTAAGATTTTTCTTGTGAAATTTTGATCTTTTTATGTTAGAGTTACTATTCATGAGTTATTATTCATGAGTTACTATTCACGAGTTACTATTCACGAGTTACTATTCACGAGTTATTATTCACGAGTACTATTCACGAAGCATGATGATTTTTCTTGTGAAAGTTCTATCTTTTAGTGTCGGAGTTACTATTCACGTATACAGTACTATTCACGTATATGGCATTATTCACAAATACGACACTATTCACAGAAAAATTAAATTTTCTTTTATGTGTCCAAGATTATCTATTATGGATACTAGCTTTGATTGTATCCATGTTTTGATCATTCTTGAATTTTACTTCACTATGATTATTTATGAAGTATTTTTGAACTCGGTTTGGTTAAAGTACGAATCCTTAATATTTGTTCTTTTGTTTCACTGGATTCGTTTTCTTTAAAACATTTTTCATCATCCTCAGTCCTAAATGATGACATTACTGAATATATTTGGCCTGTAGTGCAAAGATGGTTGATTTTCTTATGAATATCTTTGGCCCGTAGTGCAAAGATGAACAGGTGTTGAGATGAACATGACCAATTGATGAATATCTTTGGCCCGTAGTGTAAAGATGAACATGTGTAGAGATGAACATGACCGACTGATGAATATCTTTGGCCTGTAGTGCAAAGATGAATATTTGATTCAAGATGAATATTGATTTATGTTACAGGGATAAAATATTGATGATGGACTTTTAAATTCATAGATGTTAGTAGATTTCATTCTCTACTTAACTCTTCTAATGAATTGTTGTTTCCGCTGCAGTTGTTGATCTAAAACTTGTTGTCCGTTTGTATTCTTTTGGATTTTTCTCTGTTGAAGACTAACGATAATTTGTTGTACATTATCTTAGTCATAATATTCTTTACTGGGCTAGTTGAGCTCACCCTTTTCCTTTTTGTTCCATTTTTTCTTCTCAGGAGGCGAGAATATAACGAGAACTAGTCGGGGTGTGGAGTGATGGTTTAAGACAGTGGTTTTAGTAGTCCTCACTATTTTGTAAAATAGTGTATCAATAATTATAATGAGGACTTTATCTGGGTATGAATATTGTCTAGATGACAATATTTGTATTTAAACTCACAGTGTATGTGTTGTCGTATTTTGTACGACAATTGTAATAATGAAGTTATAGTTATTTCTGTACCATGTTATTGACGACTCAAAATGGGTGATGTATACCTATTTCGGGGGGCGTCACAGTTGGTATCAGAGCTTAGGGATATGATCTCTGGCGGAGATCGGGAATAGAACTAGGAGGGAGAGACGAGTAAATCCTTCACTAGTGTGTCCTACCTAAGCTTATTTGTTGGTTGGTCAAGATATAGGATATTATGTGATATGTTGATTTCTTTAATTAACCCTTGTTTTATGGCGATGATTTGAGAATGTCGATCGAGAATGTTAACAAGGAGTAAATGAGACCGTGGAGACGCCTTTGTACTTTCACCAATGAGGAGAACGTGCAACAGTGGCAATGTTCCTCCTTTGAACAACACCACTTCTTGCGAGATGATGAACGACGAATATTTAGAAGCTTTTGCGGTTCATGCAAAACCGCATTTAGGAGACTCGTGTTCAAAATACAATTGGAAATGATAACAATGCACGGTTTGTCCACAACCAAGCGCTTCAAAGAGTTGGGACCACCGCACTGCAGGGAAAGCCGGATCCGATTAAAGGCGAGACGTGAGTCAAACAAATTACCAAGATATTCGATGTCTTGGGATGCAAGGAAGAACATAATGTTCCATTCGCCACCTTTATGTTCCGTAATGAGGCGACATCTTGGTGGGAATCGTGAAGCGTACCCATCCAAATTTGCATTCAAAGATGTCATAGGAGACGTTTGAAATCGTTCAATGACAAGTACTTTCCTCGAAAGTATTCGGCGTATGAAGGAAGTGGAGTTCATTAGATCGGAATAAAATAACATGACGGTGTCCCAGTACGAGGCAAAGTTTGTAGAGTTATCCAGGTTTGCACCTCCTTTGGTGGAGAATGAGGAACGATGTCGCGGATGTTTTTGAGAGGTTTGAAACCCGGCATCGTCAATATCTCATTTCTCATAAATTTTCTCTCTATTCGATGATGTTGTCAATGGGGCTCAATTGTTAGAAGCGAGATAAAGAGTACGTTCAACCGGGGACCATAACCGAGGATCATACCAAGATAACAATCGTCGAATAACGATAACCAAAGAGAGAAAGAAAAAGACTATTACAAATATGGTAACCACTCGGTGGTAATCATGGCCATGAAAATAGAAGAAGCGAGTCGGGGAGGTTTTAAAAGAGGAGATTCAACAACGACCATGTGAAGACGTCAAAGACCAAAGAAGAATCGGTTCCAAGGGAGGAGAACGACCACCGGTCATATGCTATAAGTCTTTGAAAAGAAAGACATATCAGTCCAAACTGACCACAACAGTTCAAGGTATGTTATAATTGTGAAAAGGAAGGACATATCGCTCGAGATTGTACGATAGCGAAACCAAGTTCAGGGGGGATGGTGACTCAAAAGGCTGTCGCAGAAAAGTCAAAGTCAACGGTTCCTGGAAGAGCGTTTGTTGTGACTGGTCAAAATGCGAGGAACCCAAATGAGGTGATCACGGGTAAGCTAATCATAAATTCTTGCGAAGTTTATACCTTATTAGATACCGGTTCTACCCATTCTTTTTCTCTCTTTGCTTGCGCTCAATGTTTAAACTTGACTCCGGAGAAATTAGACTTTGACCTATCTGTGAAAACTCCGTTAGGAGAAACTTTCGTTACATCCACTGTTTATAAATCTTGTTTGATCCAAGTTGGCACCATCACATTACCTGTTGACCTTATCTCTTTAAAGATACTTGCTTTTGATATGATTTTAAGGATTGATTGGTTAACTACTCATCATGCCAAATTGATTGCTTTCGTAAGGTTGTTAGTTTTCATATTCCTAAGCAACCTGTTATTCGAATTCAAGCAACCAAACCATTGAAGTCAAACTCTTTAATATCAAGCTATAAAGCCATTCGTTTATTGAAAAACGGATGTCAAGTTTTCTTAGCCATGTCATGGACTTGAACAAAAATACGTCAGATTTGAATGATATTTCTGTTGTTAGTAAATTTCCTGGCGTATTTCCTGAAGAATTCCCTGGCTTACTCCCAAAGCGTGATATTGAATTTTGTATCGACTTTGAACCCGGTACAAAACCCATTTCTAAAATCTCATATCGAATGGCTCCTATTGAACTTCAGGAGTTAAAAACCCAACTATAGAAGTTGGTATCCGAGCCTCTATCTAGTGACTTCTTTTGTGGAATGCACTGAAGCCAGACTCTCCGTAGGGGATGCCATATTCGTGCGATAATTAACTGATAGGTGCCATTGTGACGTGCTATCTAAGATTGGGATATGAGTCACAGTTGAGAGCAACCTAAGTCAGTAATCGAAATACGTAGCTTTCTAGACTTAGTTGGTTACTATCGGAGATTCGTGGAAGGATTTCTCGAATCACTACTCCATTAACTCAGCTGACTCGTAGAGATACAAATTCAAATGGAGCAAGAAATGTGGAAGAGCTTCAAAGAACTCAAGAGGAGACTCATTTTGGCACATGTTCCGACCATACCATCCACAAAAAGTGAACGTGGTAGCTGACGTGTTGAGTAAAAGATCGTAAACGAGTACGAGTGTGATATTGTCAAAGACCCATTTCATATAACTTACAAATGATAGAGATAGAGTTAAAGACTCTAGGGACCCACGTGATGATATACGAGTAGAACCGACTTTAATCGATAAAGTTAAAACCGCTCAAGCTACACACCGGAGCTGATGAATATAAAGAAGAAGGTGCAAGAAGGCGTTATTCTAGAAGTAAGATTTGATGAAGAGAGGAAAGCTCAAACCTTTGATTTATTGATCTATTTGAAATCCTCGATCGAATAGGAACTGTGGCCTATAGACTCGTTTTACCGCCAAGTATGTCGCGTGTTCATAACGTTTTTTTTCATGTATCGATATTACGTAAATATGTGGACGACTCGAACCACCCTATTGAGTTAGAACCGGACGAGATAGCCAAAACTTAACGTACGAGGAGGTACCTGTCAAGATCTTGGATAGGAAGGAGCATGTCCTACGCACAAAGGTCATACCACAAGTTAAGGTTTTGTGGAGGAACCATGTTATTGAAGAAATGAACTGGGAGTTGGAAACGGAAATGAAAGCGAGGTATTCTCACCTTTTCGAAACACCAGGTACGTACGTCAATTTCGATGATGAAATTTTATAAGGAGAGGAGATTGTAAGACCCCAAATTATTTTTTTAATAAAATGAAATTTCCTCTATTTATTATTTTGAAACAGTAAGGGTTGATTTGATTAATGTGGTTAGTTATGGGTAAAATACGCAAATTTTACAAAATAAGCAAGTGGTTATAAAATATTCATTATTGTCGAGGAATATTCGGTTGGTTGTGAAATATTCTTCATTGTCGGGAATATTCGTGCAGCACGATTGCCTTGTGGGACCCCATAACTAAAAAGCGATTGGATAAAGAAAACGACAAGTATAAGTTGTTTATAAATAACTACAGTAGTTGTTATCGTTATCTTGTTGAAATACTCGATTGGTTAAAACACACGATAGCACTGCGGTATTGCACCAATTATTGATTCTTACGTAAGAAGGCACTACTCAATAATTGTTACGATAATTCTTGCTCAATAATTTATTTTATTGATTCAATAATTGCTACGTTGATATTTTTTGTTATTGTTGTTTCAATAATTGCCACTACACAGTATTTTCCATTATCGGAGCAATAATTCATATTATCTAAATAATATTATTAGATAATATTATTGGCAATGTCTAAAAAGTTCTATCTAAGGAGAGGTTATTTAATTTAATTGCGCGCATGAAGGAGAAAATCCTTACCTAAGGCCCCTCTTTCCTGTGAACCTGCCTCGTTTGTCGAAGAATGTGATTCTGTAATATTATTTGTGAATAATTAATTATTGATTTTTAATGATGAGGAAAATATTCATTTTATGTGGATATATATGAAGAAAATTTTTGATGTGACAATTGTTGAAAATTGATATTTTATCTTTTCTGATAAAATAATTTATTATTATATTTTAATGATGATATTTTACAATAAATGTGGGATATATGAATAAATGAGGAGGAAGAGTATTTTTGCAGCATTAAATGTTTAATACATGTTTTGTGTGTTGGTGGACACAATTTTTTGACCTGAATTTTGATTATAGCACGCAAAAAATCGTCTCAGATATGGATTTCTCGATTTTTATTTGGAATTTGGAAAAATTTTCTTCTGCAAAGTTGTAGAGAATGGAATTTCCTATGGAAAGGACATGAGGTTTGAATTTTTCTGATAAAAGGGCTATTTATTATGAATTATTGAAGTTCCGAATTATTGAGTCTGAATTAATTTTGTTACAAAAATTGTTTAAAACATGTTTTTCATTTTTGGTGCATTTGTGTGAAAAATGTGTTTTTGATGTGGTGGGCTAAGGAAAATTTGGTTATAAATATATTATTATATTCAATTTTTTATTCTGGTGTTCTAAGCATTTTCCTATAAATAGGGTGCTTAGGTTAGAATTGAAAATCACACCAGAAACTGAAGTTTTCTCTCTACTTCTCTCTATATTATCGAGAAATTCAGAAGCGCAGGAGTATTTTGATACTTTGATTCTTATGAGTATTTTGATACTTTGAGTGTTCTTATCGATCTGAAGTTCCTTGACACTATATCCGATTTCCAAAGTTAAATTCACGGTTAAATCTTATTATGACTAAAGATAAATAAATTATCTTTTCAAGAGGTAAAGGATATTATTTTTTAAAAAATAATATTATTTCTTCTAATATCATTATCTTTTATCCTCGTAATATTAGTAAGATTTTTTTTCCTCATGAAATTTTCATCATCTTTTTATGTCATGGTTAGTTACTATTCACGATCTTTCTTATTCACGAGTTTCAACTTCTTTATTTATGAGTTACTTTGCATTCACGAGTTACTATTCACGAGTTACTATTTATGAGTTATTCAATTATTCACGGTCACGATCATACCACTTCATTCATCGCCAAGCATGATGATTTTCTTGTGAAAGTTCTATCTTTTAGTGTAAGATTACTTATTCAATAAGTATATAGTACTATTCACGTATATAAAGCATTATTCACAAATCAAATATTATAACACTATTCACAAAAAAATTAAATTTTCTTTTATGTGTCCAAGATTATCTATTATGGATACTAGCTTTGATTGTATCCATAGTTTGATCATTCTTGAATTTTACTTCACTATGATTATTTATGAAGTAAAATCATTTTTTTATCATAAATTGTACTTTTATCCAAAATTTGGTTAAAAGATGTACTCCCACGAATCCTTAATATTTGTTATTTTGTTTCTTTACTATACATCCAAAATCACCATTTTTGGATTCGTTTTTTTTCTTTAAAATATTTTTTATCATCCTCGGTCCTAAATGATGACATTAGGAAACTGAATATATTTGGCACAAAATACACTCAATGCAAAGATGGTTGATTTTCTTATGAATATCTTTGGCCGTAGTGAAAAGATGAAATAAAATGTTGAGATGAACATGACCAATTGATGAATATCTTTGGCCCGTAGTGTAAAGATGAAAATTACAACGATGTGTTGAGATGAACACGAATATATCGTAAAAATACGATGATGAATATCTTTGGCTTAGGTAGACCAAACCCTCTCCTCGATGTAACTTTCTAGACATTGCCAATAATGTTATCTAATAATATTATTGAAATAGTGCAAAGATGAATATTTGATTCAAGATTAATATTGATTTATGTTACTGGGGGATAAAATATTGATGATGGACTTTTAAATTCATAGATGTTAATAGATTTCTTTCTCTACTTAACTCTTCTAATGAATTATTGTTTCATTGCTTAATCATATCATTGTTGATCTAAAACTTGTTGTCCATTGTATTCTATTAGATTTTTTCTCTCTTCAAAACAAAGAAGACTAACGATAATTTGTTGTACATTATCTTAGTCATAATATTCTTCTTGTGAAGTTTGGCTAGTTTGAGCTCACCCTTTTCCTTTTTTTGTTCCATTTTTTCTTCTCGTGAGGCGAGAATATAACGAGAACTAGTCGGGGTGTGGAGTGATGGTTCAAGACAATACAACAAGTTACATATGTATGTGATGGTTTTTAGTAGTCCTCACTATTTTGTAAAATAGTGTATCAATAATTAATAATGAGGACTTTATCAACTGGTATGGATATTGTCTAGATGACAATATTTGTATTTAAACTCACGCAGTATGTGTTGTTGTTCATCATTTTGTACTCTGATTGTAATAATGAAGTTGTAGTTGTTTACATGTACCATGTTATTGACGACTCAAAAAATCAAAGATGGGTGATGTATACCTATTTTGGGGGCGTCTAACGTGAGCTTTCAATTTAAATTTCATGGTCATCTTAGTTATAGAACTCTTGGCGGGATTATAGCGTTTTTATAGAATCATCGAAAAAAACCTAAATATTGAAATAGTCATAACTTGCTCATTTTAAGTCAGAATGAGCTCATTTTTGGACAGGAGATGCTTTATAGCATATATTTCCATGTCGTCCCAAAAGGCCAGAATTTATTTTACAAACTAAGTGGCCGAAAAATGCCCTTTTAAATTTTTGGGCAATAGCTTTTTGGTACTTTGCAGTTTTTGACTCATTTGCTAAAATCAATCCACACGAAAATCTACAATACCTTTTCCAGTGATTCCACTTGGATAAGTTAGAAAACTCATAGATCTAACTCCTAGAACTTGACCACACTCAAAAATTAGAAATATAATAGGAGATATGGTCAATTGAATTTCATGTTCTATTTTCACAAAAATTTGATTTTCAACTCTTTGTGATTTCTAAGAAACTTTCATGTTTTGACATAATAACCAACATAACTCATCATAACACTTATTAATACTTCATATACCCATGATTTTAATCAGTCCAATGCTTTTATTATGACTTCCATCATAATCAACAGTCCAATGCTTATATTATGACTTTCATCATAATCCACGTAAACAAATCATTTCCATAATTTAATAAGGAATGAATACGAAGGATCATTCACCATGCATGTGGTAATCCACATAGACAGGTTATTCCAACAGAGTAATAAAGAATGGAATAACAAAAGGATTCACCATGCCTGCGATAGATCGCCATGCATGGTTATTCCCAATGAATAATAAAGAATGGAACTGTGTCATGGATATTAACGCACGCGAAATAATAAAGAACAAAACCAGTCGGTGTAAATTTGCACCAATGAGGATATTCCAAATGTATAATAAAGAATGGAATAACAATGTAAATCACCATGCATGCGATAGGCAAATCGTAGGCGAGTTATTCCAACAAAATAATAATTAATGGAACCCGGTCAAGCGTAATACGCACCGGCAGAATATTCCAATGAATGAAAAGAATGGAATAACGTAAGAATTTCACCATGTATGCGGTACTTCACATGAGACAAGTTATTCCAACATAATAATAAAGAATGGAATAACAATTTCTCTTCATGAATCTGAAAGAAATAATACCCTTACCTTAAGAAGAAATATTAGAAAAGTGAGGTAGCAGACTTCTCTTTTCTTTTCTCTCTATAATTTCTCTCTCTAGAGTTTCAGTGAATTCATAAGAAATAATGAAGGAATAAGCTTATATTTATAGGAGAATGGACCTAATAATAACTAATTCATAAATGGTCCAGATTGATTTACTTTTAAACGGACGACTAATCATACCGATTCACTATTAAAACTTTAAACCATTAAATTGATTTACTTTAAACCAAACCAATCCATCCATATTGATTTACTATTAAAACTTTAAACCAACGATCCATATTGATTTACTATTATAATTTCAACCAACGGTCTGAAAAATTAGCACATCTCCTCATGGAATAATATTATACCAAAAAATGATTTGGACCGAAAAAAAATATATTTTTCAGGTGAATAGTACCCTGTGAATAGTACTTCAAAAATTGTACCCCGTGAATAGTACCCCGACACGAAAAAGTGTCCCAAATACCCGAGTGAACAATACTAGAGTGAATAGTAATCGGGTGAATAATAACTCGTGAATAGTACTCCGACACAAAAAGTGTCCCAAATACCCGAGTGAATAATACTAGAGTGAATAGTAATCGGGTGAATAGTAACTCGTGAATAGTACTCCGACACGAAAAGTGCCCCAAATACCCGATTGGTCAATATAACCTACAGACATTAATTATTATCGAAATAAATGCCGATTTCCACTAACACTAATAATTCTCACACAATGGAACTATCAATTTCATCTTTAATCAACACGAACTTATTCATCATTAATATTATAACTCACAATATTTAACAACCAGGTCGTTCCCATGAAAGAGACGGCTTTTCGATAAGGATTTCTCCTTATTGGCGCGCAATTAGGTGATCAAACCTCTCATTGACAGAACTTCTAGACATTGTCAATATTGCAAATAATAATATGAATAACTTTGCCGTCTCAATTATTGATTTAATAATATAACATATTATGCAGATGATACTATGACAATAATCGAATCAATAATATGAGAGATATGATGCATCAATTACTGTTAGCAATAATTGAGTATAACTGAGTGACTTCTCAAGTAAGCATCAATAATCAATACCGTGTGCTACTATGCAACCACACGTATTACTGTACTTTTACTACCGGGTAGTTCAACAGTTTTAACGGTAACACTTCCGTCGTTATTTTTATAAAAAGATAATTCTGTCATTTTCTAACTACAACAATACTTCCATTGTGGGGTCCACCAATGATTGTACCGTCATACGAATATTCCCCGACCAATCGAATATTATATAACCACTTGCTTACTTTGCAAATTTTGTAAATATTACCCACAACTATAACATTATATCAAATTCACGCCATAATATTCAAAAAAATATTTTGAGAAATTTAAATCTTTATTCATAAAATTTGGGGTCTCACAGTAGGGCTATGGTGAAATTATTTTTGACTATGGTGATGGTAAATTGTTGCTATAGCCCAAAATAGCTATGACGATGGGTGAAACCGTCGCTATAACCCAAAAAATCGTCAAATTATAGCTCATCACAGTACATACATTTTCCCATATATATATATATATATATATATACGGGTTATATATATATACAATGGTATGTTATACAGATCGGTTATGATGACGATGCAGACGGTGAACCGTCGATATAGCCCCAAAAAATTATCGCCATAAACGCATGACACGTTCTTATTATTTATTATTCTGGAACATCCTCGCTTGGTCATAAATTTCGCTTGACCTGGTTCCTTTATTCATTATTCTGTTGGAATATCCTTTCTGTACGTTTACGCATGACCTGGTTCCGTTATTTATTATTCTGTTGGAATAACTTGTCTGTGCGGTCTATCACATGCATGGTGATTTCTTTTGTTATTCCATTTTTTTATTATACTCAGTTGGTTAAAGTTTTGGCTTTTATACTCCATGAAATTAGTGGAATATCCTTGATATTTGCGCTTCATCCAGTATCTTTTCATGGAAATATTCTTCTGAGCATTCTTGAGTTTTACCCCACAAAGCAATATCATGTTGACAATTTGAACGTTATTGGTTCCTGGTTAATTTAATTCTTGAACTTGTTTTATTGAATTCTTATATCATTGTCATCATCCTCACGTTTATATTATGTTGAAAGTCATCTGTGGCCTATTGTGCATAGATGGACTTGGTATGATTATGACCATGGATTATTTGGTATAATCATGACGTAATGTTACAAATGATGTGGTAAAAGTCCACATTGGTCCGTAGTGCATTGATGGATAGTTGTTGGCATGATCATGACCATTGATGAATACACGAATATCCTTGGTCCGTAGTGCATGGATAATTTGTGGTTGTGATACTAATGAATATCCTTGGCCATAGTGCAGGGATGACGTGGATTATTAAGCAGAGTCCCAACGATAAATGTGATGAAAAACCTTTTTAAATCATAAAAGATAGTAGATTTTATTCTCTACTTGACTCTTTTAATGGATTGCTTATTCCGCTGCAGTTAAACTTGATGTTTGTTATATTGTATCAGTTTAACACTATTGAAGGCTAAGGATAATTTATTCAGCATTATCTTAGTCATAATATTTCTTACTGGGCTAGTTGAGCTCACCCTTTTGCTTTCATTGTTCTCTTGAGGAAATGAGAACGTAGCAAGGACTAGTCGGGGAACGGAGTGACGATCCAGAGGATAGCTTTAGTAGTCCTCACTATTATATAAAATAGTGTGTTAATAAATGTATTGATGACTTATTTTGAGTTTGAATACAGTCTAGAAGATAATATTTGTATTAAAACTCACAGCTCATGTTGTATATTTAAGTTTGTATTTGTATTCTATACCATATATTTGGCGACTCAGAATAGGTGATGTATACCTATTTTGGGGGCGACACAGTTGGTATCAAAGCTTAGGGACATGATCCCTGGCTGAAATGTGAGATAAGAAATAGGAGGGGAGAGACGGAGAATTCTTTCGCTAATATGACCTACCTAAGTTTATTTGGTATTTAATTGGTCGGTCAGAGTATAGGGATAATATGTGATATGTTATTTAACCCTTGTTTTGTGGCAGTATTTGAAAATGACATCCGAGAATGTTGAGAATATCAATGGAGCACAGGAGACCGTTGAGTCTCCATAGATCAATAATTAGGATAATGTGTATCAGGAAGGCGATAATCCTCAGGCAAACAACAACACTGACCAAATGATCAACGATGGAATGTTCAGAGGCTTTATGCAATTCATGCAACATCAAGAAAGAGCGGCTCCTGTCCAAAATACAGGTGGAAACATTGGCAACTCTCGGACGGTCACCGCTAAGTAGTTCAAGGAACTGGGACCACCGGAGTTCTTTGGAGAGCCAAAACCACTTAAGGCGGAGACATGGATAAAGCAGATCTGCAAGATATTTGATGTCTTGGGATGCTCCGAGGAGCAAAAGGTTCCCTTTGCCACCTTCATGTTGCGTGCAGAGGCAGATTACTAGTGGGAATCTGTAAAACGTACTCAACCTACCGCACTGAAGATGACTTGGGAGAAGTTCCAAGAATTGTTCAACGAAAAGTACTTTCCCGAAAGTATTCGTCACATGAAAGAGGTAGAGTTCATCAAGCCGGAACAAAACAACATGACCATGTCGCAGTACGAAGCCAAGTTTCCCGAGTTGTCCCGGTTTGCGTCCCATTTGGTTGATAATGAGGAGAGAATGACGCGAATGTTTCTAAGAGATTTGAAACCCGAGATACGTCAATATCTTATCTCTTATAAACTGTGTTTGTATTCAGATGTTATTAATAAGGCTCAGTTATTGGAGCGCGATAATGAGTCAACCCAACCAAAAGAGGGCAGCCGACAAAATGATAATACCAGTGAGAGCAGTCATTGAAGCGGTGATAACAAGCGAGGAGGGAATCAACAAGCCAGAAATGGTAACCACTTTGGTGGTAATCAGGGCCAAAACAATAAGAATGGACATTTCAAGAAGAGGAGATTCAACAATAATGGAAAGACGTTAGCACCAGCACCCGTTGTTAAGGAAGGAGAGCGACCACCTATCATATGCTTCAAATGCGGAGGGGAGGGACACATTAGTCCAAAATGCGCGATGTCGTCCAAAACATGTTATAATTGTGGAAGAGAAGGTCACCTAGCCCGATTTTATAATTCACCGAAGATAAGTTCAGCTAGGATGGAGGCACCAAAGGCCATCCCAGAAAAGTCAAAGTTTGGGTAGTTCAAGGAGAAGCTGTTTGTCAGACCTCCCGTAAAGTAAGGAACCCGAACGAGGTCATCACGGGTAAGCTTATCATAAACTCTAACGAAGTCTATACCTTATTTGATATCGGTTCTACCCATTCTTTTATTTCTCCTACTTGCGCTCAACGTTTAAATTTGACTCCGGAGAAATTAGACTTTAACTTATCTATTGAAACTCCGTTGGGAGAAACCTTCATTACATCCACTATTTATAAGTCTTGTTTAGTTCAAATCAGCAACCGCACGTTACCTGTCGATCTTATTTCTTTGAAAATACTTGCATTTGATGTGATTCTAGGGATTGATCGGTAAACTACTCATCATGCAAAAATTGATTATTTTTGTAAGGTTGTTAGCTTTCATATTCCTAACCAACCTTATTATGCGAATTCAAGCAACCAAACCATTAAAATCAATCACTGTCATTTCAAGCCATAAAGCTATTCGTTTATTATAAAACAGATGTCAAGCTTTCTTAGCTCATGTCACGGATCTAAACAAAAATACGCCGATTTTGAATGATATTTCTATTGTTAATAAATTTCCGACGTATTCCCCGAAGAACTTCCCGGCCTACCCCGGAGGCGTGAAATTGAATTTTGTATCGACCTTGAACCCGATACAAAACCCATTTCAAAGCCCCATATCGAATGGCTCTATTGAACTTTAGGAGTTAAAGACCCAATCGCAGGAATTGTTAGACATCGGGCTTTAGTCGTCCCAAATTACTTCTCCTTAGGGTGCTCCTGCTTATTCGTGAAGAAGAAAGATGGGAGTATATGACTTTGTCTTGATTATCGGGAGTTGAATCATGTCACCATCAAAAATAGGTACCCATTGCCACATATTGATGATCTGTTTGACCAGTTACAAGGCTCCAAATTCTTTTTAAAGATTGATCTTTGTTCCAGATATCACCAATTGAAGATTAAAACCGATGACATTCCAAAGACGGCTTTCAGAACTCGATACGGGCATTATGAATTCTTAGTCATGTCTTTTGGATTGACTAATACTCCTGCTACCTTCATGGATATGATGAACCAAGTATTCAAGGAATATTTAGATCACTTTATGGTCGTCTTTATTGATGACATCCTTATTTATTCCAAAAGCTGTGAAGATCATGAGCAACACTTGAGGCTGATACTCCAAAAGCTTCGTGAAAACAAGCTTTATGCCAAGTTGAAGAAATGTGAGTTCTAGTTGGAGGAAGTAGCATTCCTTGGGCACTTAGTATCAAGTCATGGAATATCTATTGACCTAGCAAAGATTAAAGCTATTCAAAGCTACGAGCAACCTAAATTAGTGACCGAAGTACGTAATTTTCTCAGTTTAGCTGGTTATTATCGGAGATTCATGGAAAGATTTTCTCGAATCGCTACTCCACTAACTCAGCTAACTCGAAAAGATACAAAATTCGGTTGGATCGAGGAATGTGAGAAGAGTTTTCAAGAACTCAAGAGGAGACTCATTTCAGCACCTGTTTTGATAATACCATCTGGCTCTGAGGGATTTGTCATCTACAGTGATGCTTCGGGCAAAGGGTTAGGATGTATTCTCATGCAACATGAGAAAGTCATAGCCTATGCCTCTCGGCAACTCAAAGAATATGAGAGGAATTATCCTACTCATGATCTAGAGTTGGTAGTTGTTGTCTTCGCACTTAAAATTTGGAGGCATTACTTGTATGGGGAGAAAGTGGAGATCTTTACGGATCATAAAAGCCTCAAATATTTCTTCACTCAAAAGGAACTCAATATACGACAACGACGTTGGCTTGAACTATTGAAAGATTATGATCATACCATCCAATACCATCCTGGAAAAGCGAACGTGGTAGCTGACGCATTGAGTAAAAGATCATATGTGGGTACGAGTGCGATATTGTCAACGTAAAGGCCCATTTTGTGTGACTTGCAAAGGATGGAGATAGAGTTAAAGACTCCAGGGACCCATGTGATGATGGAGAATATACGAGTAGAACCGACTTTAATTGATAAAGTTAAAGCTGCTCAAGCTACAGATCTGGAGTTGATGCGTATGAGGAAGAAAGTGCAAGAAGGTGCTATGCTGGAAGCAAGGATCGATGAAGAAGGAATACTTCGAGTCAACTCCGGACTTTGTTTCTAACGACCCGATTTAAAGTATAAAATCATGATGGAGGCGCACAACACACACCGCTTGCAATCCATCTCGGAGTACCAAAATGTATCGTGATCTTCGTCATACATTTTGGTGGAGCAATATGAAGAGAGAGATAGCATTTATTTATCTCAAGGTGTCTAACTTGTCAACGAGTTAAGGAAGAGCATCAAGTACCAAAAGGTCCATCAGCAACCACTTGAAATTCAAGAATGGAAGTGGGAGCACATTACCATGGATTTCAAGCATCGGTCTTCCCAAGGTTTCTCAAGGCATAGATGCAATTTGGGTCATTGTTGATAGATTGACCAAGTCTGCTCATTTCTTACCAATACGAAAACTTATACACTTGAACGTCTTGCTCGTATGTACATAAACGAGATTGTAAGACTGCATGGTATGCCAGTATCCATAGTTTCTGATCGAGACCCAAGATTCACTTCACGATTTTGGGTTAGTTTGCAAAAAGCTATGGGCATAGATTTATGATTTAGTTTGGCATATCATCCTCAGACGGACGGACAATCAAAGAGGACTATTCAAACTCTGGAAGATTTATTAAGACTTTGTGTCCTTGACTTCAAGGGAAGTTGGGATAAGTTCTTACCATTGGTGGAGTTTTCCTACAACAACATTTATCAAGCAAGTATTGGCATGGCTCCATTTGAGTTGTTGTATAGAAGAAAGTGTCGTTCTCCAGTATGCTGGGATGAGGTGGGTGAAGTAACGTTGTTGGGATCAGAGTTGGTACATATGACTACGGAAAAGATTCAAATGATCGGGCAACATATAAAAACCTCACAAGATCGACAAAAGAGTTATGCTGATCTTCATCGAAAGGACGTGGAATTCGATATTGGAGATCACGTGTGTTGTTACGTGTTGCTCCATAGAAAGGAGTTACGAGATTTGGAAAGAGAGAAAAGCTCAATCCTTGATTCATTGGCCCATTTTTAATCATCGATCGAGTAGGAACTGTGGCTTATAGACTCGATTTACCGCCAAGTATGTCTCGTGTTCATAACGTTTTTCACATATCCATGTTACATAAATATGTGGAAGACCCGAAGCACATTATTGAGTTAGAACCGGATGAAATAGCGGAAGATTTAACGTATGAAGAGGTTCTTGTTCAAATCTTGGATAAGAAGGAACATATTCTACGCTCCAAGGTTATACCTCAACTCAAAGTTTTGTGGAGAAACCACGATGTTGAGGAAATGACCTGGGAGTTATAATCAGAAATGAAATCAAGGTATCCTTACCTCTTCGACATACCAGGTACGTACCCTAATTTCGAGGGCGAAATTTCTTAAGAAGGGGATAGGTTGTAAGACCCCAACTTTTAGGAATAAAAATGAATTTTCTATAAATATCATTTTTGAATATTATGGAATGAATTTGATATAATGTTATAATTGTGGATAATATTTATAAATTTTGTAAAATCTGTGAGTTGTTATATAATATTCGATTGGTCAGGGAATATTCGTTTTAACGAGAAATATTAAATGCAACCAAGACAATCATTGGTGGACCCCACAATAGAATTATTGTTGGATTAAGGAAATGACAAAAATATATTTTTATGAAAATAATGGCGGAAGTTTTACCGTTAACTGTTGAAACACCCGGTGTTAAAAGTACAGTAATACGTGTGGTTGCATAATAGCACACGGTATTGATTATTGATGCTTACGTGAGAAGTCACTCAGTTTTGATTCAATTATTGTCAATATTTTTATATATTATTAAATCAATAATTGAGATAACAAAGTTATTAATATTATTATTTGCAATATTAACGATGTCTAGAAGTTCTGCCAAGGAGAGGTTTGGTCACCTAATTGCGCGCCAATAGGGAGAAATTCTTATTGAAAAGCTCCCTCTTTCTTGGGAACGACGTGGTCGATTAATATTGTGAATTATAATAAAGATGATAAATGTTGTTAAAATTATTAAGGTAATTTTTATGAAGTTTTGCTTATTTTATGGACCCCCCATTTACCCATTTTTCAAAATAATCAGTAGAAAGTTATTCAGTATATATATTATATGGTAGGACCCACCCGTGATGATGACATGTTGGTGGGAGGGGAACACGTGGGGCCCACATGTGGAAGAAAAAATGAAAGGGGTTTGGATTTTGGAATTTACGGGTGGTTGATTATTTTTTTTAAACATGTGTGGTTTTTATATATATATATGTATTATAATTCCTTGCTTTGTTCTTATTGGTTGGAGGTTTGAAAATTGGCATCCTGGGTTATCAAAGTTTTCATCCGTGATTGGCATAATTGTTGAGTCCGTGAGAAAAATCCTTACACAGTGCTTTTCCATTCTCCTATAAATAGAAGCTCATTCCTTCATTATTTCTTATGAATTCACTGAAACTCTAGAGAGAGAAACTATAGAGAGAAAGAAGAAAAGTATTCTGCTACTTCACTACTCCTGTATCAAGTTTCTTTTTAAGGTAAGGGGTATTATTTCTTTCGTATTTATGAAGAGAACTTCTATTATTCCATTCTTTATTATTCTGTTGGAATAACCTGTATACGCGGATTGTCCTATACTTGGTGAAATTCTTTTGTTATTCCATTCTTTATTATTATGTTGAATAACTTTTCTGCGCAATCTGCGCATATATAGTGAAATTCTTACATTATTTCATTCTTTATTAACATCATTTGGAACATCACATATGCGTTTACGCATGACCTAGTTCCGTTATTTATTATTTCATTGGAATATCCTGCTTGGTCATGCAATTTTCACTTTGACCGGGTTCTCGATTATTCATTATTCTGTTGGAATATCACGTCTGCATGCGTTCTGCACGTGACCTGAATTCCGTTATTTATTATTCTCGTTGAATAACTCATGCATGTGCATTTCTATTGCATGCTGGTGATTTCTTTTATTATTCCATTTTATTATACTCGATTGGTTAAAGTTTTGGCTTTTATACTCCATGAAATTAGTGGAATATCCTTGATATTTGCGCTTCATCCAAAGATATCTTTTCATGGAAATATTCTTACGAGCATTTTTGAGTTTTACCTGACAAAGCAATATCATGTTGACAATTTGGGCGTTATTGGTTCTGGTTAATTTAATTCTTGAACTTGTTTTATTGAATTCTTATATCATTGTCATCATCCTCATGTTTATATTATGTTGAAAGTCATCTGTGGCCTGTTGTGCATAGATGGACTTGGTATGATTATGACCAGAGATTATTCGGTATAATCATGACGTAATGTTACAAATGATGTGGTAAAAGTCCTCATTGGCCCGTAGTGCATTAATGGATAGTTGTTGGCATGATCATGACCATTGATGAATACACGAATATCCTTGGCCCGTAGTACATGGATAATTTGTGGTTGTGATACTAATGAATATCCTTGGTCGTAGTGCAGGGATGATGTGGATTATTTATTAAGTCGAGTCCCAAATGATAAATGTGATGAAAACCTTTTAAATCATAAAAGATAGTAGATTTTATTCTCTACTTGACTCTTTTAATGGATTGCTTGTTTATTGCAGCTTAAACTTGATGTTTGTTATATTGTATCGCTTTAACACTATTGAAGGATAAGGATAATTTATTCACAGATTATCTTAGTCATAATATTTCTTCTTTGGGCTAGTTGAGCTCACCCTTTTGCTTTCATTGTTCTCTTTCGAAATGAGAACGTAGCGAGGACTAGTCGGGGGAACGGAGTGACGGTCCAGAGGATAGCATTAGTAGTCCTCACTATTCTATAAAATAGTGTGTTAATAAATGTATTGAGGACTTATTTTGAGTTTAAATACGATCTGAAGACAATATTTGTATTAAAACTCACAAACTCATGTTGTATATTTAAGATTGTATTTGTATTACATACCGTGTATTTGTATTTCGTATTAAGTGATGTATACCTATTTTGGGGGCGTCACGCATTGCACCTGGTATTGATTATTGATGCTTACGTGAGAAGTCACTCATTATACTCAATTATTGCTACAATAATTGTTGCATCATATCTCTCATATTATTGATTCGATTATTATCACAGTATCATCTGCATAATATGATATATTATTAAATCAATAATTGAGACGACAAAGTTATTCATATTATTAAATTAGAATATTTACAATGTCTAGAAGTTACATCGATGAGAGGTTTGGTCATCTAATTGCATTGAATAAGAAGAAATCCTTATCGAAAAGCCCTCTTTCACGGGAGCGACTTGGTTGTTAAATATTGTGAGTTATAATATTAATGATGATAAGTTCGTGTTGATTAAAGATGAAATTGATAGTTCCATTGTGTTAGAATTATTAGTGTTAGTGGAAATCGATATTTATTTCGATAATAATTGTTGTCTGGAGGTTATATTGACCAATCGGGTAATTAACTGGATAAATGAGCAATTAATTGCTATTGATTCACATGATTATAACTATTTATTCACATATGTGTACTATTGATTCACATTCTTGTACTATTAGGGGAGTTGGTGCAAGATTGATAATACTTGTGTGACTAAGTTAAAAATGGAGGTATAAATGTAGGTACTATACTGTAATTCATATTTTCACATGATTATAACTATTGACTCACATGATTGAACTATTAATTCACATTATTTACTATTAGGGAAGGTGGTTCAAGTTTGATAATACTTGCAGGACTAAATTAATATTATACTGTAATATTTCGAGTCCCAAAACATGCAATTATTGAAACTATATTTTCCTATAAATAGAAGCTCATTCTTCCTTCATTTCTCACCAATTCACTAAAGTTATAGAGCAATTATTATAGAGAGAAATTATAGAGAGAAAGAAGAAAAGAAGTCTGTTACCTCTCTACTCCAGTATCCAGTTTCTTTCTAGGGTAAGGGGTATTATTTCTTTCGTATTCATGAAGAGAGCTTCTGTTATTCCATTCTTTATTATTATGTTGGAATAACCTGTCTATGCGAAGTACCGCATACATGGTAAAATTCTTCTGCTATTCCATTCTTTATTATTCTGTTGGAATATCTTGTCTGTGCGGATTACGCTAGACCTAGTTCCATTCTTTATTATTCTGGTAAAATAACATGTCTGTGCGATTTATTGCATGCATGGTGAATTCTTTATTATTCTGTTGGAATATCCTGTCTGTGCGGATTACGCTAGACCTGGTTCCATTCTTTATTATTACGCTGGAATAACTCGTCTGCGTATGGCCTATCGCATGCATAGTGAATTCTTCTGTTATTCCATTCTTTATTATTCTGTTGGAATATCCTGTCTATACGGATTACGCATGACCTGGTTTCATTCTTTATTATTCTGTTGGAATAACCTGTCTATGTGGATTATCGCATGCATGGTGAATGATCCTTCGTATTCATTCCTTATTAAATTATGGAAATGATTTGTCTACGTGGATTCTTCGCATGGCGGGTAAAAATCCATTTGCGCTTTCATATATTCTATAATACTCATTTGGTTAAAGTTTTGGCTTCTATACTCCATGAAATTAGTAGAATATCCTGGATATTTGCGCTTCATCCAGTATCTTTGACGACGTTGTGCTTCAAAAGTCGCCTAACCTCCTCAAAAGTGTCTCAATCTGTCTTTGACAATGTCGAAAATGTCGCGAGTCATCGAATCTCTGCTCCCCTCGATCGAGTCGTTTTTGCCATCATTCATTTCTGTTGAAATTTGCGATAACCTCCAACGTCTTCGAATTTGCCTCAATTTGTATTGGCTCTACTGAGAAGATGTATTAAGTCCATCAATCCTTATTTCCCTTGGTTGAGTCATGTTCGTGTATATGGCATTGATACGCAAAGTCATCCATGGTACCTAAAAAGAGAAAATATAGGAAGAGAATTAAAAATAAAATAAAAATATTTAAATTAAAATTGATTTGATTGAAATTAATATTGGTAAATAATTATTAAATTAATTCCCAAGTAATGGCGCAAAAATTTGTTTGTTGGTTAATTTTCAGCAATCAATGAATACGTGCAAGTATACACTGATTAACAAGTAATAAAGTGAAAATAGAGTATCGTTCCCACGAGGAATTATTTAATAAAAATACCAAGTACTAACTCTTAACCAAATAAATTTTATTTAAACAATCATGCAAATTGTGATTTTTCCAATTAAGAAAACTAAATTAATCAATTAAAGCTAGATTACTCTAAAATAAAGCAAATAAATAAAACTAAGATTTTAATGAATGAATTCAGATAAATAAAGATTAAGACTTCAATATCCCCAGTTATGAACTATAAACCAATTATCCAATTATCCCAATTATTATGCTTACTGAATTGTTAACAGGAATTCTCAAATGCCAAAAGTCCTTTTCCAAGTGATCCAATGACTTCTATTTAATCCAGATTAATCTTGCTATATTCTATGCAAAACAATTGAATTAAACTCCTTGATTCCAATTCTTTACTTGTTACATGCGGTGAAAAGATATTTCCATTCAATTCACAAACCTAATTATTCACCATGCAAATAATTAAGTCACATGTTATCATGCCCAGTTCTAAACCTAGAATTCCTCTTTCAATTCCTTCTAGAGTAAAAAGGTAATTCTTGGCCAAATAATTAATCAATCAAAGACAAGGCAAGATAAACAATTCACTTTTGACACAAATAATTGGAATAAATTGAATAACTAATTTATAGTCATAAAAGGTTCAATTAGTAGTCTTAATAAAAGAGTTGGTTCATAATTAATGAATTAAAACCAAGAATCCACAACCTGAATAGACATTAAAAATAAAAAGTATGATAAGAGAAGAGAATAGAATCATTGTCGTGAAATCGTGTTCCCTCTTACTCTTGCTCTTGATCTTAAGTGTTCTTTAATTTGCTTCAATCTCCAATGGCTAATTAAGAACTAGGGTTTATATTCTAATCTAATGGAGTGTTTTATCTAGTCTAATCTATGTAATCTCTTTATTTTATGCCTTACATCATGTATTTATAGGTTACAAGTCCAATTTTTAGCTTAAGAACAAACCCAATCCAATTTGGAGTCAGAAAAGTGTCAAAATTCGCCCCAAAACGCGTCCAAGCCTAACCAGACCCTTCCACAGTGCCCAGTTAACAAGCACGACAACTTCAACAACTTTGCTCCCAAATATTTCAAATACCTGAGCGTAAACTTAAAATGGGCGCCTCGGCGCTGGGGCCTTTTCTGGAAATTTTCTGCCCTGACGTCCTTTGGGAAAATGGCGATAACTTCTTCATCTGAACTCCGATTTTGATGATTAAAGATGTTCCAAAAAGAGAAGACGTAGATTTACAACTTTTATTCTTTGAGTGTTTCAAAATAAGGTCCAGAGCAATACTCAAATTGGCTCTGAAGTGACTGATGTGTAAATGACAAGCCGAAAACGCGAATCTAGCCACCCCAAACGTCGATCCAAGTAACTTTTGTCCCAATTCCTACAAAACAACGTAAAACATGCATGAATAGATATAAACACTTAAAATCATCCAAAAGATTAAGCTCAAACGCACTCAATTATGGGTATAAAACTCACTCATCATTTCTTTTGGGCTGTATAGCCTTAGACTATATTTTTATGTTGGGTTTATTTATGTTGGGTTTAGACTGCTTTGTTTTTGACTAGTTTTATGTTAGAATGATGCATGATAAGATGCATGTATAAATTTAAGATGCATGTTTAAATTTCTGAAATGGTTATGAATATTTTTGGTTATATAAATAGCATTTTGGGATTGTTATATATATCATGTGTTGTTGATAACCATATTTTGGGATTGTGATGATTTTTTTTCTTATATAATTAGAATGATGGTTGTTTTGATTATAGCTATATTTTGGGATTTGCACAGATGATTGGTATACTTGGTGCCATGTGTTATGGCTTTACCTTATTTTGACAAGGTTACTTTAACTTTTATTATTTCTTGCCTTATTTTATTTGATTAACCCTTTTCCCCGTTCTGTAAATGTTCATATGCTGGGTGAGGGTGTTATAGCTTTTAATTTTTGATTGTGGCTAACGACAAGTGCCAAGTGATTATATCTTTCTCTTAGAGTAAATTATAAAGCGTATGTGAGCTAGGGGTGTGTTAATTCGATAAGTCGAGATCATTATGGATCTGTCTTTCTTAGTAAGCACTGACAAATTGTTTTAACTAGTTATCTTTCGGATTTAGCTTGTTCGTTTATTGTTTAGAGAATATGTGTACTCTGTTAATATTTCTTGATTACAGGGTAATAAAAGACGTGGACGTTTTTACTTTGTGGATCTTGTGTTCTAAGAAAATAAAATTAAAAATTAATAATAATAATTAAGTCTTGCGGTGGGTCAAGATGGAGCGTGAAATACACTCGCCTATAAATGCAGACTTAAGCGAGATGAATCATAAAATGCACTCGCCTAATAAATCTTTAGATTTAGTAAAGTATTTTTTGACTTAAGTTGATTACGTGGCCTTTGCTGCTCGAGTTATTAGATTCATAGGGGTGTTCTACACCTAGTGCCCTAAAGTCATCTGGCTTGGGAGTCATTGATCAAAAGCTTGTTAATGGGTATGCTCTGATTAGCCTAAGGTAATTAAGCACTATCTAAGTTAGATTTTACTTCTTTAATGCTAGAGCCTTTTGATCCTTTCTTGTATTTGCATCTTGTTCTTAATTCTTGTTGATTGTTTAAGTTGCAGATTAAGCATATTGGTTATCACAATTGACTGTGTGATCTTTATTTGGGCTATGATTAGTTAGGATGGTTGGTTTGCACACACATACACACACACTTAGAATAGATCGAGTACAGTCTCATACTTAAAAATTGATATTAACCCCTCATTCATATCGGTGTTTGTCCTGTTCAAAGAGAGGGTCTATAATTGTGCTTAGAAGCCATGATAATAGTGTACAGGATTAGTCTTCATTTGCGTCTTACAGTAATTTTGGTGTGGATGTCAGATAGTTTACTTGAGGACAAACAAAAGCTTAAGTTTGGGGGTATTTTATGAGTGGGATTTATATCCGTGAATCAGATCCTCTGTGGCTTAAGACGTTTCCTGTTTTCTATTATTTGTTTAGCTTATATATATATATATATTGTTGTTATTATGTTTAATTGCTATGCTGCAGGGCTCATTAGGTCATTTCCAGCTTAAAGGGGCAAAATAGTAAATTTTTACACTCTGGCGCAGATGGCGCCCGATACCAACTTTTAGCTTGGCATTGCAATGATGACTCTAGTGTTTTAATGCTTACGTGGTCTTTAACGCCATCCCTTAGCATATTCTAAAAGGATGAGAAGTGAATATTGAGACCGAGTAGCCGAGTCATCGGATATATAGAGTGTAGAATAGGAGTTATTACAATTTTATTAGTTTAGAAGAGAAAGAAGTTGTTCTTCAGGAAGGAAAATCATTGCATCTACATTATTTCATACTACACGGAGAAGAGAGACTTGGAGACGAGAAAACTTCACAAAGGAGTTTTCTTATTCCAAATCTTTCATTCATTAGTGTATTTATGACCTTGTTGAATACTTTAAAAAGTTGTATTAGTACCATAGTTATGAACTAATTCCATTTTAGGATTATGATGTAACCTATTGATTAACTTAATTAACTTTCTCTCTATTTATATTAATGAATCATTTTGGAATGGGTTCTTTGTATTTTATGCCTATTGATTGATTGCTTGACAAAGAAATCGATATTGATATTAATGGATATTGAAAATGGATATTGATATCTAACCTTTAAATACAATAACACTCGTTATGACCATGCCTATAGGAATGTGTGCATAATCTGCTTAATAGGATAAACATATCTCTATTTTCCTTGTGTAGCCTTGAGACTAAGCTTAATGACCCTAGTCTAGTTATTTTCACCAATAAAAATATTGTGATTCATCTAGTTAGGGATGTGCATTTGACTTTCGAAAGGAGCTTATGTGTAGTTACTGTTCTCGGTTGACCATTCATCGATTCGGTTGTATTAATATGGAGAGTTAGAAGATTAGGCAACGCATTAGGGGAATTGTAATCCTAACTTGACTTCGTTGTACAACTAAATCTCTTAGCCCTATAGTTTTAATCATCTAGCTTAACACACCATCTTCAGTTACTTGTTTAGATAAGACAATATAACACTTACCTTAGTACTTGATTAGCTTATAAGACTTCGCCCTCGTGGGTACGACACCCTACTTATCTTATATTACTTGTTGATGCACAGATACTTGCGGCAGTGTGTTTATCGGTTGCGAAATCGACCAACAACCACCACCAACCAAAATGGTCAAAAGTAGTGCATCAGAACACGTCCTTGTGTCTCGAGAAGAGTTTAAGGATTTTAAAAAGCAGATTGCTTAAATGACATGTCTATTAAAAAAATAGTGCAAAATAGCTTAAGAGCCCAAACTAAAAGCTTAGTCTGAGTCCTCTGCTCAGGGAAGTATCCACATACCGGGAAAGGTCAGCGATATCTAAATACCAACTCTAATATCCCAACTTGACAGTGGATCCGCCAAAGAGGTCGTGAGTAAATGGGCGACGAAGGAAATAATTGACCTTCAAGAAGACAAGGAAACCATAGATATCCGAAAGAAGGTCAGACTAATGGAGGAAGCCATTTGATTTATTAAAGGAACATGGTCCTATGACAGTGTAAATTACTCCAACCTATTTATATTCCCAAAGGCCAAATACCCGAATAAATTTTAAGTCCCTGAATTTGAAAAATATAATGGATTGGACGACCCTTATACCCATATAAAATTTTATATTGGCGAACTAAGATCATATGCCGAGTATGAAAACCTCAGAATGCAACTTTTCTAGACTTAGACTTGGTATGCCATGATTAATAACTCCAGGATCAACAAATGGGAGGAATTAGCCCACGCCTTCCTGAACCAATACAACTTTAAATCTTACATGGCCCCTGGCCAATATTAAATAACCAAGATCAGAAAGCAACCAACTGAATCATTTTAGGAGTACGAGCAAAGGTGGAGGCACATTGTCGCACTAGTCAACCCTCCAATGGATGAGTCTGAAATGGTGATAACCTTCATCGACATCCAAGAAGCGCCCTACTATGAGAGAGTTCTAGGAGGAAAAGGCAAACCATTTTTTATGATGATAAAACACGGGGAAATGGCAGAAATGGACCTAAAATTCAGTAAAATCAAAGACCTCACAACCTTGGAAGTAGTTTGTAACGACCCCAAAATTCATACAATTTAATTATCGACTTGATTAATTAATAACACGTCCTAACTTCCGATTTTACATCATTACTCGATGTTAAACTTGATAAAATGCTTGAATAATTAAAACTTTTACGTCTTCTTCTTACTTTAATTCCACGAATCAAAACCTTTATCATCTACATGTCTTTGAATCATATATAATCCATGATTCACTTTATCGGAGTTAATATATATACTTACATATCAAATCGATATCTTTTATACATCGAATGACATTCTCAAAATTTAACTTTATAACTCAACATAAAAATATACATCATAAAACATTTAGTACATCTCATAAATCTTAATCATGGTTTAAAGAAATAACAACTTTAGCTAAAATATTATTCTTCATGTATTATTTCTGATCCACGTCATTCAAGTAGCACATAGTGTTACCTTCAATCCTTAACCTACAAAAATAGTTATTTGCAAGGTTGAGCTCGATAGCCCAGCAAATCTAATAGTTTTCATACATCACGTAGCATATAATAACATGCTTATCATACATCTCATAAATATTGGACTAACATAACATACATGCTTTAGTTCATGTAACAAGTATAGAGATTGAGTTCCTTACTCAATCAACATTCATTAATAAATCAACGTAGTCATAAATTGACTTTAACGTTTCATACTTTCAACATACATATAATAAATCATGCTCTTTCCAATAAAGATTTAAAATAGTTAATCATCAAGTTCACATAGCAAATAGGAACTAAAAGACTTACCTTGATCGTTGTTTACCAATAATAGTTTAACAACTTACAACTATTTGCACTTCACGTGCCCTACACAATTATATAATCATGCACATCAACTATTAGTAATATAGCAATGCATAGTAGTTGTAATGTAAATTTTACTCTCATCTCATAACCCTTCCTATTATCAATACACAATGTTCAATTTGATTATGTTAACTTTCGACTTACATCTCACTATATTTCTTAGTCGAAGTTCATTTAAGTGTTTAAGTCTTGCTAGGAATCATTATTGGTTTTATATTAACCCCATTTCATATCTTATAATATTCATTTCATTTGACTTAAAACACTTTTTATGTTCGTTAACACTTATCACGACGTTTTGGCGCTTATTAGCTATACGTGCTCGATTGTCTCTCTTATGTATGCTTATACAACTTATCTAATACATTATTTGTTAATGTTAAACATCATTATATTTACTAACATTCATTTTTTATGACTTAGAACAACAACTTTTATCGTCAGAAGCACTACACTTGCATACATGCATATGCTCGACGCCCTCCGATTGCCTCTGAAAACACAATATTCCTAAAGATTACCATTTTGACCCCTACTAAGGACCTCAAATTGAAAAACTTAAAAGATAAATGTTCTAGGTCTATTCGTCCCCGTTCCAAATCATCTTGAATCTCCTCAATCGGAGTTCGTATGAAAACGTTATGACTGTTTTACTATAGGAGGTCAAAATAGTCAAACCAAACAACCCTAGAGCGCAACTGCGCCCAATTAAGCCTTGGACACAGCGTAGCTGTTCCCTAAAGGGCAGCTGCACCCCAAGAGACTTAGGGTACAGTGCAGCTGCGCCTGTTAGTAGAGCCAGGTTCTGCAGTTTACTGTTTTCGCGATTTTTGAACCTTTTCTCCTTATAATCTTCATAACTTAAGTTATACACATCCAAATTAGTCCATTTTCGACTCTATGGATTCATAATTCATAGAAATACAACATAATAGATAATATCAATTTATAGAAACACTAACAAACCTAAATCTTCACCCAAAACTCATGTTTATATTAGTTTTACATGTTTTAACATATTTAGCGTAATCATTCACCACGGATTCGATTCCTAACCAAATCAATCTGTTTAAACTTTGTTGTTTTCTTTATTCAATATACTAGCAATATCTAGCACCAATTTTAGATTCAATTCATGAACTAACCCTCAATTTTGACTCCAACATAAGTCAAAATGTACATATTCAACCAAAACTCAATTCCTTATTTTAAAACATTATTGCATGAATTTTATTACTGAAAACTCATCTTTAGATGACATAGAATGTATTGTACATATTTAAGAACATATATAATCCAAATTCTTGACAATTCCTCCATCAAAATCCATTTACATAGAAAAACTCAAGAAACTAAAACAAGAGTTTTAGGGTTAGGTTAGTACCTTTGATTCCTTCTTAGTTTAATTAGATGATCAACTACTTGATCAACCTTCTTCTTTTTCCTTTGATTCTCAGAATTTCTCCTCTTTCATTTCACAAAACTCTCCAACCTTCTCTAAGTCTCCACTCCTCTGTATTTTGCAAATATAATTGATACACATATGTTTTTATTTTCCTCTTTACTCAACTCTCAGTTATACAAAACCAAAATGTTTTAACTGATAAAAATGCGAAAGGTCTCAAGACCTTGTTTGGCTAGCTTCAATCTAATTCCTTTTAATTCATTTTTTATAACTCAATTATTATATGATTACAAATGCCACACCCAATTTAATTAAATCATATTCCTCATTTGGCCAACACAACATTCACTTAGCCAATACATTTATAATTTTATTCAACAAATCAATCCTTTAATTTAATTATTAGATTAAATTAGAGTATTTCCATCAAATATTTATTTTACTCAATAAATATTTCAATTAAAATATTTATTTTATTTAATAAATATTTTAACTATTTATGAAATTCACAATCATATTACATTAACATACTGACATATATATGTAATATATTACTCTCTCATTTTATTAAAACAAATATATTCACATTAATTCATTATTTTAATTAAGTGAATTACTCACATTATTTATGAAATTTAATTCATAATAATTCTACATAAACAAGGCATAATAATCAAATTATATTAAATCCATAATATAATTTCAAATTAAATTTACTAATCTTATTCAATTAATTTTCTTTTTTCATAACAAATTCATTTAATTTCATCAATAGTTAAATTAACTATTAAACCTCATCATCTCAATATATGAATATACATATTTACTTAAACGTAAATATGTCATAATAAGAATTTTGTTCATTAAATTCTTATTTTATCAATTTCAAAAAATCCAGTTGTCACATCGTTAACTTGAGCATATCACAATTCGGAAACTATGCAAGTGCTCATAAGTGGGTACACAAAAAAGGAAGGAAGAAGATGTCTCCTTGATATTGCAAGGACAACTAGCTCATAACAACAACGGTCCATCCATTTAGAAGCGAAATTACCGCTTCATACCAATCATCTATGAATCCAAGAAATCCCTTTACATGAAGACCGGATAATATAGGAAAATAGGTAGAGAAGGTGTTTACTCCCCTCGGCGACTCATTAGAGAACGTGTTAGTGCTACTAGTTATGAAGAAAAAGATCATCAAGCTGGCTCCCCCTGTCGATCATTAGCAAGAAGTGTGCTTATCACTCTGGGGGGCCACAGCGTCTTCTTCGATTGGACATTAAAGCATAAAATTCGGGATATGATTGGTATTCGCGAGATTATGGTCAAGACACCAGAACAACCCCATGTTAACAACAAATCCCTACCTCAGCATAATGCAGAGGGAGTGAACATGATTAGTACGGGAAATTGTGAAAGTCAAAAGTACTTGAGGAAGGTAAAAGAAACTCCATCACCGCCATCGTGGTTAATTCCTCGATGTGGGGATACCCATTAAAAAGGTTCACATTGGAGCAAGAGTGAACTTATTTAAAGTGCAACTAAATAAGTTAGCTAATATAATAGTCTACCAGGATCGGTGTGACGCGACAACTAATTAGCCGAGTCCTCTGAGAGGCAAACAACTAAGGCTTTCCCTAATATCATCCTAAACCCAAAAAGGGAACATATACGATCGTACGGGAACATGGTCAAAAAGATTTTAAAGGAATCCAAATTTCAACTCCATAGAGAATTATGCGCGAAGAAGAAATTTACCCTACAGGCCAAAGATAGGGATGAGTTCCTTCACATGTTAATCAAGGAAGGAAGGATCACGAGATTTTAACACCCAATGATACTCAATCAAAATGGTCCATCCTATTAAAACATGCCTCTATCACTCAAGTATCCCTGGTCATGGAGGAATGTTGGGATTTACGTCATCTAATCCAAAATTTGATCAAATTCGGTAGATGGGAGATGGTAAGTACTGGTGAGAGCTTCCTTGATAAAGAATTAATACCCTCCAAGGGAAGGAAGACCTGAAGAAATGGTAACAGTCATCACCTACATAGAGGGAACCTCCGAGGTACCTATAGTAATCCAAGGAGTATCCACCAAGAGGGAGAAAGCCCGGTGGAAATAGGCCGCACCGAAGCCATTGATATTAACCCATCGACCACAAATCTCCATCTCCAACGAAAAAGGTCCCGTGAAATTATGGAGAAGAGATGAGATCAACCACCGATCGTATCACTGTGATCTTGTAAAAAAATAATACACTTTACCTTCTACAGGCGAGTGATGAAGCCAATAGCCAAGCGTAGGAAAAGTACTTGAGGGAAGGTTGTGAAGCAAATGAAAGAAGCCACGATCCCAAATCTCATACTAGACACGGTGTGCTAGCCTCGAGGACCATCGCCATATTCTAATTTGAGTATTAGAAGAAGCACACTTGCCCAAAAACGATCAACATTGAGAACTTCCAATAATTAATCGGTTATGTACTTGACAATAATGTGATTTCATTCACTATTGATATACCAGCTGAGGGAACCGGTTATCGTAAACCTCTACACATCGCAGTTATATCATCTGGGTATATGATAGGAGTAGTCCTGATTAAAGGTGGCTCCAGTTTGAATATCTGCCCATATGACACCCTAGAGAGGATGAAGATTAAATCTAACAGGATCCGGGATAGTCACATAATGGTTAGAGCATTTGATGGGTCATAGAGGGACACAGTGGGGGAAAATGAGCTTCCTATGGAACATGGCCCATACACTTTTAACGTGTTATTCCAAATATTAAACATCACTACCATATATAATTTGTTGTTGGGATGACCATAGATACACATGGTTGGGGCATTTCCCTCCACTCTCCACCAACAGGTTAAATATACTGGTCAATGGTAACTTGTCACCATCGATGCTAAGTCCGAATATCCAAGTCATACATAGGAGAAATGAATACAGATTAATTTAAGCGAAGATATTGAGCACGTGAGTTTTCAAGCCTTTAAAGTAACTACCCTCATTATTAATGCGTGGGTTCGCCAATAGTGAAACTTGTAGACACATGAAATTTTATTTTTACATTACTAACTATGTAGGAGGGCAAAATGTCTTTTTTTACACTCCGGAGATAACCTGGAGGACCACACATCAAATCTAACCACGAAAACATCCCGTGGAACATCAAATCAAACTCGAGATAACCTGCGAAAAGACATAGTCAACATCACCAAACCCCTAAAATAATGTTGAGGAAAGACAATTTGCAACACATCAAATTTGGAGAAAAAAATCGAAAGAGAAAAATTATCATTTTGACAAGTCAACTTCAAAAACCTAATAAAGTCGCAAATAGGATCACAAAGAGCCATTGCAATACTTCCAAGTGCAAACTATATAAAACAGCTCAACGGACTATTTGTGAAAATCTAAATGCCATTTTGGTCATGGACCCATCTTCCCGAATTCGAAAAAAGGCAATCCCTATGTCATTGCGTAGCTCTTAGAATGAGTTTTCTAGAATGGTATGGGACGCCACTATTGGACTCCTGGATTGAAAGGTATGAAGGTTCGAGTGGACATCGCGTTGATCTGAGTATAGGCCCACCCGGGCAGCCGCAGGTAGACTCTCGGCTTCCACGGGTAGATTCGTGACTAGTTTGGTCTATAAATAGACCCCCCATCAGCCATAAAATGTAGAGAAAAAAGAGAGAAAACTCTGTCCATTTTAGCCCTTAACCTCTTCTAGAGTGTTCCAAACTTTTATATTCTTCTTTCTAAACACTTATGTATTACATATTCTACAACATATCAAATTTTAACCGGTGGAAACCGAGTTTTCAAGCTCCAAAAGTGGTTTGAAGTCTTCTTGGCAAACCACTGTAAGATTTTTTCAGAGTTTGAGGCTTTTTACTGCTTTAATATATATATATATATATATATATTTACTATTTTCTACATTCAAATATCTGTTTTAACTGCTTATTCAATGTAAATCCTTAATAATCCAGCCTGTGGACTAGATTTATCTAAATCTAGCCATATTTAACTTTTAACTGGTTCAAAAGTTGCAAAACTGGAACCGTTGAGCCAGAATGGCTAAGATTTATTTAAATCTAATTTTCTTTTTAGTTTTTGTAAATATTAAACAATCATGTGAGCTTAGGACCCATGAGGTCTAAGATCCAGCTAACAGATCTAGATCTGGTTTCCACGATGGACCCTTTTCAGTTGTACATCCAACTTGTAAATTATTTATGGTGTTCGAACATCCTTAGATGACTTTCATAACCATAAGGTGCCCGACACTGTTATGAATAATATTTTATCGAAGATGCTTCGCATCTCAAAAATAAAATTAAATCAAGTCGAATATGAAATAAAATGGAAGTATCAAAGGCCTCAATTGTGATGCCCCCAAATCCGGGTTACCTAACTCCTGAGTTTGGTGCTCACGATCCACAATATAAATAACATCTAACTACTCATTTGATTATGAATAGAATTTTATACCACATTAACTGATATAGTTAATACATTCGTCCTAGGTTATCTAACCTTTATGTTACAAACAAACCCTTTAGATAAACAAAAAGGGTTTACAAATATAACATAATAATAATGTTATTCATAACTATTCCAGCATAACACCTTTGCCTTTGTTCTTCACAGCACCCTGCCACTTCGTCCCTAGCTGAAATATTTTTTTTGGCAAGGGTGAGCAACAAATTTTCTCCGCAAGTTAAGACATAAAATAAATGTATAAGAATTAAGAATAATAAACTATCTATTTTGATAGAATGACACCAAAGTTCGGGAAACTTTGAAATAGCTGAACAAATCGTTAATCACTAACAAGTCTTCTCGCATTCTATGCAACACAATAATTTAATAATGAAAGAGTACAACGCTTTCAAAGTTTCTACGATATTCAATTGAATAATAAGATGAAAATATTCTTTAGAGTTTATGCTGAGTGATCCCTAAGGATCATGAACTTCTCTTCTCGAGTAACTATCAAAGATTTAGTTTGATATACCCAGGTGTATCAGATAACCATAAAGATTAGATCATACCCCTTTACAAGTACTTAGAGCGGCCAACTCCTTGTACCCTATATTATGCATAATACTTACACGCGCGCGAAGGCTGAATATACGACCAACAATGTTCTCTTTGTATAAAAGGTTGTTTTTCTCAGTCTTAGAATTAGAATTTGATTTAACAACAAAATACAATGATTTCAATATTTAATCACTTTCTCGATCTAGCCGAAATAATTGGCATCGATCTGTTAATAATAATTGAATTCTCTTCTCGAACTATCAAGTTCTAACAAATATTTGTCTAGCCGTAATAATTAGCTAAGGCATATCTCAACATAATTCGATAATAAATAGGAATTATGCATGCTTATCAATAATAGTTTCTACTGGATGTAATTATCCAATAACATATTATTCTCCAATTATATATTCTTAGAATCACTAATTCGGTTTGAATTAATGAGCGTACGCACTAACTGCGAATAATCAACAATAATTCTCAAACGTGGTCTACAATCAACAATAATTAACCACCATAATATTTAAAAGTATAACTTCAAGGTTGAGTTAAGAAAACTTGCCTTCAGCGTTGATTCTTTATACCTGATATACTTATCTGCGTTTGAAAGACCTATAATCACAATATCGGTCTCACAATTAGCATAATAATTCATAACACACAATATTGTAATTTACAGTCAATATTTCTCCTAGACACATTACCACATAGTCATATCAGTGTTTATAACCTATATAAACACTTCTCAAGTCTAACTAGTTCATGCAGTTTGGACTTGATTACAATACTCGATTCTGCATCTTGGTCACCCTATCCGATAATTAACATTTGTATTATCAACTAAACTTCTGGTCTCAAAGCTTCAATATTATATTAGATAAGTCAAATATCATTAATAATATTTTTCTAAGCTTTTAATAATTTTCTAACAATTATTATAATTTATAATAATTTTTCAAACACCTAATAATTTTAAATAATTTAAATCTTGATAAACCCATCATCATTAATATTTCATAATATTTAAAATATTAATGAAATATTTGTCAAAATATTAAAGTTATTAATAATAACTTAAAATATTTTTAAATCATCAATATTCTACATAAATGATTTTTAAAATAATTAAAATCATTTTTAAATCATCACCATTAATATTTAAACATTAATGAAATTCTCGTCAAAATATTAAAAGTCATTAATTATAACTTCAAATATTTTTAAATCATTTGTCTCATTTTTTAAATGATTTTAAATAAATAAAACCATTTTAATTCATTTATTTAATATGTTAATTAAATAAATCTAATATCATTAATATTAAATTATTAATGACCATTTTTAATTCATTTATTTAATATGTTAATTAAATAAATCTAATATCATTAATATTAAATTATTAATGAAAATTCTTCAAAATATTAAAAGTTACATTTTATAACTCAAAATATTTTTAAACACTTTATTCTTATTTAAAATGATTTTTATAATATTAAAATCATTTTTCTCTAATTATTTAATATACTAATTATATAAATTAAATTCCATTAATATTCAAATAATTATAAATATTAATGAAAAATATCCCAAATTATCAAAAGTTATTTTTCATAATTTAAAATAATTTTTAAAACCGTTTTTATAATTTTTAGAAATTTAATTCTATTTTTAATTATTTTTCGGAAATTCAAAAAATTAAAATAATTAAAATCGTCGCTGTAACCTTTAGCGACGCTTTTTGTCACTGTATGTGTTCTTGGGCTCAAGAACACTGACAGCCGGCTTAGCATGGGCCTTACTTTGACCGTTAATAATTCTAAGTTAATACATGTTCTGGCCAATTTAAGACTCAAATCGTATAATAGGAATGTAACACTACAATCTCCGACCATCATCTTGGTCATATAACAAACAAACAAGGAGATTTGAGCCTCCAAAGTCACTGTCAGAGTGTTCCTGTGTTTTCTAGGTAACACAAAACCCGTGCGATTCAGGGTGCCACTTTCCAAATGAATTAATTTAATGTTCGGTAATTAGTTTGCTTTGATTTTATGGTTCAAGTCTATAGTCCTTATGTCAAGGAACACATATATAGTATGATTGCAGTCCGAGTACATCATAAGCTCCAGATTAATCCCGGTTAAACCTTGTCAGAAGGTTCGTTCATACCTTTTCTGGAAATTCCAGAAAACAAACATTCAGGTCGAGTAGGTTAGTTTGACCAGCCACTCCATTCGACACGTTGATGGTTTGAATGATCTAAGGACTTATATTTAGAGTAGATCTAGCAGGCTACAACTTAGTCACAAACATATCATCAAACAACATCATACCGACATATATCCGGGCCTTACTGAAACATTGTCGAGACTTCGGATATATGCCATCCGGTCATGCTCGGTCAACGGGTTTTGACCATGAATAACATACAAATCTGGACATGGAATGGCTGTTATTCCACTTCCAGATCAAAGACCTCATGTCAAACTATAGATCTAAAATATAAAACAACAAAAATCATAAACAGGCAGAGATCTAAGGCCACTAACATATGGTTGTCAGACCACTTTGGGGTTCAAGAACAGTTTTTTAAAAACTTTAATTTGTAGACACTCGAAATTTTCTGCACGCTTGTTACTGACATTGCAGGAGGGAAGATTTGTCTTTCGGAGATAACCCTGGAAGACAGCTTATATCCATTCCGGACACTACCGGAAGTACAAGCTCAAAACCCGGGACACACACCGGGAACATCATTTCCAAACCCGGAACACACACTGGAAGGATCATTCCAAACCTCGGAGATAAACCCGAGTTTCGTCCTTAGCGATAACCCCAAGGGATACTATTGCAGTTCCGACGATAACTCCAGAAATGTTTATTTCAAATGCATGCTATCAGCTTCAATCTCAGACCTCCTGCCGAGGGCACTCATACCTCATACACGCAGGCTAACACCGGCGCATATGGTTGGAGGTTATCTGAAGTCGGGAAGAGGGACCATACCTCCTGCGGTACATCACGAAGGAGTTTACTTACGGTCCCCTCTTCTGATCAAGACCGGCGTACACGCACTCATTCTTGAATTTTACTTTACAAAGCGATGTCGTGTTGATAATTTGGGCGTTATTGATTTCTTGATAAATTAAATTATAAATCTTCAAAATTTATCTTTGAACTTGTTTTATTGAATTATTATGTCATTGTCATCATCCTCACGCTTATATTGTGATGAAAGTCATCTTTGGCTTACGTGCGTAGATGGACTTGGTATGATTATGACCGAGGATTATTCAATATAACCACGACCGTAATGTTATAAATGATGTGGTAAAAGTCCTCGAGAGCTTATAAAGGTATCGATGGACAATTTTTGGTATGATTATGACCGAGGATTATTCGGTATAGTCACGACCATTGATGATTTAATGAATATCCTTGGCCAGTAGTGCGGGGATGACTTCGATGATGTGGTTTATTTATTAAGTTGAGTCTCAACGATAAAAATTGATGAAAATATTTTAAATCATGTAGAAGATAGTAGATATCATGCTCTACTTGACTCTTCTAATGGATTATTATTCCTACTTGCAGCTAAACTTGATGTCTATTGTATTTTATCGGTTTAACATTGTTGAAGACTAATGATAATTTATTCTCGCATTATCTTAGTCATAATATTTTTACCGCAACTGAGTTGAGCTCACCCTTTCTTTCACCTGCTCTCTTGAAATGAGAACGTGGCGAGGACTAGTCGGAGGCGGAGTGACCAGTCCGGATGATAAGATTAGTAGTCCTCACTATTCTCATTAAATAGTGTGACAATAAATGTAATGAGGACTCCATTGAGTGTGGATATTGTCTAGATGACAATATTCTTATTAAAACTCTTGGATTATGTTTTGTCGTATTTTACACGACTGTTGTATAATTGAGTTGTATTTGAATTTTGTACCATGTATTTGGCGACTCAAGATGGGTGATGTATACCTATTTTGGGAACGTCACAATATATATATATATATATATATACGTAAAGGATTAAGGGATGTCATATAGCGACAGATCGGATCATCGTCCGATCCGTCACTAAAGGGAGTATGCAAGGTATGTAGGATCAAGGGGTGAACCTTTGAAATGGATTATATATAGTGACGGACCGAATCGTAAGTATATAGTATCAAGGGTGAACCCTTGAAATGGACTATATATATATATATATATATATATATATATATATATTACTTTTGCACACAATATAATTTAGTGGGAGAGAATAACTAGGAGTGATGGACACCGGAGGTGGATTGGTGATTGTGTTTTTGTATAATTAAATTTATAATAAGCACTATTTTTGAAATAACCTGAGTTAAATTTAAAGTCAAGTCCTCAATAAGGGTTTAGAAGATACTATTATTAGCAATTTAATTGTGGGATTGGGGTATTATAGTTTTACATTTTTTAATTTTAAAACTCTTTATTTAAAAATATTTCGTCTTACCTCAACGCTCAATCAAAAGAGAAGTTTTTGAGAAGCTATCAAATAATACATACATACGTATACAATCTGTATTTGACGCTGGCTATATATTTCCGCACATTTTAGAGAGAGAGAAATAAAAAGTGTGTTCCTTTTCCATTTCCAGACACTCAGAAAATAAAGGAAAGGAGAGCTCTCTTCTGGCAAATACAGAAAGTAAGTAGAAAACCAAGTGCGGAAAAGGTATGTTCTGTTCTGTTCTGTTCTGTTATGTCATGTCATGAACCATATAAATACATATATATATATATATATAATCTGTGGCTCTGTGCTCTTGAAAGTGCACTTATTAGTCTTTCTTGCAAGAGGTAACAAGTTTTTCCCTTGATTATTATGAGCATATATTTGTATATGTATGCATATATGCATCTATATGTATAAAGACATGCATATAGGTTTTGAGTTTTATGGTGATAGATGATGCAGAGGCCAATCGAGTCTTCTAGTTTATTCAATTCCTCAACTCCCAAGTATGTAATTGTGAAATTTTAAAATTCAAAATCAAAATTTTATTTATTTATTTTAATTATGGCTATTGTAATTGTTGTAAATATCTAATTGCACTACTAAAAAGATCACTATAGCAGCATTTCATAACTGTACTATTCTCACTCCTCACCATCATTTTCTTGCTCTCTTTTTTTTTCTGTAGCTTTAATTTGCTCTCCCCAATCCCAATCCAAACATGAAGGTCCGTCGCTCCGGAAATCACCATGAGGTACTTCTCACTCTCTTTTCCTTAATTTTTTTTAGAAATTTAATTTAGTATTCTCTTGTTTCACAAAAAAGTCTTATTTCAGTTTTTTTAAGTTCATTTGCAAAATCCTTAAACCCAAAATTATTGTGAATTTATTTGATTTTGTTTAATGATATAGTTACAATTGTATACTACTTTAGAAAAAGTATAACCAAAAACAAAATTGATAAATGCACATTGCAAATTTGAATTTTAGGATTTTGCAAATTAAGTAGGTTTAAACTTGGGAATTTTCTATTTGGGATGGAGGGGAGTATTAATCTTATAACTTGATAAGAATTGAAAAGAAATTGGGCTGAATTTTTCTTTTTCTTTGTGTTGCACTATGCCTGCAGCTGTATTGGCCTCGAGGTATTATACGCAAATGGCTCAATGGCAGTGCTAAGGGATCAGATCACAGTGCCGATGTAGAAGATGATGATAGCAATGAATGCGATACTGAAGGTTGTCAGTTTATTTTCCTTCATAGCTACTCTCTTCGACTCAAAATTAGGGATACATTTCGCATTTTGTCCGTTTCATAATAAGAGATACATTTTTATTTTTAGACAGTGGAGTGACATGAAGTTGCTACCAGGATCGAGTATTATCGCAACTATCATTACTACATTTTTATCTAATATTAGGGATATGTTTGGAAAAGTAAAATTTTCCATGTTCGTAATTGATGTATATGTTTTTGTGGTTTTATGATTTCTTGTTATTTTTTGAATTTGATTGGTGAACTGGGTTCTTTCTTTCATTGCAGAACTTTGTGAATGGCCGAAAGAATCGCGGTTTAAGGATAATAAAGGCAATGAGGTTAAGATGAATCCTAATGGTAATGTGTGCTGTTTCAACTTTCAGGTTGAATTTTTGATGTTTAAGATTGTGATGATTGTCCATTTACTTGCTTCTTGTGAGTTTTGGGGGAATTGTAAGTTTTACATCCATCGGAGAGTTGTTGCATTTAGCGTGAAGATCGTTTAATTGGTCAAATTCCTAAGAGTTTTGGAAGTTTAAGTTTATTGCTTGAACTTTTTTTGCATAATATCAAGCTTTCTGGCTACGTTCCTTTGGAAATTGGCAACTTGTCTAATTTAGAAATACTTAACTTGGCTGAAAATAGACTAAGTGCCTCAATTCCTAAGCAATTATTTGAGTGCGTGAAGCTATGGAGCTTGAATTTGAGTAGAAACAGATTTGGAGAAGTTGTTCCCTTCCAAATAAATAACTTGCACAATCTGCAAAATCTTGATCTTAGTCACAATTTTCTGATCGGTGAGTTACCAGCATTTGGAGGATTGTAAGAGTTAATTTTTTATTTTTAGACTGTAAAGTGACATGAAGTTGCTAACATGATTGAGTATTTATTGCAATGCTATCATTACTACATTTTTATCTAATATTAGGGAATATGTTTGGAAAAGTAAAATTTTCCAAGGTCGTTTTAAAAATGTATCTCTAATTTTGGAACATAGGGAGCTTTGTTTTACATTAACATTTGTGTTCAAATTGATGTATATGTTTTGTGGTTTTATGATTTTTTGTTATTTTTTGAATTTGAAGAATCTTCAACTTCAAGGGCTTGAATTTGATTGGTGAATTGGGTTTTCTTTCTTTCATGGCAGAACTTTGCGAATGGCCTAAAGAATCACGGTATAAGGATAATAAAGGCAATGAGGTTAAGATGGATCCTAACGGTAATGTGTGCAGTTTCAACTTTCAAGTTAAATTTTTGATGTTTAAGATTGCGATGATTGTCCATTTACTTGCTTCTTGTGAGTTTTTGGGAAATGGTAACTTTTATATTGATTGGAGAGTTGTTGCATATAGTGTGATGATAGCTTAAGCTGCACTTTTTGGGTTCTAAAAGTCATTAATTTAATTAATATAGATTAGAAGATGGTTATTTTTGCTTGGTTTATTGGATCGTTGATACTTATGGAACTTGTAAAAGTGACTTTATATTGAAAATTGACAAAAAAAAAAAGAAGGAAAAAGTTAGGTATCATGCATAATCTATGCTTTCTTTGTTAAATTGGAAGAATTTTTTAAGCTTTAAAAACCGATTATTTCAGTAGTTTTAGAGTGTTTAGGTGGTTGAAAGAAATTATGATTTTTTGGAAGAAAAATTTAAGTGGTTAAAATTCAGTCCTAGAAATTTTCTTCTTTTGTCGTTTTTCATTTAAAATAATAACAAACATGGATTTATTTTGCTTGGTACTCAACCATTTTTTAGTAATATTTATTCTAAAATGATTAGGTATTTATGATTGAATCTTCCCGTTTACATTCAGCTTCCAGAATGATGCATTCTTTAACATCCACTCATTCCTAAGCCTATCTTGTTACTTTGGCTTGTCTTTCATAATTTTGTTGGGCTATATGCTGTCTTGCATCCTGATAGCGGCATACACGTATTCATAATATTTCCCTTTGTCGCTTTTCTTTAGTTATTGAAATCCTATCATAAAATTAAAGCATGCTTTAATCCACATAATTTTGAACTCATTACTTTTGTTTTGTAAATCTTCTTTTTGAGCTTACAGAGGCTCTTCCTAGATTAAGAAGACAAAAGTCGGAGACATTCAGGGCACAATATATAACTGCAAAGGAAATCAAGTATGCTGCCTCTCCTCACATATGCTGATCAAGCTAACTGATAATAATTAGACTATTGTAAGAATCAGATTTTTGAAATCTTTTATTACCATGACCTCATTTTGTTGTTACTTGTCTTATTAGAATACGTGCTGGCACGTGGAATGTTGGAGGAGAACTTCCACCAGAGGACCTAGATATTGAAGATTGGCTAGATATCAGTGACCCTGCTGATATTTATGTGATTGGGTAAGAGTTAAACTGAATTCTTTTTGCGGGATTTATTTTTATAAGAGGTAAGCAGTCATAAAAATCATATGTAGATCTGAAGTCAGTCTTGTACAATTTTTCTAGCTTTGCTCAATTTTCTTTCACTTACTCTCAGATTTTCTGTCAATACTAACCTTAGTCCCGACTTTATTCATTCCAAGAGATTCAAACCCAAATATAAAATTAACCTAGCAATAGAAGATTAAGAACCAATCAGTACCTTAGCAATGAAATATTGAATAATGCGGAAGACAATCAAGAACAAGGTTGGAAAAAAAATAAAGAGAAAAAGATAGAATGGACTAAGCTATTTAGGGAATCTACTGGGGAATTAGTTTATAGAAGAAAGAAGAAGCTAAAGAGAAAGAGATAGAATGGAATAAAGTTATTTTCTATTTCCTTTTATTGATGATCTCATACAATCCATGCTTCTCTATTTATACTAGATTTAGTCTTTATTCTAATTTAGACCCTTTCGTTACACAAAGCTTTTAGAATAGTTGACTTTATAAATATAAATATATATATATATATATATATATATATATATTGTTAGCTTTATAAAATGGGCGTGTATAAAGACATCAAACTCTCTAACTCAAAATTAATTGACTATGAGAAGAGTTGCCCTAACTCATTATATACTAGACATACTTTGTTAAGGTATTCGATGTGGGACAAGATATATACTCTAACACTCCCCCTCACGTGTAATCCGGTGTATTAAGGGTTGCATGTGAACCTGATGAATATGAGACCCCACACAATATAAGCAAGTCCGAAGGAATCTAGTCACAAGATAAGTCTAGAACAAGGCTAGTAAACCACAAACAACTATTGGCCCAATTGATAAGTGGTATTAGTTAATAAATGAGTAATTTTGACACTTTTAAGAATCACTACAAGGAAAAGACTTCAGTTGAATAAATATTGGCCGGGATAAGTCCGTCGGAAATACGTATTCTCGACGGAAGTCAACATTTACATAAATTTCGACGGAATGAAATTCCGACAAGAAATTATGTTGGAAATATCTTGCCACGTGTTGATTTTCCACTGAATCTGGAAAGATAATTTTCGACGGAAATTCCGTCGGAATTAGCTTATAATATCATTTTTTAATATTTTTTTGGTTTTTACAATTTTCGGGTTTTAAAACACCAATGTGTACTTGTACCAGTTTTCCAACAACAACACATACATATAATTGCAACAACCAACATACACGTCAAAATAACTAATTCTCCAAACAATTCCCAACAATAACACATACATATAAACATAACTACCTTTTTACACCTCATACACGGCTTATCCTCCCAACCCAACACCATACATCACTACTTAAACTTTAAACTAAGAAAGAAAATATTATGTACATATACAATAATGATTAAGCTAAAAAGAAAACAAATATAAACTAAATTTTGTACAATTATAAGTTAAACTAAAACCGTAATCATCAATGATGTACAACGTAAGTAAGCCTAACTGCAATATAACTAAGTATAGCTACAACTATCTATCGCTATCATCGGGTGGTGGTCGACAGTGTTGCTCACGGTGTCTCGACTTCGCTATCATCGTCCTCACTCGCTTCTAAGCATCGCCAATTTCGTTGAATCTGATTAAAAATATGATTTATTAGTCTGTAATTGAGAATTAAAGAGACAATTAAATGATAATTAAATAACATGCATAATATGCAATTGAAAATGAATAAAATACCTGAGTAGTCCGAGGCTGACTCAACATTGGCTCAAAGACTTTCAACAGTAGGGTAACCACCATCCGTATCACCTCGTCCCGTATCGCGGTGAACTGCTCCTGAGGGATACTCGTACTCCCGTCAGTGGCCCCTGCTGCAATGTCCTGATCAAACTAATGAAGGAGAGCACGACTAGGCAAGTCTTAACGACAGGATATCGGATCCGTACCAAACGTCTCCGATACCACCGTCATAACCCTCTGGATAGCTCGTCGTCCAAGTCAGCGCTCGTAGCCTGTGAAAATTAAAATTATTTTACTAATAATTTATGAAGCAATATTAACTATGAAATAACGAGAAACATAATAAAATGAATAACTCCAGGTAATGTATTTGTTGGTACCTTCGGCAGACCCAACACTTAATACCTGCTGATAATGCTAGTGGGAGCGACCCAAATAGTCATTTCCTCATCCTGAGATAAGCTAATTTTGGGCAGAGAGATGATGAAATCTAACAGCTCAAAATCTCCCCTAGCAGCTCATAACTCAGTTATACGCTGGTCCCGGAGCTTTTGAAATCGATCCTGTAACTTATTATGTATTTGTTAGTTAATTAAATCATTTTATTAACTATCTAATATTAATAATTATTTATGAAAATAACAATTGTTACCCGTATAGCTAATATTGCATGGAGACGAGAGTCCTTCAAATGAGCTAGCTCATCACAAAACTTCGACCACGGTGGGAAGTCATTTGCTTCGCTTGCACGGCCTAATAAATACATTAATATAACATTTATTTAGTATGCTTATGACAATATTAAACTAAACAACTAAACACACATATAGTATGTACTACTTGGAGCATGCTATGATTCTTCTTCATCCCAGTACGTACACATAGCCTCTCATGTTGCATCAAAAACATAGCCTCTCTTGTTGCATTAAAAACATTATGGGGTTGATGATCGTGTATCGTATTGTCGGGCTGGTCTTCAACAGCCCGGGCGGCCCTCTGTATGATCTCGTACAACCAGCCGATATAGTTCTTCGCGACATGAGCAATAATGACAGATTCGCCGGTCAGCTGAGATATGTCATCCTCATATATATAATAAATCTATACAAAAATAATAACATATCAAAAAAAAATCTGAACATTGTGCAACTACTATTTACGTATACGATTTAACTTACGTGAAACTTGCGCAACACGTTCTCCATAAAAGGAGGCATCATCTCACGCGATATCGGGCTATAATAAGCGTGCAGCCCAAAGGAGGAGGTGTGTGAAGCATATAGGCGTGGATGGTCGACTTAGCCACGGTGGTCCAAAATACTACAATAAAAATAAAACCCTTATATTATACATCAGGCCATCAAATAAATTAACAAATTTAACTTTACGCTTCTCGACATACTCTTAGCGAGCTTCGACATCTACACGACAGTGAGTGGCACCGCTTTGTCGTGAATCGACCAAATAAACCGAGTTTAGTCATTCGATGACGTTAACGACCTATATCTGTAAGTATAATACATACATTGTATAAATATAGCATTTACATAAATAAAAAAGTAAACAAAACGAAATCGAATTAATGACGACGGAAACTTACTAGATGATGATGACCACCGCTATATCTAGCCATATATATACTAATGAAATAACCAAAATAACATAATTAATTGGAGTTAATTTTATTAAATAACCGTTATTAATAGTGCGAATTATAAATAATACATGAATAAGTTCACACTTACTACATTGATATGAGAAGATATTCTAAACTACGTCATCAAACCTGTCAAAATCAACATCATTGTCATCATCTCTGTCTTTTCCTCTTCATTATCGGTTTCTTTGTCGTTATCATTTTCAACAGTCATTGACGACCACATCTTTTTCGACTTCCTCATCATCGAGTACGTTAACGATATCATATACCAGCACATCGTCATCATTTAACACTATCTGGCTGGGATTAACATTTTCTTGCAACGACTCATCAGCCCTAGACAGATGAGCACCATCAAATGTTCGAGTCTTCGTTGTGACAACTATATACCAGAAGATTCTATAATTGACGATATTAGGCGCATACTACACTTAAGTCGCTTGACTGGCTAACACGAATACGTCATCAGATTGTAGCTTTGATTTTATATCTACTGTGACGATTCTATTACGATCAACTTTAACACTCTTTTCAGTATCAAACCAGCGACACTTAAATGTAACTACATTTTTACCCCAGGATAATTGAGCACAACCACTTCCTCTAAATGTCCATAATAATTGGACTCAGAATCTTGGTAACAGCTTCCCAACACGACAACGGCAGAATAGGCTGATGTCAGTTCATTCAAGTCATCAACCTTGAATCTGTACCCATTCACGATGCATCTAGGAAATGAACTAATAAGTTTGTAAGGACCTTGAATGACATCTCTAAAACGCTCATAAACGTTATGTTCAACCCTACTCTAAAACCACTGTTAAAAATTTTCAGTAGTGAATGCTTCCAACTGTGTTGCATTTAACCTTGGGTTAGAAGCATACGTCTTCGAATAAACTGAAAAATTAATAACATGGTTTAATTCCATACACATTTAAATCTTAAATTTTTACAAATACTAATACATACTTTATGTATGATATTTCGGGCATATTTAGAAGCACATATGTAGATGCAATCTTCAATTTTTTTCTCTCAAGTAAGTCATCGTCTCATGGCCAAAGAGTTTAGCTGGATGGGTTAAATACTTTTTACATAACTCTACTTTAGGTCTACTTAAAAATGACTAACTTATACTATTTTTTTTCTTACAGTCAACTAACTCAACTTTATTTTGATTACAAAACATTACAAAAATCGTTAGGCTCGTTTGACTTTTAACAGAAAGCTAAGTAGATTTATGATTAGGAGGGAGAAACTCCACCTCTGTGTTGACATTGCGAATAAATAATGATGTGTATAAATAACTCATTATCAAAAGAAAATATTAATTAATGTGAACAAAAAATAAATTATTATTTCTCTTCTCTCTACTGATCTACTCCATCTTCATCATTAATTTTTTTCATGACAGATCTTCAACTTTAATATAAAAGTAAATGATACTCCGTTAAAATTAAATCCGTATTCAACCAGGAAAGAAATAAGATGCAAAGAGAAGCAATCATCTATTCTTTGAGGTGCCATTTTTATTATTTGAAGAATCCCAATGCACCATATAATTCATCGGTAAGAGCCCATCTATTTATCAATATTTTCTTTTAATTTTCCCTACAAAGTCTAGGGTTTCGTTGTCATGAATAGAAACCCTATACATTCTTTCTACAACAGTTCTTTATTCGCTCTGGCTATGATATATGAGAAATTTGGGCTGTAGGTATTATTAGGCATGAGGCAGTTCAATGGTAGTCCCAGAATTCGTGAATTCATCAACGGATTATGTACCCTGGCCACAATTTTCTTGTTTTACAACTGGGAAGATATTATGAGGACCCAATGTTTAGGCAATCGAACCCAATTTCGGGGAGCTCAAGCAGCGGGTTCTGTGGTGGGTCAAATCATAGGTCAGTAATTCACCAACATCTACATCCACTAGTACAACCACTACCCAATTCATACAGAAGCCAATTAAGAGTTTTCGCTTATTTGTTCAGCCCAAAAAGAATCATGGCTAGAGACGGAGAACAAATCTATATGACCTAGAACTATCATCGAGGCTAGAGAGTAGCAAAGAACGATGATGATTCAGATCTATGACTAGCGCTAGAGAGAGGCAAAGAAGAGATGGCCCAGATCTACAAATGATTTTGGGTTTATGGATAGTTTTGTGTTTGAAAATTTATTGTATATAGATGATTTTGTTCGGTGATATTTTGTTTGGGGAGAAGAAGATGATGAACAGTGGGTTGTGAGTTATTTTGGTTGGGGATTTGTTTTGGGTTTCCATATGAAGAAGATGAAGTTTATTTCGATATTATGTTTAATTTATTATATTATTGAAAATAAATTATTGGAATGTTTGGGTCAAGTTAATGGGTGGTGGGTTGGTCTTTATTAGGTGGACATTAACTTACATGTTAAAAAGAAGCTTCAAACTAGGATTCAGTAAATATGTGGCATTGCCACGTTAATATTTTGTCAAAAAAGTTAACCTCGCTGACAGAAATTCAAATTTGTGTTAAAAAAGTAAGACTTAAAGACAAATTGCACCCTAAACTTTACACCTTTGTTGATATTTGCACCCCAAACTGAAAAAGGTGTTTAAGTACACCTCAAACTTTACTCATGCTGAACAAATTGCACACTTTGCACACTTAACCTGGTCAAAGTGACCTGGCTAAAACCTGAGTCCACATCTGAAGGGGTATTTCAGACTTTTTCCTTCTTTATCTTCTCAACGTTATTACAGAGTGATTCAGTAGCATAGTGCAGCTCGATCTTAGAAAATCGATCAAGCAAGAAAAATTAGAGCTCATGGATCGAAACTGCTGCAGTGCGTGAAAAATCGATGATGAAGACAGCTTGGAGAAGCTCAAACAATGCCGGTTTGGATGTCCAGATTGTGTGAAGATGGCACGGTGGTTGTAATTATTTAAGCAGGTGATCCTCCATGTGTGAAAGCGTTCGAGGAAGTAATATCTGGATTAATAAGAAGATTAGAGAATTTGGATCTTTGAAATCAAAGTCATGAAAGATGAACCTAAATAAAGGCGGCGAATTAGAAGCGAGGTTTGCAAAGAGGTCCATTGACCGCAACTTAGATTGTAATTTTTTATTTAATGTTTATCTCGATAAAGGATGAAACACACCTCCGGACTTGAAAACAAGACTTGGGTTCTCTTGAGCAACTTAGCTAAGTATGTATTGGTAGTAGTCGACAAAATATGGCACCTTTTGTGTGCAATTCTGAGAATGAAATTTATGGGATTGTAATTTCTAGCAATATAGTGGTAGAAATTAGGACACTTATGGAATTTAATTGTTGGGCATCTTTTGTGGGTAATTTATTGGTTTTGTAATGTATGGGCAATTTCTTTGAATGAACATGTTGTAAACCAAGATGGTTAAATGAAATTTATTGGTTATGTCAATTCTTTGCAATTTTTGTTTATGGTTGGTGTGCGATTTATGATACAGTGCATTTATAATTTGCATTAATGCGCACACTGCACAAGCTAATGCACATCACTTGCACACTTGCATCACTCGCACTGCTAATGTAGTATAGCCCAACACCTTTGCACTGTTTGGCTCACAAATGCACGTCACCCGCATTAATGCAAAAAGCATAAATTCAAACAACACACCTGCGCAATTGCCCACTTGCATTATAATCACTTTGTAATCCTGTTATAACAACTGTATATACACAAACAATCTATATAAAAACACACATTTTACATCAAACACACATTTGCATCGATTGGCCCAACGATTACACACTTCATTATACATAAACAATCATTATAATAACCACACTGCAATTTCCCAACTGTATCAACACACACTGCATCATACACACACCAGTGGTAACACTGCATACACACACTGCATCATACACACACTGCATCATACACACACTGCATCATAAAGGAACTGGTATGGCCATTCAATTACATAATTAATTCCCGTCTGATCCACAAATCGAGAATGATAAAAAAAAGGTTCTTTGTCGTTTCGCTTTATTAACAAAATGCATCCTACTGCACATCCCAGCCACACCTTCATAAGTTTAGGCCCCAAAAAATGCATCCTATGCACAAAACATACATACATCAATAATTCATAAGTTTAGGCCCCAAAAATACCCTAAACTGGATATATACATCCATATAAGCTTAGTACCACAAAAAAGCCCAAAAAAATCCAAAAACCCCATCTGGTTGCTATTATTCTGCAATGGGCCCTCCACATTTTTGGTTTCTAATGAATTTTCTCTCTTTTGGATCTTCTTTGCTTGCTTCTAGTCTCCTAGTGTTGTACATTGTTTTCCTTTCCATGTGTATTCCTTGGGTTGTAATATATCATCTCGAGACATTTCTTTGTCGCCCTCGTAATGGATTCCACCTTGCCACTTTGTAGAACCTCCACTTTTGCTCCACATTCATTCCACCTCCATTTGTAGACTCATTGTGTTGATGTCATTGGTGGAGGTTGAGAAGCAGTATATGAGCTTTGAGAAGTCTTGTGAATCTTTTTTGCCCTCTCTTAGCCTTTGGAGGAGGTTGAGATGATTGACTTTGTGGAGCTGGGAAGATTGTGAAATCACATCCGGTTGCTTATTGAGTTTACAAAAGAATGAAACATAAATATATTAAACCCTATATAGGATCTTGAAAAATACAAATAAAAACACACACTTAACTTACTTGAGGACACCTTCTTGCATTGTGACCGTTCCTCGCAAAATCCACATTTTCGGTGATGTTTCTTTCCTCTTGACCTTGTACCATCTGGATTTGATTACGGAATATCATTACCTTTCCTCCTAACAACTTTAGGCACCTTACGGGAGTATGTTTAATCGGTGGCAAAGGTGGCTCAATCCAGTGGGATCCCTCCGGATCTGTGCTTTATAGGCTCGATGTTGTATTTGTAAACCTTTAGATACATGTCCTTGGTTAAACACTCATGTATACGTGTGTATGGATCGTATCTATTTTGTTAATGCACGACACATCATGAGCACAAGGTATTCGAATGAGTCCCACCTCCTACAAGAATATGTTTTTTTTTCCAAATCCACAACAAATGAATGACCCCCAAAAGTCATAGTCACTGTAAACCTCCCACCACCACCTGACCACTCAGGCAATCCACCCCCTGCCTGGCCTTTCCATTTTTCTACTTTTTGAGCTATTCTAGGGCTCACTACACCATTATGTTTCAACATCATTTCTCTCCTTTTAACAATCCTATTCATGCAATATAATCTAAGTCCTTCTAGACACCCTATTATTGGTTTCACTCTGGCAGCTTAAGAATTTTGCTATTAAATACCTCACAATGATTATTGACATACATGTCACTTTTGCGTATAATGCAAGAAAATGAGACTACTCCATGAAAGCAGTGGCTTAGAGCTAACCATTCATATGCACTCTTATCTTCCTTTTGTAACACATCCGTTTGCCTTTTGAAAAGACATACCGATGATTTGTAGCTTTGGCGACATTTCCACACCAATTTCCTTAATCCGAGCCTTTATGCTTTTGCGAAAGTTCTATCTGAATCATAACCTGATATCGTGTTCGGCACTTGGGACCACATCTTCTAAAGAATTAATCAAACCCTGGGGACAAAAACATAAAAGAACTTTATCAGAAACATCTACTCAATGTAATAATCAATGAAAAATATATATAAATGGAGAGATGTTTATACCTTTTGTTTATCTGAAATGAATGTCCAGTCTCCATAATTTGAAATCCCAAGATCTTCCACCAGCAAGTTCATAAACCACACCCAGGACTGAGTGTTCTCAGATTCAACAATGGCCCAAGCAACTGTCCACATCCCGTTGTTAGGGTCAACACCAATGCGATCGATAATCGACCCCGTATGGTCCTTTGAGAAAAAATACCATCAAGCCCCACCAAATTAGTTACACCCCTAATTTAAATCCTTCTTTTTAGTGGTGCAAGATGACATAAACTCAAAAATCTGCCTAAGTCTTGTCCTTGCTCTGGTTCTCGCTTTCTTGATACCACAAGTACTCCCGTGCGTGACTCTTCTAAGCTTTGCGGCGTAGTCCAAAAACCAATCCATACTCCCTCCTCGGCCTCCCCTTTAATGTTTTTCATTGCTCTTTCTTAGCTCAGATATCTAGGCTCTCTTGATACTCCAATATCCAAATCTTTAACTACTTTAGTATGGCCCGATCTAATCCCCATGTTGGATTCATCCAAGATCATCTTCATATTTTTTGCAATCCACTCTGCATTTATCTGATAATTATCCCACTCTCTGCTACAAGTATGCACTTTTTGTAACCTAGTGATTTTAAATGTGAGCTCTCTTTGCACCTTTAAACATAAAAGTACCGTATACATGGCTCCACACACACCTTGCTTGGATCTTATTTGTGAGTTTTTTCTTGAAATACACCTTCCTTCCTTGTTTGATGCCATGATTTACGATTCTTGCCCTCCTTGATGACATTGGAAAATGTCATTCCCAACTCAAACTCAAGATCCTCACTGTCACCTTTCCTAAATTTTGGATACCCTTTATGTTCTTGTTCAGGTGGTTCAGGGTCAAACTCATCAATCCTAGGCATCCTTTCTACATCACTGTCATCATAGTCGGAGGATGAAAATCCTGGTTCATGTGGTTCTTTAACTGAAGTTTGGGTTTCTGTAGTTTGTTTTCCTTTCCCTTTGTTAGGTGCAAATCTTGTTTCTTTTCCTTTGCCTTTCTGTGTTACAGTTGCACCCTTCCCTTCCCTTTGTTTCCCCTTCCCTTTGTCAGTTGCCCCATCCTCAATCCCCCTAACTTGATCACCCTCTACCCTCTCCCCAAATTCAGCACTCTCAGTCCCCCCAGCTTGATCACCCTCTACCCCCTCCCCCAATTCATCACTCTCAGTCCCCTCAGTTTGATCACCCTCACCCCCTCCCCAATTTCATCATCCTCTTCATCCTCAGTTGATTCTCCCACATAACTATCCACATAACTTTCATCAATTGACTCTACTTCATCATCCCCAATTCTCCTCAAATCTCAAATCTACGCGCATTCATTAATATTATCAACTTGATGTCGATTTCAAAGTCAACTTCTACTCCCATGGAGTCTAACAACCTCGAATATATTTCAACTAGTCTACTAGAATGGATAAGCATACACATTGTCGACACATCATCATTTTCTAACCCAAATAATCCCTCTCCATATCGATTCGTAGGTGACTTATAATGGAACTTGAGGTGTCCAACTTTATATCCCAACTCCTTCCCCATATTACATATATGTCAAGTAAAGAGATGTAATCGGGATGGCAAAATCAAAGAAATTAAAAGTACCTCCTACATCTTCATTTTATGTGGGCTCTCTTCAAAGTGTCCACCATGAAAAAATTTGACTATAAAATACTTGGGTTACTTACATAGCCACAAAACAAGATTCCACATGCTTTGTTAAATGTGTGGACCACATCATATTTAATTGACTAAAATTCAAAAAATATAAGAAAAGAGACAAGAATCTTATATTTGATCATCAAAAAGGGTCCACCATTCCAGTTTATAACAAAAAGAAGTCAATAAACTACAAAACAAAACAATATACTACAAAAAGAACACACTTAACTACACCAAATTTCATTATTCAAAAATAGATGTTGGTGGAAGATCTTCCGTGAAGCACTTATCGTGATTCTAGGACACCTTGACTCCATAAACGTCGTTTATCTCGATTAATCCCTTAAGAATCGCGAATCACTCATCGTTGATTCTTCTCCTTCAAATCGCGAACCCTAGTCTAGTCTTTGATTTGGGATATTTGTCTAATAACCAACGAGTAATGGTGTAAATGTAACTGCTCTTTTCAATAAATGCAAACTACCGAGTTTACCCCTCTGTAATAAGACCTACAGCCTTAGCCGGTCACTTTTGACCGGTTAAGTGTGCTAAGTGTGCAATTTGTTCAGCATGAGTAAAGTTTGGGGTGAACTTAGACACCTTTTTCAGTTTAGGGTGCAAATATCAACAGAGATGTAAAGTTTGGGGTGCAATTTGTCTTTTAGTCAAAAAGTAAAGAATAATTAGTTGACTGTAAGAAGAAAAAAAGTTGAGTTAGTTGATTGTAAGTTGACCTAAAGTAGAGTGATGAAAAAAGCATTTATCCATTAGTCGGATAAGTGAATACAACTAAATCATCACCACGAGATTGGAGTCCAACGACTTCATTCCGACTTAAACGGTTGTGCTTCGTTGAGACAACATCCTCAAAGTATAAGGAGCAAAAGTTGACAAGTTCTTTCTTCGTATGGTGTTCACCAATAGAACCTTCTACACGAGCTTTGTTTTTCACTTTCTACTTTAATCGACGCATATAACTGAAATACGATGACTTAACGGAATTAATTAATTAAGAATATGAGTTTTAAATATTATCAAAATGAAGATATAGATGATATTAATTCTCAAAAGAATACATCCACCGATATTGCACGATTCTCGAAGCTTAAGTTCATATCTTTAGATGAATAAGCGAATGCTCCATCGAGTCGAAAAGAACCTTGGAGGAAAATCATTTCGAGCTTTATGCGTTTATCGGCTATGTTTTCTTCATCTGCTCCACATCGATGTACTTTATACATAGATCTCGAAAAAATTTGAAAGTTCGGCCAAGGTATCTAAACCTTTCTGGGTAACACATCTCAAGAAATGCAATTGACATCAAATTCTGCATGAATATATGACAATCGTGACTCTTGAACCCATTAATTTTCAACTGCTCAACCTTACTGCAACGAGATATGTTAGAAGCATATCCATGTGGGAGTTTCAACGCACTTACCTACTTGCAAATGTCTTCAACCTTTTGCTTGGTAAGAAAAATGGAGCTTTAGGTTTTGACTTTTCATGTCGGAGCCACAATTCCCGCCTTATATTCAGTGCCTCCAAATCTAATTGTGCCTTGTCATTGTCTTTTGTTTTATCACTCGCATCTACCACGGTGTAAAACAAGTTCTCAAATACATTCTTCTCTCAGATCATGACATCTCTGATAGCGGACTATTAGCGTGACCCGATGTCTGACTCAAACCACGTAGGCGAGTATGTCCAGTTATGAGTATTCTTGTAACCTATTGCTCTCAACTTATTGTGTTCCTTTCTTGTCGGTGGAAATTTCAGATGGTTCAACCAGCCTAAAGACCTTGCTGCCCGACAATCGACCAATTACCCTTTTTTCTCTATCTTTCTATTGAACTGTGCTTACATCTTTACATAATCGTGATCAATGAGCAAGAATCTCGAAAGCGGTTCAAAGAAACTAGCTTTCCCACCATGCTTGGTGTGTGTGCCTTGAACATCTCCATATAGGCCGGACGTGGCGACTTCTGTGAGACCACTAATCATCCCAGTGTGTCGGAAAGTCGGTGATAGTCCACAACAAGGTTGCCTTCATCACAAAATTTTTAGTTGACCGCTTTATCATAAGTTTGGACCCTGTCTCCCACAACATCTTAAGTTCATCGACTAACGGCTTGAGGTACCGCGTTTATGTCTTTCGTAGAGTAAAATCGAGAACAAATCTACGGATATCTAAATACGCATTGATGATGGTGGAAGATTATAAGCTACCATGATCGTTGACGAAACAGAGTAAAGTGGCTAAAACTATTAAATGGGCAAAAATCATTCGTAGCCATTACGAAGTCGACATTCCTAACCTCCTCACTAAATTATGGAAAATTTTCATCAAACTTCTTTCATTCATCTTCATCTTGAGGGGTGAGTCATTCTTGAACCTTTCGTCCCTGTTTTATGCTGACTCGTATGCTTGAGTCGTATGCGAAGACAATGAATAGGCGTTGAAGACTTCGACCTTGAGAGAAAGTACCGTAAAGATCTTCTTAGGCACGTGCTTCTCCTTCCCCACGTTTTGTCGTCTTGTCTTTGAGAGACAAGTTCGCGAGACATCACACTGCACCTTATCTTTGTCATCCCCATAGTATAACATGCAATCTTACTCACAAGCCTCGATCTTCTCATAACCCATATTCAAACCCTTCACCATCTTCTTCACTTCTTATTAATTCGAGGGCAATGTATGATCCCTTAGGTAAGAACTCGTTGATAAAAGCAAGCAAATCATTGAAGTCTCTCTCACTACAGTCATGCTCATTCTTAAAGTGTATGAGTTTCGTCACTGCAGATAGCCTGGTGTGGTTATCATTTTCATCGTACAATGGGACCTAACATCTTGTAAAAGGCAGTTATTGTGTTATTTGACTCTTGTTGAGCACTACTTGACGATTGCTCGTTCGCACCTCAATCAATATTGTTAGGGCCATAAGCATTGGCCAACATCTCTACGGCATCATAGTTATCGCCATATGAATTTCCGTGAACTAGTTGGTCTACACTATCGGTTATTTCCCTCAACTCTTCTGATTTCGCGTGATGAATCCATACAGAATACCCATCCACAAACCTACATGAAAACAAATTAAATTTGATATTGTCGGTTTTCTTCCAAATCAGGTTTTTACACTTAGGTTGTGTTTGCTAAACTTGGGAATTAAGATCTGAATGATTATGATGTCTTAATAAATTAGATCATCTGAATGGTTATGAGGTCTGAATCTAAAAAATTGTTTGATAACTAAAAAGTAAGTCGTCTCTTAATGACACTATTTTACCATTTTAAAGGGTAAAATTTTATTTAATAATTTTAAATATTCAATTTAATAAAATGAGTGCATAATATTGTTGAATATATTTATATAAAAAAAATATCAAAAATTTCATTAAGAGGTACCTCTTAATTATTAAGATTTCATTTTACGTATTCTGGAATTAAGAGGCATTCAAAGGTAACAAAAAAAACAAACGACATCATGCCTCTTACCGAATAAGAGGCAGTCCATTAAGAGGCAATCAGATGTAAACAAACAGCACCTTACACGTGGACATCTCATCTTTCCATTCGGATCATTAGCATGTTCATTTGCAAACTGCAAAAATTTACACACCCTTATCATGGTACTCAGCAACTAATCCCCTCCCATCAAGCGGTATCCTACGGGACATCCAACTTCGGTCGTCTAACATCTTTAATTGGACAGAAGGCACTAGGGTTATTAGTGGATGTGCTCCATGCATGAATTCTACATATCTTCATCTCCGATCTACGAGTTAAAGCTTATCCTGCTCTGGATCGTCTCCTCATTAGTGTCGACACCTTGAGCGTGTTTGTTCTATTTCAGGAAATTTCAACAATGCTCTCCCATGGTCTCAAGTACCGAAATGACAAAGACAACTTAATGCGAGTATGCACTTTCGGAGAACATGTAGAGATACCGACCAAAAATTCTCAAAACAAAAAAAAAGCATACTCGAAGCCATTTAAGCACTTAAGCTAAGTGAGAGACATAATATCCGAACGATTCTGGTGAGGGACTATTTGACATTCACTCCTAATGAGTGAATGTTGAATGGGTTTCTGATCTCCTAAGTATACTACATGCATAGATATTCAGTTTCTTTTAGTTGTGGAAAACTAAGCTAATGTTACTTAATTTGTTATTTTCATTTGTTTATTTTTACGTATTATATTATTTCTATTTTCTTTTATTTAGTAGTGAAAAAACTAAGTAAATGTTATTTAGTTTATTTAATGTTATTTTATTATATTATATTAGTTTTATTATATTTTATTTTACTTAGTACTGGAACTAGGTAAATGCCTTAAGACTATTATATTATATTATATTACATTATTTTATATTGTATTATATTATATTATATTTTTTATTTAATTTAATTTTGTTTTTATTACTTTTCTTTATTTTTAAGTTCTTTTAGTTTTATTTAATTTAATTTATTTGTTATTAACTTGATTTATTTTAAGTTATTTTATTTTATTTATTTTATTTTATTTTAATTTATTTTTAATTATAATATTATATTATAGTATAATTTATTTGATTATATTATAATGCTAATTAGTTTATTTTATTTGCATGCATTGTTTTATTTCTTATTAAATAACTATAGCAAAGAGGAGTAGAGGACCTTATTGACTTTTTATCTCTTTCCAACAAATGTCCATGGACTTTCCGTTGAAAATTCCGTCGGAAATAATAACAACACACATTCACAAACCCATCACTAATCCACGCAAAAATTGCTACCATAAACATAATCTCAATCACATTCACAATAATTAGGGCTATTTCATAAACATACATTAACAAAAAATAAAATTATGCCAACTGATTCAAGTGCAAAAACATATAACCTGTAGATTATGCCAACTGATACAAGTGCAAAATTATACAAATTAGGGCTATTTGCAGATTATGAGATGAACAAATGAAAATGGAACAGATGAACATATTACAATATATAAGATCACTGACTGTCCATTGAAGATGGAATAACAGCTACAGACAGCCAAAAGGGAGACGGATAAATGCCCACAATTGTGCAACCTACCCTCAAATTAATTTATGCATCTTCAGATTAATAATAATCAAATGTAATATACTTCAATTAATTAATTAAAGACGTCTTTGATATAGAGCACAATACACGACATTATTTTTTTTTGCAAAAATGATAGAACTTGTATTGCTTTGAATCAAGCTGCCGTGTGAAGAGATGCGCCACCGGAGGTGCGCCGCTATGGCTATGGATCGCCGCCAAGCTAGAGATGATCAGATGAACAGAGAGTGGAGATGGGAGAAAAAGAGGTGGAGGTCAGGGATGCGAAAAGAGGGGGGGAGAAAGGGGCGATGGTTTTTATGGAGGTAGGGGCGCTTTGAGGTGGGGGCAAGCGGAGGTTAGATATATAGAGAGAAGGGAAGAAAATGAAAAACCAAGAGCGACGTTGCTAACTGAAATAGGGTTTTAATTTATTTCCGACGGAATTCTCTTTAAAATAAGTTAATTCTGACGAACTTTCCGTCAGAAACAAGTGTCATTCCATTGAGAATAGATTTGGCGCTAGCGGGAACTTTGACGCCTAGAGATGACAATCATTTTCGACAGAATTCTGTCGGAATTAATATATTTCCGAGGGAGAAAATATTTCGTTCGGAATTAGCCTCTTTTCTTGTAGTGAATGGACTTGCAAGTGGGTAAGAATGTAGGCTAAGAAAAGTGTTTAATTAGGCTCAAGGATAGCCGCTCTGATACCATGTTGGTTTTATAAAATGGGCCCAAAGTGTATAAAGACATCAAACTCTCTAACTCAAAACCAATTGGTCATGAGAAGAGTTGATCCAACTCATTATATACTAGACATACTTTGTCAAGGCATTCGATGTGGGACAAGATATATACTCTTAACATATATATATATATATATATATATATATATATATATAAATATATATATATTAGCTCTTTTTGATTGTCAGTGTTGATTGAATCATTAGGTTGTGCATGTCCTAAAAGAGATAATTTAGAATAATTTCACACTTTCTATTTTTGACAGTTTTCAGGAGATTATACCATTAAATGCTGGTAATATGTTTGGTGCTGAAGATAATCGCCCTATCCCAAAATGGGAAAACATCATCCGCGAAACTCTTAATAAAATCCAACCCACAAAGACCAAGTGTAAATGCTACAGTGATCCTCCTTCTCCATCAAGGTTTAAGCCATCTGCTGATGCTCCCGACATAGAAGATGAAATATCACTTGAAACTGATAGTGATGGTGAGGAGGAAATATATCCATTGAATAACAAGACGAATTTTGATGAAGTCAGTGATGGACCAAGCACAGGCCAAATTGTGTTTCCCAATGCTGATGCTTCATTCCCTACTTCCAATACCAATTTAGGAAATGGAGAAGTATTTCCTTTACTTAATAGTAGAATACCTAAAACACAGAGTCGAACAGAAATGATGGGCTTAAGCTGGCCAGAGCAACCGTTGGATCTTCCGGCTCAGTGTGTTCTAGAGAGACTTAATTCCTTTAGATCCTTTGAGTCATTCAAAGCTTCTAAATCATTCAAAACATTTAATTCTTTCAAATCATCTATGATTGTTGATAATAGAGTGCAACCGGAGGCAGCTTCACTGACAAAAGTTGACCTTGAATATCTCGTGAACCGGAAGAGAAGAAACCAGTATGTAAAGATAGTAAGTAAGCAAATGGTTGGTCTTTTCCTTACTATATGGGTCCGTAGAAGCTTGAGAAGGCATATCCAGAATGTAAATGTGTCTACTGTTGGCGTTGGTGTTATGTGCTACATTGGTAACAAGGTTTGTTGCCTCTTTTTACTTTTTTATTATCGGTTTTTTATTTTATTTAGCTTGTTTTGAGCACTTCTATTGGATTTAAACTGCTATTTATATAGAATATTTTTGTCACTCTCCCCCTACCTCTCTCTGTAACTGTCAGACACAAGATGTGCGTTTAGGCCTACTCCTTAAAGTTAGGCAGAAACAAATTCTTACTTAAACTTGTGCTTTGATTTCCTAAATGAAGAATGTAAAAGGGGGTATAGATTTATGCCTTGGTTTGTATAGGTTTGGTGGGGGCAGCACTATAGGTGGGGTGTCTTTTTGGGGTTAGAGGGATTCCCTATTTGAGGGTTTTTGGGTCGAGAAGTGTATAGCTTTTGTTCTGTGATCTGGGTTCTTGGCTGGCTTGTTAGTCTTATGTTTTTGAAGTCATGCATAAAAGATCATTTAAATGAGCAAGTCATATGAGAACAGAATCATTTGATGGATGAGGGTTGAAAATGTCAGCTAATTTGATGAATGTACCACTGTCCTTGGGGTTGCTTGGTGGACATCGTGTTCGTAGTTACTTCATTGTACAATATTTTATTACTGACTATAGCAATTCATATATGTCATGATGTTCTTTTTTGTCGTGCTGAATATATTTTTATCTTGCAGGGATCAATATCAATCAGCTTGTCTATATACCAGACTCTTTTTTGTTTCATATGCACTCACCTTACATCAGGTGAAAAAGAAGCTGAGGCAATTAAAAGAAATGCTGATGTGCATGCAATACATCGTAGGACTCGCTTTAATTCCTTTTCAAGCATTGGACTTCCCAAAAGCATCCGTGATCATGAGTTAGTACATGGCCTCCGTTATGATTTCCTGTTGAAACTTTTCTTCTTCACTTTTCCCACTCATTCCCTTAAAGTTATACCATTCAGTTCCCTTGTATATATTGTGGGAGGCTATTTATCTGTATATAATTATATATGGGACAAGTGTGGTTGTGGTTGCCACAACTAGTTGGCTATGGCAACAACCCAAAATGACGTAGTTTTGTTTAATAAAATGGTGAATTGTCAAATTTTCCATTGGTGAAATGATAAAACGGCCATTAATGAAATACCAAAAACTACATTGTTTTGGCCCATTGCATGAGTCAACTACTTATGGCAACCACAACCGAAGTTATATTCTGTGCTGCAAGTCTTAATTCAGTAGTGGGATTCAGAAGTGCTTATATAAGGGGGGAAAACATAGTTGAAGTTCAAAATTGGGCTGGGGAAAGAAACACCAAATTCCATTTGAGTTGATAATTTTGATTGTTACTTGAGGATTGGCTGGCTTGTTTCCAGTAACTGGTTCTCTTATGCTATAGCAGCTATTGCATTAATTCTTATTCTTTGCATTATTTTTTGTCAGCATTTTTTGACCATGTTTTTGCATCAATCAATTCTAAAAAAATGAAGTAAAGGTAAAAAAAATCTGAATTCTTGTTTTGGAATAGTTTTTCTCAGAGTTCAAGCAGGCCGCATTTACACCTTCTGACTTGCAAGTCGCAACATTGAGAGTTCTCATATTGCATTTTCTATAGAGATTTTTCAGAAGAATAGGAAATAAAATTTTATCCTACAGGATACAAGATATATTTTTATTAATCTTTGTCTGGAAGATCTCGATATTGTCAAATTCTTTATTCCATTAAGAAAAACTGAACTTATATCACATTTTCTCTTAATTTGCAGGAGAATAATTTGGCTGGGTGATCTTAATTACCGTTTAAATTTGTCATACGATAAAACACGGCAACTAATCTCGGAAAAGGACTGGCTTAAGTTGGTTGAGTACGATCAGGTAGGTTAATAACTTAATATTACTCTCTATGATTTTGTTTCTCCAAGTATTGTTTGAATTAACTAAACAATCAGGCTGTTTCACTATCAATATTTGTTTCATTGCTAATTTATGAATTTGTGGTACACCATGCTGGATAGCTGGTATTTTTATGTATTTTTTTATGTCTAATTTCATAGACTTCATGTAATCCTGAAAGTGGCATTGCAGGATTATCCACTCTATAAGTTTAGAAACTCAAGGCCTGTGATGGAATTTGTGGTTGTAAAACATATTGAACTGTGTTGTGCCAAGTGGCTTACTGGCTTACATATTTATCTTAATAAGGTTTTTCCTAGTATTTTGGGAATTCAAATGCTACTTGATAATCTTGTTAGGGACCCAATTTGACCTGCTTTCTTTCGTTAAGGTTCACCAAATTATGTGCAAAATATATCTAGGATCATTGGAACCAATTTATGGCAGAGAATACAATGTCCTCTATTTGTATTTTTGTATTCTGAAGAAGGATAAAAAGAATTTGTTCTTTTATCTAGCTGGTGAGAGATGAGCATTGGTTGCATGTTACGTGACTTCCTTCTGTAGTTCACTTAATGTATGTGATAGATGGTCTATATATTCTTGTTTTGGGTAAGTTATAGGAGTTTGTTCTGGTTCCACATGGTTTGGCACCATAAAATTTTGTAAATATTGTTGTTTGTGGGTCTCTTGTACTTGCGTGATCTTTATCAATGTAAATGAAGAAGCAGGTAAATCCTATCCAATCTAAGGACGGTCAATTTTCTTTAAACATAGCCAATTTTATATACTCAAGATGAAGAAACATGTATTTGTTCGTGTTTGCATTTCCTTCAGAATATTCTACTTCCATCCTTTTTTCCCCTGCCCTTTTTGTCCTGAAAGAAAATTTGATAAGAGGAAAAAAGCATGGGAGGGGGAGTGGGTTAAACACTAAGGATATCAAAATTGGAATAGAGTAGAAAACTAAAGGAAATATATTGTGCGCGTTTTCTCTTTGGTAATTGTGCTCCGAAACACTATGTTGCTTTGCTCATCCTTATTTGTTCATCATACGTAATTGTCTCTTGTGCTTATTAATTGTTTTTCAACGACTTGTTGTATCTAGATTCTGTTATTGGAAAACAGTAGTTCAATTAAAATGCTGAATCGTCTTGATTGTTGATTTTGGTTTATCTCATAATTAATATGTAAATGTTATCTATCCTAAAATGGACCAATTAGGCATTTAAGTTGTTGGTGCGGATAAAGTGATTAAAGGTGTAGGTTCAATGAGACAGTTGCCAGTTATTGAACTTTATTCTATTTTCTTAAACTTGATATGATGCTTTGTTGCTTTTAATTTATTGACATCTTCCTATCTGGCAGCTTACTCAAGAGCTTAGAAAAGATCGCGCATTTGATGGATGGTCTGAAGGTACTTTAAATTTTCCACCAACTTATAAGTACGAGTTGAATTCAGAGAAGTATTATGGAGAAGATCCAAAAATTGGGAGGCGCACTCCGGCATGGTATATAAGATCTTTCTTATACTGGTGTTTGATTCCACATTTTCCAAACATAGTTTCTTTGGTGGCCTTACGTTCAATAGGTGGACCCTAGTTCAACTATTTTGTTATTTCAGACAAGATGATGTCTACTGACAGTTGTATCTACAATTTCTTATTATTCTTATTCTTATTCTTCTGTTTAATTTTGTTCTTTTTCTTCTTTTTTTCCATTATTTTAATTTGCTGCTCATGTTTTGGCCTACATGTGGACTATTTCTGTAGTGGCAATGGTTTCTTTGGTTGTTTTTACGTCTTTTGAAGCAACCTTTCAGGTGTGACCGGATTCTTTCATTTGGGATGGGAATGAAGAATATCAGCTATAGGAGGACTGAGGTCAGGATTTCTGATCATCGACCCGTGAGTGCATTGTATGTGGTAGAGGTTGAGGAATTTTGTCCATTGAGGTTACAAAAGGCCCTCTCATACACTGATGCAGAAATTGAAGATGGCGAAGGTGTAATGAACATGGGACTTGATGGTTGAATGAATCAGTTAAGATTTGAAGAGGTGAGTACTCGACTCTGTACTTGAGATTCCTAGAGCAACTAGGCTTTGTTAAGAACTTGCAATGTTGTTGATTTAGGATAATAGTATTAATTTAAAGAAACATTCTTGTCATAGTAGCTGTGGATGGTCCTTAATAAAAAAAATTAAAATAAAAATAGACATAATGTACGTGATTATTGTCATTTGTGTTTGAACATTTAAATGCATGTGAGCATGTCTAGTAAGCTTGTAAAGAAACATCTTTAAAAGAAGTGTTCTTATCAAAATAAATAATAATTAAGTATAGTAAAAATTTAGCAAAAAAAATAAAAAAAAATTAAGTATAGTAAAAGATTGATATATAACAGTGGTTTGATCTTCGTGACATTCGAACAAAGATAATAAGAATATTGGAGGAAAAGAGTGGGGAGGAAATGACTAAACATATCCAAGCCCTATTAATAGTTTCCCTTCTGATTGCCACGCCTCTTAATTGGTTTGCGGCTTATTTTTGCATTATAGACCTTGCATGGAATTCAGGCCCGCATGTTATTTCAATATATTTGCAAGAATGTTCCGCGTATTTGACCGTGTTAGAATTTAGGCTGAAGGGCTAGATCAAGATACAAAGATAGTGTTATAGCAGGACTTTTTGGAGCGTTCGATATTTTATTGAATTTTAATGTGTCAATGCGCTAAGAGTGTGTAACCTACTTGATTTGGAGGCATAAGTTTCAAGTCTGACCTATGCAAAGGTGTTACCAGTGAAACTAGTGGCTGGTGAGATATTTTGTCGAAGCCAATACTAGATCACGAGCCATTCTCATGCGTGCCAAGCCTCCTAATTTTCACCTATACTTTGTTATATTGGCAGCTCTTTGGAGGAGTTTGGTCCACATAGGTGGTGGTTTGAAGAAGTAAAAATGACATGCGTACTACATATTTTAGCACCAAGTGTAAACATTGTTAGTTCAAAATCACTTTTGAACCGACTCAGAAATCTAACTCTAATCTCATCTTGTTTTCTTTGGTTTTCAGCATTTATAATCTGCTTGATTTCAAACTGAATGTTAGTTGCTTATATAGCGCACGTAAAGTATAAATGTTATGGATAAATACCATTACTATGCTCTTTTTGTTGATTTCTCACTTTGTTTGAATGCAATTATTCTCTAAACGTTTGAATTTCGTAGACTATACACTGGAGATCTCAAAGTTACAGCTGATTTCTATTCTATTATTCTCTTGCTTTCTGACCAACCGTTTAGTTGCCGAGGTTGGTTATAAATGATTTTCTGGAATGGTATTGTTTTGGTTAAGTACTGTGTCAATAAGTGCATCAAATTATGGAATGTACTGTTAGATGATTTTGCTCTTTGATATTCTTCCTATTTGAATTTTGTAGTCCATGAATATTCTAACTGGATTACAACTTTAAGCTTGATACATGTAGGAACACTGATAAATTCTAATATGAATATTCTAACTGGATTACAACTTTATCAAGGAACACTGATAAATTCTAATATGAATATTCTAACTGGATTACAACTTTAAGCTTGATACATGTTGGAACACTGATAAATTCTAATGGGGATTTAAAACTTACATTTTTTTTGTGCTTTGATTGGAGATGCATTTTTATTGTTAAATAAAAAGAATGCACCAGCCGGGAATCGAACCCGGGTCTGTACCGTGGCAGGGTACTATTCTACCACTAGACCACTGGTGCAACTACGGTTATTTCCTCTTTGGCTTTGTTTATATAGAAGAGGAACTTGACAGGCATAAAACTCAGTTAATCATCACAATGTTGAAATATAAAAGCCAATAATATAGAACAATCATTCAAATTACGAATATTAGTGATTGAATTTATTAGTCATGAATTCGAATTTCTACATGAGATATTGATTAGATCGATTAGTCTACTCATCAGTACACAGACAAAACAAAAATTAATAGGAAAATAATATATATTACGAATATTTAAGTTAATTTATTTCTTGATCCTACTAATCTAATGTATTAATAAGTTTCACAATTGTGTAAGTAATGCTAGGAACACAAAAAGTGTACACACAGTATTAAAAAAAGAGAGAAAATAGGAATCGAGGGCCTCTTATTATTTAATATTTTACGTATTTTTTATTATTTTTTTATATACTTTTGGGAGTTTATGCATTATTATTTTTTTTTTTGTGAACTTTTATTATTGTGTGGGATTTGATTTATTTTTTCAAAACGTAGTTTTCGAGTCAAACTTAAGTGATATGAAAACTTTGACCAAATACATTTAATTTGTAAGGAGAGAGTATCACTTTTTTTTAGGAGTTTCAAAATCTATTCCTTCATGCTAAAGTACAGTCTCTGGTTCCTCAGCTTTCCATTCTATCTTTCATTATTGATCAAGAATTGATACACTATTAAGAGAGATTCCAATTGTGATGGTCAAGAATGAATGTTTTGAGGAAAGAGAGGTGGGTTTTGAAGGAACATATTAGGAAAGTGATTAGTTGATATGTTTACAAATTAAAGCAAGGGCACTTTGAAGGGCTTCTCGCAAATAGTGAAAGGATTCTCTTTGAAAATAAAAATAAAAAAATAGTTCTATTTATCCATAGCTTCATTATATAAATACTTTTGACTCTTCTTTATACTCAAAAAATCATTTGAAAAAGAGTGGTGAAGATTATTCAAGAAATTTAGCTAGCTGGCCTACATTTCTATATATTTTGGCTATGCAACAATGGGGACCAAGCCACAAATACTTACAAAACAACCAGCAACCAATAAGCTTACAAGACCGATTATTATTACATTACATTGACCTACATGCTACATTATTATACAAAAGGAATCACACTTCATGTAGTAAATTCTGCTGAGCCATTTATAGAAACTGCTGATCTTGTAGCCAAGCTCAAGAGTTGGGGCTTTCTTAACCAGTACTGCTGAAACCTCTGCCTGGCATACTCCATGTAATCAAAGTCGATATCATTCACATAATCCTGCAGAGCGAAAAAAAAAAGGGATTAACCCGTTTTCATATATTTTTCGGATTTTTTTTTTCTTTACATGTTGTGGATGTTGAAAAGAAGATCAGAATGTGGAAGAGTGTACCGAAATAATCCCCCATAAGCCCCAAAACAGATGGTTTGCTAGAGTGTACTTCTCTGCATCATTGACAAGCTTCTTTACTTCATTGTCACTGGGGTTATGGCCTGCCCCGGATATATATTTTTAGTATGATAAGATCAAAATAAACCCACAAAAAAAGATGTTCTCTTTTTCTACTAACATGGGTCAATTCATGCAAAGTGACAAATTTCTTATAATTATCAGATTAAGATATATCCGTCTTGAAGAAAGATGGCAAATTAGTGGTGGAGAAAGAGTATATTTGAAAATTGACCTTTCAGTTTCTTTAAAAGTCACTATAGAAGGTCACTAATGAAAGCATAAATATCTGCACTTGGTTGCTCTTATCTAAAAACCAAACAAGACTTCAGGTCACCATCAAACAAAAAGTAGGAGATTCTACTTTTATTATACCCTCGAGTCCGTTCAACATGAGAGTGGTAACTTGGTCAAAATATAGTGTCGACATGCATGCCGAGAGATAATCTCTCTCTGCATATCAATACTGTATTGATCAATTGATCAAATTACCATAATCCGTTCCACTTATTCTGATGTGAGTGTGGACTCAAGAGTATTACACATGTTCCGATATAAGACTCGAGTATTACATATGTCTTGACTCGAGTATTAAATATGTTTCCACGTGAGACTCATGTAATATTACAGATAGCGCGCTAGTGGGTGTAAGTGCATAAGCAAAAATTTATCAAACTAGTACTTATCAATAACTTATAACTTTAGTTAAAGCATAGTAGGAAATTCATTGACTTTTCCTCCTTGCGTGTGTGAATAGTTCATCAAATGGCTTCGGGTCAATCACGTTTGTGTTAGCCAATTAGCTAGAACTGCAATCTCAAGGGAAATCTAATGTTTCACATCAACTGTGTCCATTTAGAGTTTCAGACAGCTTGGCATAGATAAACAAAAGCTTTTTTAAGTATCTAAATTTACATAAAGATTAACTACAAATAACCAATCAAAAAGTGCTTAAAATAATGTCATCAACAGGCATCTAACTTTTTCAAATTAAGCCAAATCCAAATAAGTGGGGAATAAGTTGGACTAACCAGTGGAACTAAGATATAAACGTACAAATCTTTCACGCTCCTCCAGACCTGCCAAATCGAAAACGAACAAGAAAAGTTATTACCTTAAGTATGCACATTTTGATTTTCATATCAAAGAAGAAGAAAGGGTGGAAAAAACAGTAATGTAATACCTAAACGGCTAAACCCTAGCATATTAACAGCTGTTTACCTGGGTAGATACTGTAGTCTAAAATACGAGGTGTTTCAGAGTGATAATTTGCAGCCATTTCACAAAAGTGATTCGCAAGGTCATAGGCAACAGGATTGTAGCTGGCGTACTCGTAATCCTGTTAAAATAATAAGTGAAAAATTCAACAGACTTCACTACAGAAAGCGCTTGAATATTCAGCAGAAATTTGCTGAACTAGCAAATTTCACATGTGCTCAGCAAACATTGCAGTAATAAATAGGAAAGTGATATTTACACATGTTAAAAAGATATTTCTATACGAGTCTCTCTTGCATGGAGGTGTGACCACTCACGATCATGCGAAAATATCAAATTTTTATGTGGAAATATCAGTTTCCAATATGCTCAACCAACCAGGGGACTCCACAACTTTGCAAATATAATTGAATTATCATGAAATATGTATAAAAATACGGCTGCATTCCACAACGGTATGATTTTACTTTATTATGTACAGATTTACTATCTACTTCCTTTCATATTCCAAAATTAAAGATACATTTCTAAAATGACGAATTTTAAGGACAATTTTATTTTTTTAAATTCCCAAATATACCCTTAATGGTAGCTAAGAATTTAGTGTGCAAAAAAGTAACGGCAAATTAGATAGTTGAGGAAGAAAACTCACAATTATAGTAATTGATCTCGTCTTTTCATCAATCATAATGTTGCCATACTGCAAGTCATTGTGACAAAACGCAACATCATGGTAGTCTTGTGATAACTCCTTTTCCACTGCATATATTTCGTCTTCTAAAGTATCCAAACAAAATTGCTTTGCATGTTCATTGGAGCACAAAGTTCTGGCTTTAGTAAGCCAGTATCTGGGAAAGAATATAAGTTGAGTCAGTCAAACTGTCTACAACTTTAATAGGCAAGCAAATTTAACTGTTCCTAGCATATTAATACCTCATTCTGTCCCAAAGAATCACATTCTTTGAACCAGGCATATTGAGATTATGAAATTCCCTCAATTTAGCTGCAATCAGAGCAGATGTTTCAGGATCACGAAGATCACAAGCTGATAGTGTCTGAAAATTGAAGAGTAAATTTTTTATCAATATATGTGGGTACCCAAGAAAGCATAGTGGTTTATATATAATATAAATATAATATATCCCCTTTATTCATAAATCATTAATTTGCACCAAGGAATTTTCTTTCGAAAACCCTTTAGAATCTTTATCAAAGTGAGACTGATTTTCAACTTTGCACTAGTAAAGAAGGATCCACAAAGTACAATGGACTTTTTTTTCTATATTAAATTATCATATCTAAAGTAGCTATTCTAATCCTTAAACTTGACTAACCAAACGGAAAAGACACAAATTAGACCTTTTTAAGAAAATTAGTACTATAGATATATAGTGTTATTAAGCTATAAAATACACTAGCATAAGTTAACTAACACAGCATGATTGAAGTTGTTAAGCAGAATCAAATTTCACATACCCTAGCATGAATGAACTCCTCCACCCGCCCTGCCGGAAACTGCCCAAGAAGGCGAGGACCTTGTCCGTGCATCGAAAGGCACTGAAAAGTCCGAATTTCCTCATCCCGGTTGAAGAAAACATCAACACCTTTACCATAAATCCGGACCAAAACAGTTCTCAACACACCTTCCGTTTTTGTAGGCCAACTTATCCGATAAACCTCATTAGTCATGGCACCACTTAAATGGATCACTTTCAACACATTAAAATCAATCAAATCCCCCCAATTTGAAGCCAATGATATCAATAGCTCCAGCAATTCCTCCGGTAAACTACCTTCTATGAACCCATTAGTCTTTACCGCCATAAGTACCACAAAAATATGCTTCACCTTAATTAAGATAGAATTAACAAATTGAATTTTCAGCTCAGTACATAATTGTAAGATTATTATAAATATCTTCAAAAATAACACACTAAATTAATATAGCATTTGTGATTAACCAATCAGGAGAGAGAAATTTAAGAATGAAAACTTCCAAATGAATTAACAGAAAATAATGAACTAATCCAAGAACCAGAAGGATGGCTCAAAGAATTGCAGAGCTGCTGCAAAAACCCACACACACACACACTAAATTACACGTATAAACAATGAATATATATGTGATTAACCAAGATAAATTAACAGAAAATAATTAAACTAATCCAAAAACAGTACTTATGTAACAAACCCAGATGAAATCAAATTTGAACAACTTAAAAACAAACTAAAAATTGAACAACCCAATTTCATTAAGAATGCTTCAAACAAATTGCTGAGCTAATATTACACATACCCAACAATTTTTAAAGATACCCAGATGAATTAACATAAAGAAATTGAAGAACTTACCCAATAAAAGCAGAATTGTCCAAGAAATAGCAGAGTTGATCAACTGGCCCTGTTGAAGTATGAACTAAGAGAAATTGACAAAGTTGTATATATAGATGATTATAGTATATTTAATGAAAGGAAATAAAAACGCTTGTACAACAAGAATCTTTTTTTATTTTTGCTTTGTATTGAAAATGTGTAAAGGATCAAAGGCCAAGAATCTCTAACTATATGTATTGACTTTGGGATTCGTGAAGCTGGCACAAGCATTGCAGCGCGTACACAACGTGTCAACCAATTGAAAAAACACACGTGGGAATTTAGAAAAAGAGTTAAAAACTCCCTGCAAAATTGTTCTACTCGTAAACAATAACTCTTTTTTAAAAAGGAAAAAAAAAACAATATAATTCGATTTATTGAATTATTTTGTCAAAAGTTCTAAAACTTAAAAGAATTGATATGATTTAATTTAATTTTTAAAAGAAAAAAGTAGGGATAAATTAATTTTTGGTACATATACTCTTAGGGCGTCTAGATTTTAGATTTTTTTTTCATGAGAGATTTTATTTAAACTAATTTTTTAAGTTTATAAACTATCGCCTAAGATGAAAAAAATAGATTGTAATGGAATTTTTTTTTTTTGACCCACTAAGTTTAACTTTTTCATTAATCTGTCCACTTGAGTTTACTAACTTATAACTTATAAATTATGATGTCCTCTACCTTCATCCACCTCTGCATGTACTGATACCCGACTTACAAGTTAGTACCCTAATTAAAAAACTTAACAAACTAATATTTGTGCTAGAAAAAATTTACAAGATGGTAATTGTACTTAAATATATGTGTAAAATTGTTAAATTTGTCTAACAGACATGACGGAAAAGTCTTAGTAGGCTTACAGATCCTATGCGGATAATGACAGAAAACTTTTGGTGCTTATTCTGGGGATCCCAACTACTTAGAAGTTGGTACCCCAACTGAAAAAAGCAACAAACTAGTGTTTGTACTAGAAAATTTTTACAAACTGGTGATTATAATTGAATATTTATGTAAAATCCCTAAATTTGGTTAACAGACATGAAAGAAAAGTCTTCGTAGATTAACATATATTATGTGGATAATGACATTTGTAATTGGGAGACCCATCAGAAGTCGAAAGTGGAGAAAAATCTCCCTCCTAGCTAGTTATTGCACGTGATTCACATGAGGATGAAAGAGACAAAAAGGGGAAGGGATCAAAATCAAAACGTTAAACACACAGACACATAAACGAGAGAGATAGAGAGAGAACACGATATGATTCTTCAAAATTGCAGGTGCGATCATTCAAAATTGATGGTTTCGGCGAGAAGTACAACATGAAGTAAGCATTCAAACCCCACCTTTTTTTGTAGTTTAGAGATTTTAGGGTATGTGGAGTAGTGAATGTGTGTAGTTGATTTTGAGTCATGGTGTAGTTGATTTTCTTATAAAATAATGTGTTTGTTTCTGAATTCTTGTAATTACTCTTTTTTGTTTAAGATTGTTTTATGTGCATAATGCCCATCTTTTTTGATGTTTGTAGTTGATTTTCTTATAAATAATAAGCATTTCTGAATTTTTGTTACTATTTTTTGTTTATACTTACTTTATGTGCATAAACCACATTGTTGGATTTTGTAGTTGATTTTCGATCGAGTATACAAACTGTAAATGTCGCGACACCAAACATTGATGTATCCCGTGTTAACTACGCCTCATCATTCAATTGACTTGCTCAGTCATCACTATGTTATCGTTTTCCCTCTGACGAGTTAAAATTTTAAACAGAAGCCGGATAGAACCTTAATAATTAATATTTTGTAAATTTTTTCTAGTACATGCACGAGTTTGTTATATTTTTTAGCTGGGATACCAACTTGTAAGTCGGGTCTCAGTACAAACACCAAAAACTAATTTACCTCGAAAAAAGTATGATCATTAGTAGTGTTTTTTTAGTTCATTTATTATAGTTATTCTTATTTACTTTGGTTTACCCCGAAAAAAGTATGATCATTAGTAGTGCTTTATTAGTTCATTTATTATAGTTATTCTTATTTATTTTGGTATACCCCCGGAAAAAGTATGATCATTAGTACTGCTTTTTTAGTTCATTTATTATAGTTATTCTTATTTATACTAAAATCAAATAAACTAGCATTAATTTTGAATTTTAGATTTCTTAAATTAATTTAGAAAGTTAAATGTATATAAAGTTTTGATATGGATGAAGTAATAAAAATATGTACTACTCGTAAAATTTTTATAGTGTCATGCTGTTTAAGTGTTTTACAATCAATTTTTTTGTTAGTAAAAAATTATACGCTTGTATTTCCGAAAAGGAGTCTCAATAACCCAAATTTTATTTTGAGAGAAAATTTTCGGTAATTAATATTAAATGACATAATTTTCTGACAATTTATATGTTATTATTATTCAACTAAACACTTAATAAATATAGAAGGTAAATATAGTATAAAATTATGGCCATTGGTAATATCAGAGCAATGCAATAAGTATCGCTAAAATCACAAAGTATTGTTAAAATAAATGTAAAAATATCGTTAAATACATGTTTGTTCTGACAGAATAAATATTGCTATGACATTATCAACAGTTCAAAATTATATCCTTAAAATTTTCAACTTTGAAAATAATACTTTTTATGAACAAAGAGACGGAGTGACAAAAAATATTTTCTACATTATAGGATCAAGTTTGAGATTTTGGAGTCAATTTATAATTAGATAATTCATAATTTTCATAAATGTATTGTTAAAAACTAAACTAATTTATACTAATTTAAATTTTAAAAAGAAAATCTAAGATTAACTCTAAAAGGCAATATTAATCTTATATTATGAACAAAAAGAGTACTATTTGTTATGAGTAATTATTTGAATTAAAGTTTTATGCACTATCAAAATATATATATATATATATATATATATATATATATATATATATATAACGATGTTTAGATCATTATCCTTTATTAATGAGTACTTATGTCGAATATCATTATATTTATTTTAATGACGTATCATGATTTTAATTCTAATTCTTTTTAATAAAAAAATAGTTTGGATAATGATTTGTATTAGATAATGTAATAAAAATGTGGATAAGGTTTTTAGTCAAACAATGGATTTGTTGGGGTACGGTAATCAGATTTATACGCAGCAGCGGTGACAATAAATATTTTGGATGGTGATAGTAATATTGACTCTACTAAACTCTTACTTAAAAAATAAGATACAAATAAAAAAGTTGTAATTAAAAATATGACCTTCTACCTTTCTTTTTCTTTTTTTTTTCTTTTTTTTTAGAAACTGATAAATATCGATTTTTATGTAAAAATATCATTTTTTGTTATAGATTTATCAATTTCATTTTTTTATATATATAAAAAAAACTATTAGAAAGGAAGTTAGTAGAACTGTAGACGTATAAATGGACTAATTAAGACAGAGAAAACAAATCTCAAAATAATTGCCCACTTGGGTTTTTATATTAAAATATTTTAAATTGAAAATAGAAATATTTTGGTGTTTAATAACTCTAATAAAAAATACTTTTAAAAAATATAGATTGGGCTACAAAATTGGTAACTATATTATATTTTATGGAGTATTTCACAAAAGAGTTTATTTTTCAGTGATACTAACAAAATGACATATATTCTGAAATTTATCATCGTAATTTTTTTATCATATCACGCTACTAAATTAATAATTTGTTGTTTTTAAGAATATTCATCGTATAAAAATATATTATTAATAGTAAATTTTCAAATAAGACACTTATCAAACAACAATTATATCAAAAATTATTATCCTGACCCAAGTTAGAACACTTGTATAAAAATAATTAGATATTGAAATTAAAAATTGGTAAGTACGTAATTAAATCCCTCTTGTTAAAAATGAAAGAAAAAGACCCCAAAAACTTTAATAGATGGTGTGAAATTAAGAAATAATTATTCTTATAATAATCAGAAAAAAGAAACAATGAAAAAATAATAATAATTAAATGTAGGGCAGACCAATTCAAAGAGTGTATAATACGCGTATATGTAATATGTCATTTTCGGCGACTTTTTTTGCATTAAGATTGTTTTGGTATATTGTCAGAAATGGAGACAAAACATCCGGTTGGAGTTTCCGAACGCAATTGAAATTTTATAAGTTATTTATTTTAAACGCAACTTATTTAACTCATAAATACTGTATTTAGAGTCTAAACACAATACTCTAAAAGTGATGCGGTATATTTAGATATTCAAACGCACCAAATGTTATCATTACAAGCACTCTAAACGCTTGCAACCGAACATATCATGAATAAATAAGCAAAAAAAATCGAATTTAAATCCACTTGTTTAAGTTGTTTTTTGTTTTTTAATAATTTGTCAAAAAATATGTATATAAAACGGATTTAAAACATATCTCTTAAATAACATACTGAAGCCTGCAAACAAGCTTCAAAGGAAAAACTTGGAAAAGAAGAATAGGGAGGGAGAGAGAGAGAGAAAAAAAATAGGGATAAGATTTTAATTCATTATATCCTTCATATTGTTTTACCAGAGCATATATGTATGTAACTCATGACAAAAAGACAAACTAATAAATAGAATAAATATCCACCCTACAATTTGGAATGGTAATACAAAAAAGAGGACCCTTGGATCATTTCCTAGCTCTCGCCTTTTCCTTTTTGCCCTTGATATATACCGCTCATCCACGTGGGTTCTCTAGTCATTCTCCTCGACTTTCTTAGCTCATTTAATGTTGCTATTTCCTCCAAATTCACCGTTGATACTCCTCTACTCCTATTTCAAAGGTGCTTTGGTTGCTCTACTCCTACTTCAAAGGTGTGCTCTAGTTGCATATTAGACCCTTTACTTATCCTCGATGTCCATTGTCTTGTGCCCCACTAGCCTCATGGTTCATGTTCTCTTCCTCATTGTGTGGACTCATAAATCCTTGATCAATCTTTTGTTGTCCATTGTCTGTAACAATACCCATCCCATCAACGGACACCTTGTCCTCAAGGTGTAGGGTAGGATACAACTGTTTTAGTTGATGATAGTCAAGCCAGGTAGCTTCTTCTAAGGGTAAGTTTTCCCACTACACCAGATATTGAGTAACCCAATGATTGTTCACTTTCTTTTTCTTGTGATCGAGGACAGCTATTGGTTGAAGGACAGGTTGATTATTGACAGTATATATAGGTAAGGAAGAAAAAGGAATGTTTGTATTTCCCACAAACCGCTTGAGCATGGCTATATGGAAAACAGGATAAATTTTAGAAGATGCTGGAAGTTGTAACTTGTAAGCTACCTTTCCTACCTTTTCAATGATGAGGAAAGGTCCAAAGTACCTTTTACTAAACTTCTGAGAGAGTCTGGATGCAGTACTTTGTTGCCTGTACGGTTGTAATTTAACCAACACTAATTCCCCCACATTGAAAGCATAGTCAGTTCTATATTTGTTAGCCTTGGTTTTCATTTTAAGCTGTGCAGACTCTAGAGTAGCCTTTAAGAGTTTGAGTTTTTCATCTCTAGTCTGTAAAGTGATGTCAACCGCTTCAACATGTGTGCTTCCTGGAATATAATTAGCTAAGATTTGAGGTGGCCTACCATATACAGCCTCGAATGGAGTTTTATGAATGGCAGAATGGTAAAATGAGTTATAATGCCACTCAGCTAATCCCAGAAACTTGTGTCATAAGTGTGGTGCTTCTGATATGAAACACCTCAAATATTGCTCCACGCACTTGTTAACAATTTCACTTTGTCCATCAGTTTGTGGGTGGTAAACAGAAGACATTTTGAATGTTGTTCCTTGTAGCATGAATAAGTTCTGCCAAAACTTGGACAGAAAAATTGAATCTCTATCACTTACAATGGTCTTTGGTATCCCATGGAGTTTGCCTACCATTTCCCAGAATAGTTGTGCCACTTTAGAAGCAATATATGTAGTGGAAAGATCCCCAAAATGTGCTGCTTTAGTAAGTCTATCGACTACTACAAAAATAGTGGTGTATCCTTGTGATGGGGGTAAATGTGTAATAAAATCCATGCTCACTTCTTCCCAAACTTCTTGCGAAATTTCCAGGGGTTGCAATAAACCATAAGGACTGACATTTAAAACTTTAGTTTGTTGACATATAACACAGTGTTTGACAAAGTCAATAACATCTGTTTTCAAACCTTTCCAATGAAAATTTGTGTTGATCCTCATGAAAGTTTTGTGGATGCCTCCATGCCCACCCTCAGGAGAATTATGATACTCCTTAAGGAGAGCCTTTTTCAAGGTTGAATGGCTGGGAATGTAAATTTTTCCTTGGAACAGATAGACTCCCTCCTTAAGTGTCCAATCTGGATTATTTTGAGCCATGTTCGAGATTTCAGTTGTGGCATTTTGTTCTTTATTAATATCTTCTATGATCAGGAAAGTTGGGACTGAAATGGCCATGAATGTGATTGGGTCCATATGAGTGGGGTTTTTGGATATCGCATCAGCTGCAGTATTAGCCTTGCCAGGTTTGTAGAGAATTTCATAATTGTAACCCAATAATTTTGTGAGATAGTATTGTTGTTCAGGAGTCTGTATAGTTTGATGCATTAAGTTTCTCAAACTCTGCTGATCTGTTTGGGTAAAAAACTTGGAGCCTAGAAGATAGTGTCTCCATTTGGCAATGGCTGAGGTAATTGCGAAAAGTTCTCTCAGGTAGGTTGAGGAGCGTTGTATTTGAGGACACAACTTTTTGCTAAAATAAGCTATGGGATGGCCTTTTTGACTTAAAATGGCCCCAATGGAAAAATTTGAGGCATCAGTCTCTACCACAAATGGTTTCTCAAAATTGGGCAAGGCTAAAATAGGGGTGTGGGTGAGTGTTGTCTTAAGTTTCTGGAAGGCTTGTTCAGCTGTGTCACCCCATCTGAAAGCATCAATTTTTAGTAAATCAGTGAGTGGAGCAGCTATAGAAGCATACCCTTGTATTTAACTTTCATAATAGCCCATCAATCCTAGGAATCCTCTCAACTGCTTTGATGTTTGCGGGGCTTTGGCCATGCTAACATAGCATCCACTTTAATAGCATCAGGTCTCACCCCTTGTTCTGATATTACATGCCCCAAGTAATCCATGGTTGTTGTGACTCCCCCAAAATAGGTCCATTCCATCCAACCCATTCTGAGTCGTCAAATACATGGTACAGAAACAACTACAACTTTATTAATACATTTTTCGTGCAAAATACGACAACACATAAACTGTGAGTTTAGATACAAATATTGTCTTCTAGACAATATCTATACCCAAATAAGGTCCTCATAACAATTATTGATACACTATTTTACAAAATAGTGAGGACTACTAAAACAACTATCTTGAACCATCACTCCACACCCTGACTAGTTCCCGCTATATTCTCGCCTCTTGAGGAGAAAAATGGAACAAAAAAGAAAAGGGTGAGCTCAACTAGCCCAGTAAAGAATATTATGACTAAGATAATGTACAAAAAATTATCGTTAGTCTTTAACAGGGAAAAATCTGATAGAATACAATAGACAACAAGTTTCAGATCAATATTCGCAGCGGAAATAACAATTCATTAGAATAGTTAAGTAGAGATTGAAATCTACTAACATCTATGAATTTAAAAGTCCATCATCAATATTTTATCCCTGTAACATAAATCAATATTCATCTTGAATCAAATATTCATCTTTGCACTACACAGCCAAAGATATTCATCGATCGGTCATGTTCATCTCAACACTGCTCATCTTTGCACTACTACGGCCCAAGATATTCATCAATTAGTCATGTTCATCTCAACACTGTACATCTTTGCACTACGGACAAAGATATTCATAAGAAAATCAACCATCTTTGCACTACAGGCCAAAGATATTCAGTAATGTCATCATTTAGGACTGAGGATGATGAAAAATATTTTAAAGAAAATGAATCCAGTGAAACAAAAGAACAAATATTAAGGATTTGTACTTTAACCAAACCGAGTTCAAAAATACTTCATAAATAATCATAATGAAGTAAAATTCAAAAATGATCAAAACATGGATACAATCAAAGCTAGTATCCATAATAGATATCTTGGACACAGAAAAGAAAATTTAATTTTTTATGAATAGTGTCGAATTCGTGAATAGTGCCGTATACGTGAATAGTACTGTATACATGAATAGTAACTCCAACACTAAGAGGTAGAACTTTCACAAGAAAATCATCATGCTTCGTGAATAGTACTCGTGAATAGTAACTCGTGAATAGTAACTCTGACATAAAAAGATCAGAATTTCACAAGAAAAATCTTACTAATATTCTCGTATATAATGATATTGAAAGAAATAATATCATTTAAAAAAAATATCCCTTACCTCAGAAAGACAAATGATTTCTAATTGAAACACCGGATATAAGCTATGACTTGAACTTGCACCGTATAAAGAACACTCAAAGTATCAAAATACTCACAAGTATATACTCAATATATTGAGAGAGAAAGAGAGAGAAGATTTTAGTTTCTGGTGTGATTTTCAATTCTAACCTAAGCACCCTATTTATAGGAAAATGCTTAGAACACCAAAGCAGAAAATTTAATATAATATTAATATATTTATCAAATTTGGCTTATCCCACCTCTAGACATCTGATTTCAGCACTTTGCACATGTTAATGATGTCCACGAAATACAAAAAAATATTTTTCTTAATAAACATAATTAAAACTTCCAAAAATCAATTATTTCGGAACTTCAGAAATTCAATAATTCACAATTAATAGCCCTTTTGTCAGAAAAATTCAAACCACATGTCCTTTCTATAGGAAATTTCATTCTCTACAACTTTGTAGAAGAAAGTTTTTCCAAATTCCAAATTAAAATTGACCGAAATCCACAAATGTATTTATTTTATAAAGTTATAATCAAATTTCTATTAAGAATTATGGTCCACCGAACACAAAAAAAACATGTGTTAATCATTTAATGCCACAAAATACTCTTCCTTCTCATATACTCTTATATCCCACATTCATTGTAAAAATATCACCATTATTATATTATTAAAATAATATATTTAAATGAATTATTTTATCAGAAAAAGATAAAATATAAATTTTCAACAATTGTCACATTAAAAATTTTCTCCATCTATATCCACATAAAATTAATATTTTCCTCATCATATAAATTAATAATTAATTATTCACAAATAATATTACGAATCACAATATCGATAACTGTGCGCTCCTCAGAAAGAGGGGGCTTTCCAATAAGGATTTCTCCTTCTTGACGCCATGAATTAGATGACCAAACCTCTCCTTAGATGTAACTTTCTAGACATTGCCAATAATGTTATCTAATAATATTATTCGATAATATGAATTATTGTCTCGACAATGGAAAATACCGTAGTAGTGACAATTATTAAAACAATAGTAATATAAAATATCAACGCAACAATTATTGAATCAATAAAATAAAATAATTTGATAAGAATTATCAGAATAATTATTGAGTAGTGCCTTCTTACGTAAGAATCAATAATTGGTGCAATACTGCAGTGCTACTATATTTTAACCAATCGAGTATTTCAACAAGATTAATCTGTAATATACTACGCCTGTCTTTTATAAACAACTCAAACTTGTTGTTTTCTTCATCCAATCGCTTTCCGTTATGGGGCCCACACAAGGCTGCGCCGTCGTACGAATATTCCCCGCTAACAATGAATATTTTATAACCACTTGCTTATTTAAAATATTTGCGCATTTTACCCATAACTAACCACATTAATCAAATCAACCCTTACTATTTCAAAATAATAAATAGAGGAAATTCCATTTTATTAAAAAAAAAATTCGGGGTCTTACAGTTGTAGCAAAATGACACTTTGAGAGTTTGGCAAAGAGGGAATGAGATCTCAAACAATCCAAAACTTGAGTTAAATGTTGCACATACGAGGGCCGAGGCTCGAGGTCCTCTTATACACTAGTATATCATCAAAGAATATAATCACAGATTTCCTTAAGAATCTTCGAAAAACTGTATTCATTGTTGCTTGGAAAGTTGATGATGCATTGGATAACCCAAAAGGCATTGCCAAAAATTCATAATGCCCTGAAGGTGTCCTAAAAACAGTCTTATGAATATCTTTTGTAGCCATTCTAATTTGATGATAGCTAGACCTGAGGTCGATTTTTGAATAATATGTGGCTCCATGTAGTTCATCAAGAAGTTCATCTACTGTTGGTATGGGAAACCTGTCTTTGAGAGTAATCGCATTCAATGCTCTATAATCTACACAAAGTCTCCAAGTACCATCTTTTTTACTAACAAAACAGTGAGTTGTAAATTTGGTGCTATATCAGATGATACCCGATTCCAACGTCATTTGAACTTCTTTGTTTAATTTCTATTTTTGATAGTGTGGGTACTGTATGGCCTTACATTCACTGTGGTTTGAATTGGGTTCCAAAGGAATGTGGTGGTCAAACAACCTCATAGGAGGTAGTTTGTGAAGGTTCGTAGAACAGTTCAGATATATTGTTCCAATAGATCTTTAATCTTTGGAATTGGGTGAATTATGATGTCTGATTGCTTGAAGGGAATAAAATTTATTTCAGTGTTTTTAGGACTTTGTAGAGAATAAAAGGATATGGAATTTTTAAAAGTTGATTTCTGGTTGGAGATTAACTGAAGCATGAAACATTGGCCTATTTCATTCCTCTTAACTATCTGATATAGGTGATTGGCAGAGATAGATTCAAGTTCTATGTTAGCTTGAATTCCCTGCAAACACACCTCTTTATCTTTATGTAAGAACTTGATATATGATTGTTTATAGTTTAGCTTAAGCTCCCCAAAGGTCTCCTGCCAAGCTATCCCTAGAATTGCATCAGCACCATGAAGGTCTATTATGTAGAAATCTGTTGTGAAGCCATTCCTTTAAATGGTAAAAGGAACTTGTTTACATTACCCCAGACACGTGAGATTTTCACCATTCCCCACAATCACAGAGAATTGTTGAGAAGGAACAATATCTAACCCCAAAAACCTTGAAACTCTTACTTGCATAAAGTTATGGCTACTTCCACCATCAATGAGAATTTAAAGTGCCTTCCCTTGAATGTAACCTTGCAACCTTAAACACCTGGTACTAGTGTTACCAATGAGGGCATACAAAGTTCCAATAGTAGGGTCTTGTACTTGCTCTTCTTCAATATTAGTTATAGTTTCAACCTCTGTTTGTGTGTTTTCCAACTCCTCACAATCTTCAGGTATTATACCTTCTAAAACCAACAAGGACATTTTCCCTTTGCATTTGTGACCCTTATGCCAAGCCTCCTCACAATTGTAACACTGTCCCTTTTCAATTTTTAATTGTCTTTCAGCTGCAGACAATCGCTTAATAGGTAACTTGTGATAGGGATTAACAATTGTAGTGTGGTTATTGGGTTTTTCTACCAAAGGTGTTGGAGTATAAGTGTGAGACCCCGAATTTTATGAAATTAAAGTATTCAATTTTCTTATAATTATTCTATTTAGTAAATGGTTAAATTGATAAAGGTTAAAGTTAAGGGTGATATTTAAAAATTTTGCAACGTAAGCAAGTGGTTATATAATATTCGATTGGTCGGGGAATATTTGTTTTAACAGGGAATATTCGTACGACGGCACAATTATTGGTGGACCCCACAACGGAAGTATTATCGTAGTTAGAAAATGACGTAATTATCATTTTATAAAAATAACTTGAAAAGTGTTACCGTTAAAACCGCTGAACTACCCTAGTAGTAAAAATACGATGTCTACGCGTGGTTCGTAGTAGCACACTACAGTATTGATTATTGATGTTTACGTAAGAAGTCACTCGATTATACTCAATTATTGCTACAATAATTGCTGCATCATATCTCTCATATTATTGATTCAATTATTGTCACAGTATCATCTGTATAATATGTTATATTATTAAATCAATAATTAAGTCGACAAAGTAATTCATATTATTATTTGCAATATTGACAATGTCTAGAAGTTCTGTCAAAGAGAGGTTAGATAATCTAATTGCGCGCCAATAGGGAGAAATCCTTATCGGTGGTGCAAGTTTACTATTGATTCACATTATTTACTATTAGGGGAGGTGGTGCAAGTTTGATAATACTTGCAGGACTAAATTAAAAATAAAAAAAGAGGAAGGTATTATACTGTAATATTTTGAGCCCCAAAACGTGTAATTATTGAAACTATATTTTCCTATAAATAGAAGCTCATTATTTCATTATTTTTCATAAATTCACTAAAGCTATAGAGCAATTATTATAGAGAGAAATTATAGAGAGAAAGAAGAAGAGAAGTCTGCATACCTCACTATTCCAAATCGGTCTTTCTTCCGGGGTGAGGATATTATTATTATAGTAAGGGGTATTATTTCTTTCGTATTCATGAAGAGAGCTATTGTTATTCCATTCCTTATTATTCTTTGAATAACCTCAGATACGCGACTCTAGTATACATGGTGAAATTCTTCATTATTCCATTCTATATTATTATGTTGGAATAACTTCGTCTATCGCTGGCAATCTTTCGCATACATGGTGAAATTCTTCCATTATTCCATTCTTTATTATTCTCATTGGAATAACCTATCTCGTCAAGGCTATCACATGCCTCGTGAATTCATTTGTTATTCCATTCTTTATTATTACTGTTGGAATATCCTGTCTGTGCGGATTATGCATGACCTGGTTCCATTCTTTATTATTCTGTTAGAATATCCTGTTTATGCGGATTACGCATGACCTGGTTCCATTCTTTATAATTATGTTGGAATAACCTGTTTGTGCGGTCTATCGCATGCATGGCGAATTCTTTTGTTATTCCATTCTTTATTATTTTGTTGGAATAACCTGTCTATGTGGATTACCGCATGCATGGCGAATGACCTTTCGTATTCAATCTTTATTAAATTGTGGAAATGATCTGTCTACGTGGATTACCGTATGGCAGGTGAAAATCCATTTGCAATTTCGTATATTCTATTATACTCGTATGAGATATCATTTCTTTTGTACTCGTCATGAAATATCATTTTATTTAGTATTTTTCTTTTACGAGTTACTATTCACGGGTTACTATTCACTCTAGTATTATTCACTTGGGTATTCGGGACACTTTTTGTGTCGGAGTACTATTCACGAGTTACTATTCACCCAAATATTATTCACTCAGGTATTTGGGGTACTTTTCATATCGGGGTACTATTCCCGAAGTACTATTCATAGGGTACTATTCACGGGATACTATTTACCCGAAAAATATATTTCTTTTCTGTCCAAATTATTTTTGGTACATGAATATTATTCTTTAATTTTACTCCACAAAGTAGTATCATGTTTGACAATTTGGATATTTTTAAACTCTGGATAAATTTAAAGTCTTTAATATTTATCCTCGATTTCGTTTGATTAATGTTTATATCATTATCATCATCCTCATGCTTATATTGTGATGAAAGTCATCTTTGGCTTACGTGCATAGATGGACTGTTGATTATTGGTTTTACAGTTGTATATCTTTGGCTTACGTACAAAGATGGACTGTTGATTATTGGTTTTACAGTTGTATATCTTTGGCTTACGTGTAAAGATGGACTGTTGATTATTGATTTTACAGTTGTATATCTTTGGCTTACGTGCAAATATGAACTATTGATTGATGAGTATCTTTGGCTTATGTGTAACGACCCCAAAATAGGTCCACTCCATCCAACCCATTCTAAATCGCCAAATATATGGTACGGAAAACAACTATAACTTTATTACAACAATTGTCGTGCAAAATACAATAACACATATGCTGTGAGTTTGGATACAAATATATACCAACCAGAACATCGTCCACAATGACACCTTACATAAAGGTATAGTCAAAAACCTGCTTTTAGAAATTAGAATCTTTGGGAAGTGCTCAAGAAACCTTCGTATACATGGGAGGCCATGCTTTTAGGTTATGGTAGATATCATATGGCCACGTAATTATCCTTGGTCAACCCAATAGACCCCCAAGAAAACGAGAAGATTACTATCATATTCTTCCCAATGGTGAGTCTTCTCTTGACATATCATTATCTCTCTTGCTCTAATTGGGTATTATACTCCAAACAAACACCAAGATTATATAGGTAGTGCTTGTAAATATACTCGGCAAGTGGATGAGCACAACCATGTCTTATGATGATGACGAGGTTGTATGTCATTAGATATCTTGTATGATAGTGGCAAAACACTCTTCCAAGTTAAATTCACCTCACCTCAACATCTATAAACCACCATTCTATTCCTCGCTATCCCCCGCTCGACCCAAATTTACACTTTTATTACCTCGAAAGGAATTGTGAAACAAAAGGGTGAGCACAACTAGCTCAAGAAAGAATATTATGACTAAAGATAAATAAATTATCAATAGTCTTCATCGATAATAAATCGAGATTTAGAACATATGGTAGATGATAAAACTTTTCAACCATAGTTTTATAATGAACGAGCAATCCATTAGAAGAGTCAAATGGACCATAAAATCTATTATCTTCTCCATGTTAAAAGTCCACCAACAATGTTTTATCCTCGTAACATCAATCAACAATTCCACGTCCACAATCACGCCAGTATAACTCATAATCGTAATTGTAGTTCTAAATTTCTTTCCTCATCCAAGACAAAGATAATTTTCATCACTTGTCTTTACCTGAAACATCAAAGATCATGGTTATACCAAATCACAGTTCATGTTCATAATCATACTAATAAATTCATCTTTGCACCACGGCCAAAGATATTCATCAACAGTTCATCTTTACACTACAGGCTAAAGATATTCATCAACAGGTAATCTTTGCATTACGAGCCAAAGATATTCATCAATAATTCATCTTTGCACTACAGGCTAAGATATTCATCAACAAGTCATCTTTGCACTACGAGCCAAAGATATTCATATATCAAAGAAATACATAATCATTTCAAATGTTATATAACAATAATTATAACCATGTTGATCAATTTATCTTTGCACTTAAGCTAAAAATATTCAATTGTAAATTCAATGGTCATGATCATACCAGTCAACAATTCAACTTTTGCACTACTGGCCAAAGAGAACCTATGGTCACGATCATACCAATAATCTACCCATCTTTACACTCAAGTCAAAGAGAAATATCATCATTAGGGTTATAAGAATGTTATATAAAAACAATATAATCAAAACATGGTTTTAATTTCAAGAGTAAGATTCATAAATCAACGATAATTTGGTCAGAGAAGAAACCAATTTGTCGTGAATAGTACCCGTGTTCGTAACATAGTACCGTATATCGTCATATAATAACCTCGACACGAAAAGATAAAGTTTCATAATAAAATTCATATCCATATTTATAACACCTTAATCCAAATGTTATAAATCACTTAGAAATCTCATAATCTAATATTATTAATATTATAATAATATTTTAATCATTTCTTAAACTTATAAATAATTTAATCCAATTATTTACACTTTAATAATTAATGCATTTAATCATCTAAAATGCCAAACTCATAAGATTTCATCATCATTAACCAAAACCCTCATAAAAATCAGATATACCTCATATATGATTCTCAAGCCAATAAATCATATTTTCCAATTTTCTTACTTCACATAACATATTTAATTTATTTACTCATAACTAGAACATTTTCATGAAAATACCAAATCAGTTCTAAAAATATTTTTTTCTAGGATTTAGCATAACATAGTCCCATATTGAACATATATTTTTTCTCAAATTTTAAAAATTCATTTACTATTTTTCATATGGCCAAAACCAATTTAATATTTAAACATTTATCATAAATTATACTTTTATCCAAAAATTCTGAAATTGATACGGTATACTGATATTATATAGATGTACTCCCAATAAAAATTTCATCAATTTTGGAGTTAACCACAAGGAGTTATAAACAGTTACTTTTAAAATAGTCTTTTCTCATAAAATCCATAACTCCTAATCTATACATCCAAAAATCACTATTTTTGGACACAATCAACAAAACTCATCAAATTATCATTTCAAATTTTTCCAAAATTTTTGAAGTTCCGGAAAAATACAAAACTGAAAAAACATAATCACCCTTAAAAATTCCTTACTATCCCTTACCTCAAAAGAAAGCGATCTTTGGAATGTTTGATATAATGAATCGAACTTGCACCGTATAGCAATACTCAAAGTATACTCAAAATACTCACAAGAATACGCTCGATAATATAGAGAGAGAAAACTTTAATTTCTGGTGCGATTTTCAATTCTAACCTAAGCACCCTATTTATAGGAAAATGCTTAGAACACCAAAGTAGAAAATTTATTAAAATATTAATATATATATATATAATCTTCACGCACACCTTGGACAATCTGATATCAGCTCTTTTTCCATGCTAGTGGGCACACCTACCTTGTTAAAAACGTTTTTCTTTTAAAACAAATTTAAAACTTTTGAAAAATAATTATTTCGGAGCTTCGGAACTTCAATAATTCATAATAAATAGCTCTTTTGTCCAAAAATTCGAATCTTGCATTTATTTATAGGAAATTCAATTCTCTACAACTTTGCAGAAGAAAGTTTTTCCAAATTCCAAACAGAAGTTGACCGAAATCTACAAACGGACAATTTTACACGCTATAATCAAATTTCAGTCAAGAAATGGGGTCCACCGACACACAAAACATGTGTTAATCATTTAATGCCACAAGAAATACTCTTCCTCCTCATATACTCACATATCGCACATTCATTATAAAAATATCACTATTAATATATTATTAAAATAATATATTTAAATGAATTATTTTATCAGAAAAAGATAAAATATTAATTTTCAACAATTGTCACTTTCAAAATTTTCTCCATCTATATCCACATAAAATGAATATTTTCCTTATCATATTAATCAATAATTAATTATTCACAAATAATATTACGTAATCACAATAATGACAACCAGCAGCCTCTCGTGAAAAGGGGGCTTTCCAATAAAGATTTCTCCTTCTCTGCAGCCTTGATTAGGTGACCAAACCTCTCCTTAGATGTAACTTTTTAGACATTGCCAATAATGTTTTCTAATAATATTATTCGGATAATATAAATTATTGCTTCGATAATGGAAAATACTATGTAGTGACAATTATTAAAACAACAAAGAATATAAAATATCAACGCAGCAATTATCAATCAATAAAATATAATATTGAATAAAGAATTATCGTAACAATTATTGAGTAGTGCTTTTTACGTAAGAATCAATAATTTGCGTGCAATACCGCAGTGTCTCAGAAGTGTTTTAACCATCGAGTATTTTAACGATGTATAACTGCAGAATAACTACTGCCAGCCATTTATAAACAACTTATATTTGTCATTTTCTTCATCCAATCGCTTTTTCAGTTATGGGCCCCACACAAGGTCGCGTCGTCGCATTGATATTCCCGACAAAAAGATTATTCCACGACCAAACGAATATTCTCCGACAACAATAAATATTTTATAGCCACTTGCTTATTTTGAAAAAATTATATATATCACCCCTTAACTTTAACTTTTATCAATTTAACCATTTACTGAATAGTAATTATAAGAAAAATTGAATACTTTTATTTCATAAAATTCGGGGCCTTACATTATGTGCATAGATGAACTGTTAATTTGTATGATTATGACCAAGGATCATTCGGTATAATCATGACCTGTAATGTTACAAATGATGTGGTAAAAGTCCTCATTGGCCCGTTGTAAGACCCCAACTTTTATGAATAAAAATAAATTTTCTATAATTATCATTTTTGAATGAATTTGATATAATGTTATAGTTGTGGGTAGTATTTATAAATTCTGCAAAGTATGCAAGTTGTTATATAATATTCGATTGGTAGGGGAATATTCGTTTTAACAGGAAATATTCGTACGACGACACAATCATTGGTGGACCCCACAACAGAATTATTGTCGGATTGAGAAAACGACAAAATATTTTTATCAAAAATAACGGCGGAAGTTTTACTGCTTATCTTTGTTGAACTACTCTCGAGTAAAGTAAAAAGAATGTCTGGCGTAGTCGCGTAAGAGTAGCACACTCAGATATTGATTATCGATGCTTACGTGAGAAGTCACTCGGTTTTGTTTGATTATTGCCACAGTAATTGTTGCATAGTATCTCACGTTATTTGATTCAATTATTGTCGATATTTTATATATTATTAAGTCAATAATTGAAATGACAGAGTTATTAATATTATAATTTACAATATTAACGATCTCTAAAAGTTCTGTCAAGGAGAGGTTTGGTCACCTAATTGCGAGCCAATAGGGAGAAATCCTTATTGAAAAGCCCCCTCTTTCCTTGGAACGACCTGGTCGATTAACATTGTGAATTATAATAATGATGATAAATATTGTTAAAAATATTGAGGGGATTTTATGAAGTATTTGTTGTAGATTTTGGTGTATTTTTGGACCTCCACCTACTCATTTTTCAAAATAATGTATTGTGAGGATGATAATATATATATATATATATATATATATATATATATATATATAGTTATAGTTATTAAGGTGGGGGGGGAATTTGGGTTTTAGTGTAATAAGTTGTATTTATATATATATATATATTATACAATCAAGTGGGAGCTAGATTAATCAGGCAGCATCACGGGTTTGAGTCCCGTGAATTTTTTTTAAACACATATTAATTATATATATAATATATATAAAATATATTATATTTAAAAGATTTTGTTTTATTAGAATATTTTATTAAACCAATCTGGACCGTCCGTTTAAAAGTAAATTAATCTGGACCGTTCATGAATTAGTTACTATGCAGTCCATTATTCTATAAATAGAAACTCATTCCTTCATCATTTTCTTACGAATTCACTGAAACTCTAGAGAGATAAACTGTAGAGAGAAAGAAGAAAAGTAATCTGCTACTTCACTACTCTTATATCCAGTTCCTTTTACGGTAAAGGGTATTTTTTTTTTCATATTCATGAAGAGAACTTCTGTTATTCCATTCTTTATTATTCTATTGGAATAACTTTGTATACGCTGTGACACCCTATACTTGGTGATTTACATTGTTAATTATTCTATTCGTTATTATTCGCTGGAACATCCTGTGCATATGCGTTATCATGGGACCGTTCCGCTCTTTAATATTCTGTTGGAACATCCTCATGCATGCGTTATACGCCGCACACGGTTCCGCTTTTATTATTCTCATTGAATATCCCGTGCATGCGCTTTCTGTGGGACCGGTTCCGCTACTTTATTATTCTCGTTGGAATAACTTTTCTGCATGCAAAGTACCGCATGCATGGTGATTTCTTTTGTTATTCCATTCTTTATTATACTCGGTTGTTAAAGTTTTGACTTCTATACTCCATGAAATTAGTAGAATATCCTTGATATTTGCACTTCATCCAAATCTTTTCATGGAAATATTCTATTGAGCATTCTTGAATTTTACTCTACATAGAAGTATCATGTTGACCATTTGGACGTTATTAGTTCCTAAATAAATTAATTAAGTGAACTTGTTTTAATGAATTCTTATATCATTGTCATCAACCTCATGTTTATATTTTTTTTAAAGTCATCTCAGTATTCAGTAGTGCATAGATGGACTTGGTATGATTATGACAAGGATTATTCTATTGTAATCATGGCCGTAATGTTACAAATGATGTGGTAAAAGTCCTTTTAGCCGTAATGCATTAATGGACGATTGTTGGCATGATCATGACCATTGATGAATACACGAATGTCCTTGGCCCGTAGTCATGGATAATTTATGGTCGTGATACTAAAGAATATCTTTAATGCAAAGTAGTGCGAGGTGATTCGATGATGTGGATTATTTATTAAGTTTGAGTCTCAAATGATAAAAGTGATGAAAACCTTTTAATCATAAAAGATAGTAGATTTTATTCTCTACTTGACTCTTTTAATGGATTGCTTGTTCCTACCGCAGCTTAAACTTGATGTTTGTTATATTGTATCGCTTTAACACTGCTTAAGGCTAATGATAATTTATTCTCGCATTATCTTTGTCATAATATTTCTTCTTGGGCTAGTTGAGCTCACCCTTTCTTTCACCGTTCTCTTGAGAAATGAGAACGTAAATTGAGACGAGTCGGGGAATGGAGTGATGGTCCTGGATAATAGTATTAGCTAGTAGTTCTCACTATTCTCTAAAAAGTGTGATAATAAATGTAATGAGGACCTGAATTTGAGTTTGTATAATCTGCCTATGAGGACTCCATTGAGAATGGATATTGTCTAGAAGGCAATATTCTTGTTTAAAACTCTCGGTTTATGTTTTGTCGTATTTACACACGGCGGTTGTATAATTAAGTTGTATTTGATTTATGTACTATGTATTTGGCGACTCAAGATGGGTGATGTATACCTATTTTGGGGGTGTCACACCCGTAGTGCATTGATGTACAATTGTTGGTATGATTATAACCCAAGATTATTCGGTATAATCATGACCATTGTTGAAAACATGAATATCCTTGGTCCGTAGTGCATGGATAATTCGTGGTCATAATAATAATGAATATCCTTGGCCGTAGTGCAGGGATGATTTGATGATGTGAATTATTTATTAAGCTGAGTCTCAACGATAAAATATTGATTATACACTTTTAATTCATAAAAGATAGTAGATATCATGCTCTACTTGACTCTTCTAAATATACAGTTGTATGTCTTTGGCCTGTAGTGCAAAGATGAATTGTTAATGAATATCTTTGGCCTTAGTGCAAAGATGAATTTATTAGTATGATTATGAACAAGAATTGTGATTTGATATAACCATGTTTTTTGATGTTTTAGGTAAAGATGGGTGATGAAAATTATCTTCGTCCTGGGTGCGAAGAGGAATTTAGAATCACAATTATGATTATGAGTTATTCATATGATTGTGGACAGGAATTGTTGACTGATGTTATAGGGATAAAACATTATTGGTGGACTTTTAACATGGAGAAGATAATAGACCTGATGGTCTATTTGACTCTTCTAATGGATTGCTCGTTCCGCTGTAACTATGGTTGAAAAGTTTTATCATCTACCATATGTTTTAAATCTCTGATTTATTACTGATGAAGGATATTGATAATTTAATTATCTTTAGTCATGATATTCTTTACTGAGCTAGTTGTGCTCACCCTTTTGCTTCACAATTCCTTTCAAGTAATAAGAGTATTTCCGGGTCGAGCAAGGATAACAGGGGAATAGAACGGTGGTCTATAACTGTTGAGGTTCTCCCTAAATAGTATGGAAATAATTTTATTTAGAACTTTAGATAAGTGTGTCGTATTCTATACGTCATTTGATATTTAATTTTGGTGAACCAAATAGGGTGATGTGAACCTAACTTTGGAAGGGTGTTTTGCCACTATCATACAAGATGTCTAATGTCATACAACCTTGTGTTATCATAAGACAGGGTTGTTGTAAGACCCCGAATTTTATGAAATGAAAGTATTCAATTTTCTTATAATTATTATTTTATTTCGTAAATGGTTAAATTGATGAAAGGTTAAAGTTAAGGGTGATATGTAAAATTTTTTGCAAAGTAAGCAAGTTGTTATAAAATATTCGTTTGGTCGGGGAATATTCTTTTTGTCGGGAATATCCGTACGACGGTACAATCATTGGTGGACCCCACAATGGAAGTATTGTCTTAGTTAGAAAATGAAAGAATTATCATTTTATAAAAATAACAGCGAAAGTGTTACCATTAAAACTGTTGAACTACCCTAGGTAGTAAAAGTAGTAGAAAGTAATACGCTGGTTTGCATAGAAGCACACCAGTATTGATTATCGATGCTTACGTAAGAAGTCACTTAGTTATACTCAATTATTACTACAATAATTATCGTGATCATATCTCTCATATTATTGATTCAATTATTGTCACAGTATCATCTGCATAATGTGATATATTATTAAATCAATAATTGAGACGACAAAGTTATTAATATTATTATGAATAAATAAGCAAAAAAATCGAATTTAAATCCACTTGTTTAAGTTATTTTTTGTTTTTTAATAATTTGTCAAAAAATATGTATATAAAACGGATTTAAAACATATCTCTTAAATAATATACTGAAGCCTGCAAACAAGCTTCAAAGGAAAAAGTTGGAAAAGAAGAATAGGGAGAGAGAGAGAAAAGAAATAGGGACAAGATTTTAATTCATTATATCCTTCATATTGTTTTACCAGAGCATATATGTATGTAACTCATGACAAAAGACAGCTAATAAATAGAATAAATATCCACCCTACAGCTGGAATGGTAATACAAAAAGAGGACCCTTGGATCATTTCCTAGCTCTGCCTTTTCCCTTTTTGCCCTTGATATAGCTGCTCATCCACGTGGGTTCTCTAGTCATTCTCCTTGACTTTCTTAGCTCATTTAATGTTGCTATTTCCTCCAGCTCAGCTATTGTATACTCCTCTACTCCTATTTCAGTGTGCTTTGGTTGCTCTACTCCTACTTTAGTGTGCTCTAGTTGCATATTAGACCCTTTACTTATCTGATGTCCATTGTCTTGTGCCCCACTAACCTCATGGTTCATGTTCTCTTCCTCATTGTGTGGACTCATAAATCCTTGATCAATCTTTTGTTGTCCATTGTCTGTAACAATACCCATCCCATCAACGGACACCTTATCCTCAAGGTGTAGGGTAGGATACAACTGTTTTAGTTGATGATAGTCAAGCCAGGTAGCTTCTTCTAAGGGTAAGTTTTCCCACTACACCAGATATTGAGTAACCCAATGATTGTTCACTTTCTTTTTCTTGTGATCGAGGACAGCTATTGGTTGAAGGACAGGTTGATTATTGATAGTATATATAGGTAAGGAAGAAAAAGGAATGTTTGTATTTCCCACAAACCGCTTGAGCATGGCTATATGGAAAACAGGATAAATTTTAGAAGATCTTTGAAGTTGTAGAATTGTAAGCTACCTTTCCTACCTTTTCAATGATGAGGAAAGGTCCAAAGTACCTTTACTAAACTTCGAGAGAGTCCGGATGCGTGATTTTGTTGCTCAGACGGGTTGTAATTTAACCAACACTAATTCCCCCACATTGAAAACATAGTCGGTTTCTATATTTGTTAGCCTTGGTTTTCATTTTAAGTCATGGCAGCACTCTAGAGTAGCCTTTAAGAGTTTGAGTTTTCATCTCTAGTCGTAAAGTGATGTCAACCGCTTCAACATGTGTGCTTCCTGGAATATAATTAGCTAAGATTAGAGGTGGCCTACCATATACAGCCTCGAATTGAGTTTTATGAATGGCAGAATGGTAAGATAAGTTGTAATGCCACTCAGCTAATCCCAGAAACTTGTGTCATAAGTGTGGTGCTTCTGATATGAAACACCTCAAATATTGCTCCACGCACTTGTTAACAATTTCACTATGTCCATCGGTTTGGGTGGTGGTAGCGAGAAGACATTTTGATTGTTGTTCCTTGTAGATGAACAAGTTCGCGCAAAACTTGGACGTAAAAATTGAATCTCTATCACTTACAATGGTCTTTGGTATCCCATGGAGTTTGCCTACCATTTCCCAGAATAGTTGTGCCACTTTAGAAGCAGTATATGTAGTGGAAAGATCCCCAAAATGTGCTGCTTTAGTAAGTCTATCGACTACTACAAAAATAGTGGTGTATCCTTGTGATGGGGGTAAGTGTGTAATAAAATCCATGCTCACTTCTTCCCAAACTTCTTGCGAAATTTCCAGGGGTTGCAATAAACCATAAGGACTGACATTTAAAACTTTAGTTTGTTGACATATAACACAGTGTTTGACAAAGTCAATAACATCTGTTTTCAAACCTTTCCAATGAAAATTTGTGTTGATCCTCATGAAAGTTTTGTGGATGCCTCCATGCCCACCCTCAGGAGAATTATGATACTCCTTAAAGAGAGCCTTTTTCAAGGTTGAATGGTTGGGAATGTAAAATTTTCTTTGGAACAGATAGACTCCCTCCTTAAGTGTCCAATCTGGATTATTTTGAGCCATGTTCGAGATTTCAGTTGTGGCATTTTGTTCTTTCTTGATATCTTCTATGATCAGGAAAGTTGGGACTGAAATGGCCATGAATGTGATTGGGTCCATATGAGTGGGGTTTTTGGATATCGCATCAGCTGCAGTATTAGCCTTGCCAGGTTTGTAGAGAATTTCATAATTGTAACCCAATAATTTTGTGAGATAGTATTGTTGTTCAGGAGTCTGTATAGTTTGATGCATTAAGTTTCTCAAACTCTGCTGATCTGTGTGGATAAAAAACATGGAGCCTAGAAGATAGTGTCTCCATTTGGCAATGGCTGAGGTAATTGCGAAAAGTTCTCTCAGGTAGGTTGAGGAACGCTGCATTTGAGGACATAACTTTTTGCTAAAATAAGCTATGAGATGGCCTTCTTAACTTAAAATGGCCCCAATGGCAAAATTTGAGGCATCAGTCTCTACCACAAATGGTTTCTCAAAATTGGGCAAGGCTAAAATAGGGGTGTGGGTGAGTGTTGTCTTAAGTTTCTGGAAGGCTTGTTCAGCTGTGTCACCCCATCTGAAAGCATCAATTTTTAGTAAATTAGTGAGTGGAGCAGCTATAGAAGCATACCCTTGTACGAACTTTCTGTAATAGCCTGTCAATCCAAGGAATCCTCTCAACTGTTTGATGTTTGCAGGCTTTGGCCATGCTAACGTAGCATCCACTTTAATAGCATCAGGTCCCACCCCTTGTTTTGATATTAAATGCCCCAAGTAATCCATGGTTGTTGTGACTCCCCCAAAATAGGTCCATTCCATCCAACCCATTCTGAGTCGCCAAATACATGGTACAGAAACAACTACAACTTTATTAATACATTTTTCGTGCAAAATACGACAACACATAAACTGTGAGTTTAGATACAAATATTGTCTTCTAGACAATATCTACACCCAAATAAGGTCCTCATTACAATTATTGATACACTATTTTACAAAATAGTGAGGACTACTAAAACAACTATCTTGAACCATCACTTCACACCCTGACTAGTTCCCGCTATATTCTCGCCTCCTGAGGAGAAAAATGGAACAAAAAGGAAAAGGGTGAGCTCAACTAGCCCAGTAAAGAATATTATGACTAAGATAATGTACAAAAAATTATCGTTAGTCTTCAACAGGAAAAATCGATAGAATACAATAGACAACAAGTTTCGGATCAATATTCGCAATGAAATAACAATTCATTAGAAGAGTTAAGTAGAGATTGAAATCTACTAACATCTATGAATTTAAAAGTCCATCATCAATATTTTATCCCTGTAACATAAATCAATATTCATCTTGAATCAAATATTCATCTTTGCACTACAGGCCAAAGATATTCATCAGTCGATCATGTTCATCTCAACACCTGTTCATCTTTGCACTATGGGTAAAAGATATTCATCAATTGGTCATGTTCATCTCAACACCTGTACATCTTTGCACTACGGGACAAAGATATTCATAAGAAAATCAACCATCTTTGCACTACAGACCAAAGATATTCAGTAATGTCATCATTTAGGACTGAGGATGATGAAAAATATTTTAAAGAAAATGAATCCAGTGAAACAAAAGAACAAATATTAAGGATTCGTACTTTAACCAAACCGAGTTCAAAAATACTTCATAAATAATCATAATGAAGTAAAATTCAAGATTGATCAAAACATGGATATAATCAAAGCTAGTATCCATAATAGATATCTTGGACACAGAAAAGAAAATTTAATTTTTTGTGCATAGTGTCGAATTCGTGAATAGTGTCGTATACGTGAATAGTACTGTATACATGAATAGTAACTCTGACACTAAGAGGTAGAACTTTCACAAGAAAATCATCATGCTTCGTGAATAGTACTCGTGAATAGTAACTTGTGAATAGTAACTCTGACATAAAAAGATCAGAATTTTACAAGAAAAATCTTACCAATATTCTGGTATAATGATATTGAAAGAAATAATATCATTTAAAAAAAAATAATATCCCTTACCTCGTAAAGACAGTACTTCTAGTTGAAACACCGGATATAAGCTATGACTTGAACTTGCACCGTATAGCAACACTCAAAGTATCAAAATACTCACAAAAATATACTCAATATATTGAGAGAGAAAGAGAGAGAAGATTTTAGTTTCTGGTGTGATTTTCAATTCTAACCTAAGCACCCTATTTATAGGAAAATGCTTAGAACACCAAAGCAGAAAATTTAATATAATATTAATATATTTATCAAATTTTCCTTAGCCCACCTCTAGACATCTGATTTCAGCACTTTGCACATGTTAATGATGTCCACGAAATACAAAAAAATATTTTTCTTAATAAACATAATTAAAACTTCCAAAAATCAATTATTTCGGAACTTCAGAAATTCAATAATTCACAATTAATAGCTCTTTTGTCAGAAAAATTCAAACCACATGTCCTTTCCATAGGAAATTTCATTCTTTACAACTTTGCAGAAGAAAGTTTTTCCAAATTCTAAATAGAAATTGATCGAAATCCACAAACGGACGATTTTATAGGCTATAATCAAATTTCGGTCAGGAATTAGGGTCCACCGTCACACAAAACATGTGTTAATCATTTAATGCCACAAAAATACTCTTCCTTCTCATATACTTTTATATCCCACATTCATTGTAAAAATATCACCATTATTATATTATTAAAATAATATATTTAAATGAATTATTTTATCAGAAAAAGATAAAATATAAATTTTCAACAATTGTCACATTAAAAATTTTCTCCATCTATATCCACATAAAATTAATATTTTCCTCATCATATAAATCAATAATTAATTATTCACAAATAATATTACAAAATCACAATCACCGACAACCGTGCGCTTCCCTGGAAGAGGGGCTTTCCAATAAGGATTTCTCCTTCTTGCCAAGCAATTAGATGACCAAACCTCTCCTTAACGTAACTTTCTAGACATTGCCAATAATGTTATCTAATAATATTATTCGGATAATATGAATTATTGTCTGATAATGGAATATACTATGTAGTGACAATTATTAAAACAACAAGAATATAAAATATCAACGCAAAGAATTATTGAATCAATAAAATAAAATATTTGACAAGAATTACTCGTAACAATTATTGAGTAGTGCCTTCTTACGTAAGAATCAATAATTGGTGCAATACCGCAGTGCTACTATATTTTTAACCAATCGAGTATTTCAACAAGATAATCTAGCAATGTACTACGCTGCCTTTTATAAACAACTCAAACTTGTTGTTTTCTTCATCCAATCGCTTTCCGTTATGGGGCCCACACAAGGCTGCACCATCGTACGAATATTCCCCGACAACAATGAATATTTTATAACCACTTGCTTATTTAAAATATTTGCGCATTTTACCCTTAACTAACCACATTAATCAAATCAACCCTTACTATTTCAAAATAATAAATAGAGGAAATTCCATTTTATTAAAAAAAAATTTCGGGGTCTTACAGTTGTAGCAAAATGACACTTTGAGAGTTTGGCAAAGAGGGAATGAGATCTCAAACAATCCAAAACTTGAGTTAAATGTTGCACATGAGACTGGAGGTCCTTGCTATACACTAGTATATCATCAAAGAATATAATCACAGATTTCCTTAAGAATCTTCGAAAAACTGTATTCATTGTTGCTTGAAAAGTTGATGATGCATTGGATAACCCAAAGGGCATTGCCAAAAATTCATAATGCCCTGAATGTGTCTTAAAAACAGTCTTATGAATATCTTTTGTAGCCATTCTAATTTGATGATAGCTAGACCTGAGGTCGATTTTTGAATAATATGTGGCTCCATGTAGTTCATCAAGAAGTTCATCTACTGTTGGTATGGGAAACCTGTCTTTGAGAGTAATCGCATTCAATGCTCTATAATCTACACAAAGTCTCCAAGTACCATCTTTTTTTTACTAACAAAACAGGTGAGTTGTAGGGGCTGGTGCTATGTTGTATGATACCTGATTCCAACGTCACTTTGAACTTCTTTGCTTAATTTCTATTTTTGATAGTGTGGGTACCTGTATGGCCTTACATTCACAGGGTTTGAATTGGGTTCCAAAGGAATGTGATGGTCAAACAACCTCATAGGAGGTAGCTGTGAAGGTTCAGAGAACAGGTCTGTATATTGTTCCAATAGATCTATAATCTTTGGAATTGGGTGAATTATGATGTCTGATTGCTTGAAGGGAATAGAATTTATTTCAGTGTTTTTAGGACCTTGTAGAGAATAAAAGGATATGGAATTTTCAAAAGTTGATTTCTGGTTGGAGATTAACTGAAGCATGAAACATTGGCCTATTTCATTCCTCTTAACCATCTGATATAGGTGATTGGCAGAGATAGATTCAAGTTCTATGTTAGCTTGAATTCCCTGCAAACACACCTCTTTATCTTTATGTAAGAACTTGATATATGATTGTTTATAGTTTAGCTTAAGCTCCCCAAAGGTCTCCTGCCAAGCTATCCCTAGAATTACATCAGCACCATGAAGGTCTATTATGTAGAAATCTGTTGTGAAGCCATTCCTTTAAATGGTAAAAGGAACTTGTTTACATTACCCCAGACACGTGAGATTTTCACCATTCCCCACAATCACAGAGAATTGTTGAGAAGGAACAATATCTAACCCCAAAAACCTTGAAACTCTTGCTTGCATAAAGTTATGGCTACTTCTACCATCAATGAAAATTTAAAGTGCCTTCCCTTGAATGTAACCTTGCAACCTTAAACACCTGGTACTAGTGTTACCAATGAGGGCATACAAAGTTCCAATAGTAGGGTCTTGTACTTGCTCCTCTTCAATATTAGTTATAGTTTCAACCTCTGTTTGTGTGTTTTCCAACTCCTCACAATCTTCAGGTATTATACCTTCTAAAACCAACAAGGACATTTGCCCTTTGCATTTGTGACCCTTATGCCAAGCCTCCTCACAATTGTAACACTGTCCCTTTTCAATTTTTAATTGTCTTTCAACTGCAAACAATCGCTTAATAGGTAACTTGTGATAGGGATTAACAATTGTAGTGTGGTTATTGGGTTTTTCTACCAAAGGTGTTGGAGTATAAGTGTGAGACCCCGAATTTTATGAAATTAAAGTATTCAATTTTCTTATTATTATTCTATTTAGTAAATGGTTAAATTGATAAAGTTTAAAGTTAAGGGTGATATTTGAAAATTTTGCAACGTAAGCAAGTGGTTATATAATATTCGATTGGTCGGGGAATATTTGTTTTAACAGGGAATATTCGTACGACGGCACAATCATTGGTGGACCCCACAATGGAAGTATTATCGTAGTTAGAAAATGATGTAATTATCATTTTATAAAAATAACTCTACGAAAGTGTTACCGTTAAAACTTGAACTACCCTAGTAAAAAATACGATGAATACGCGTGGTTGGATAAGCAGCACGGTATTGATTATTGATGTTTACGTAAGAAGTCACTCAGTTATACTCAATTATTGCTACAATAATTGCTGCATCATATCTCTCATATTATTGATTCAATTATTGTCACAGTATCATCTGTATAATATGTTATATTATTAAATCAATAATTAAGTCGACAAAGTAATTCATATTATTATTTGCAATATTGACAATGTTTAGAAGTTCTGTCAAAAAGAGGTTAGATAATCTAATTGTGCGCCAATAGGGAGAAATCCTTATCGGAAAACCCCATCTTTCCTGGGAACGACCTAGTTGTTAAATATTGTGAGTTATAATATTAATGATGAATAAGTTTATGTTGATTAAAGATGAAATTGTTAATTCCATTATATGTTGGGATTATTAGTGTTAGTGGAAGTCGACATTTATTTCGATAATAATTAATGTTTGGAGGTTATATTGACCAATCGGGCAATTCACCGGATAAATGATCAATTAATTGCTATTAATTCACATGATTATAACTATTTGGTCACATGTGTGTACTATTGATTCACATTCTGGTACTATTAGGGGAGGTGGTGCAAGATTGATAATACTTGCATGACTAAGTTAAAAATAGATGTATAGATAGAGGTACTATATTGTAATTCGTATTTTCACATGATTATAACTATTGATTCACATGATTGAACTATTGATTCACATTATTTACTATTAGGGGAGGTGGTGCAAGTTTGATAATACTTGCAGGACTAAATTAAAAATAAAAAAAGAGGAAGGTATTATACTGTAATATTTTGAGCCCCAAAACGTGTAATTATTGAAACTATATTTTCCTATAAATAGAAGCTCATTATTTCATTATTTTTCATAAATTCACTAAAGCTATAAAGCAATTATTATAGAGAGAAATTATAGAGAGAAAGAAGAAGAGAAGTCTCATTACCTCACTATTCCAAAGATCCAAATCTTCTTTCCGAGGTAAGGATATTATTATTATAGTAAGGGGTATTATTTCTTTCAGTATTCATGAAGAGAGCTATTGTTATTCTATTCCTTATTATTCATTGGAATAACTCAGATACGCGACTCACCAGTATACATGGTGAAATTCTTCATTATTCCATTCTATATTATTATGTTGGAATAACTTTGTCTGCCAAAATCTTAATCGCATACATGGTGAAATTCTTACATTATTCCATTCTTTATTATTCTGTTGGAATAACCTATCTGTGCGGTCTATCACATGCCTGGTGAATTCTATTGTTATTCCATTCTTTATTATTCATTGGAATATCCCGTCTGCATTTGGATTATGCATGACTTCGGGTTCCGCTTCTTTATAATTACGTTGGAATAACTTTGTTTGTATGCGGTCTATCGCATGCATGGCGAATTCTTCTGTTATTTCATTCTTTATTATTTTGTTGGAATAACCTGTCTATGTGGATTACCGCATGCATGGCGAATGACCTTTCGTATTCAATCTTTATTAAATTGTGGAAATGATCTGTCTACGTGGATTACCGAATGGCAGGTGAAAATCCATTTGCAATTTCGTATATTCTATTATACTCGTATGAGATATCATTTCTTTTGTACTCGTCATGAAATATCATTTTATTTAGTATTTTTCTTTTACGAGTTACTATTCACGGGTTACTATTCACTCTAGTATTATTCACTCGGGTATTCGGGATACTTTTTGTGTCGGAGTACTATTCACGAGTTACTATTCATGGGTTACTATTCACCCAAATTACTATTCACCCAAATATTATTCACTTAGGTATTTGGGGTACTTTTCATATCGGGGTACTATTCCCGAAGTACTATTCATAGGGTACTATTCACGGGATACTATTTACCCGAAAAATATATTTCTTTTCTGTCCAAATTATTTTTGGTACATGAATATTATTCTTTAATTTTACTCCACAAAGCAGTATAATGTTGACAATTTGGATATTTTTAAACTCTGGATAAATTTAAAGTCTTTAATATTTATCCTCGATTTCGTTTGATTAATATTTATATCATTGTCATCATCCTCATGCTTATATTGTGATGAAAGTCATCTTTGGCTTACGTGCGTAGATGGACTATTGATTATTGGTTTTACAACAGTATATCTTTGGTTTACGTGTAAAGATGGATCGTTGATTATTAGTTTTACAATTGTATATCTTTGGCTTACGTGCAAAGATGGACTGTTGATTATTGGTTTTACAGTTGTATATCTTTGGCTTACGTGCAAATATGAACTATTGATTGATGAGTATCTTTGGCTTATGTGCATAACTGTTAATTTGTATGATTATGACCAAGGATCATTCGGTATAATCATGACCTGTAATGTTACAAATGATGTGGTAAAAGTCCTCATTGGCCCGTTGTAAGACCCCAACTTTTATGAATAAAAATAAATTTTCTATAATTATCATTTTTGAATGAATTTGATATAATGTTATAGTTGTGGGTAGTATTTATAAATTCTGCAAAGTATGCAAGTTGTTATATAATATTCGATTGGTAGGGGAATATTCGTTTTAACAGGAAATATTCGTATGACGACACAATCATTGGTGGACCCCACAACAGAATTATTGTCGGATTGAGAAAACGACAAAAATATTTTATCAAAAATAACGGCGGAAGTTTTACCGTTAATACTGTTGAACTACTCGGTAGTAAAAAAGACAAGAATACTGGCGTGGTTGCATAAGTAGCACACCAGATTGATTATTGATGCTTACGTGAGAAGTCACCCGCTTTTGTTTGATTATTGCCACAGTAATTGTTGCATAGTATCTCACGTTATTTGATTCAATTATTGTCGATATTTTATATATTATTAAGTCAATAATTGAAATGACAGAGTTATTAATATTATAATTTACAATATTAACGATCTCTAAAAGTTCTGTCAAGGAGAGGTTTGGTCACCTAATTGCGAGCCAATAGGGAGAAATCCTTATTGAAAAGCCCCTCTTTCTTGGAATCGACACAATCGATTAACATTGTGAATTATAATAATGATGATAAATATTGTTAAAAATATTGAGGGGATTTTATGAAGTATTTGTTGTAGATTTTGGTGTATTTTTGGACCTCCACCTACTCATTTTTCAAAATAATGTATTGTGAGGATGATAATATATATATATATATATATATATATATATATATATATATATTATAGGTTGTCGGGTGGGTGGGGGGAATTTGGGTTTTAGTGTAATAAGTTGTATTTATATATATATATATATATTATACAATCAAGTGGGAGCTAGATTAATCAGGCAGCATCACGGGTTTGAGTCCCGTGAATTTTTTTTAAACACATATTAATTATATATATAATATATATAAAATATATTATATTTAAAAGATTTTGTTTTATTAGAATATTTTATTAAACCAATCTGACCGTCTCGCTTAAAAGTAAATTAATCTGACCGCTTCATGAATTAGTTACTATCACATCCATTATTCTATAAATAAAACTCATTCCTTCATCATTTTCTTACTTAATTCACCAAACTCTGAGAGATAAACTGTAGAGAGAAAGAAGAAAAGTAATCTGCTACTTCACTACTCTTATATCCAGTTCCTTTTACGGTAAAGGGTATTTTTTTTTTCATATTCATGAAGAGAACTTCTGTTATTCCATTCTTTATTATTCTATTGGAATAACCTGTATACGCGGTCTACCCTATACTTGGTGATTTCTGTTGTTAATTATTCTATTCGTTATTATTCTGTTGGAACATCCTGTCTGTGCGTTATACGCCGGACCTGGTTCCGTCTTTAATATTCTGTTGGAACATCCTGTCTGTGCGTTATACGCCAGACCTGGTTCCGTCTTTATTATTCTGTTGGAATATCCCGTGCATGCGCGTTACTGCCGGACACGGTTCCGTTATTTATTATTCTCATTGAATAACTCGCCTATGCGGCAAGTACCGCATGCACGGTGATTTCTTTTGTTTTTCCATTCTTTATTATACTCAGTTGGTTAAAGTTTTGACTTCTATACTCCATGAAATTAGTAGAATATCCTTGATATTTGCACTTCATCCAGTATCTTTTCATGGAAATATTCTATTGAGCATTCTTGAATTTTACTCTACATAGAAGTATCATGTTGACCATTTGGACGTTATTAGTTCCTAAATAAATTAATTCGTGAACTTGTTTTAATGAATTCTTATATCATTGTCATCAACCTCATGTTTATATTTTTTTTAAAGTCATCTGTGGCCTGTAGTGCATAGATGGACTTGGTATGATTATGACAAGGGATTATTCGGTGTAATCATGACCGTAATGTTACAAATGATGTGGTAAAAGTCCTTTTGGCCGTAATGCATTAATGGACAGTTGTTGGCATGATCATGACCATTGATGAATACACGAATGTCCTTGGCCCGTAGTGCATGGATAATTTATGGTCGTGATACTAAAGAATATCTTTAGCCGTAGTGCAGAGGTGATTCGATGATGTGGATTATTTATTGTCGAGTCTCGTGATATAAAAGTGATGAAAAACCTTTTAATCATAAAAGATAGTAGATTTTATTCTCTACTTGACTCTTTTAATGGATTGCTTGTTCCGCTGCAGTTAAACTTGATGTTTGTTATATTGTATCAGTTTAACACTGTTTAAGGCTAATGACAATTTATTCTGCATTATCTTAGTCATAATATTTCTTACTGGGCTAGTTGAGCTCACCCTTTCTTTCACTGTTCTCTTCAGGAAATGAGAACGTAGCTGGGACGAGTCGGGGAATGGAGTGATGGTTCGGATAATATTATTAGCTAGTAGTCCTCACTATTCTGTTAAAAAGTGTGATAATAAATGTAATGAGGACTGAATTTGAGTTTGTATACTGTCTATGAGGACTCCATTGAGAATGGATATTGTCTAGAAGGCAATATTCTTGTTTAAACTCTCAGTTTATGTTTTGTCGTATTTTACACGACAGTTGTATAATTAAGTTGTATTTGATTTATGTACTATGTATTTGGCGACTCAAGATGGGTGATGTATACCTATTTTGGGGGTGTCACACCCGTAGTGCATTGATGGACAATTGTTGGTATGATTATAACCCAAGATTATTCGGTATAATCATGACCATTGTTGAAAACATGAATTTCCTTGGTCCGTAGTGCATGGATAATTCGTGGTCATAATAATAATGAATATCCTTGGCCGTAGTGCAGGGATGATTTGATTATGTGAATTATTTATTAAGCTAAGTCTCAGCGATAAAATATTGATTATACACTTTTAATTCATAAAAGATAGTAGATATCATGCTCTACTTGACTCTTCTAAATATACAGTTGTATGTCTTTGGCCTGTAGTGCAAAGATGAATTGTTAATGAATATCTTTGGCCTTAGTGCAAAGATGAATTTATTAGTATGATTATGAACAAGAATTGTGATTTGGTATAACCATGATTTTTGATGTTTTAGGTAAAGATAGGTGATGAAAATTATCTTCGTCCTGGGTGCGAAGAGGAATTTAGAATCACAATTATGATTATGAGTTATTCATATGATTGTGGACAGGAATTGTTTACTGATGTTATAGGGATAAAACATTATTGGTGGACTTTTAACATGGAGAAGATAATAGACCTGATGGTCTATTTGACTCTTCTAATGGATTGCTCGTTCCGCTGTAACTATGGTTGAAAAGTTTTATCATCTACCATATGTTTTAAATCTCTGATTTATTACTGATGAAGGCTATTGATAATTTAATTATCTTTAGTCATGATATTCTTTACTGAGCTAGTTGTGCTCACCCTTTTGCTTCACAATTCCTTTCAAGTAATAAGAGTGTTGCCGGGTCGAGTAAGGATAACAGGGGAATAGAACGGTGGTCTATAACTGTTGAGGTTCTCCCTAAATAGTATGGAAATAATTTTATTTAGAACTTTAGATAAGTGTGTCGTATTCTATACGTCATTTGATATTTAATTTTGGTGAACCAAATAGGGTGATGTGAACCTAACTTTGGAAGGGTGTTTTGCCACTATCATACAAGATGTCTAATGTCATACAACCTCGTGTTATCATAAGACATGGTTGTTGTAAGACCCCAAATTTTATGAAATGAAAGTATTCAATTTTCTTATAATTATTATTTTATTTCGTAAATGGTTAAATTGATGAAAGGTTAAAGTTAAGGGTGATATGTGAAATTTTTTGCAAAGTAAGCAAGTTGTTATAAAATATTCGTTTGGTCGGGGAATATACTTTTTGTCGGGAATATCCGTACGACGGTACAATCATTGGTGGACCCCACAACGGAAGTATTGTCTTAGTTAGAAAATGACAGAATTATCATTTTATAAAAATAACAGCGAAAGTGTTACCATTAAAACTGTTGAACTACCCGGTAGTAAAAGTAGAGTAATACGCGTGGTTGCATAGTAGCACACGGTATTGATTATTGATGCTTACGTAAGAAGTCACTTAGTTATACTCAATTATTACTACAATAATTACTGCATCATATCTCTCATATTATTGATTCAATTATTGTCACAGTATCATCTGCATAATGTGATATATTATTAAATCAATAATTGAGACGACAAAGTTATTAATATTATTATGAATAAATAAGCAAAAAAATCGAATTTAAATCCACTTGTTTAAGTTATTTTTTGTTTTTTAATAATTTGTCAAAAAATATGTATATAAAACGGATTTAAAACATATCTCTTAAATAATATACTGAAGCCTGCAAACAAGCTTCAAAGGAAAAAGTTGGAAAAGAAGAATAGGGAGAGAGAGAGAAAAGAAATAGGGATAAGATTTTAATTCATTATATCCTTCATATTGTTTTACCAGAGCATATATGTATGTAACTCATGACAAAAAGACACTAATAAATAGAATAAATATCCACCCTACAAATTGGAATGGTAATACAAAAGAGGACCTTGGATCATTTCCTAGCTCCGCTTTTCCCTTTTTGCCCTTGATATAGTCCGCCATCCACGTGGGTTCTCTAGTCATTCTCCTTGACTTTCTTAGCTCATTTAATGTTGCTATTTCCTCCATTTCACCGTTGTATACTCCTCTACTCCTATTTCAGTGTGCTTTGGTTGCTCTACTCCTACTTCAGTGTGCTCTAGTTGCATATTAGACCCTTTATTTATCTGATGTCCATTGTCTTGTGCCCCACTAACCTCATGGTTCATGTTCTCTTCCTCATTGTGTGGACTCATAAATCCTTGATCAATCTTTTGTTGTCCATTGTCTGTAACAATACCCATCCCATCAACCTTATTAGACACCTTGTCCTCAAGGTGTAGGGTAGGATACAACTGCTTTAGTTGATGATAGTCAAGCCAGGTAGCTTCTTCTAAGGGTAAGTTTTCCCACTACACCAGATATTGAGTAACCCAATGATTGTTCACTTTTTTTTTCCTATGATCGAGGACATCTATTGGTTGAAGGACAGGTTGATTATTGACAGTATATATAGGTAAGGAAGAAAAAGGAATGTTTGTATTTCCCACAAACCGCTTGAGCATGGCTATATGGAAAACAGGATAAATTTTAGAAGATCTTTGGAAGTCAGTAACTTGTAGTCGCCTTTCCTACCTTTTCAATGATGAGGAAAGGTCCAAAGTACCTTTTACTAAACTTCTGAGAGAGTCTGGATGCAGTACTTTGTTGCCTGTACAGTTGTAATTTAACCAACACTAATTCCCCCACATTGAAAGCATAGTCAGTTCTATATTTGTTAGCCTTGGTTTTCATTTTAAGCTGTGCAGACTCTAGAGTAGCCTTTAAGAGTTTGAGTTTTTCATCTCTAGTCTGTAAAGTGATGTCAACCGCTTCAACATATGTGCTTCTTGGAATATAATTTGCTAAGATTGGAGGTGGCCTACCATATACAGCCTCGAATGGGGTTTTATGAATGGCAGAATGGTAAGATGAGTTGTAATGCCACTCAGCTAATCCCAGAAACTTGTGTCATAAGTGTGGTGCTTCTGATATGAAACACCTCAAATATTGCTCCACGCACTTGTTAACAATTTCACTTTGTCCATCAGTTTGTGGGTGGTAAGCAGAAGACATTTTGAATGTTGTTCCTTGTAGAATGAACAAGTTCTGCCAAAACTTGGACAGAAAAATTGAATCTCTATCACTTACAATGGTCTTTGGTATCCCATGGAGTTTGCCTACCATTTCCCAGAATAGTTGTGCCACTTTAGAAGCAGTATATGTAGTGGAAAGATCCCCAAAATGTGCTGCTTTAGTAAGTCTATCGACTACTACAAAAATAGTGGTGTATCCTTGTGATGGGGGTAAGTGTGTAATAAAATCCATGCTCACTTCTTCCCAAACTTCTTGCTAAATTTCCAGGGGTTGCAATAAACCATAAGGACTGACATTTAAAACTTTAGTTTGTTGACAGATAACACAGTGTTTGACAAAGTCAATAACATCTGTTTTCAAACCTTTTCAATGAAAATTTGTGTTGATCCTCATGAAAGTTTTGTGGATGTCTCCATGCCCACCCTTAGGAGAATTATGATACTCCTTAAGGAGAGCCTTTTTCAAGGTTGAATGGCTGGGAATGTAAATTTTTCATTGGAACAGATAGACTCCTTCCTTGAGTGTCCAATCTGGATTATTTTGAGCCATGTTCGAGATTTCAGTTGTGGCATTTTGTTCTTTCTTGATATCTTCTATGATCAGGAAAGTTGGGACTGAAATGGCCATGAATGTGATTGGGTCCATATGAGTGGGGTTTTTGGATATCGCATCAGCTGCAGATTAGCCTTGCAGGGTTTGTAGAGAATTTCATAATCAGTAACTCCAATAATTTTGTGAGATAGTATTGTTGTTCAGAGTCTCAGATAGTTTGATGCATTAAGTTTCTCAAACTCTGCTGATCTGTGTGGATAAAAAACATGGAGCCTAGAAGATAGTGTCTCCATTTGGCAATGGCTGAGGTAATTGCGAAAAGTTCTCTCAGGTAGGTTGAGGAACGCTGCATTTGAGGACACAACTTTTTGCTAAAATAAGCTATGAGATGGACTTCTTAACTTAAAATGGCCCCAATGGCAAAATTTGAGGCATCAGTCTCTACCACAAATGGTTTCTCAAAATTGGGCAAGGCTAAAATAGGGGTGTGGGTGAGTGTTGTCTTAAGTTTCTGGAAGGCTTGTTCAGCTGTGTCACCCCATCTGAAAGAATCAATTTTTAGTAAATCAGTGAGTGGAGCAGCTATAGAAGCATACCCTTGTACGAACTTTCTGTAATAGCCTGTCAATCCAAGGAATCCTCTCAACTGTTTGATGTTTGTAGGCTTTGGCCATGCTAACGTAGCATCCACTTTAATAACATCAGGTCTCACCCCTTGTTTTGATATTAAATGCCCCAAGTAATCCATGGTTGTTGTGACTCCCCCAAAATAGGTCCATTCCATCCAACCCATTCTGAGTCGCCAAATACATGGTACAGAAACAACTACAACTTTATTATTACATTTTTCGTGCAAAATACGACAATACATAAACTGTGAGTTTAGATACAAATATTGTCTTCTTGACAATATCTACACCCAAATAAGGTCCTCATTACAATTATTGATACACTATTTTACAAAATAGTGAGGACTACTAAAACAACTATCTTGAACCATCACTCCACACCCTGACTAGTTCCCGCTATATTCTCGCCTCCTGAGGAGAAAAATAGAACAAAAAGGAAAAGGGTGAGCTCAACTAGCCCAGTAAATAATATTATGACTAAGATAATGTACAAAAAATTATCGTTAGTCTTCAACAAGGAAAAATCTGATAGAATACAATAGACAACAAGTTTCAGATCAATATTCGCAGCGGAAATAACAATTCATTAGAAGAGTTAAGTAGAGATTGAAATCTACTAACATCTATGAATTTAAAAGTCCATCATCAATATTTTATCCCTGTAACATAAATCAATATTCATCTTGAATCAAATATTCATCTTTGCACTACAGGCCAAAGATATTCATCAGTCGATCATGTTCATCTCAACACCTGTTCATCTTTGCACTATGGGTAAAAGATATTCATCAATTGGTCATGTTCATCTCAACACCTGTACATCTTTGCACTACGGGACAAAGATATTCATAAGAAAATCAACCATCTTTGCAGTACAGGCCAAAGATATTCAGTAATGTCATCATTTAGGACTGAGGATGATGAAAAATATTTTAAAGAAAATGAATCCAATGAAACAAAAGAACAAATATTAAGGATTCGTACTTTAACCAAACCGAGTTCAAAAATACTTTATAAATAATCATAATGAAGTAAAATTCAAGAATGATCAAAACATGGATACAATCAAAGCTTGTATCCATAATAGATATCTTGGACACAGAAAATAAAATTTAATTTTTTTGTGAATAGTGTCGAATTCGTGAATAGTGCCGTATACGTGAATAGTACTGTATACATGAATAGTAACTCCGACGTAGAACTTTCACAAGAAAATCATCATGCTTCGTGAATAGTACTCATGAATAGTAACTCGTGAATAATAACTCGTGAATAGTAACTCATGAATAGTAACTCGTGAATAAAAAGATCAGAATTTCACAAGAAAAATCTTACCAATATTCCGATATAATGATATTGAAAGAAATAATATCATTTAAAAAAAATAATATCCCTTACCTCGTAAAGACAGTACTTCTAGTTGAAACACCGGATATAAGCTATGACTTAAACTTGCACCGTATAGCAACACTCAAAGTATCAAAATACTCACAAGAATATACTCAATATATTGAGAGAGAAAGAGAGAGAAGATTTCAGTTTCTGGTGTGATTTTCAATTCTAACCTAAGCACCCTATTTATAGGAAAATGCTTAGAACACCAAAGCAGAAAATTTAATATAATATTAATATATTTATCAAATTTTCCTTAGCCCACCTCTAGACATCTGATTTCAGCACTTTGCGCATGTTAATGATGTCCACTAAATACAAAAAAATGTTTTTCTTAATAAACATAATTAAAACTTCCAAAATTCAATTATTTCGAAACTTCAGAAATTCAATAATTCACAATAAATAGCCCTTTTGTCAGAAAATTCAAACCACATGTCCTTCCCATGGGAAATTTCATTCTCTACAATTTTACAGAAGAAAGTTTTTCCAAATTCCAAATATAAATTGACCGAAATCCACAAACGGACGATTTTACAGGCTATAATCAAATTTCGGTCAAGAATTAGGGTCCACCGACACACAAAACATGTGTTAATCATTTAATGACACAAAAATGCTCTTCCTTCTCATATACTCTTATATCCCACATTCATTGTAAAAATATCACCATTATTATATTATTAAAATAATATATTTAAATGAATTATTTTATTCCGTTCTTTATTACTCTATTGGAATAACATGTCTGTGCGGATTATGCACGCCTGGTGAATTCTTCTGTTATTCTATTTTTTATTATTCTATTAGAATAACCTGTCTGTGCGGATTACGCACGCCTGGTGAATTCTTTTGTTATTCCATTCTTTATTATTCTGTTGGAATAACCTGTCTACGCGGACTACCGCATGCATATTGAATTCTTCTGTTATTCCATTCTCTATTATTCTGTTGGAATAACCTGTCTATGCAGACTACCGCATGCATGGTGAATGACCCTTCGTATTCATTCTTTATTAAATTATGGAAATAATCTGTCTACGTGGATTACCACATGACGGGTGAAAATCCATTTGCAGTTTCATATATTATGTTATACTCGTATGAGATATCATTTCTTTTGTACTCGTCATGAAATATCATTTTCTTTGGTATTTTTCTTTTACGAGTTACTATTCATGGGTTACTATTCACCTAATTACTATTCACTCTAGTTTTATTCACTCGGGTATTTAGGACACTTTTTATGTCGGGATACTATTCACGGGGTACTATTCCTGAAGTACTATTCACGGGGTACTATTCACCTAAAAAATATATTTCTTTTCGGTCTAAATCATTTTTAGGTACAATATGTTAGGTTTGTAATATTCATAACGCAATCAAAATTGCAAAAAATAGCGGAAGCGTGTAAAAATCAGAGTTTAAAATTATTTACAAACTATAAACCCGGATCACCCTTTATGCATAATTATTAATTAAACGAAAAGATAAAGAATAAATCATACCCTTGAAGATCGAGCTTCCTCGTGTACAAGTTCACCTCCAAATCCTTTCGCTCAATCTTGAATCCACCGGGTTTGGTTCCTTCCTTTGATCAACGTTAGCCACCCAAATGTTTGGCCTCTAGAGGTGATCCACCAAGGAAGAAGAAAATTCAAGAAGAAGGGTGGTTGGCTAAACCCTAGTTTTTCTATCTCTATAGAAAAGGTGTACTCTCCCAACAATTGGAATTATGTCGTATGTTGAAAAAGTCAACAACCCACTTCACCCATAATAAGACTCCTCTTATTAATAGATGTGGGCAACCCACCTTAACAATTAAGGAATTGGGTTTTATTTAATCAATTAAATTCTTTTAATTAATTAAGCTCCCTAATCTTATTAGGGATAATTAATTAAAACTCCTTTAACTAATTTTCCTTCCTAATCCAATTAGGAATAAATGAGAGTACTTATATTAAATTAATTCCTAAACTCTTTTAGAAATTAAAATAATAATAATTATAATAATATTAATAAGACTCTCTTATTAATTTATATTTAATATTTCTAAAATATTAAATAATAATATTAAGCTATTTAATTTATTCTATCACCATAGATTAAATTAAATATACTTAACATATTATTACGATTATGCCATTAACTTCTTAAATAATTATTCTTCCTTTTATGGTGTGACCCTTTAGGTTCTCCATATTAAACCTAATGTGAATAAATCAATTAGAACAATTCTAATCTTATTTAAATAAATAAATTAAACAATTAATTTATTTAAATAATATTTATTCTACAATAGGATAAGCCTCCCTAACGATCAACGACTTTCCGGATAATATAGATTTCAACATTAATCATTAAAGAACCTTTGAGTAAATAGTTACCAGCATAATTCAATCCTTCCACCATACAATGTCCCAATTAAATATAAGACATGGAATTATCACAAGTCTTATTTTATTTAATTATATGTATTTCGATCCTTAAATGCATGAACTCAAATAATGCAAATTAGAAACTCCTTTCTAATTTCATTCTCGCCGCCAAGGACTCTTTGGGTTGTCATTTATCGAATCACATAGGACATTTCTCTTCTTTTATTAGAAGTGGTAGATTCTTTTTATCGATCATACATTATCTCCATGTATAACTTATTATACCCAAGCATACCCTTTGATATACCCTAAGGGTCTTAAGGAATAAGTCAATGTATAACTCATCATACACAAGATACTATGATGATCTCAAGTCCAAGGATTACTTGTACTACTATCACTACTGAGAATTCCTATTGACAGTGCAAATAAAACTCCATTAGGTATTCCTTAGCGAGCCACGCTCAAAGTGAACTTATTCTCTAATAAGCACCTACATACTTGCTTTAGTGTCTCCACACAAATGATCATGAGATCAATCATCCTCATCCAATGAAAGCAAGCAACGATGTACCAATCTATCCTGGATTCACTAATCCCCAATTTAGTAATCCAATGATTGGGAACTATTTTAGTTTTTAAGATTTCTAAGAATTTAGATCTCATTAGAATGATCATCATCATTATTCTAAAAGCATTGCTTAAAACTATGGGTTTATCACATATTATAAAACAAAGATCATGTAGATAATTAAAAGCCTTTAATAAATTAATAGTTTTTATTAATAAATGAATAAGATTGTTACAAAGTATATGCTTTATCATCAAACATGATTGGCTTGTGTGCATACTACTTTCAATCTCCCACTTGCACTAAAGCCAATCGTCATGGTATCTTATACTCTTTCTCTCTAAGTGACGATTATCCTGCGTCATTGGATAAGCTTTAGTTAATGGATATGTAATGTTGTTCTTTGAGTGTCCACTATCTCTATAGTGATTTCCCATCTTTCAATAATTCTAATAATCAATTGAAAGTGCCACAACACATGTTTAGATTCAAGATGAGACTTAGGAACTATTCCTAGTTCTCAGAATGAACTTTTAATCCAAACAATCAACTTGCGACTTTCATTTATAGCTATATACTTTGTCTTTATCACTAAACCAAAGAAACTCTTTCATTGTTTGGAACCTTTCAATTCATCGCACCACTGCTCAAGGTAACCCTTTACCTTAAAGTGGATTTTCATCATCTTGGTCTGCATTCAAAAACTTGAGTCTGTTAAGCCCTCTAGTTTTAATTTAGACCCACCATGAATATGATCACATCCTTAGTGCTTGCTTAAGCACTTTAAGATGTTTTTCACTGACTCATAGTGAACTTCTCCAGAATATGACTGATCAACATCAGGTCTCGTACATTTCATTGCATACATGATTGTTACTCATGTGACCTCTCTTTTCAGGAGTCTGTGGGGACTATTAAGAGAGATACACTCCATTGCTCATCGACATGAGACATCTCTTGGAGTTTGCCATGCTAAACGACTTTAGCATCAAATGAATATACGTTCCTTGGGTTAAGTTGAGCATCCTTTTAAATCTATCTATATAGATTTATATCCCCAATTAAGATACTCTTCCCAAACCATTCATGGAGGAATGTTTAGACAACTTTATCATTACTGATTGTAGCATTAGTATGTCATTCCTTATCCGTAGTATATCAACATATATTACTAGGAATGTCACGGCGCTCCCAATCGACCCTTTTGTACACACTAGAACTCTTACCTCATCATATGTAACTCGATCATCATCTTTTATGATGCGTACCTCATCATCATCATCTATGATGAATCCATACCTCCTAGGTATCTTCTGGATTATTCCGCATTTACGATTATCTTGTGGTACAATAGGTCTATCTATAGGTTCCTCTTATTTGACTTATAGTATTTTGTGGTTCTTGAACTCTTCAAGATCTATTATCCTCCCACTAGCCCCTTCAATGATAAACACCATTATCTTAGAAGCGCGTGTTTTCGTAACAAACACCTTTTGCTAAGTAGAATTATAGAACATATACCCTAAACTTACTTTAGGATGTCCCACAAATCAGTACATGTCAAATCTTGTCCCAAGCTTATCCTTTGAAACCTTTTCACATAAGTTGGACAACCCTTATCTTAACATACTTAAGATTAGGAATCCTCCCCATCCATAACTTTTATGGAGTCTTGGGGCTTTTTTTGAGGTTACCTTTTGTAGATATGCGACCATTTCTGGGACATGATCCTGAAGGATACTTTGGAATGCTCGGTAAAATCATTTTGGACCGTACCATGTTCAACAAGGTATGATTTTTCCTTTCGGATACATCAATCAATTATTATGTATCGAGAGGCGTCCCATTATGAAAAACCCATTTGAGATGATCTAGAAACTTATTGCACAAGTATTCCTTCCTTGATCGGATCAAAGAATCCTAATACTTTGCCAATTTGTTTCACTTTTGAATTCTTTGAACCTTTCAAATAATTCACACTTGTATTTCAAAGAAATACACACATTCAACTCTTTGAATGATCATCTCCTTTTCTTATACTAGTTTGTTCAATTTGCAAAATTATTTTCACAGTCAAGTATACAAAAATCCATTAAGTAATATTCCATTCTATACAAAACATTATTATTATAAATAGAACAACAATTGTTCTTAATTATAATACCAAAATTTTTATTTTCCAACAACAAAATAGAAATAATATTTTTAACAAGAACTGGAATACAATAACAACTTATCGACTTAATAGATTTGCTCAGTAGGCAATTGCTAAACTATAAGTTTCTATGGCTAATATGGCAACCTTTGCTACATTTCCCATATAGGATTACTTATATTTGTTTAGCTTTCTACTTCGCTGGTCACTTCATAAATCTATATTTATGATAACCAAAGTCGGTATCCAATACCCAAGTAGAACCTTGACTTAAAAAAATTTTATTTCAATCATGAACAAAAATCAGATTGTAAATCCGAAACTTCACTAAGCTTCTTTGGTTAGCCTCTTGCAAGATGCTTCTCGCAGCTTTCTTTCCGGTGTCCAAAGCTTATTGCGGTGGAAGCAAACTCCTTTGCTATCCGTGACGCTTTTGTTCTTATTATCCTTTGTTTATGCCTTTCTATATACCTTCTTTGAATCGCTTCTTCTTTTCGGAAGATCCTTTGGCCCCTACCAAAGAAGATTTGATCTTTCTTGGTTGAAAGTGACTCTCAACATTTTTCAATATGTTAAGCAAATCAAATGAGGCGATATCTAGCTTGTTCATATGAAAAATTTACAACAATTGTGAAAGGAGTCCAGGAGTGAGTGCAAGATCAAATCTTGGCTCAACTCTCCATCCATGACAAAACTCGTTGTCCTAATTGATCAATCAAATTGATAATGTTAAGGACTTTTATCTGCATCTTTAGTGTGTCATCGGTCATTCTAGATCGGAAGAGCTCCTTAGATATCTCGATATCTATCGATCCTACTTTCCTCACCATCAACTACTTGATGTGCGGAATATAGTAGGAGCATCCATAGTTTCATCTTGTAGCTGAAGCTCGTTACTCATAGATGCGAGCATGATGCATTGAGCCAATCGTGCATCATCTTGCCACTTTCTAAAAGTAGCAATGTCTTCCTCGTGAGGCATTGTCTCGCAACCATTGCAGGATAGGCGTATCAAGGACATAAGATAGCTTTTCACCATGAGAACTATTCTCAAATTCCTTAACCAATCCGCTTAATTTGGCCTCGGTTAATTTAGCATCTAATATGCTTCGCAAAGATAGTAATTTTAGACATTGTAAAATTACAGAATGAATTTGTAATTAACAACATTTTAACATACATTCTTTTATTAATTACCAAAATAATTTAGGTCTTGTTTTAAATTGGTATCTCCCACTATTTTCTTCAAACTATATTACCCTCACTTATATAGTCCTATAAAATCTAATTAAAGATTTGCTAGTGAGAATAAGGATCCCATTTCAAATGTATATAGCCTTGTGGTGACACAACAAACCATATATAAATAAATAGGTAGACAACTTTTTGTCATTTACATCAACTATGCAACTCCTTGTATTTTGCCTCTTAGATTATTTTGATCAAGTGGTGGCACATCCAAATCAAAATTATCCAAGTTAAGTCCGACTTAGCACTCTATATATTCAAAAAGAAAAATATCATCCTTGTGGTGACACAACAAAATAATATTGTTCAATTTTCTTTATAAGCATCAAATGTGATAAATTAACATCTTAAATACTTAATACTTGCCTTGTGGTGACACAACAAACTCATATTAAATATTTAATACTCTATTAATTTTATCATGCTAGAAAGGCTTACGCTCGATATTCCAAATATCTTTGAACGCTTAGGACTTAATATAAAAAATTTGAGGGATTTATTATTAAATTTGTCTCATCTTGTTTAGCGCATGCACATATATATATATATAAAAAATACGCGTCGTATTAATTAACATGCGAAGCATGTTTGCATAATATATATATATATATATATATATATATATATATATATATAAGCATGCACATATAGAATACTATATTCTACCCGGATTGATTATGGACTTTTATTCTAGTTTGGTTCACTAGAGCCACCAAGTGAACCAAAAGGTCAAACCCTAGGGTGCAAGAAATAATATTTAAATATAACTATTACATTTAAACCCTGCTCCATTACAAATGGGTCTTCAAGCGCTCCTTGCTCCTTGATCTCCAATTTTTCAAAATTAATTCTAACTATTCCTATTACAAAACTTTTTAAAATAAATAGAAACCTTGATCGTTGAGTCAAGGGAAGTACATGGGAGGAGATAGAATTTACATTAAGAAAAATTAGAGAAGGCGAGTATGTGAGACCCCATTTAATAAATCCCATACATTCATGCATCCAACTAAAATAAAATCCAACCATATCGGTCAATAGTCTATAATCAATCCCATTTATTATCATACACATCACCATATGCGATCAATAAATAACATTCATCTCATGAATAATAAACATTTAATATATATATTGATATCATTTAATGGGCAAATTTAGTTAGTATAAAATCTATTTTGAATAAAAATAAACTCCTTTATTTAAATCCAAATTTAAATCAAAATAAAACTATTTTATTTTAATTTATCTAATTTTGAATAAAATAAACTATTTTATTTTAATCAAAATCTTTAATCAAAATAAACTCCTTTATTTTAATTAATTATGGAATCCAATTCCATGTAAAAAAAAAATCTTTAATTAAAATAAACTCTTTTATTTTAATTAATTATGGAATCCAATTCCATGTAAGAAAAAAAAATCTTTTATTTAAAGGAAACACGGATATTCTTTCCTATTCACAAATAAACTCCTTTATTTTGAATAATATGAAATCTTATTCCATATTTAAATAAACTCCTTTATTTAAGGAAACACGAATTTTCTTTCCTATTCACAAATAAGCTCTTTTATTTTGAATAATATGAAATCTTATTTCATATCTAAACAAACTCCTTTATTTAAGGAAAGATGGATTTACTTCCCTATTCACAAATAAACTCCTTTATTTTAGGAAGAATAAAATCCAATTTCAACTCCAATTAGTTATTATGGAATCCAATTCCAACTCTAATTAGTTAGCATGAAATTCTAATTTTAAAATTAAAATAAACTCTTTTATTTTAATATTAAAATAAACCTTTAATTTTAAGATTAAAATAAACTTTTTATTTTAATTATAAAATTATTAAGATTAAAATAAAACTTTATATTTTAATATTAAAATAAACCTTTTATTTTAAAATTAAAATAAACCTTTTATTTTAATTATATAATAATTAAGAATATATATATATATATATATATATATATATATATTCGTAATATATTATTATATATATATAATATTTCAGTTGGTGGTCCTTTTCCACGTGATCAAGTGTGGGAAAAAAAAAAAATGATTCATGCGTGCACCAGGATTATATATATATATATAGTCACCAAAATTTATCTATATATGCTCCTCGCCGATTTGTACCATATATATATATATATATTTATTAGTCTGGATTTTCAAAAAGCTTTTTTTTTTTTTTTTTTTTTATAATAAAATTATGCCCAATTAAATTGTTCTAAACACATATCAATATAGATATTAAATTAAAACAATTAATAATTTACATAAAGGTTTGGCTCTGATGCCACTATTAGGTTTGTAATATTCATAACGCAATCAAAATTGCAAAAAATAGCGGAAGCGTGTAAAAATCAGAGTTTAAAATTATTTACAAACTATAAACCAGGATCACCCTTTATGCATAATTATTAATTAAACAAAAAGATAAAGAATAAATCATACCCTTGAAGATCGAAGCTTCCTCGCACAAGTTCACCTCCAAATCCTTTCGCGTTCAATCTTGAATCCAAGGGTTTGGTTCCTTCCTTTGATCAACGTTAGCCACCCAAATGTTTGGCCTCTGAGGTGATCCACCAAGGAAGAAGAAAATTCAAAAGAAGGGTGGTTGGCTAAACCCTAGTTTTTCTATCTCTATAGAAAAGGTGTACTCTCAACAATTGGAATTATGTCAGTATGTTGAAAAAAGTCAACAACCCACTTCACCCATAATAAGACTCCTCTTATTAATAGATGTGGGCAACCCACCTTAACAATTAAGGAATTGGGTTTTATTTAATCAATTAAATTCTTTTAATTAATTAAGCTCCCTAATCTTATTAGGATAATTAATTAAAACTCCTTTAACTAATTTTCCTTCTTAATCCAATTAGGAATAAATGAGAGTACTTATATTAAATTAATTCCTAAACTCTTTTAGAAATTAAAATAATAATAATTATAATAATATTAATAAGACTCCTCTTATTAATTTATATTTAATATTTCTAAAATATTAAATAATAAATATTAAGCTATTTAATTTATTCTATCACCATAGATTAAATTAAATATACTTAACATATTATTACGATTATGCCATTAACTTCTTAAATAATTATTCTTCCTTTTATGGTGTGACCCTTTAGGTTCTCCATATTAAACCTAGGTTGTGAATAAATCAATTAGAACAATTCTAATCTTATTTAAATAAATAAATTAAACAATTAATTTATTTAAATAATATTTATTCTACAATAGGGATAAGCCTCCCTAGCGATCAACGACTTTCCGGATAATATAGATTTCAACATTAATCATTAAAGAACCTTTGAGTAAATAGTTACTTAAATACATAATTCAATCCTTCACCATACAATGTCCCAATTAAATATAAGACATGGAATTACTCACAAGTCTTATTTTATTTAATTATATGTATTTCGATCCTTAAATGCACAACTCCAAATAATGCAAATTAGAAACTCCTTTCTAATTTCATTACGCCTTAACCAAGGACTACCGGGTTGTCATTTATCGAATCACATAGACATTTCTCTTCTTTTATTAGAAGTGGTAGATTCTTTATTGATCATACATTATCTCCATGTATAACTTATTATACCCAAGCATACCCTTTGATATACCCTAAGGGTCTTAAGGAATAAGTCAATGTATAACTCATCATACACAAGATACTATGATGATCTCAAGTCCAAGGATTACTTGTACTACTATCACTACAGAATTCCTATTGACAGCAAATAAAACTCCATTAGGTATTCCTTAGCGAGCCAATGCTCGATTGAACTTATTCTCTAATAAGCACCTACATACTTGCTTTTAGTGTCTCCACACAAATGATCATGAGATCAATCATCCTCATCCAATGAAAGCAAGCAACGTATGTACCAATCTATCCGGATTCACTAATCCCCAATTTAGTAATCCAATGATTGGGAACTATTTTAGTTTTAAGATTTCTAAGAATTTAGATCTCATTAGAATGATCATCATCATTATTCTAAAAGCATTGCTTAAAACTATGGGTTTATCACATATTATAAAACAAAGATCATGTAGATAATTAAAAGCCTTTAATAAATTAATACTTTTTATTAATAAATGAATAAGATTGTTACAAAGTATATGCTTTATCATCAAACATGATTGGCTTGTGTGCATACTACTTTCACAATATTATTCTTGAATTTTACTCCACAAAACAGTATCATGTTGACAAATTGGACGTTATTGATTCCTGGATAAATTAAATTATAAATCTTTAAAATTTATCCTTGAACTTATTTTATTGAATTATTATGTCATTGTCATCACCCTCATGCTTATATTGTGATGAAAGTCATCTTTGGCTTACGTGCATAGATGGACTTGGTATGATTATGACCAGGGATTATTCGGTATAATCATGACCGTAATGTGATGAATGATGTGGTGAAAGTCCTCATTGGCCTGTAGTGCATTAATAGACAGTTGTTGGTATGATTATGACCAGGGATTATTCGGTATAATCATGACCATTGATGATTATTATGAATATCCTCGGCCAGTAGTGTGTAGGATGATTCGATGATGTGGATTATTTATTAAGTGAGTCTCAAATGATAAAATTGATGATAAACTTTTTAAATCATAGAAATAGTAGATTTTATGCTCTACTTGACTCTTCTAATGGATTGCTTATTCCACTGCAGTTGTTGATCTAAAACTTGTTGTCTATTATATTCTATCAGTTGTTATATTGTTGAAGGCTAAGGATAATTTATTTTGTATTATCTTAGTCATAATATTTCTTACTGAGCTAGTTGAGCTCACCCTTTCTTTCATTATTCTCTTCAGGAAATGAGAATATAGCTGGAACTAGTCGGGGAATGGATTGACGGTCCAGATGGTTGCATTAGTAGTCCTCACTATTCTATAAAATAGTGTGACTATAAATGTAATGAGGACTCCATTGAGGTGGATATTGTCTAGATAACAATATTCTTATTAAAACTATTAGCATATGTTTTGTCGTATCTTACACGACTGTTGTATAATTAAGTTGTATTTGAATTTTGTACCATGTATTTGGCGACTCAAGATGGGTGATGTATAATTATTTTGGGGGCGTCATAGTTGGTATCAAAGCTTTGGAATTTGATCCCTAGCTGAGATGTGAGACAAGAACTAGGAGGGGAGAGACGGGGAATTGCTTCGCTAGTATGACTTACCTAAGTTTATTTGGTAATTATTTGGTCGGTCAAAGTATAGGGATAATATGTGGCATGTCAATTAACCCTTGTTTTGTGACAGTGTTTGAAAATGACATCTGAAAATCACGAGATGAACTCATATAGTGTTTTAAGTAATGAATTGAGGAGAATTTTATGATCAAAATATAGAACTGTAAGATCGTATTCATGAGTTAGAAGAGCAGTGTGAAGAACGACAGGAAGTCGTGGAACAAAAGGATAATAACCCGTGAACTTATATATATATAATATATAATATATATTATATATTATATTTTATTTAAAAGATTTTTATATTTTATAGTAAAATAATCTGGACCATCCGTTTAAAAGTAAATCAATCTGGATCGTTCAGGAATTAGTTACTATTCAGTCCATTTTCCTATAAATAGAAGTTCATTCCTTCATTATTTCTTACGAATTCACTGAAACTCTAGAGAGAGAAACTATAGAGAGAAAGAAGAAAAGTATTCTGCTACTTCACCACTTCTATATCCAATTTCTTCTTTATAAGGTAAGGGGTATTTTTTTTTATATTCATGAAGAGAACTTCATTTATTCCATTCTTTATTATTTTGTTGGAATAACTCAGATATCGCTTGATGTCTACCCTATACTTGGTGATTTCTGCTTTTTATTACATTCTTTATTATTCGCTGGAATATCCTCGTCTGCATGCTTTTCTACTTGGACCGATTCCGCCTTTATTATTCTCGTTGAAATATCTTGTCATGCGCTTTACTACCCGGACTGATTCTCGTTATTTATTATTCATTGGAATAACTTTTATCTATCGCAATCTTGCATGCATGGTGATTTCGTTGTTATTCCATTCTTAATTATTCATTGAATATCCCGCTTGGTAAGTATTACGCTTTGACACGTTCCGTTATTTATTATTCGCTGGAATAACCTTGCCTATGCTAAGTACCGCATGCATGGTGATTTCTTTTGTTATTCCATTCTTTATTATACTCAAATGGTTAAAGTTTTGACTTCTATACTCCATGAAATTAGTGGAATATCCTTGATATTTGCACTTCATCCAAATCTTTTCAAGGAAATATTCTTCTGAGCATTCTTGAATTTTACTCTACAAAGAAGTATCATGTTGACAATTTGGACGTTATTAGTTTCTTGGATAAATTAATTCTTGAACTTGTTTTATTGAATTCTTATATCATTGTCATCATCCTCATGTTTATATTTTATTAAAAGTCATCTCGTGGCACAGGTGCATAGATGGACTTGGTATGATTATAACCGAGGATTATTCGGTGTAATCATGATCGTAATGTTACAAATGATGTGATAAAAGTCCTCATTGGCCCGTAGTGCATTCATGGACAGTTGTTGGCATGATCATGACCATTGATGAATACACGAATATCCTTGGCCCGTAGTGCATGGATAATTTGTGGTTGTGATACTAATGAATATCCTTGGCCGTAGTGTAGGGATGATGTGGATTATTTATTAAGCTGAGTCCCAACGATAAAAGTGATGAAAAACCTTTTTAAATCATAAAAGATAGTAGATTTTATTCTCTACTTGACTCTTTTAATGGATTGCTTGTTCCACTATGCTTAAACTTGATGTTTGTTATATTGTATCGCTTTAACATCGCTTAAGGCTAATGATAATTTATTCGCATTATCTTAGTCATAATATTTCTTCTTGGGCTAGTTGAGCTCACCCTTTTCTTTCAACTGTTCTCTTCGTGAAATGAGAACGTGGCGGGACTAGTCGGAAATGGAGTGATCGGTCCGATGATAGTATTAGTAGTCCTCACTATTCTCATTAAATAGTGTGACAATAAATGTAATGAGGACTTATTCGAGAGTGAATATTGTCTAAAGACAAATAATTGTATTAAAACTCACAACTTTCTTGTTATATATTAAAGATTGTATTTGTATTCTGTACCATGTATTTGGTGACTCAAAATAGGTGATGTATACTGTAACGACCCCAAAATAGGTCCATTCCATCCAACCCATTCTGAGTCGTTAATACATGGTACAGAAAAACAACTACAACTTTATTACAACAATTGTCGTGCAAAATACAACAACACATATGTTGTGAGTTTGGATACAAATATATACCAATTGTAGCACGTCACAATGACACCTTACATAAAGGTATAGTCAAAAACTGCTTTTAGAAATTAGAATCTTTGGGAAGTGCTCAAGAAACCTTCGTATACGTGGGAGGCCATGCTTTTAGGTTATGGTAGATATCATATGGCCACAGATTATCCTTGGTTGACCTAATAGACCCCAAAGAAAAACAAGAAGATTACTATCGTATTCTTCCCAATGGTGAGTCTTCTCTTGACATATCATTATCTCCACTGCTCTAATTGGGTATTATACTCCAAACAAACACCAAGATTATATAGGTAGTGCTTGTAAATATACTCAAAGAAGTGGATGAGCACAACCATGTCTTATGATAACACGAGTTTGTATGTCATTAGACATCTTGTATGATAGTGACAAAACACCCTTCCAAAGTTGGGTTCGCCTTCACCCTATTTAATTCACCAAAAATAACTATTAAATGATGTATAAAATACAACACACTAAAGCCCTCAATAAAATTATTTTCATACTCTTTAGGAGAACCTCAACAACTATAGACCACCGCTCTATTCCTTGTTATCCCCGCCCAACCCAACTACACTTTTATTACACGAAAGGAATTGTGAAACAAAAGGGTGAGCACAACTAGCTCAAGAAAGAATATTATGACTAAAGATAAATAAATTATCAATAGTCTTCATCAAGAATGAATCGTAGATTTAGAACATATGGTAGATGATAAAACTTTTCAACCATAGTTGCAAATGAACGAGCAATCCATTAAAAGAGTCAAATAGACTATAAAGTCTATTGTCTTCTCCACGTTAAAAGTCCACCAACAATATTTTATCCCTCAAACATCAATCAACGCCCTTTCCACAATCATATGAATAACTCATAATCATAATTGTGATTCTAAATTCTCTTCTCATCCATGACGAAGATAATTTTCATCACCGCCTTTACTGAAACATCAAATATCATGGTTATACCAAATCACAGCTCCTGCTCATAATCATACTAATAAATTCATCTTTGCACCACCGGGTCAAAGATATTCATCAACAGCTCATCTTTACACTACAAAGCAAAAGATATTCAACAACGGAGTCATCTTTGCATTACGAGCCAAAGATATTCATCAATAATTCATCTTTTGCACTTTGAAAGCAAAGATATTCAACAACAGTCATCTTTGCACAACGAGCCAAAGATATTCATCAATAATTCATCTTTTGCACTACAAAAGCTAAAGATATTCAACAACAGTCATCTTTGCACAACGAGCCAAAGATATTCATATATCAAAGAAATACATAATCATTTCGAAGTTAATAACAATAATTATAACCATGTTGATCAATTCACCTTTGCACTTAAGCTAAAAATATTCAATTGTAAATTCAATGGTCATGATCATACCAAATCAACAATTCAACTTTTGCACTCATCGGCCAAAGAGAACCTATGGTCACGATCATACCAATAATCTACCCATCTTTACACTCAAGTCAAAGAGAAATATCATCATTAGGGTTATAAGAATGTTATATAAAAATAATATAATCAAAACATGGTTTTAATTTCAAGAGTAAGATTCATAAATCAACGATAATTTGGTGGGAGAAAGAAACCAATTTGTTGTGAATAGTACCCGTGTTCGTGACATAGTCCCCAGATATCGTGAATAAGAACCTCGACCTAAAAGATAAAGTTTTATAATAAAATTCATATCCATATTTATAACACCTTAATCCAAATGTTATAAATCACTTAGAAATCTCATAATCTAATATTATTAATATTATAATAATATTTTAATCATTTCTCAAACTTATAAACAATTTAATTAAATTGTTTACACTTTACTAATTAATGCATTTAATCATCATAAAATGCCAAACTCATAAAATTTTATCACCAATAACTAAAACCCTCATAAAAATCTGCATATACCTCATATATGATTCTCAAACCATAAAATCATATTTTCTAATTTTCTTACTTCACATAACATATTTAATTCATTTGCTCATAACTAGAACATTTTCATGAAAAATACCAAATCAGATTCTAAAAATATTTTTTTTTAAGGATTTAACATTAAATAGTCCCATATTGAACATATATTTTTCTCGAAATTTTAAAAATTCATTTACTATTTTTCATATGGCCAAAACCACCGAATATTTAAACATTTATCATAAATTGTACTTTTATCCAAAAATTCCGAAATTCACAGAGTACACTGATATTATATAGATGTACTCTCAATAAAAATTTCATCAATTTTGGAGTTAACCGCAAGGAGTTATAAATAGTTACTTTTAAAATAGTCTTTTCTCATAAAATCCATAACTCTAATCTATACATCCAAAAATACCTCAAAATAATCATAGTGGTGTAAAATTCAAGAATGATCAAAACATGGATACAATCAAAGCTAGTATCCAGAATAGATATTTTAGACGAAAAGAAAAATTTTCATTTTTCGGTGAATAGTGCCGTATTCGTGAATAGTCAGATATCGTGAATAGTCCGTGATATCGTGAATAGTAACTCAGACACCAAAAGATAGAAATTCCACAAAAAACATCTTCACGCTTCATGAATAGTACTGCGTGAATAGTAACTCGTGAATAGTAACTCATGAATAGTAACTCGTGAATAGTAACCCACATGAAAAAGTTCCAAATTTGATAAAAAGTTCCAACCAATATTTCAAAGATAATGATATTGAAGAAATAATATCATTTGAGAAGAAAATAACATCCCTTACCTCAAAGAATCGAAGATTGGATCGGAATAACGCCGAAACGAACTTGCACCGTATAGCAATACTCAAAGTATACTCAAAATACTCACAAGAATACGCTCAAAATATCGAGAGAGAAATAGAGAAAACTTGGGTTTACGGTGTGATTTTCAATTCTAACTTAGCCCTCTATTTATAGGAAAATTTTAGCAGACTTGACCAAGAACTTTGATGGCTTTTTACGCTACTATTCCCACCCACCACATTTGAAATAAAATTCAGCACATTTCTTCACCAACCACAAGTGGGGCCCACCAATTCTAGAATTTTCTACCAAAATCATTTATAACCTAATTTTCAACCAACCACCTCTTAAAATTCATAACAAATTATACGCTCATTTTAATTCGCTCAAAATTTGTGGACATATAATCAACTTATATATGTATAACATATCCAAAAATTACAACGATCCAACTATTCGGATTAAACATTATAACTCATACAATAAAGTCAGAAGAACACCGATTTGATCTTTTAATACCTCCAATTCGATAAAATACCGATAAAATACCTCAATATTAATTCCTTCATTTATAACCACATAAATAAATCCATCATTTATATCCTCATCAAATAAATATTTTCTTATCATATAAATCAATAATTAATTATTCACAAATAATATTACGTAATCACAATAATGATGACCGAGGCGGGTTCCTGGAAGAGGGGCTTTCCAATAAGAATTTCTCCTTCTTGCGCAATTAGGTGACCACACCTCTCCTCGACGTAACTTTCTGAACATTGCCAATAATGCTATCTAATAATATTATTCAAATAATATGAATTATTGATCCGATAATGAGAAATATTGTGCAGTTGATAATTATTGAAACAACAATAATATAAAATATCAACGCAAAGAATTATTGAATCAATAAAATAAAATATTGAACAATAATTATCGTAATAATTATTGAGTAGTACCTTCACGTAAGAATCAATAATTCAAAATATTGTGCAATACCGCAGCTTCTTTGCTCAACAACGCGTATTACTTTACTTTACCCAATTTGGGTATTCCAAAGATGTTAACGATAACAATTACGCCGTTATTTATAAAAAAACTCAAACTTGTCATTTTCTTCATCCGACGGTTATTCTCATTATGGGGCCCAGAAATGGTTGCGCCGTCGTACGAATATTCCCCGACAGAAAGAATATTCCACGACCAAACGAATATTCCCCGACAACAATAAGTATTTTATAGCCACTTGCTTATTTTGAAAAAATTCATATATCACCCTTAACTTTAACCTTTTATCAATTTAACCATTTACTAAATAGGAAAATTGAATACTTTTATTTCATAAAATTCGGGGTCTTACAATCTCCCCTCCTTATGAAATTTTGTCCCCGAAATTTACGTACCTGGTATTTCAAAGAGTTGAGAATACCTTGTTTTCATTTCGATTCTATCTCCCCTCACATCATGATTTCTCCATTGCTCATCTCCGTATTTCGGATATCATTCTAGAATACGACTTCAAAACAAGGGTTAATTTAACAAATTAACATATCACATAATATCCCGATATTATAGATCGACCAACAAATAAGCTTAGGTAGGACACACTAGCGAAGGATTTACTCATCTCTCCCTCCTAGTTCTAATCCGATCTCCGCCAGAGATCATATCCCTAAGCTCGATACCAAATGTAACGACCCCAAAATAGGTCCATTCCATCCAACCCATTCTCGAGTCAATACATGGTATGTAAAAACAACTACAACTTTATTACAACAATTGTCGTGCAAAATACAACAACACATATCTTTGTGAGTTTGGATACAAATATATACCAATTGTAGACGTCACAATGACACCTTACATAAAGGTATAGTCAAAAAACTGCTTTTAGAAATTAGAATCTTTGGGAAGTGCTCAAGGAAACCTTCGTATATGGGAGGCCATGCTTTTAGGTTATGGTAGATATCATATGGCCACGTAATTATCCTTGGTTGACCCAATAGACCCCCAAAGAAAAAAGAAGATTACTATCGTATTCTTCCCAATGGTGAGTCTTCTCTTGACATATCATTATCTCCACTTGTCTCTAATTGGGTATTATACTCCAAACAAACACCAAGATTATATAGGTAGTGCTTGTAAATATACTCGAAGAAGTGGATGAAACACAACCATGTCTTATGATAACACGAGTTTGTATGTCATTAGACATCTTGTATGATAGTGACAAAACACCTTCCAAAGTTGGGTTCGCCTCACCCTATTTAATTCACCAAAAATAACTATTAAATGATGTATAAAATACAACACACTAAAGCCCTCAATAAAATTATTTTCATACTCTTTAGGGAGAACCTCAACAACTATAGACCACCGCTCTATTCCTTGTTATCCCCGCCAACCCAAATACACTTTTATTACACGAAAGGAATTGTGAAACAAAAGGGTGAGCACAACTAGCTTCAAAAAGAATATTATGACTAAAGATAAATAAATTATCAATAGTCTTCATCAAGAATGAATCGAGATTTAGAACATATGGTAGATGATAAAACTTTTCAACCATAGTTGCGGTGAACGAGTAATCCATTAAAAGTGTCAAATAAACTATAAAGTCTATTGTCTTCTCCACGTTAAAAGTCCACCAACAATATTTTATCCTCGTAACATCAATCAACAGTTCTTTCCACAATCATATGAATAACTTCATAATCATAATTGTGATTCTAAATTCCTCTTCTCATCCGGACGAAGATAATTTTCATCACCGTCTTTACATTAAACATCAAATATCATGATTATACCAAATCACGCCTCTGCTCATAATCATACTAATAAATTCATCTTTGCACCATCGGTCAAAGATATTCATCAACAGCTCATCTTTACACTACAAAGCTAAAGATATTCAACAACAGGTCATCTTTGCATTACGAGCCAAAGATATTCATCAATAATTCATCTTTGCACTACAGGCTAAAGATATTCAACAACAGGTCATCTTTGCACAACGAGCCAAAGATATTCATCAATAATTCATCTTTGCACTACTGAGCAAAAGATATTCAACAACAGTCATCTTTGCATTACGAGCAAAAGATATTCATCAATAATTCATCTTTTTGCACTACAAAGCAAAGATATTCAACAACAATGTCATCTTTGCAAAACGAGCCAAAGATATTCATATATCAAAGAAATACATAATCATTTCAGAAGTTATATAACAATAATTATAACCATGTTGATCAATTCACCTTTGCACTTAAGCTAAAAATATTCAATTGTAAATTCAATGGTCATGATCATACCGATCCAACAATTCAACTTTTGCACTATCGGGCCAAAGAGAACCTATGGTCACGATCATACCAATAATCTACCCATCTTTACACTCAAGTCAAAGAGAAATATCATCATTAGGGTTATAAGAATGTTATATAAAATAATATAATCAAAACATGGTTTTAATTTCAAGAGTAAGATTCATAAATCAACGATAATTTGGTGGAGAGAAGAAACCATTTGTTGTGAATAGTACCCGTGATTCGTGACATAGTCCCGTATCGTGCGTATAAGAAACCTCGACACGAAAAGATAAAGTTTTATAATAAAATTCATATCCATATTTATAACACCTTAATCCAAATGTTATAAATCAATTAGAAATCTCATAATCTAATATTATTAATATTATAATAATATTTTAATCATTTCTCAAACTTATAAACAATTTAATTAAATTGTTTACACTTTACTAATTAATGCATTTAATCATCATAAAATGCCAAACTCATAAAATTTCATCACCAATAACTAAAACCCTCATCAAAAATCAGATATACCTCATATATGATTCTCAAACCATAAAATCATATTTTCTAATTTTCTTACTTCACATAACATATTTAATTCATTTGCTCATAACTAGAACATTTTCATGAAAATACCAAATCAGGTTCTAAAAATATTTTTTTCCGGGATTTAACATAAAATAGTCCCATATTGAACATATATTTTCTCGAAATTTTAAAAATTCATTTACTATTTTTCATATGGCCAAAACCAATTTAATATTTAAACATTTATCATAAATTGTACTTTTATCCAAAATTTCAAATTCACAGAGTACAATCGATATTATATAGATGTACTCTCAATAAAAATTTCATCAATTTTGGAGTTAACCGCAAGGAGTTATAAATAGTTACTTTTAAAATAGTCTTTTCTCATAAAATCCATAACTCCTAATCTATACATCCAAAAATACCTCAAAATAATCATAGTGGTGTAAAATTCAAGAATAATCAAAACATGGATACAATCAAAGCTAGTATCCAGAATAGATATTTTAGACGAAAAGAAAAATTTTCATTTTTCTATGAATAGTGTAAATGATTCGTGAATAGTCAGATATCGTGAATAGTCTTAGTATCGTGAATAGTAACTCAGACACCAAAAGATAGAAATTCCACAAAAAACATCTTCACGCTTCATGAATAGTACTCGTGAATAGTAACTCGTGAATAGTAACTCATGAATAGTAACTCGTGAATAGTAACTCGTGAATAGTAACCCCGACATGAAAAAAAGTTCCAAATTTGATAAAAAGTTCCAACCAATATTTCAAAGATAATGATATTGAAGAAATAATATCATTTGAGAAGAAAATAACATCCCTTACCTCAAAGAATCGATGACTTGATTTGGAATAACGAATTTGAATCGAACTTGCAGAGTATAGCAATACTCAAAGTATACTCAAAATACTCACAAGAATACGCTCAAAATATCGAGAGAGAAATAGAGAGAAAACTTCAGTTTATGGTGTGATTTTCAATTCTAACTTAGCCCTCTATTTATAGGAAAATTTTAGCAGACTTGACCTGTGAACTTTGATGGCTTTACTCCTTTACTATTCCCACCCACCACATTTGAAATAAAATTCAGCACATTTCTTCACCAACCACAAGTGGGGCCCACCAATTCTAGAATTTTCTACCAAAATCATTTATAACCTAATTTTCGAATCAGTCACCTCTTAAAATTCATAACAAATTATACGCTCATTTTTAACGGTTCAAAATTTGTGGACATATAATCAACTTATATATGTATAACATATCCAAAAATTACAACGATCCAACTATCGGATTAAACATTATAACTCATACAATAAAGTCGTAAGAACAATTTGATTGATCTTTTAATACCTCCAATTCGACAAAATCTTGATAAAATACCTCAATATTAATTCCTTCATTTATAACCACATAAATAAATCCATCATTTATATCCACATCAAATAAATATTTTCTTATCATATAAATCAATAATTAATTATTCACAAATAATATTACGTAATCACAATAATGACAACCGCAGGCGCCCTGTGAAAGAGGCTTTCCAATAAGAATTCTCCTTCTCGGCGCAAATTAGGTGACCAAACCTCTCCTTGATGTAACTTTCTAGACATTGCCAATAATGCTATCTAATAATATTATTCAAATAATATGAATTATTGATCTGATAATGAGAAATATTGTGCAGTGATAATTATTGAAACAACAATAATATAAAATATCAACGCAGCAATTATTGAATCAATAAAATAAAATATTGAACAATAATTACTGTAACAATAATTACGTAAGAATCAATAATTCAAAAATATTGTGCAATACCGTGTGCTACTGTTCAACAACGCGTATTACTTTACTTTACCCACCGGGTATTCCAACAGTGTTAACGATAACAATTACGCCGTTATTTATAAAAACTCAAACTTGTCATTTTCTTCATCCGACAGTTATTCTGTTATGGGGCCCACAAATGGTTGCGCCGTCGTACGAATATTCCCCGACAGAAAGAATATTCCACGACCAAACGAATATTCCCCGACAACAATAAGTATTTTATAGCCACTTGCTTATTTTGAAAAAAATTCATATATCACCCTTAACTTTAACCTTTTATCAATTTAACCATTTACTAAATAGGAAAATTGAATACTTTTATTTCATAAAATTCGGGGTCTTACATATACCTATTTTGGGGGCATCACAGTTGGTATCAAAGCTTAAGGATATGATCCCTGGCTAAGATGTGAGACAAGAACTAGGAGGGGAGATACGGGGAATTCCTTCGCTAGTATGACCTACCTAAGTTTATTTGGTATTTAATTGGTCGGTCAGAGTATAGGGATAATATGTGATATGTTAATTAACCCTTGTTTTGTGGTAATATTTGAAAATGGCATCCGAGAATGTTGAGAACATCAATGGAGCACAGGAGACTATTGAGTCTCCACGGATCAATAACCAGACAATGTGCATCGAAGGCGACAATCCTCATGCAAACAACAACACCGACCAAATGATTGAACGATGGAATGTTCCGAGGCTTCATGGAATTCATGCAACATCAAAGCAGAGCGCGGCTCCTGTCCAAAATCTTTGGTGGAAACACTGCAACTCTCGAATCTGGTCACCGCCAAACAGCAGTTCGAGGAGCTGGGACCACCGAAGTTTTTTGGAGAGCCAAAACCACTTAAGGCAGAGACGTGGATAAAATAAATCAACAAAATATTTGATGTCTTGGGTTGCTACGAGGAGCAAAAGGTTCCCTTTGCCACCTTCATGTTGCGGGCAGAGGCAGATTACTGGTGGGAATTTGTAAAGTGTACTCAACCTGCCGCACTGAAGATGTCTTGGTGGAAGTTTCAAAAACTGTTCAATGACAAGTACTTTCCTGAAAGTATTCGTCACATGAACGAGGTAGAGTTCATTAAGCTGGAGCAAAACAACATGACCGTGTCGCAGTACGAAGCCAAGTTTGCCGAGTTATCCCGGTTTGCGTCCCATTTGGTTGATAATGAGGAGAGAATGACGCGAATGTTTCTAAGAGGTTTGAAACCTAAGATACGTCAATATCTTATCTCTCATAAACTATGTTTGTATTCAGATGTTGTTAATAGGGCTCAATTATTGGAGCGCGATAATGAGTCAACCCAACCAAAAGAGAGCAAATTTAAGAAAATGATAATACCAAAGATAATAAATCATCGAGGTGGTGATAATAAGCGTGGAGGAATCAACATGCCAGAAATGGTAACCACTTCGGTGGTAATCATGGCCAAAATAATAAAAATGGACATTTCAAGAAGAGGAGATTCAACAATGATGGAAAGATGTCAGCACCAGCACCCGTGGTTAAGGAAGGAGAACGACCACCTATCATATGCTTCAAATGCAGAGGGGAAGGACACATCACTCCAAAGCATATTACAATTGTGGAAGAGAAGGTCACTTGGCCCGATTTTGTCGTGCACCAAAGACAAGTCCAGCTGGGATGGAGGCATCAAAGGCCGTCCTAGACAAGACAAAACCGGTAGTTCAAGGGAGAGCGTTTATCTTGACCTCCCAGAAAGCAAGGAACCCAAACGAGGTCATCATGGGTAAGCTTATCATAAACCCTAGTGAAGTATATACCTTATTTGATACCGGTTCTACCCATTCTTTTATTTCTCCTACTAGCGCTCAACGTTTAAATTTGACTAAGGAGAAATTAAACTTGGACTTATCTGTTGAAACTCCGTTGGGAGAAACCTTCATTACATCCACTGTTTATAAGTCTTATTTGGTTCAAATTAGTACCCTCACATTACCTGTCGATCTTATTTCATTGAAAATACTTGCATTTGACGTAATTCTAGGGATTGATTGGTTAACTACTCATCATGCAAAAATTGATTATTTTCGTAAGGTTGTTAGCTTTCATATTCCTAACCAACCTATTATGCGAATTCAAGCAACCAAACCATTAAAATCAATCACTGTCATCTCAAGCCATAAAGCTATTTGTTTATTGAAAAACGGATGTCAAGCTTTCTTAAGCTCATGTCACGGATCTAAACAAAAATACGTCAGTTTTGAAAGATATTTCTATTGTTAATGAATTTCTTGACGTATTCCCTAAAGAACTTCCTGGCCTACCCCCAGAGCGTAAAATTGAATTTTGTATCGAACTTGAACCCGGTACAAAACCCATTTCCAAAGCCCCATATCGAATGGCTCCTATTGAACTTCAGGAGTTAAAGACCCAACTGTAGGAATTGTTAGACATTGGATTTATTCGTCCAAGTACTTCTCCTTGGGGTACTCCTATTCTATTCGTGAAAAAGAAAGATGGGAGTATGCGACTTTGTATTGATTATCGGGAGTTGAATCATGTCACCATTAAAAATAGGTACCCATTGCCACGTATTGATGACCTGTTTGACCAGTTGCAAGGAGCTAAATTCTTTTCAAAGATTGATCTTCGTTCCGGATATCACTAATTGAAGATTAGAACCGATGACATTCCAAAGACGACTTTCAGAACTCGTTACGGGCATTATGAATTCCTAGTCATGTCTTTTGGATTGACTAATGCTCCTGCTGCCTTCATGGATATGATGAACCGAGTATTCAAGGAATATTTGGATCACTTTGTGGTCGTCTTTATTGATGACATCCTCATATATTCCAAAAGCCGTGAAGATCATGAGCAACACTTAAGGCTAATACTTCACAAGCTTCGTGAATATAAGCTTTATGCCAAGTTGAAGAAATGCGAGTTCTGGCTTGAGGAAGTAGCATTCCTTGGGCAAGTGGTATCAAGTCATGGAATATTTGTTGACCCAGCAAAGATTGAAGCTATTCAAAGCTGGGAGCAACCTAAATCAGTGACCGAAGTACGTAGCTTTCTCTGTTTAGCTGGTTATTCTCGGAGATTCGTGGAAGGATTTTCTCGAATCGCTACTCCATTAACTCAGCTGACTCGAAAAGATACAAAATTCGGTTGGAGCGAGGAATGTGAGAAAAGTTTTCAAGAACTCAAGAGAGACTCATTTCATTTTGCTACGACAATACCATCCGCTCAAGGGATTTGTCATCTACGGTGATGCTTGAGCAAAGGGGTTAGGATGTGTTCTCATGCAACATGGGAAAGTCATAGCCTATGCCTCTCGACAACTCAAAGAATATGAGAGGAATTATCCTACTCATGATCTAGAGTTGGCAGTAGTCGTTTTTTCACTAAAGATTTGGAGGCATTACTTGTATGGGGATAAAGTGGAGATCTTTACGGATCATAAAAGCCTCAAATATTTCTTCACTCAAAAGGAACTAAACATGCGACAGCGACGTTGGCTTGAACTGTTGAAAGATTATAATCATACCATCTAATACCATCCTGGAAAAGCGAACATGGTAGCTGACGCATTGAGTAGAAGATCATATGCGAGTACGAGTGCAATATTATCAACGCAAAGGCCCATTTTGTACGACTTGCAAAGGATGGAGATAGAGATAAAGACTCCAGGGACCCACATGATGATGACAAATATAGGAGTAGAACCGACTTTAATTGATAAAATTAAAGCTGCTCAAATTACAGATCCGGAGCTGATGCGTATGAGGAAGAAAGTGCAAGAAGGTGCGATCTTAAGCAGCAAGAATCGATGAAGAAGGAATACTTGAGTCAACTCCAGACTTTGTGTTCCTAACGACCCTAATTTAAAGTATAAAATCATGATGGAGGCGCATAACACACCGTTTGCAATCCATCTCAGGAGTACCAAAATGTATCATGATCTTCGACATACATTTTGGGTGGGGCAATCTGAAGAGGAGATAGATAAGCTTTGTTTATCTCAAGGTGTTTAACTTATTAACGAGTCAAGGTGGAGCATCAAGTACCAAAAGGTCCATTGCAACCACTTGAAATTCCAGAATGGAAGTGGGAGCACATTACCATGGATTTCGTTACTGGTCTTCCCAAGGTTTCTCAGGGTATAGATGCAATTTGGGTTATTGTTGATAGATTGACCAAGTCTGCTCATTTCTTACCTATACAAGAAACTTATACACTTGAACGTCTTGCTCGTATGTACATAAACGAGGTTGTAAGATTACATGGTATGCCAGTATCCATAGTTTCTGATCGAGACCCAAGATTCACTTCACAATTTTGGGTTAGTTTGCAAAAAGCTATGGGCACAGATTTACGATTTAGTTCGGCATATCATCCTCAAACGGACAGACAATCAGAGAGGACTATTCAAACTCTTAAAGATTTATTAAGACTCTGTGTCCTTGACTTCAAGGGAATTTGGGACAAGTTCTTACCATTAGTGGAGTTTTCCTACAACAACAGTTATCAAGCAAGCATTGACATGGCTCCATTCGAAGCGTTGTATGGAAGAAAGTGTCGTTCTCCAGTATGCTGGAACGAGGTGGGTGAAGCAACGTTGTTGGGACCGGAGTTGGTACGTATGACTACGGAAAAGATTCAACCGATACGACAACGTATAAAAACCTCACAAGATCGACAAAAAAGTTATGCTGATCTTCATCGAAAGGACGTGGAATTCGATATTGGAGATCATGTGTTATTACGTATTGCTCCATGGAAAGGAGTTACGAGATTTGGAAAGAGAGGAAAGCTCAATCCTCGATTCATTGACCCATTTTTAATCCTTGATCGAGTAAGAACTGTGGCGTATAGACTCGCTTTACCACCAAGTATGTCCCATGTTCATAGCGTTTTTCATATATCCATGTTACGTAAATATGTGAAAGACCCGAACCACATTATTGAGTTAGAACCGGACAAAATAGCGGAAGATTTAACGTATGAAGAGGTTCTTATTCAAATCTTGGATAAGAAGGAACATATTCTACGCTCCAAGGTTATACCTCAAGTCAAAGTTTTGTGGAGAAACCACGATGTTGAAGAAATGACACGGGAGTTAGAATCTGAAATGAAATCAAGGTATCCTTACCTCTTTGACATACCTGGTACGTACCCTAATTTCGAGGGTGAAATTTCATAAGAAGGGGAGATTGTAAGACCCCAACTTTTATGAATAAAAATGAATTTTCTATAAATATCATTTTTGAATATTATGGAATAAATTTGATATAATGTTATAGTTGTGGGTAATATTTATAAATTTTACAAAGTATGCAAGTTGTTATATAATATTCGATTGGTCGGGGAATATTCGTTTTAATATGGAATATTTGTACGACGGTACAATCATTGGTGGACCCCACAACGGAATTATTGTCGGATTGAGAAAACGACAAAAATATTTTTTATAAAAATAACGGCGGAAGTTTTACCGTTAACTGTTGAAACACCAGGTGTTAAAAGTATAGTAATACGCGTGGTTGCATAGTAGCACACGGTATTGATTATTGATGCTTACGTGAGAAGTCACTTAGTTTTGTTCAATTATTGCTTCAGTAATTGTTGCATAGTATCTCACGTTAATTGATTCAATTATTGTCAATATTTTATATATTATTAAATCAATAATTGAGATGACAGAGTTATTAATATTATTATTTGCAATATTAACGATGTCTAGAAGTTCTGCCAAGGAGAGGTTTGGTCACCTAATTGCGTGCCAATAGGGAGAAATCCTTATTGGAAAGCCCCCTCTTTCCTGGGAACAACATGGTCGATTAATATTGTAAATTATAATAATGATGATAAATGTTATTAAAAATGTTGAGGAGATTTTTATGAAGTATTTGATGTAAATTTTGCTTATTTTATAGACCCCCATTTACCCATTTTTCAAAATAATCGGGAGAAAATTATTAATATAATAAAATGTGGGGGTCCACTATGGGGCCCACGTTTAAAATTGAAGCAGGAAGTTGGCTGATGTTTTCACGGGAGTTGTTTTTATGGTGGGTAGTGTAATAATTGTATATATATATATATATGATGATTGATTATATATATATATAATGATTGTTTTTTGCGTGGGGGGGGTTGCTACGGAGTATATATATATATATATATATATATATATATATATATATATATATATATATATATACAAGTTTGACAAAATGGGCATGGGTTGATTAATCAAGTCACGGGGTGATAACTTGGTGAACTTATATATATATATATATATATATATATATATATATATATATATATATATTTTATTTAAAAGATTTTTATATTTTGTAGTAAACCAATCTGGACCGTCCGTTTAAAAGTAAATCAATTTGGATCGTTCAGAAATTAGTTACTATTCAGTCCATTTTCCTATAAATAGAAGTTCATTCCTTCATTATTTCTTACGAATTCACTGAAACTCTAGAGAGAGAAACTATAGAGAGAAAGAAGAAAAATATTCTGCTACTTCACCACTTCTATATCCAGTTTCTTCTTTATAAGGTAAGGGGTATTATTTCTTTTTATATTCATGAAAACAACTTCTGTTATTCCATTCTTTATTATTCTGTTGGAATAACCTGTATACGCGGTCTACCCTATACTTGGTGATTTCTTTTTTATTACATTCTTTATTATTTTGTTAGAATATCACATGCATGCGTTTCTGTGGGACTGGTTCCGTCTTTATTATTACATTGGAATATCTTCTTATGCATGCGTTTTACGCCTGGACCTGATTCCGTTATTTATTATTCATTTGGAATAAACTGTCATCATGCCAAGTACCGCATGCATGGTGATTTCTGTTGTTATTCCATTCTTTATTATTACATTGGAATATCCTCGTTGGTCGTGTTACGCTTTTTGACACAGTTCCGTTATTTATTATTCATTGGAATAACTTTATCCATCTGATGTCCGCATGCATGGTGATTTCTTTTGTTATTCCATTCTTTATTATTCTCAATTGGTTAAAGTTTTGACTTCTATACTCCATGAAATTAGTGGAATAACCTTGATATTTGCGCTTCATCCAAAGATTCTTTTCATGGAAATATTCTTCTGAGCATTCTTGAATTTTACTCTACAAAGAAGTATCATGTTGACAATTTGGACGTTATTAGTTTCTTGATAAATTAATTCTTGAACTTGTTTTATTGAATTCTTATATCATTGTCATCATCCTCATGTTTATATTTTATTGAAAGTCATCTGTGGCCTGTAGTGCATAGATGGACTTGGTGTGATTATGACCAGGGATTATTCGGTGTAATCATGATCGTAATGTTACAAATGATGTGATAAAAGTCTTCATTGGCCCGTAGTGCATTGATGGACAGTTGTTGGCATGATCATGACCATTGATGAATACACGAATATCCTTGGCCCGTAGTGCATGGATAATTTGTGGTTGTGATACTAATGAATATCCTTGGGCAGTAGTGCGGGGATGATGTGGATTATTTATTAAAATAGAGTCCCAAATGATAAAAGTGATGAAAAACCTTTTTAAATCATAAAAGATAGTAGATTTTATTCTCTACTTGACTCTTTTAATGGATTGCATGTTTCGCTGCAGTTAAACTTGATGTCTATTGTATTTTATCAATTTAACATTGTTGAAGACTAATGATAATTTATTCTGCATTATCTTAGTCATAATATTTCTTACTGGGCTAGTTGAGTTCACCCTTTCTTTCACTGTTCTCTTCAGGAAATGAGAACGTAGCCGGGATTAGTCGGGGAACGGAGTGACGGTCCAGATGATAGTATTAGTAGTCCTCACTATTCTGTTAAATAGTGTGATAATAAATATAATGAGGACTTATTCTGAGAGTGAATATTGTCTAGAGGATAATAATTGTATTAAAACTCACAGCTCTCTTATTGTATATTAAAGATTGTATTCGTATTCTGTACCATGTATTTGGCGACTCAAAATAGGTGATGTATACCTATTTTGGGGGCGTCACAAGGGTGAAGAACGGCAGGCGGTCGTGGAACAAAGGGATGTAGCAAAGTCAAGTCCAACGGCAATGATGACGCCAAAGGATGTCCCAGACAAGTAAAAGTCGATAGTTTAAGTGCGAGCATTATCGAAGAACCCGAACGAAGTTATCACGGGTAAGTTAATCATCCTGGTGAATTCTTCTGTTATTTCGTTCTTTATTATTCTATTGGAATAACATGTCTGTACGGATTACGCACACCTGGTGAATTCTTCTGTTATTCTATTCTTTATTATTCTGCTGGAATAACTTGCCTATGCGGATTACGCACTCCTGGTGAATTCTTTTGTTATTTCATTCTTTATTATTCTGTTGGAATAACCTGTCTACGCGGACTACCGCATACATGTTGAATTCTTCTGTTATTCCATTCTTTATTATTCTGTTGGAATAACCTGTCTACACGGACTACCGCATGCATGGTGAATGACCCTTCGTATTCATTCTTTATTAAATTGTGGAAATGATCTGTCTACGTGGATTACCACATGACGGGTGAAAATCCATTTGTAGTTTCGTATATTCTGTTTTACTCGTATGAGATATCATTTCTTTTGTACTCGTCATGAAATATCATTTTCTTTGGTATTTTTCTTTTACGAGTTACTATTCACGGGTTACTATTCACCCGATTACTATTCACTCTAGTATTATTCACTAGGGTATTTAGGACACTTTTTCGTGTCGGGGTACTATTCACTGGGGTACTATTCCTAAAATACTATTCACGGGGTACTATTCACCTGAAAAATATTTTTTTTCCGGTCCAAATCATTTTTAGGTACAATATTATTCTTGAATTTTACTCCACAAAGCAGTATCATGTTGACAAATTGGACGTTATTGATTCATGGATAAATTAAATTATAAATCTTTAAAATTTATCTTTGAACTTGTTTTATAGAATTATTATGTCATTGTCATCATCCTCATGCTTATATTGTGATGAAAGTCATCTTTGGCTTACGTGCATAGATGGACTTGGTATGATTATGACCAGGGATTATTCGGTATAATCATGACCGTAATGTGATGAATGATGTGGTGAATGTTGTGACGCCCCCAAAATAGGTATACATCACCCATTCTGAGTTGTCAATACATGGTACAGAAACAACTACAACTTTATTATTACAACATATAAACTGTGAGTTTAAATACAGATATTGCCATCTAGACAATATCCACACGCAAATAAATCCCCATCATAATTATTGATACATTATTTTACAAAAATGGTGAGGACTACTAAACAACTCTCTCTAGAACCTTCATTCCATACCCCGACTAGTACTCGCTACATTCTCGCCTCCTGAGAAGAAAAATGGAACAACAAGGAAAAGGGTGAGCTCAACTAGCCTAGTAAAGAATATTATGACTAAGATAATGTACAACTAATTATCGTTAGTCTTCAACAGGGAAAAATCTAATAGAATACAATAAAAAACAAGTTTTTAAATCAATATTCGCAGCGGAAATAATAATTCATTAGAAGAGTTAAGTAGAGAATGCAAACTACTATCTTCTATGTATGAATTTAAAAGTTCATCGCCTATCTTTTATCCCTGTAATATCAATCAATATATATCTGGAATCAAATATTCATCTTTGCACTACAGGCCAAAGATATTCATCAGTTGGTCATGTTCATCTAAACACTGCTCATCTTTGCATTACACGGCCAAATATATTCATCGAAATCATTCATCTTTGCACTACGGGCCAAAGATATTCAATAATATCATCATTTAAGACCGGGATGATGAAAAATATTTTAAAGAAACGAATCCAAAGTGAAACAAAATGACAAGGATTAAGGATTAATGATTAGTACTTTGTTTTATCCATGTCCAAAAATACCTCAAAAATAATCATAGTGGTGTAAAATTCAAGAATGATTAAAACATGGATACAATCAAAGCTAGTATCCGAATAGATATTTTGACGAAAAAAAAAAAATTTCATTTTTCAGATGAATAGTCTTAGCGATTCGTGAATAATGGTCAGATATCGTGAATAGTCTTATATCGTGAATAGTAACTCAGACACCAAAAGTTCCAAATTTGATAAAAACTTCATATCAATATTTTAACATAATGATATTGAAGAAATAATATCATTACGAAAAAAATAATATCCCTTACCTCGAAAGATCAAGATTTCTTAATAAAAACCTGATATAGGCTATGACTTGAACTTGCAGTATAACAATACTCAAAGTATACTCAAAATACTCACAAGAATACGCTCGATAATATAGAGAGAAAACTTGAGTTTACGGTGTGATTTTCAATTCTAACCTAAGCACCCTATTTATAGAAATTGCTTAGAACACCAAAGCGAAAAATTTAATAAAATATTAATAAATTTATATAAATCATACATAAACTTGGAAATTCGATTTCAAAGATATTTTGCAACACATGTGCCCACCAACCAACCACAAAAACGTTTTTGTTATTTTAAACAATTAAAACTTCCAAAAATCAATTATTTGAACTCAAGAACTTCATAATTCACAATAAATAGCCCTTTTATTAGGAAAATTGAAACTCGCAACTTTTTATAGGAAATTCAATTCTCTACAACTTTGCGAAGAAAGTTTTCCAAATTCCAAACAAAAATTGACCAAATCCACAAACCAAGCGATTTTACAAAGTATAATCAAATTTCAATCAATAAATGGGGTCCACCGACATGTTTAACATGTTTTAAACATTTATTGCAACAAAAAATACTCTTCCTCCTCAGATACTCATATATCCCACATTCGATTTGTAAAAAATATCACCATTATTATATTATTAAAATAATATATTTAAATGAATTATTTTATTAGAAAAAGATAAAATATTAATTTTCAACAATTGTCATTTTAAAAATTTTCTCCATCTATATCCACATAAAATCAATATTTTCCTCATCATATAAATCAATAATTAATTATTCACAAATAATATTACAGAATCACAAGATCTTTGGCAACTGTAGTTCCCTGGAAAGAGGGGCTTTCGATAAGAATTTCTCTTTACTAATAGCAATTAGGTGACCAAACCTCTCCTTAGATGTAACTTTCTAGACATTGCCAATAATGTTATCTAATAATATTATTCAGATAATATGAATTATTGCTTCGATAATGAAAAATACTTGTAAATGACAATTATTGAAACAATAGCAATATAAAATATCAACGCAAAGAATTATTAAATCAATAAAATCTTTGAGCGAGAATTCTTGTAACCATTATTGAGTAGTGCCTTCTTACGTAAGAATCAATAATTGGTGCAATACCGTGTCTACTATGTTTTAACCACCGAGTATTTTAACAAGATTAATCTTGAATAACTACTGTTATTATTTTTAAACAACTTATATTTGTCGTTTTTCATCCAATCGCTTTCAGTTATGGGGCCCTCAAAAGATCATAACGTCAAATGTACAAATATTCCCCGCAAAGAAGAATATTCCACGACCAAACGAATATTCCCCACAACAATGAATATTTTATAACCACTTGCTTATTTTGAAATATTTGCGTATTTTACCCCTAACTATCCACATTAATCAAATCAACCCTTACTATTTCAAAATAATAAATAGAAAATTAAATTTCATTAATAATAAGTTGGGGTCTTACAACCTCCCTCCTTATGAAATTTCATCCTCGAAATTGACGTCACGCACTGTGTTTCAAAAGGTGAGGATACCTCGCTTTCATTTCCGCTTCCAATTCCCGTGTCATTTCCTCTATAGCATGATTCCTCCACGAACTTTAACTTGTGGTATGACCTTTCTTGCGTAGGACATGCTCCTTCCTATCCAAGATCTTGACAGTACCTCCTCATCGTTAAGTCTTCTGGCTATCTCGTCCTGTTCTAACTCTATAACGTGGTTCGGTCTTTCACATATTTACGAAGTGCGATATGTGAAACACATTATGAACACGAGACATACTCGTGAGGTAACGCAAGTCTATAGGCTACATTTCCTACTCGGTCAAGAATTTGAAATGGACCAATAAATCGTGGATTGAGTTTTCCTCTCTTCCCAAATCTTGTAACTCCCTTCCATGGAGCAACTCGCAACAATACATGATCCCCATACTAAATTCCACGTCCTTTCGATGAAGATCCGCATAACTCTTTTGTCGATCTTGTCTTTGTTTGTATATGTTGTCGAATCATTTGGATCTTTTCGGTGAGTCATACGTACTTACTTTCGGGTCCCAACAATGTTGCTTCACCCACCTCATCCCAACATATTGAGAATGACATTTTCGTCCATATAATGCTTGAATGGAGCCACACCTATACTTGCACGATAACTTTGTGTTGTAGGAGAATTCCACCAATGGTAAATACTTATCCCAACTGCCCTTGAAGTCTAGGCCAGAGAGTCTTAATAGATCTTCAAGAGTTTGAATAGTCCTCCTTGATTGTCCGTCCGTTTGGGGATGGTATGCTGAACTAAATCGCAAATCGTGCGCGATAGCTTTTTGCAAGCTAACCCAAAATCTTGAAGTGAATCTTGGGTCACGATCCGAAACTATGGATCTTGGCATGCCATGCAACCTCACAATCTCATTCACGCGTACATACTAGCAAGACGTTCAAGGAATAAGTCTCCGTGATCGACAAGAAATGAGCGGACTTGGTTAATCTATCAACAATAACCCAAATAGCATTGATGCCTTGAGAAACCGTAGGGAAGACCCGAATATGAAATCCATGGTAATGTGTTCCCACTTCCATTTCTGAATCTCAAGTGGTTGCAACGGACCCTTAGGTACTAAATGCTCGCCTTTACACGTTGGCAAGTTAAACACATCGAGATAAACTTTGCAATCTCTCTCTTCATATTGTTCCACCAAAATGTATGTCAAGATCACGATACATTTTAGTACTTCCAAGATGAATTGCAAATGGTGTATTGTGTGCCTCCATCATAATCTTGTACTTCAAATCGAGTCGTTAGGAACACAAAGTCTAGAGTGGACTCAAGTATTCCTTCTTCATCAATTCTCGCCCTAAATAGCTCCTTCTTGTACTTTCTTCTTCATACGCATCGACTCGGCCTGGGTGGCTTGAGCAACCTTAACTTTTTCTATTAAAGTTGGCTCTATCGTATACTTGACATCATCGCACTGCGTTCATAGATATGATCTTCTACTCAACGCGTTAGCTACCACGTTCGCTTTTCGAGGATGGTATTGAATAGTGTGGTCGTAGTCTTTCAATAGCTCGAGCCAATGTCATCGCCAGCATGTTGAGTTCTTTTTGAGTGAAGAAATATTTAAGGCTTTTATGGTCCGAATATATCTCCACTTTCTCCCCATATAGATAGTGCCTCCATATTTTTAGCGCGAACGATCACCGCCAACTCTAGATCATGAGTAGGATAATTCCTCTCATACTTTTTAAGTTGTCGCATGAGGCATAGGCTATGACTTTCCCACGTTGCATGAGAACACATCCCAACCCTTTGCACGAAGCATCATTTGTGAGATAACAAATCCATCCAAACCGGATGGTATTGTTAGAACAGTCTTAAAATAAGTCTCCTCTTAAGCTCTTGGAAACTCTTCTCGCATTCTTCGCTCCAAACGAATTTTGTATCCTTTCGAGTTAGGCGAGTTAATGGAGTAGCGATTCGAGAAAACCCTTCCACGAATCTCCGATAATAACTAGCTAAGCCCAAAAGCTACGTACTTGATCACCGACTTCGGGCTGCTCTCCCAACTTTGTATTGCTTCAATCTTCACGGATCAACAGATACTCCATGTTTCGACACCACGTGCCCAAGGAATGCTACTTCCTCGAAGCCAAAACTCGCATTTCTTCAATTTGGCATATAGTTTGTTTTCACGAAGCCTTTGGAGTACCAAATTACTCAAATGGTGCTCATGATCTTCACGACTTTTGGAATATATGAGGATGTCATCAATAAAAACAACAACGAACTCGATCCAAATATTCCTTGAATACTCGGTTCATCATATCCATGAAAGTCAGGGAGCATTAGTCAATCCGAAAGACATGACTAAGAATTCATAATGCTCGTCTGAAGTTCTAAAGGCGATCTTTGGAATATCCTCGATTCTAATCTTCAAATTGATATCCGAATCGAAGATCGATCTTTGAAAAAATTGTGCCTTGCAGAATCGGGTCAAACAGATCATCAATACGAGGTGAGAGGATACCTATTCTTGATGGTGACATGGTTCAATTCCCGATAGTCAATACAAAATCGCATACTCCCGTCTTTCTTCTTTTTACGAATAAAGCAGAGCACCCCAAGGAGATGTACTAGGGGCCAGATGAAACCGTTGTCCAACAATTCACGTAGTTGGACCTTTAACTCCCGAAGTTCAATAGGAGCCATTCGATATGGGGTTTTAGAAATGGGCTTTGTACTGTGTTCAAGATCAATAAAGAATTCAACTTCACGTTACGGGGTAGACCGGGAAGTTCTTCAGAAATACGTCAGAAAGTCAATAACAACAGAATATTATTCAAATTTGACGTGTCTTTACTCAAATCCATAACATGGGCTAAGAAAGCTTGACATCCGCTTTTCAATAAACGAATAGCTTTATGATTAGATATGATGATTGATTAATTTTAATGGTTTAGTTGCTTGAATTAAATAACAACGGTTGTTTAGGAATATAAAAGCTAACAACCTTACGAAAACAATCAATTTTGGCATGATGTGTAGTTAACCAATCAATCCCTAAAATCACATCAAAAGCAAGTATCTTTAAAGAGATAAGGTCAACAGCTAAGGTGATGGTGCCAACTTGAATCAAACAAGATTTATAAACAGTGGATGTGATGAAAGTTTCTCCTAATGGAGTTTCCACAGATAGGTCAAAGTCTAATTTCTCCGGAGTCAAGTTTAAACGATGAGCACAAGCAGGAGAGATAAATGAATAAGTAGCACCGGTATCAAGTAAGGTATAAACTTCGCAAGAATTTATAAATAGCTTACCCGTGATCACCTCGTTTGGGTTCCTCGCATTTTGACCAGTCACAACAAACGCTCTTCCCTGAACCGTTGACTTTGACTTTTCTGGGACAGTCTTTTGAGTCACCGTCCCCGCTAAACTAGGTTTCGCTACAGTACAATCATCATGCTTCGTGAATAGTACTCGTGAATAGTAACTCGTGAATAGTAACTCTGACATAAAAAGATCAGAATTTCACAAGAAAAATCTTACCAATATTCTGGTATAATGATATTGAAAGAAATAATATCATTTAAAAAAAAATATCCCTTACCTCGTAAAGACAGTACTTCTAGTTGAAACACCGGATATAAGCTATGACTTGAACTTGCACCGTATAGCAACACTCAAAGTATCAAAATACTCACAAGAATATACTCAATATATTGAGAGAGAAAGAGAGAGAAGATTTTAGTTTCTGGTGTGATTTTCAATTCTAACCTAAGCAGCCTATTTATAGGAAATTACTTAGAACACCAAAGCAGAAAATTTAATAAAATATTAATAAATTTATATAAATCATACGCAAACTTGGAAATTCTGATTTCAGCATATTTTGCAACACATGTGCCCACCAACCAACCACAAAAATGTTTTTGTTATTTTAAACAATTAAAACTTCCAAAAGGGTCGCACCACAATTGATTTATTCACAACCACAATTGATTTATTCACAACCACAATTCACAACCACAATTCTAATTGATTTATTCACAACCGGTTTAATATGGAGAACCTAAAGGGTCGCACCATAAAAGGAAGAATAATTATTTAAGTAATTAATGGCATAATCGTAATAATAAGTTAAGTATATTTAATTTAATCTATGGTGATAGAATAAATTAAATAGCTTAATATTTATTATTTAATATTTTGGAAATATTAAATATAAATTAATAAGAAAAGTCTTATTATTATTATTATTATTACTAGAATGGCCGATGACACTACAGTACAGATAAAAGTCCTTAACATTATCAATTTGATTGATCAATTAGGACAACAGGTTTTATCATGGATGGAGAGTTGGGCCAATATTTGATCTTGCACTCACTTCCGGACTCCTTTCACAATTGTTGTGAATTTTCATATGAACAAGCTAGATATCAGCCTCGCTGATTTGCTTAACATGTTGAAAAATATTGAGAGTCACTTTCCAACCAAGAAAGACCAAGTCTCACTGGTAGGGGACAAAGGATCTTCTGAAAAGAAGAACGATTCAAAGAAGGTTAATAGAAAGACAAAAACAAAGGATAATAAGAACAAAACTGATACGGATAGCAAAGGAGTTTGCTTCCACTGCAATAAGCCTGGACACTTGAAAAGAAACCGCTAGAAGTATCTTGTAGAAGCTAACCAGAAGAAGCTTAGTGAAGCTTCGGTTACAATTATAGTTTTTGTTCATGATTGAAATAGATTTTTCTTTAAGTCAAGGTTCTACTTGGGTATTGGTTACCGGCTTTGGTTATCATAAATATAGATTTATGAAGGGACCAAGCTGAAGTAGAAAGCTAAAAAAAGATAAGTAATCCTATGTGTGGGAAATTAAGCAAAGGTTACCACATTAGCTATAGGAACTTATTGTTTAGCATTGCCTACGGGCAAGTCTACTTAGTCAATAAGTTGTTATTGTATTCCAGTTCTCGTTAGAAACATTATTTTCATTTTGTTGTTAGATAATGAAATCTTTGGTATTATATTTTAGAACAATTGTTATTCTATTTATAATAATAATGTTTTGTATAGAACTAGAATATTACTTAATGGATTTTGTATACTTGACTTACGTGAAAAATTGTTTTGCAAATTGAACAAACTAGTATAAGAAAAGGAGATGATCATTCAAAGAGTTGAATGTTTGTATTTAATAAAATACAAATGTGAATTATTTGAAAGGTTCAAAGAATTCAGAAGTGAAACAAATTGGCAAAGTATTAAGATCCTTTGATTAGATCAAGGAATAAATATTTGTGCAATAAGTTTGTAGATCATCTCAAATGGTTTTCTCACAATGGACGCCTCCTGATACACAATAATTGATTGATGTATCTAAAAGGAAAAATTGTACTTTGTTGGACATGGTGTGGTCTATAATGATTTTACTGACATTCAAGTATCCTTCTAGGCTAATACTCTAGAAATGGCTACATATCTGCAAAAGGTAACCTCAAAATCCGATCTAAGACTCCATAAAAGTTATGGACAGGGAGGATTCCTAATCTTAAGTATGTTAAGATAAGGGGTTGTCCAACTTATGTGAAAAAAATTCAAAGGATAAGCTTGGGACAAGATTTGACAAGTGCAGATTTGTGGGACATCCTAAATTAAGTTTAGGGTATATGTTCTATAATCCTACTTAGCAAAAGGTGTTTGTTGCGAAACACGTTGCCTTCTAAGATAAAGATGTTTATCATTGAAGGGGCTAGTGGGAGGATAATAGATCTTGAAGAGTTCAAGAACCACAAAACACTATAAGTCAAATAAGAGGAACCTGTAGATAGACCTATTGTACCACAACCGAATCGTAAATCTGGAATTGTACGAAGATACCTAGGAGGTATGGATTCATTATAGATGATGATGAGGTACACATCATAGAAGATGATGATCCAGTTACATACGATGAGGTAAGAGTTGTAGACACTTAGAGAAATGGATTGAAGCAATCTTCTCAAAAATAGAACATTCATTTTGATTAGACAATCAAAAGAGTTTGATTTTATCAAAAACAAGAATAAACCTAATGTGTACAAAAGGGTCAGTGGGAGCGTCATGACATTCCTAGTATTATATGTTGATATACTACGGATAAGGAATGACATACTAATGCAATAATCAGTAAATATAAAGTTTTCTAAACATTTCTCCATGAATGATTTGGCAAGAGTATCTTAATTAGGGATACAAATCTATATGGATAGATTTAAGAGGATGCTTGACTTAACCTAAGAAACGTATATTCATTTGATGCTAAAGTCGTTTAACATAGCAAACTCAAAGAGTTATCTCATGTTGATGAGCCATGGAGTGTATCTCTCTTAATAGTCCCTATAGACTCATAAAAGTGATATCGCATGAGTAACTATCATTTATGCAATGAAATGTACGAGACCTGATGTTGATCAGTCATATTCTAGAGAAGTTCACTATAAGTTAGTGAAAAAACATCTTAAAGTACTTAACCGGCACTAAGGATGTGATCATATTCATGGTGGGTCTAAATTAAAACTAGAGGGCTTAACAGACTCAAGTTTTTCAGACAGACCAAGACAATAGAAAATCCACTTTAAGATAAAGTGTTACCTTGAACGGTGGTGCAGTGATCGAAAAGGTTCCAAACAGCAAAGAGTTGTTGGTTTAGTGATAAAGACAAAGTTTATAGCTATAAATGAAGCTACAAGTTGATTGTTTGGATGAAAAGTTCATTACAGAACTAAGAATAGTTCTTAAGTCTCATCTTGGATTTAAACATGTGTTGTGGTACTTTCATTTGATTATAAGAATCATTGAAAGATGGGAAATCACTATAGAGATAGTGGACAATCAAGAACAACATTACATATCCATTAACTAAAGCTTATCCAACAGTAGGATAATCATCACTCAGAGAAGAAAGGTATGAGATACCATGGCAATTGACTTTAGTGTAAATGGGAGATTGAAAGTAGTATGCACACAAGCATATCATGTTTGATGATAAAGCATATACTTTGTAACAATCTTATTTATTTATTAATAAAAAATATTAATTTATTAAAGGCTTTTAATTATTTACATGATGCTGCTTTATAATATGTGATAAATGTAAGACCCCGAATTTTATGAAATGAAAGTATTCAATTTTCTTATAATTATTGTTTTATTTCGTAAATGGTTAAATTGATAAAAGGTTAAAGTTAAGGGTGATATGTGAAATTTTTTGCAAAGTATCACGTTGTTATAAAATATTTGATTGGTCGGGGAATATTCTTTTTGTCGGGGAATATCCGTACGACGACACAATCATTGGTGGACCCCACAACGGAAGTATTGTCGTAGTTAGAAAACGACTGAATTATCATTTTATAAAAATAACGGCAAAAGTGTTACCGTTAAAACTGTTAAACTACCCAGTAGTAAAAGTACAGTAATATGCGTGGTTGCATAGTAGCACACGGTATTAATTATTGATACTTATGTAAGAAGTCACTTAGTTATACTCAATTATTGCTACAGTAATTGGTGCATCATATCTCTCATATTATTGATTCAATAATTGTCACAGTATCATCTGCATTATATATATATATATATTAAATCAATAATTGAGACGGTAAAGTCATTCATATTATAATTTACAATATTGACAATGTCTAGAAGTTCATTCAAGGAGAGGTTTGGTTACCTAATTGCGCGCCAATAAGGAGAAATCCTTATCGGAAAGCCCCCTCTTTCATGGGAACGACCTGGTTGTTAAATATTGTAAGTTATAATATTAATGATGAATAAGTTCGTGTTGATTAAAGATGAAATTGATAGTTCCATTGTGTGAGAATTATTAGTGTTAGTGGAAATCAACATTTATTTCGATAATAATTGATGTCTGGAGGTTATATTAACCAATCGGGTAATTTACCAGATAAATGTGCAATTAATTGCTATTAATTCACATGCTTATAACTATGTGTTCACATGTGTGTACTATTGATTCACATGATTTACTATTAGGGGAGTTGGTGCAAGATTGATAATACTTGCATGACTAAATTAAAAATGGAGGTATTGATGAAGGTACTATACTATAATTAAAATTTTCACATGTTTAGAACTATTGAGTCACATGATTTACTATTGATTCACATAATTTACTATTAGGGGAGGTGGAGCAAGTTTGATAATACTTGCATGACTAAATTAAAAAGGATGAAAAAGAGGAAGCTATTATACTGTAATATTTTGAGCCACAAAATGTGTAATTATTGAAACTATATTTTCCTATAAATAGAAGCTCATTCTTCCTTCATTTCTCACAAATTCACTAAGTCTCACAAGAGCAATTATTATAGAGAAATTATAGAGAGAAAGAAGAAGAGAAGTCTGCTACCTCACTATTCCAGTATCTAGTTTTCTTCTAAGGTAAAGGGTATTATTTCTTTTGTATTCTTGAAGAGAGTTATTTTCTTTCAATACTCGTAAGGGTTGTTATTCCATTCTTTATTATTCTATTGGAATAACCTGTCTGTGCGGTCTATCGCATGCCTGGTGAATTCTTCTGTTATTCCATTCTTTATTATTTTATTGGAATAACATGTCTGTGCGGACTATCGCATGCCTGGTGAATTCTTTTGTTATTTCATTCTTTATTATTCATTGAATAACTTGCATCGCGGACTATCACATGCCCGGGTGAATTCTTCATTATTCCATTCTTTATTATTCATTGGAATAACATGTATTTGTGGCCTCATCGTATGCCCGTGAATTTACATTATTCCATTCTTTATTATTACATTGGAATAACTTTTCTGCGTGGGTCTATCGCATTCCCGGTGAATTCTTCATTATTCCATTCTTTATTATTCGTTAGAATAACATGTCCAGTGTGGACTCATCATGATGCATGGTGAATGATCCTTCGTATTCATTCCTTATTAAATTATGGAAATGATCTGTCTCGCGTGGATTACCGCATGGCGGTAAAAAAATCCATTCATAGCTTCATATATTCTAGTATACTCATTTGGTTAAAGTTTTGGCTTCTATACTCCATGAAATTAGTAGAATATCCTAGATATTTGCGCTTCATCCAGTATCTATTCATGAAAATATTCTTCTGAGCATTCTTGAATTTTCCTCCATAAAGCAGTATCATGTTGACAATTTGGACGTTATAGATTTCTGGATAAATTAGATTATAAATCTTTAAAATTTATTCTTGAACTTGTTTTATTGAATTATTATGTCATTTTCATCATCCTCATGCTTATATTGTGATGAAAGTCATCTTTGGCATATGTGCATAGATGGACTTGGTATGATTATGACCAGGGATTATTCGGTATAATCATGACTGTAATGTGACGAATGATGTGGTGAAAGTCCTCATTGGCTTGTAGTTCATTGATGGACAGTTGTTGGTATGATTATAACCAGGGATTATTAGGTATAATCATGACCATTGATGATTACATGAATATCCTTGGCCGTGATGCATGGATGATTCGATTTTATTTATTAAGCTGAGTCTCAGCGATAAAGTTGATTAAAAACTTTTTAAATCATAAAAGATAGTAGATTTATGCTCTACTTGACTCTTCTAATGGATTGCTTATTCCACTGTAGTTGTTGATCTAAAACTTGTTGTCTATTATATTATATCAGTTGTTATACTGTTGAAGGCTAAAGATAATTTATTTTGCATTATCTTAGTCATAATATTTCTTACTGGGCTAGTTGAGCTCACCCTTTGCTTTCATTGTTCTCTTCAGGAAATGAAAATATAGCTAGGACTAGTCGGGGAACGGAGTGATGGTCCAGATGATAGCATTAGTAGTCCTCACTATTCTGTTAAATAGTGTGACAATAAATGTAATGAGGACTCCATTAAGTGTGGATATTGTCTAGATGACAATATTCTTATTAAAACTCTTAGATTATGTTTTGTCGTATTTTACACGACTGTTGTATAATTAAGTTGTATTTGAATTTTGTACCATGTATTTGGCGACCCAAGACGGGTGATGTATACCTGTTTTGGGGGTGTCACAATAAACCCATAGTTTTAAGCAATGCTTTTAGAATAATGATGATAATCATTCTAATGAGATCTAAATTCTTAGAAAGCTTAAAACTAAAATAGTTCCCAATCGTTGGATTACTAAATTGGGGATTAGTGAATCCGGATAGATTGGTACATACATTGCTTGCTCATTGGATGAGGATGATTGATCTCATGATCATTTGTATGGAGACACTAAAGCAAGTATGTAGGTGCTTATTAGAGAATAAGTTCACTGAACGTGGCTCCGCTAAGGAATACCTAATGGAGTTTTACTTTCTGTCAATAGGAATTCATGTAGTGATAGTAGTACAAGTGATCCTTGGACTTGAGATCATCATAGTATCTTGTGTATGATGAGTTATACTTTGACTTATTCCTTAAGACCCTTAGGGTATATCAAAGGGTATGCTTCGTTATAATAAGTTGTACATGGAGATAATGTATGATAAATAAAGAATCTACCACATCTAGTAAAAGAAGAGAAATGTCCTATGTGATTCGATAAATAACAACCCATTAGTCCTTGTCCAAGGAAGAATGAAATTAGAAAGGAGTTTCTAATTTGCATTATTTGGAGTTGTGCATTTAAGGATCAAAATACATATAATTAAATAAAATAAGACTTGACAGTAATTTCATGTCTTATATTTAATTGGGACATTGTATGGTGGAAGGATTGAATTGTACGGTAACTATTTACTCAAAGGTTCTTTTATGATTAATGTTGAAATCTATTGTACGGTATGAATACGGTATGTTGGGACATTATTTGGAGTTGTTCTTTTATGAATTGTACGGTAACTAGGGAGGCTTATCCCTATTGTAGAATAAATATTATTTATTTAAATAAATTAATAGTTTAATTTATTTATTTAAATAAGATTAGAATTGTTCTAATTGATTTATTCACAACCAGTTTAATATGGAGAACCTAAAGGGTCACACCATAAAAGGAAGAATAATTATTTAAGAAGTTAATGGCATAATTATAATAATAAGTTAAGTATATTTAATTTAATCTATGGTGATAGAATAAATTAAATAGCTTAATATTTATTATTTAATATTTTGGAAATATTAAATATAAATTAATAAGAAGAGTCTTATTGTTATTATTACTATTATTATTATTTAATTTCTAAAGGAGTTTGTGAATTAATTAATAAAAGTACTCTCAAATATCCTAATAAGATTAGGAGGCTAATTAATTAAAAGAGATTAATTAAATATTCCTAATAAGATTGGGAGCCTAATTAATTAAAGGAGTTTAATTAATTAATATAAAACCAAATTCCTTAATTGTTAAGGAGGGTTGCCTACATCTATAAATAAGAGGAGTCTTATTATGGGTGGGTGGTTGTTGACTTTTTCAACAGACGTGATTCTAATTGTTGGAGAGTACGCTCTTTTTCTATGAGAGGTAGAAAAACTAGGGTTTTGCCAGATACTCATCTTCTTGAATCTTTCTTCTTCCTTGGTGGATCACCTCTAGAGGCCAAACAGTTGGGTGGCTAACATTGATCAAAGGAAGAAACCAAACCCGGTGGATTCAAGTTGAACATGAAAAGATTGGAGGTGAACTTGTACTTGAGGAAGCTCAAATCTTTAAGGGTATGATTCTTGTTCTTTATCTTTTCATTTAATTAATAATTGCGCATAAAGGATGATTCGGGTATATGGTTTGTAAAAATTTTAAAACTCTATTTTATCACGTCTTCGCTTATTTTGTGCAATTTGATTGCGTTCATGAATATTACAAACCTAACACCTATCGTTCGATGAGATCAGGATCGACTCTATGTTGTCGACTCCCGGCGCCTGTGTCGATCCGAGGAGATCTCTTCTTCCCCTTCCAACTAAGCCAATTCAACATCTCATTCTACTTGTTGTAGGCGCAGTGTCTCTAGCGCATCCTTCTCCTTCTGAATTTGTCACCTCCGTATCAAATCATGTCTATCATGTCCGTCCGGTTCCCAATCCCGCTCCTGACAGGTGTGTGTTTGGGACTGGTCATTTATCCCTTGACTGTAGGGATCGTGAGTCCTTTGACCAATGCAGAATAGTTATCTTTGAACCGGTTCTAATTGAGCTTTGTCCGGACCACAACGGGGTTGTTGGGCCCGAGTCGATCTTTAATAGATTTGCAAATTTGTGTTGGAGGGTTGACCGATGACCTCTCTTCGTTATGAAATGATCTTCCATTACTCGTCATCCGATCAACTTAAAGCAAACTGCTGATTATAAAATAGCACTAAAACAACCCTCCTTTTAGCGTCAATGTTAACATAAAGATCCGTTTGCTCGCCAAATCACCAAACAGTAAGTCAAATCCTGTACAAAAAACAGGCGAACACATTGAGAAGCGTGATAGTCGGGGCCGTTGGGTGATAGAACCAGTGTGTGAGTAACTACGAGCTGAAAAACATTAACAATGGAGGCACGTTAATGCTTTAGTGCGTAAAATAGACAAAGTGTCATTACTTGTAACATGGATTATGATCGTGTATTTATAGCTAAGGGTGTAACCGAATCAAGTCGATCCGAGTATTGAGTTGCTCAGATTTGGTTTGCAAAATTTATCGAGTATAAAATAAGCTTTTATTTAGGTTCATTTAACTACTGATTCAAGCACGATTCCGAATCGAGCCCAAGCAGTTTAAACTTTTCGAACGAATATAATCCGAGTATTAATAGAAAATTACAATTTAAAGAGGTTCGAATAATTTATCGAACTTTAAAATTTGCTCATATTTGAGTCATTAATATTTCGAGTCGAGCTCAAATCAAACTTTTAGTCAAGCGAGTACGAATCGAGCCCAAACTATTTGCTCATTTTGTAGTCTTATTTATAGCTTACGCTCACCACCTTGTACTACTTCCGTCCTCAAGTAAAAATAGGACTCCTTATATAGGATTCAATCTCCTTAGGAATGGGAAGTCAAAGTCAACTCAATTGTCCAACCTCCATAATGACAAGTCTCCTATTCAAATATATTAACACCTGGCGTGAGTCCCACCTAGTAGTCCAGACCCACAAAATCATGCCACAACAGTGGTCCATTTTATTTCTTACTTTCATCCAGCTAGCTTTCTTTGGTAGTTTAAATTACAAAAACAAAAAATAGAATCGAATTATTTTTAATTTATTTTTTAACAAAACAACAGAAAAATTATTTCTGGAATAATGTTAATCGACTCCAAATAATTCGGATTTGACCATACATATTTTTACTAATCATGAATTCTTTTTAGGTAAATTTAAAATTAAAGTAAGGAGGAGACTATTTAGATATGATTTGATTTAAATTTTTTGACAATTAGAAACAGAGTAATTATATGTCCCTAAGGCCACCAAACTATGTACAAACAATTGTACACGTGTGTGTTTATATATATAGTTCATTTTTTCCAACGAACTAGAGGGAGCAAACTAAAAACGAATCGGCTATAATGACGGTTTTTTCCATCGCTATAGCATAAAAATTCGGCTTTCTATGCTATAGCGACGGAAAAAATCGTCGCTATAGCCGGTTCGTTCTTAATTTATTCCTTCCAGTTTGCTGGAGAAGCTGACTATATATATGTTAAGGACTTATAGGTGCCCGGTTCTTAATGAATCCCAAATCTTACACTTGGTCCCCGAACACTAGTCACCATAACTCAACTTCCCTTCAAGTATGAAATGTGCGTGGATCAGAGTTATTCCTAATGAAGGTTTTATCTTTATCAGTTCACTTATATTTGGACTTATCCCTAACAATCCCCACCTACAAGAGGGAAACTATTACAAACAGCTATCCAAACTTCAAATATAAATACAAAGAGGCCTCTAGTATGTTTTTTAACGCATACTTTTGTATTCTCAAATTTATATCTTGTTTACTTACTTAGGCTACGTTTGATTACCTCTTAATGCCTCTTAATAGGAATGCCTTAATGCCTCTTAATAGGCATGCCTCTGATTCGTTCAGAGGCAAAATGTGTTTGGTAAAAAAAATTTGCCTCTTAATCGGTTAGACACAAAATTAATTCTAAACCATCCAAAGGTATGTTTGAATGAAATTAACTAATTTTAGACAAAAATAATATCTTTAATATTACAAAATTCCTTTTTATATCTTCTCTCTCTTCGATTTCCATACGCCTGAATTTTTTGTAACCCTTTCTCCTCCTCTTCTTCCCCTGTAAATTTATTTGTGCTTTAGAAATAACCCTTTATTTTCTCTCTCCAAAATAGCCCTCTGTAGACGATAAGGTTGCGGGTGATCGACCGGATCCGATGCCGAAAGATTTCATCGGAATAGATTTACCTTGAGGTCAGAACCCCAAGTCTCTGGCAAACATACGGAAATCATCCATGGATGGCTTTTAATTGCACAAATCTTGACAGAATTTCCCCTTACAATGAAGGCGTGGATCTGGAATCGTAGGGACAGGGATAAAGAAGGTCGACTAAAATTAATTAAGTAAAGTTATGTAAATGATAATGGGAAAAAACACCTTTACCCCGTTGTGGTCATCGTGTTTTAAGCAATTAGCCACTGTACTTTAAAAAAATCAATTAGCCCACTGTGGTTTTTAAAAATGCTTAATCAAACCATTTTGTCAAATTTTGCTCACCCACGTTAAGAAATTCATACGTGGCAAGCTAGTCAGCCAACTTCCTACCTTTACCCCATTTTGTCCGTCGAGTTATAAATATTGAGCCACTGTACTTTGAAAAAAATACAAATAATCAGACACACGTGGATATGGTATGAAAATGTTAAAAATGAGGTAGAAAATGTAAAACCCCAACTTTTATGAATAAAGTGAAATTTCCTCTATTTATTATTTTAAAATAGTAAGGGATTGATTTGATTAATGTGGTTAGTTATGGGTAAAATGCGCAAATATTTTAAACAAGCAAGTGGTTATAAAATATTTATTGTTGTCGGAAAATATTTATTTGGTCGTGGAATATTCTTGTTGTCGGGGAATATTAAATGCGGCCATGTAGCAACCATTTATGGGCCCCCATAACGTAAAGCGATTGAATGAAGAAAATGACAAGTATGAGTTTTTATAAATAACAGGTAGTAGTTGTTACCATTAACACTGTTGAAATACCCTAATTGGTTAAAACACAAAGAATACGCTTTGATGATGCACGTAGATGCTGCAGATTACACCAATTATCGATTCTTACGTAGAAGGCACTACTCAATAATTGTTACAAAGAATTATTGTTTAATATTTTATTTTATTGATTCATGAATTGGTGCGTTGATATTTTATATTATTGTTATTTTCATAATTGTCAACGCATAAAGATTTCCCATTATCAAATCAATAATTTATATTATTTGAATAATATTATTAGATAGCATTATTGACAATGTCTAAGGAAGTTTTGTCTAAAGAAAGGGTTTGGTCACCTAATTGCTGCGCCAAGAAGAGAGAAATCCTTATCTGAAAGCCCCTCTTTCCCGGAATGACTTCGGTTGTCATTATTATGATTCTCGTAATATTATTTGTGAATAATTAATTATTAATTTATATGATAAGGAAAATATTTATTTATATGGATATAAATGTAGGAATTTTTAGAAAAGTGACAATTGTTGAAAATTAAAATTTTATCTATATTATTATATTACATTATAATTGTATAATGTGATAATATAATAATATAATAATGGTGATATTTTTACAATGAATGTGTGATATATGAGTAATTGAGGAGGAAGAGCATTTTTGTTACAATAAATGATAAAAACATGTTAAACATGTTGGTGGACCCCATTTTTGACTGAAATTTGATTATAGCCTGCAAAATCGTCCGTATGTGGATTTCGATCAATTTCCGTTTAGAATTTGAAAAACTTAAAGCTTCAAAGTTGTACATAATTAAATTTCCTATGGAATGGACATAAGATTCAAATTTTTATGATAAAAGGACTATTTATTATTAATTATTGAAGTTCCAGAATAATTGATTTTTGAGTTTTATTTTTTTTAAAAAACATTTTTATTATGTGGGTGGGCCCCACTTGTATTGAAAATGTGCTGAGTTCAGATTTTTCAAAGTGGGAGGAATTTTTTTATAAATATTAATATTTTATTAAATTTTCTGTTTTGGTGTTCTAAGAATTTTCCTATAAATAAGGTGCTTAGGTTAGAATTAAAAATCACACCAGAAACTAAAGTTTTCTCTCTCTATATTATCGAGCGTATTTTTGTGAGTATTTTGATACTTTGAGTGTTACTATACGGTGCAAGTTCCCTTCAACGTTATATTTGATATTCCAGCCAGAAGTACTATTCTTTTGAGGTAAGGGATGTTATTTTCTTCGTAAATGATATTATATCTTTCAATATCATATGCCAAAATATTGCTATGAATTTTATTGTGGAATTTTTACCTTTTTGTGTCGGGGTTACTATTCACGTATACGGCACTATTCATGAATACGACACTATTCACCGAAAAATGAAATTTTCTCTTTTTTATCCCATATGTCTATTTTTGTTACTATCTTTGATTGTATCCATGTTTTGATCTTCATTCTTGAATTTACTCCACTATGGTATATTATGGGGTGTTTTTGAACATGGATAAATCGAACTACGAATCCTTAATATTTGTTCTTTTGTCTCACTGAATTCATTTTTTTAAAATATTTTTCATCATCCTAAGTGCTAAATGATGATATAATTGAATATCTTTGGCCTGTAGTGTAAAGATGAATGATTTTCGGATGAATATATTTGGCCCGTAGTACAAAAATGAACAAGTGTTGAGATGAACATGACCAGCTGATGAATATCTTTTGCCTGTAGTGTAAAGATGAATATTTGATTCAAGATGTATATTGATTGATGTTACAGGGATAAAATATTGATGAGGGACTTTTAAATTCATAGATGATGGTAGATTTCATTCTCTACTTAACTCTTCTAATGAATTGTTATTTTCGCTGCGAATATTGATCTGAAACTTGTTGTCTATTATAGTCTATCAGATTTTTTCCTTGTTGAGGACTAACGATAATTTGTTCTATATTATCTTAGTCATAATATTCTTTACTGGGCTAGTTGAGCTCACCCTTTTCCTTTTGGTTCCATTTTTCTTCTCAGGAAGCAAGAATATAGCGAGAAGTAGTCGGGGTGTGGAGTGATGTTCCAAGGAAGTTGTTATAGTAGTCCTCACTATTTTATAAAATAGTGTATCAATAATTATAATGAGGACTTATTTGAGTGTGGATATTGTCTAGAAGATAATATTTGTATTTAAACTCACAGTTTATGTGTTGTCGTATTTGAAAGTAGTATGCACACAAGCCAATCATGTTTGATGATAAAGCATATACTTTGTAACAATCTTATTCATTTATTAATAAAAAGTATTATTTATTAAAGGCTTTTAATTATCTACATGATGCTGTTTTATAATATGTGATAAACACATAGTTTTAAGCAATGCTTTTAGAATAATGATGATGATCATTCTAATGAGATCTAAATTCTTAGAAAGCTTCAAACTAAAATAGTTCCCAATCGTTGGATTACTAAATTGGGGATTAGTGAATCCGGATAGATTGGTACATACGTTGCTTGCTCATTGGATGAGGATGATTGATCTCATGATTATTTGTGTGGAGACACTAAAGCAAGTATGTAGGTGCTTATTAGAGAATAAGTTCATCGAACGTGGCTCGCTAAGGAATACCTAATGGAGTTTTACTTGCCATCAATAGAATTTCACAGTAGTGATAGTAAGATGAGTGATCCTTGGACTTGAGATCATCATAGTATCTTGTGTATGATGAGTTATACTTTGACTTATTCCTTAAGACCCTTAGGGTATATCAAAGGGTATGCTTGGGTATAATAAGTTGTACATGGAGATAATGTATGATCAATAAAGAATCTACCACTTCTAGTAAAAGAAGAAAAATGTCCTATGTGATTCGATAAATGACAACTCAGTAGTCCTTGGCCAAGGCAGAATGAAATTAGAAAGGAGTTTCTAATTTGCATTATTTGGGGTTGTGCATTTAAGAGTCGAAATACATATAATTAAATAAAATAAGACTTGACAGAAATTCCATGTCTTATATTTAATTGGGACATTGTATGGTGGAAGGATTGAATTGTGCGGTAACTATTTACTTAAAGGTTCTTTTAATGATTAATGTTGAAATCTATATTATCTAGAAAGTCGTTGATCGTTAGGGAGGCTTATCCCTATTGTAGAATAAATATTATTTATTTAAATAAATTAATAATTTAATTTATTTATTTAAATAAGATTAGAATTGTTCTAATTGATTTATTCACAACCAGTTTAATATGGAGAACCTAAAGGGTCACACCATAAAAGGAAGAATAATTATTTAAGAAGTTAATGGCATAATCGTAATAATAAGTTAAGTATATTTAATTTAATCTATGGTGATAGAATAAATTAAATAACTTAATATTTATTATTTAATATTTTGGAAATATTAAATATAAATTAATAAGAGGAGTCTTATTATTATTATTACTATTATTATTATTTAATTTCTAAAGGAGTTTGAGAATTAATTAATAAAAGTACTCTCAAATATCCTAATAGGACTAGGAGGCAAATTAATAAAAAGAGTTTAATTAAATATCCCTAATAAGATTAGAGAGCTTAATTAATTAAAAGAATTTAATTAATTAAATAAAACCCAATTCCTTAATTGTTAAGGAGGGTTACCCACATCTATAAATAAGAGGAGTCTTATTATGGGTGTAGGGGTTTGTTGACTTTTACAACAGACGTAATTCCAATAGTTGGGAGAGTACGCTCTTTTCTATGAGAGATAGAAAATTAGGGTTTTGTTAAATACTCATCTTCTTGAATTCTTCTTCTTCCTTGGTGGATCACCTCTAGAGGCCAAACACTTGGGTGGTTAACGTTGATCAAAGGAAGGAACCAAACCCGGTGGATTCAAGTTGAACGCGAAAAGGATTGGAGGTGAACTTGTACCTGAGGAAGCTCAAATCTTCAAGGGTATGATTCTTTTTCTTTCTTTTCATTTAATTAATAATTGTGCATAAAGGATGATCCGGGTATATGGTTTATAAATTTTTAAACTCTGATTTTTACACGTTTCCGCTTATTTTTTCAATTTAATTGCGTTTATGAATATTACAAACCTAACAGTGGTATCAGAGCCAAATCTTTATGCGAATTATTAATTATTTTAATTTGATATGTATATTGATATGTGTTTAGAATAATTTAATTGAGCATAATTTATTGTATAAAATTTATTAAAAAAAAACAATTTCCGGAAACCTTTTATACCGCGAATTGAATTTCTTTTTTTTCCCACGCTGTGATTAGCTGCTCGTTGTAAGGTGATTTGGTTTGCTGGAGAACATGATTCATTAGTTATTATATATTACATATATGATATATGATTATATATTAGTTAACAGGGAGTCTTCAAAAGTTTATTATTATATATAATATATAATAGTTAACTTGAAGATTCATACCAGGTGATTCATATTTCCATGTGGTCACCAGTTTTCTAAAACCATATTTCGTTACTCCCTTGTTAATTTATATATATATATATATATATATATATATATATAATCTTAATAATTTTATAATTAAAATAAAAGTTTATTTTTAATTTTAAAATAAAAATTTATTTTAATCTTAAAATAAAAGGTTTATTTTAATTTTAAAATTGAATTTCATGCTAACTAATTAGAGTTGGAATTTGATTCCATGATAACTAATTGGAGTTGAAATTAGATTCCATGTTTCCTTAAATAAAGGAGTTTATTTAGATATAAAATAAGATTTCATATTATTCAAAATAAAAGAGTTTATTTGTGAATAGGAAAGAGAATCCGTATTTCTTAAATAAAGGAGTTTATTTAGATATGAAATAAGATTTTATATTATTCAAAATAAAAGAGTTTATTTGTGAATAGGAAAGAGAATTCGTGTTTCCTTTTATAAAGGAGTTATTTTTTTACATGGAATTGGATTCCATAATTAATTAAAATAAAAGAATTTATTTTGATTAAAGATTTTGATTAAAATAAAATAGTTTATTTTATTCAAAATTGGATAAATTAAAATAAAATAGTTTTATTTTGATTTAAATTTGGATTAAAATAAAGGAGTTTATTTTGATTCAAAATTAGATTTTATACTAACTAAATTTGCTTATTAAATGATATCAATATATATATTGAATATTGATTATTCATGAGATGAATGTTATTTATTGATGCATATGGTGATGTGTATGATAATAAATGGGATTGATTATGGACTATTTACCAATGTGATTGGATTTTATTTTAGTTGAATGCATGAATGTATGGGTTTTATTAAATGGGGTCTGCGTACCTCGTCTTCTCTAATTTTTCTTAATGTAAATTCTTCCTTCCTCCTATGTACTTCCCCTTGACTGCTGATCAAGGTTTCTATTTATTTTAAATAGTTTTGTAATAAGAATAGTTAGAATTAAATTTTGAAGAATTGGAGATCAAGGAGCAAGGAGCGCTTGAAGACCCGTTTGTAATGGAGCACGAGTTTAAATGTAATAGTTATATTTAAATATTAATTCTTGCACCCCTAGGGTTTGACCTTTTGGTTCACTTGATGGCTCTAGTGAACCAAACTAGAATAAAAGTCCATAATCAATCCAGGTAGAATATAGTATTCTATATGTGCATGCTTATACTATATATATATATATATATATATATTATGCAAACATGTCTCGCATGTTAATTAATATAATACGCCATTTTATATAAATATATGTAATGCTGCAGCTAAACAAGATGAGACAAATTAATAACAAACCCCTCAAATATTTTATATTAAGTTGTAACGTTCAAAGATATTTGGAATATCGAACGTAAGCCTTTCAGCATGATATAAACAATAGAGTATTGAATATTTAATATGAGTTTGTTGTGCACACACAAGGCAAGTATTAAATATTCAAGATGTTGTTTTTTTTACATATGATGTTTATAAGGAATTGAACATTACTGCTTTGTTGTGCACACACAAGGGTTGTAGTTTTCTCTTCACTTCTATGGAAATGTTGGGTCTGACTTAACTTAAATCATTTTAGTTCGGATGTGCACACACTTAACCATTATGATTTAAGAGGCAAAATACAAGGAGTTACATAGTTGATGTAATTGACAAGAGTTGTCTACCTATTTATTTATATATAGTTTGTTGTGCACACACAAGGCTATATACATTTAAAATGGGATCCTTATTCTCACTAGCAAATCTTTAATTAGATTTTGCCGAACTATATAAGTGAGGGTAATATAGTTTGATGAAAATAGTGGGAGATACCAATTTAAAACAAGACCTAAATTATTTTGGTAATTAATAAAAGAATGTATGCTAAAATGTTGTTAATTACAAATTCATTTATAGAATTTTACAATGTCTAAAATTACTATCACTGCGAAGCATATTAGATGCTAAATTAACTGAATCAATTAAACGGATTGGTTAAGGAATTTGAGAATAGTTCTCATAGCTGAAAAGCTATCTTATGTCCTTAATACGCCTATCCTTGCAATGGTTGCAGACAATGCCTCTGAAGAAGAGATTGCTACTTTTAGAAAGTGCCAAGATAATGCACAGTTGGCTCAATGCATCATGCTCGCATCCACGAGTAACGAGTTTCAGCGTCAACATGAAACTATGGATGCTCCTACTATATTCTTGTACATCAAGTAGTTGATGGTGAGGAAAGTAAGACTGATAGATATCAGATATCTAAGGAGCTCTTCCGATCTAGAATGGCCAAATGTACACTATAGATGCAGACAAAAGTTCTTAACATAATCAATTTGATTGATCAATTAGGATAACTGGTTTTGTCATGGATGGAGAGTTGAGCCAAGATTTGATCTTGCACTCACTCCCGGACTTCTTTCACAATTGTTGTAAATTTTTCATATAAACAAGCTAGATATCAGCCTCGCTGATTTGCTTAACATGTTAAAAAATGTTGAGAGTCACTTTCCAACCAAGAAAGACAATGTCTTATTGGTAGGGGCCAAAGGATCTTCTAAAAAGAAGAACGATTCAAAGAAGGTAAATAGAAAGACGTAAACAAAGGATAATAAGAACAAAACTGATACGAATAGCAAAGGAATTTGCTTCCACTGCAATAAGCCTGGACACTGGAAAAGAAACTACGAGAAGCATCTTGCAGAGGCTAACCAAAGAAACTTAGTGAGGTTTTGGTTAAAAATACAATTTTGTTCAAGATTTAAATAAATTTTCTTTAAGTCAAGGTTCTACTTGGATATTGGATCTGAGCTTTGGTTATCATAAATATAGATTTATGAAGGGACCAAGCGTAAGTAGAAAGCTAAACAAAGATAAATAATCTTATGTGTGGGAAATGAAGCAAAGGTTGCTACATTAGCCATAGAAACTTATAGTTTAGCAATGCCTACTGGCAAAGTCTATTAAGTCAATAAGTTGTTATTGTATTCCAGCCTCGTTGGAAACATTATTTCTATTTTATTGTTGGACAATGACATCTTTGGTATTATATTTAAGAACAATTGTTGTTCTATTTATAATAATAATGTTTTGTATAGGATTTGGAATATCACTTAATGGATTTTGTATACTTGACTTACGTGAAAATAATTTTACAAATTGAATAAACTAGTATAAGAAAAGAAGATGATCATTCAAAGAGTTAAATGTGTATTTGATGAAATACAACCGTGTGAATTATTTGAAAAGTTCAAAGAATTCATAAGTGAAACAAATTGACAAAGTATTAAGATTCTTTGATTAGATCAAGGAATAAATACTTGAGCAATAAGTTTCTAGATCATCTCAAATGGTTTTCTCATAATGGACGCCTCGATCGTACGTAATAATTGATTGATGTATCTCGAAAGGAAAAATCGTACCTTGTTGGACATGGTACGGTCCATAATGATTTTACTGACATTCCAAAGATCCTTCAGGATCATGTCCTAGAAATGGTCATTTGCATATCTACGGAAAAGGTAACCTCAAAATCCATTTAAGACTCCATAAATATTATGGATGGGAGGATTCCTAATCTTAAGTATGTTAAGATAAGGGGTTATCCAACTTATGTGAAAAGGTTTCAACAATTTCTGAATCAGTCACCTCTTAAAATTCATAACAAATCATATGTTAATTTTTAACGGTTCAAAATTTGTGGACATATACTCAACTTATATATGTATAACATATCCAAAAATCAAAACGATCTAATGGTCGGATCAAAATTATAACTCACGCAATAAAGCTTTAAGAACATTGATTTGATTTTTAATACCTCCATTCTGACAAAAATATTGATAAAATACCTCAACATTAATTCATTCATTTATAACCACATAAAATATATAAATCCATCATTTATATCCGTATCGAATAAATATTTCCTTTTCAATAATTAATTATTCACAAATAATATTACAGAATCACAATAATGACAACCGGACAGTTCCTGGAAAGAGGGCTTTCAGATAAGATTTCTCTCTTCTTTGGCGCGCCATTAAAGCGACCAAACCTCTTCTTGATGTAACTTTCTAGACATTGTCAATAATGTTATCTAATAATATTATTCAAATAATATGAATTATTGATCTAATAATGGGAAATCTTGTGCAATGATAATTATTGAAACAACAATAATATAAAATATTAACGAGGAATTATTGAATCAATAAAATAAAATATTGAGCGAAGAATTACCGTAACAATTATTGAGTAGAGCCTTCTTACGTGAGAATCAATAATTCAAAAATCTTCATGCAATACCATGTCTTCTTTATGCACCACCACGCCAGACATCGTTGTGAGACCCCAGATTTTATAAATAAAGATTTAAATTTCTCGAAATATTTTTTTATATTATGGTGTGGATTTGAGATAGTGTTATAGTTATGGGTAGTATTTGAAAATTTTGCAAAGTATGCAAGTTGTTATAAATATTCGTTTGGTCAGGGAATATTCTTTTTGTCAGGAATATCCATACGATGGCACAATCATTGGTGGACCCCACAACAGAAGTACTGTTGTAGTTAGAAAACGACAAAAATATTTTATGGAAATAACGACGGAGGTTTTACCATTAATACTGTTGAACTACCCAAGAGTAAAAAAACGATGTCTGGCGTGGTTGCATAGTAGCACACGATATTTATTATTGATACTTACGTAAAGAAGTCACTCGGTTATCTTTGCATTATTACTTTCGATGGTGCTACATCATATCTCTCATATTATTGATCCAATTATTGTCACAGTATCATGTGCATAATATGTTATATTATTAAATTAATAATTGAGACGACAAAGTTATTCATATTATTAAATTGCAATATTTACAATGTCTAGAAATTCTGTTAAGGAGAGGTTTGGTCACCTAATTGCGGCATGATAGGGAGAAATCCTTATTGAAAGCCCTCTTTCACGAAGCGACACAGGTTGTTAAATATTGTGAGTTATGATATTAATGATGGATAAGTTCATGTTGATTAAAGATGAATTTGATAGTTCCATTGTGTTAAAATTATTTGTGTTAGTGAAAATTGACATTTATTTCGATAATAATTGATGTCTGGAGGTTATATTGTTCAATTGGGTATTTGGGGAACTTTTCATGTCAGAGTTACTATTCACGAGTTGCTATTCACGAGTTACTATATACGAGTTACTATTCACGAGTTACTATTCACGAAATACTATTCATGAGTTACTATTTATGAGTTACTATTCACGAGTTACTATTCATGAGTTTTAATAGTAACTTGACCCTTCAGCTTTCCAAGAGTTATTTGCCTCTTCGGTGTTCCAAGAGTTAATTACCCCTTCGCAAATAGTAGTTGCCTCTTCAATATTACCAAGAGTCATTTTGACCCTTCGTTAAGACCAAGAGTCACTCTTAGTTTTTCTATAAATAGAAGCTCATTCCTTCATTATTTCTTACGAATTCATTGAAACTCTAGAGAGAGAAATTATAGAGAAAAGCTATAGAGAGAAAATTATAGAGAAAGAAGAAGAGTATTCTCTACTTCACTACTTATATCCAGCTTCTTTTACGGTAAGGGGTGTTATTCTTTCTTATTCATGAAGAGAACTTCTGTTACTCCATTCTTATTTATTCTATTAGAATAACTCAGATATCGCCAGTATACCTTATACTTGGTGAAATCCTTATGTTATTCCATTCTTTATTATTACATTGGAATAACTTTGTATCTTGCCATTTACCTATACTTGGTGGAATGACCTGTATATGTGGTTTACCCAATACTTAGTGATCTTCTTCTTCAGTTATTCCATTCTTTATTATTATGTTGGAATAACCTGTTTATGCGAAGTACCGCATACTTGGTGAAATTCTTTTATTATTCCGTTCTTTATTATTATGTTTAATATCCATGTTGGTGTGAATTTCACCGACACAGTTCCATATTTATTATTCCGCATTTATTATTACGTTTTAATATCCATCGCTTAATGAATTTCACGACCTCGGTTCCATATTTATTATTCCGCATTTATTATTTTGTCGAATATCCTGTCGGTGTGAATTTCACCTGACCTGGTTCCATTATTTATTATTCCGCATTTATTATTCCGTTGGAATAACCTGTCTATGTGGATTGTCACATGCATGGTGACTGATCCTTTGTATTCATTCCTTATTAAATTATGGAAATGATCTCAGATATCGTGGATTACTGCATGGCGGTGTGAAAATCCATTTAGCTTTCATATATTCTTTATTATACTCAGTTGGTTAAAGTTTTGACTTCTATACTCCATGAAATTAGTGGAATATCCTTGATATTTGCGCTTCATCCAGTATCTTTTCATGGAAATATTCTTCTGAGCATTCTTGAATTTTACTTTACAAAGAAGTATCATGTTGACAATTTAGACATTATTAGTTCCAGGATAAATTAATTCTTGAACTTGTTTTATTGAATTATTATGTCATTGTCATCATCCTCATGTTATATTATGTTAAAAGTCATCTTTGGCTTACGTGCATAGATGGACTTAGTATGATTATGACCAGGGATCATTCGGTATAATCATGACCTATTATAAATAATGTGATAAAAGTCCTTAGTGACCTGTATTGCATTGATGAATAGTTTTTGGTATGATTATGACCAGGGTTTATTCGGTATAGTCATGACCATTGATGATTTAATGAAAATCCTTGACCGTGGTACGTGGATGATTAGATGTGGTGGTTTATTTATTAAAATTTGTCTCAAATGATAAAAATTGATGAAAACCTTTTAAAATCTAAAAGATAGTAGACTTTATTCTCTACTTGACTCTTTTAATGGATTGCATATTCCGCTGTAGTTAAACTTGATGTCTATTGTATATTATCAGTTTAACATTGTTGAAGACTAATGAAAATTTATTCTGTATTATCTTAGTCATAATATTTCTTACTGGGCTAGTTGAGCTCACCCTTTCCTTCACTGTTCTCTTCAGGAAATGAGAATATAGCTGGGACGAGTCGGGGAACGAAGTGACGGTCCAGAAGATAACATTAGTAGTCCTCATTATTCTGTTAAATAGTGTGACAATAAATGTAACGAGGACTGAATTTGAGTTTGTATACTGTCTATGAGGACTCCATTGAGAATGGATATTGTCTAGAAGGCAGTATTCTTGTTTAAACTCTCAGTTTATGTTTTGTCGTATTTTACACGATAGCTGTATAGTTAAATTTGTATTTGTATTTTGTACCATGTATTTGGCAACTCAAGATGGGTGATTAATACCTAATTTTGGGGGCGTCACAGTTGGTATCAAAGCTTAGGGATATGATCCGTGGCTAAGATGTGAGATAAGAACTAGGAGGGGAGAGACGGGGAATTCCTTCGCTAGTATGACCTACCTAAGTTTATTTGGTATTTAATTGGTCGGTCAGTGTATAGGGATAATATGTGACATGTTAATTAACCCTTGTTTTATGGCAGTATTTGAAAATGGCATCCGAAAATGTTGAGATAAGCAATGGAGCACAGGAGACCGTTGAGTCTCCACAAATCAATAATCAGGATAATGTGCGACAGGATGGCGATAATCCTCCTGTAAACAACACTGATCAAATGACAAACGGCAGTACGTTTTGGAGCTTTTTAGAATTCATGCAACACCAGGCAAAGGCGGCTCCTGTTCATAGTGCAGGTAAAAATAATAGCAACCCACGGTCGGTCACCGCTAAACAGTTCAAGGAGCTGGGACCACCGGAGTTTTTGGGAAAGCCAGAACCACTTAAGGCGGAAACGTGGTTAAAGCAGATGACTAAGATATTTGATGTCTTGGGATGCTCTGAGGAGCAAAAGGTTCCCTTTGCCACCTTTATGTTGCTCGAAGAGGCAAATTACTGGTGGGAATCTGTAAAACGTACCTCGCTTGACGCACTCAAGATTTCTTGGGATAAGTTCCAAGAGCTGTTCAGCGACAAGTACTTTCCCGAAAGTATTCGTCACATGAAGGAGGTCGAGTTCATCAAGCTGGAGCAAAATAATATGACCGTGTCACAGTACGAGTCTAAGTTTGCCGAGTTGTCTCGGTTTGCATCCCATTTGGTTGATAATGAGGAGCGAATGACGCGAATGTTTCTAAGAGGTTTGAAACCCAATATACGTCAATACCTCATTTCTCACAAACTTTGTTTATATTTAGATGTTGTGAATAGGGCTCAGTTATTGGAGCGCGATAATGAGTCAGCACAACCAAAAGGCAACGACCAACAACATGATAATAATCATAATATCTGGTGTATTAGCCATCTCGAACAATGATAACCATCGTGGGGTAAATTATCATGCCAAGAATGGTAACCATTTCGGTTGTAATCATGGCCAAGATAATAGGAATGGGAATTTCAAGAAGAGGAAATTCAACAATGATGGAAAGACGTCAGCACCAGCACCCGTTGTTAAGGAAGGAGAATGACCACCTATCATATGTTTCAAATGCGAATGGGAGGGACATATCAGTCCAAACTGCGCGATGCTGTCCAAAGCATGTTATAATTGCGGAAAAGAAGGTCACTTAGCCCGATTTTGTTGTTCACCGAAGATAAGTTCAGCTAGAATGGAGGCACCAAAAATCGTTCCAGAAAAGTCAAAATCGGTAGTGTAAGGGAGAGCGTTTTTCGTGACTTCTCAAAAAAGTGAGTAACCCGAACGAAGTTAGCACGGGTTAGTTAATTATAAATTGTGAAGTCTATACCTTATAAGATACCGGTTCTACCCATTATTTTATCTCTCTTTCTTGCGTTCAACGTTTAAATTTAACTCCGGAGAAGTTAGACTTTGACTTATTGGTTGAAACTTCGTTAGTAGGAGCTTTCGTTACCTCTACTGTTTTTAAATCTTGTTTGATTCAAATAAACACTTTCACGTTACCTGTCGATCTTATCTTTTTGAAAATACTTGCCTTTGATGTGATTTTAGGAATCAATTGGTTTACTACTCATCATGCTTTCCGTAAGGTTGTTAGCTTTTATATTCATAACCAACCTGTTGTGCGAAGTCAATCATTGTCATATCAAGCCATAAGTAAAGAGCCCTAAACCTTTCGTTGTTGACTTCCTTGTGTGGAATGCATCGGGGCCAGACTTTCTGTAGGCGACATCGTGAATAAAAGATGGCAAGTTGATAGGTATCATTATGAGGTGCTATCTAAGTTAACGGATAGAAGTCACAGTTGGTATCAATGTGACGTACTATCCAAGTCTTGGATGAGAGTCACAATTTTGAATGATATTTCTATTATTAATAAATTTCCTGGCGTATTCTTGAAGACTTCATAGCCTACTTAGAGCGTGAAATCGAATTTTATATTGACCCCGATCTGAAAACCCATTTCTTAAACCCTCAAATATTTCTTCAACTAAAATGAATAGGTTTACGTGGATTATGATGAAAGTCATAATAAAAGCATTGGACTAATGAAAATCATGGGTATCGTAGTATTAGTAAGTATTTATGATGAGTTTTGTTGGTTAGTTTGTGAAAACATGAAAGTTTCTTAGAAATCACAAGGAGTTGAAAATCAGATTTTTGGTGAAAAACGGAACATGAAATTCAATTGACCATATCTCCTAATATATTTTGAATTTTTCAGTGTGGTCAAGTCCTAGAGTTAGATCTATGAGTTTTGTAGCATCTTCAAGTGGAATCATTGGAAAAGGAGTTGTAGATTTTCGTGTGGACTGATTTTAGCAAAGGAGTCAAAAGGTGAAAATTTCAAAAAAGCTACTGATCTTTTTTTTAAAAGGGAATTTTCGGCCACTTAATTTATGAGAAAAATTCTGGCCTTTTGGGATATGAAAGTATTTGGTATAAAGAACATCCTGTCCAAAAATGAGCGCATTCTGACTTAAAATGAGCAAGTTATGACCATTTCAATATTTAGATTTTTTTGACGAAAAATACTATAACTGGAGTTCTATAACTCCGATGACCATGAAATTTAAACCGGAAACTCACATTAACATGTGTAAGATCCTTCCAAGATTTGGGAATTTTTGGAGTTAAACTTGAGGTAGCTAATTTCTTAAGGAATTAATTGGAAATTGATTCTTGAAAAATAGTAAATGAATTTTAAAAATTCCAAGAAAAATATATTTCCATTATGGGACTATATTATGATAAATCCCAAAAAAAAAATATTTTTAGAACTGATTTGGTATTTTTCATGAAAATATTATAGTTATGAGTAAATGAGTTAAATATGTTATATGAAGTAACAAAATTAAAAATAGGATTTTATGGCTAGAGAATCCTATATGGAATATATGTATATTTTTTTTGATGAGGATTTGATCATTGGTGATGATATCTTATGAGTATGGCATTTTGAATGATTAAATACATTATATGGTAAAGCGTAAACAATTAAAATAAATTGTTTATAAGTTTAAGAAGTGATTAAAATATTGTTATAATATTAATGATATTAGATTATGAGATTATTAAGTGATTGATAACATTGGAATATTCTTAAACCCCGGATAAATTATTTTATAAATGTTTAATATTTATCCTTTATCTCGTTTGATTGATTATTTATATCATTGTCATAATCATCATGCTTATATTGTGTTGAAAGTCATCTGTGGCTTACGTGCATAGATGGACTTGGTATGATTATGACCAGGGATTATTCGGTATAATCATGACCGTAATGTTACAAATGATGTGGTAAAAGTCATCTTTGGTCGTAGTGCATAGATGGACTTGGTATGATTATGACCGTGATTATTCGGTATAATCATGGTAGTAATTGAAAACACGAATATCCTTGGCCCGTAGTGCATGGATAATTAAGTGGTCGTGATACTATTAATAAAATGAGTCTCAAAGATTATTGGTTTTACTGATTTGTATATCTTTGGCACCGTAGTGCAAAGATAAACTTTAATTATTAGTTATCTGATTGACACAGTAGTGCAAAAGATGAATTGTTAATGAATATCTTTGGTAGGATTGCAAAGATGAATTTAATTTTTCAACGATAAAGATTCAAGGTATCCTCACCTCTTTATCATACCAAGTAGGTACGTAAATTTCGAGGCGAGAAATTCCATAAGGAGGGAGATTGTGAGACCCCAATTTTATAAATAAAGATTTAAATTTCTCGAAATATTTTTTATATTATGGTGTGGATTTGATATAATGTTATAGTTATGGGTAGTATTTGAAAATTTTGCAAAGTATGCAAGTTGTTATAAATATTAGTTTTGGTGGGGAAAATTTTTTTGTCGGGAATATCCGTATGACGGACACAATCATTGGTGGACCCCTGACGGAAGTATTATAAGTAGTTAAAAACGACAAAAATATTTTATATAAAATAACGGCGAAAGTGTTACCGTTAAAACTGTTGAACTACCCGGTAGTAAAAGAAATACGATGTCTGTGTGGTTGCATAGTAGCACGGTATTGATTATTGATGCTTACGTGAAAAGTCACTTTCGGTTATACTCAATTATTGCTATAGTAATTATCTTTGCATCATATCTCTCATATTATTGATTCGATTATTGTCACGATATCATCTCGCATAATATGATATATTATTAAATCAATAATTGAGACGACAAAGTTATTCATATTATTATTTGCAATATTTGATGTCTAGAAGTTACATCGAGAGGAGGTTTGGTAATCTAATTACGCGCGATACGAGAGAAATCCTTATCGAAAAGCCCCTCTTTCCTCAGGAACGACACAGGTTGTTAAATATTGTGAGTTATAATATTAATGATGAATAAGTTAGTGTTGATTAAAGATGAAATTGATAGTTCCATTGTGTTGGAATTATTAGTGTTAGTGAAAATCGACATTTATTTCGATATTAATTGATGTCTGGATGTTATATGACCAATTCGGGTAATTAATCGGATAAATGAGCAATTAATTGCTATTAATTCACATGATTATAACTATTTGTTCACATGTGTGTACTATTGATTCACATTCATTACTTATTAGGGGAGATGGTGCAAGATTGATAATACTTGCATGACTAAGTTAAAAATGGAGGTATAGATGGAGGTACTATCTTTGTAATTATTATTTTCACATGTTTTCAACTATTGATTATAACTATTGATTCACATTATTTACTATTAGGGAGGTGGTGCAAGTTTGATAATACTTGTAGGACTAAATTAAAAATGAAGAAAAGAGGAAGGTATTATCTTTATAATATTTGAGCCCCAAAATGTGCAATTATCGAAACTATATTTTCTTAATAAATAGAAGCTCATTCTTCCTTCATTTCTCACCAATTCACTAAAGCTATAGAGCAATTATTATAGAGAGAAATTATAGAGAGAAGAAGAAGAAATCTGCTACCTCACTATTCCATATCTAGTCTTCTTTTTTGAGGTAATTCTTTCGGAAGTATTATTTCTTTCGTATTCATGAAGAGGGCTTCATTATTCCATTCTTTATTATTATGTTTGAATAATGCATACATCTGAAATCTGCATATACATGGTGAAATTCTTCTATTATTCCATTCTTTATTATTATGTTGGAATAACATGTATACATCTGAAATCTGGCATACGTGGTGAAATTCTTACATTATTCCATTCTTTATTATTACATTTGGAATATCCTATGCATCTGCGATGCATACATTATGAATGACCTGGTTTCATTCTTTATTATTATTATTGGAATATCACGTATGCGTGCGTATTACGCATGACCTGGTTCCATTATTTATTATTCTGTTGGAATAACCTGTTTGTACGGTCTATCGCATGCCTGGTGAATTCTTCTATTATTTCATTCTTTATTAATTTGTTAGAATAACATGTCTATGTTGATTACCGCATGCATGGTGAATGACCTTTCGTATTCATTCTTTATTAAATTGTGGAAATGATCAGTCTACATGGATTACTGCATAGCGGGTGAAAATCCATTTGCAGTTTCATATATTCTATTATACTCGTATGAGATATCATTTCTTTTGTACTCGTCATGGAATATCATTTTCTTTGGTATTTTTCTTTTACGAGTTACTAATCATGGGTTACTATTCACCCGGTTACTATTCATTCTAGTATTATTTACTCGGGTATTCGGGGCACTTTTCATGTCAGAGTACTATTCATGAGTTACTATTCACCCAAATTACTATTCACCCGAATATTATTCACTCGAGTATTTGGAGTACTTTTTATGTTGGGGTACTATTCACGAGGTACTATTCCTAAAGTACTATTTATGGGGTACTATTCACGATGAAAAATTGATTCTTTTCTGTCCAAATTATTTTTGGTACATGGATATTATTCTTGAATTTTACTCTAAAAAGCAGTATCATGTTGACAATTTGGACGTTATTGATCTCTGGATAAATTAAATTATAAATCTTTAAAATTTATCCTTGAACTTGTTTTATTGAATTATTATGTCATTGTCATCATCCTCATGCTTATATTGTGATTAAAGTCATATTTGGTTTACGTGCATAGTTGGACTTGGTATGATTATGACCAGGGATTATTCGCTATAATCATGGTAGTAATGTAATGAATGATGTGGTAAAAGTCCTCATTGGCACGTAGTTCATTGATGGGCGAGTTCTTGGTATGATTATGACCGAGGATTATTCGGTATAATCATGACCATTGATGATTACATGAATATCCTTGGCGATGAGTGCGAGGATGATTCGATGATGTGGTTTATTTATTAAAATTTGAGTCTCGTGATAAAGTTGATGAAAAACTTTTTAAATCATAGAAGATAGTAGATTTTTTGCTCTACTTGACTCTTCTAATGGATTGCTTATTCCGCTGCAGTTGTTGATCTAAAGCATGTTGTCTATTGTATTCTATCAGTTGTTATACTGGTGAAGGCTAAGGATAATTTATTCTACATTATCTTAGTCATAATATTTCTTACTGGGCTAGTTGAGCTCACCCTTTCTTTCATTGTTCTCTTCAGGAAATGAGAATATAGCTGGGACGAGTCGGGGAATGGAGTGATGGTCCAGGATAAATGGCTTTAGTAGTCCTCACTATTCTACGGAATAATGTTATAATAATTGTAATGAGGACTCCATTGAGTGTGGATATTGTCTAGATGACAATATTCTTGTTTAAACTCTCAGCTATGTTTTGTAGTATTTTACACGACTGTTGTATAATTAAGTTGTATTTGAATTTATGTACCATGTATCTGGCGACTCAAGATGGGTGATGTATACCTGTTTTGGGGGCGTCACATTTGGTATCAAAGCTTAGGGATATGATCCCTGGCTAAGAAGTGAGATAAGAACTAGGAGGGAGAGCAGAGAAATTCCTTACATTAGTATGACCTACCTAAGTTTATTTGGTATTTAATTGGTCGGTCAGAGTATAGGGATAATATGTGATATGTCAATTAACCCTTATTTTGTGACAGTGTTTGAAAATGGTATATGAAAATGTTGAGATCAGCAATAAAGCACATGAGACCGTTGAGTCACCAATGATCAATACCCAGGATAATGTGGAACAGGAAGACAATAATCCTCAGGTAAACAATAACATCGATCAGATGATGAACGATGAGATGTTCAAAGGCTTTATGTAATTCATGCAACATCAAGCGAGAGAGACTCCTGTTCAAAATGCAGGTGAAAACAATGGCAACCCACGGTCGGTCACTGCTAAGCAGTTCAAGGAGCTGGGACCGCCGGAGTTTTTGGGAAAGGCAGAACCACTTAAGGCGGAGACGTGGTTAAAGCAGATCACCAAGATATTTGATGTCTTGGGATGCTCCGAGAGAGCAAAAGGTTCCTTTTGCCACCTTTATGTTGCGTGAAGAGGCGATTCTTGGTGGGAATCGTAAAAGCGTACTGACTGGCCTTGCTTTTCGAAGATGTCTTGGGAGAAGTTTCAAGAGTTGTTCAACGACAAGTACTTTCCCAAAAGTATTTATCATATGAAGGAGGTGGAATTTATCAAGTTGGAGCAAAACAATATGGCCAGTATATTGATATCTGAGGCTAAATTTGCGGAGTTATCCGGTTTGCATCCCATTTGGTTGATAATGAGGAGAGAATGGCGTAGATATTTTTAAGAGGTTTGAAACTCGAGATCGTCGATACCTTATCTCTCATAAACTTTGTTTATATTCGGATGTTGTGAATAGGACTCGATTATTGGAGCGCGATAATGAGTAAACCCAACCAAGAGAGAGCGACCAACAACACGATAATAATCAATGGTAGCGATCATCAAAGATGACAACAATCGTGGAGGAAATTATCATGCGAGAATGGTAACCACTTGTGGTAATCATGGCCAAGATAATAGGAGTGGAAATTTTAAGAAGAAAAGGTTCAACAATGATGGAAAGACAATGACACCACCACCGTTTTTCAAGGAAGGAGAACGACCACCAATTGTATGCTTTAAATGCGGAGGGAGGGACATATCGGTCAAAGCTGCGTGATGCGATCAAAAGCATGTTACAATTGTGGAAAAGAAGGTCACCTAGCTTTGATTTTGTCATGTGCACCAAAGTCAAGTCCAAATGGGGCGGTGGCACCAAAGCGGATCTGGACAAAAATAAAGTCGGTGGTTTTTAAGAGCGTTTTTCGTGACTTCTCAAAAGCGAGTAACCCGAATGAAGTTAGCACAGGTTAGTTAATTATAAATTCTTGCGAAGTCTATACCTTATTAGATACCGGTTCTACCCATTATTTTATCTCTCTTGCTTGCGTTCAACGTTTAAATTTGACCCTTGAGAAGTTAGACTTTGACTTATTGGTTGAAACTTCGTTAGTAGAAACCTTCGTTACCTCTGTTTATAAATCTTATTTGATTTAAATTGACACTTTCACGTTACCTGTCGATCTTATCTCTTTGAAAATACTTTCATTTGATGTAATTTTAGGAATCGATTGGTTAACTACTTATCATACTTTTTGTAAGGTTGTTAGCTTTCATATTCCTAACCAGCCTGTTATGCGAATTCAAGCAACCAAATCACTAAAGTCAATCATTGTCATATCAAGCCATAAGTAAAGAGCCCCGAGCCTTTCGCTGGTGACTTCCAAGTCTTGGAATACACCGAAGCCAGACTATCCGTAGGGGACACCGTGAATGATGATGGCAAGTTGATAAGTATCAATGTGACGTGTTATCCAAGTCTTGGATGAGAGTCACAGTTTTGAATGATATTTCTATTGTTAATAAATTTCTGACGTATTCTTGAAGACTTCTGGCCTACCCCTAGGCGTGAAATCAAATTTTGTATTGACCCCGATACTGAAACCCATTTCTTAAACCCTCAATTATTTTCTTCACCCAAAATAAACGTATAATGCGCCAAAGATGTTGGCTCGAGCTGTTGAAGATTACGACCATACCATTCAATATCATCGTGGAAGAGCGAACGTGGTAGCCAACGTGTTGAGTAGAAGATCGTATGCGTTTACAAGTGCGATGTTGTTAACACAAAAACCCATTTCGTATAACTTACAAATGATGAAGATAGAGTTAAAGACTCTAGGGACCAACGTGAAGATAACGAATATACGAGTAGAATCAACTTTAATCGATAAAGTTAAAGCCGCTCAAGCTACATACTCAGAGTTGATGAATGTGAAGAAGAAGGTTCAAGAGGGCGTTATTCTAGAAGCAATAATCAACAAAGAGAGGAAATCTCAACCCTCGATTTAATTGGCCCATTTGAAATCCTCGATCGAGTAGGAACTGTGGCCTATAGACTCGTTTTACCGCCAAGTATGTCGCGTGTTCATAACGTTTTTTTTTACGTACGATGTTACGTAATTATGTGGACGACCCGAACCACATTATTAAATTAGAACTAGACGAGATAGCAAAATATTTAACGTATGAAGAGATATGTGTTAAAATCTTGGATAAGAATGATCATATTCGACACTCAAAGGTTATACCTCAAGAATTAGAATCTAAAATGAAGTCAAGGTATCCTCATCTCTTCAGCATACCAGGTACGTACGTAAATTTCGAGGGGAAAATTTCATAAGGAGGGAGATTATGAGACCCAAATTTTATGAATAAAGATTTAAATTTCTCAAAATATTTTTTTGAATATTATGGTGTGGATTTGATATAATGTTATAGTTGTGGGTAATATTTATAAATTTTTCAAATTATGCAAGTCATTATATAATATTCGATTGGTCGGGAAATATTCTTTTTGTCGGGGAATATTCGTACGACGGCACAATCATTGGTGGACCCTACAATGGAAGTATTATAAGTAGTTAAAAAAGACGAAATTATCTTTTTATAAAAATAACGGCGAAAGTGTTACCGTTAAAAGCTGTTGAACTACCGGTAGTAAAAAAAAATGAATGTCGTGTGGTTGCGTAGTAGCACGGGTATTGATTATTGATGCTTTACATGAAAAGTCACTCGGTTATACTCAATTATTGCTATAGTAATTGTTGCATCATATCTCTCTCATATTATTGATTCGATTATTGTCACGCGTATCATCTGCATAATATGATATATTATTAAATCAATAATTGAGACGACAAAGTTATTCATATTATTAAATTGCAATATTTATAATGTCTAGAGTTACATCGAGGAGAGGTTTGATCATCTAATTAACGGCTGATAAGGAGAAATCCTTATCAAAAAGCCCCTCTTTCACAGGAGCGACACGGTTGTTAAATATTGTGAGTTATAATATTAATGATGAATAAGTTAAGTGTTGATTAAAGATGAAATTGATAGTTCCATTGTGTTGGAATTATTAGTGTTAGTGAAAATTGACATTTATTTCGATAATAATTGATGTCTGAAGTTTATATTGACGATCGGGTAATTAATCGGATAAATGAGCAATTAATTGCTATTAATTCACATGATTATAACTATTTGTTCACATGTGTGTACTATTGATTCACATTCATGTACTATTAGGGGAGTTGGTGCAAGATTGATAATACTTGTTTGACTAAGTTAAAAATGGAGGTATAGATGAAGAGTCTTATATCTGTAATTAATATTTTCACATGATTATATAACTATTGATTCACATGATTGAACTATTGATTCACATTATTTACTATTAGGGGAGGTGGTGCAAGTTTGATAATACTTGCGGGACTAAAATAAAAATGAAGAAAAAGTGGAAGGTATTATCTTTGTAATATTTGAGCCCCAAAATGTGCAATTATCAAAACTATATTTTCTTATAAATAGAAGCTCATTCTTCCTTCATTTCTCACCAATTCACTAAAGCTATAGAGCAATTATTATAGAGAGAAATTATAGAGAGAAAGAAGAAGAAATGCTACCTCACCTTCCGATATCGATTCCGATATCTAGTCTTCTTTTTTGAGGTAAGGGGTATTATTTCTTTCGTATTCATGAAGAGGGCTTACATTATTCCATTCTTTATTATTATGTTTGAATAACTTTGTCATGCTGATCAATCTGCATACATGGTGAAATTCTTCATTATTCCATTCTTTATTATTATGTTGGAATAACTTTTATACATCTGCAATCATGCATCTGGTGAAATTCTTCATTATTCCATTCTTTATTATTACATTGGAATATCTTGTCTGCATGCGGATTATCGCATGACTGGTTCCATTCTTTATTATTACATTGGAATAATATTCTTTATTATGCGTTTGGAATATCCTCTCATCATTATTCTTCTTATTATTCCACAGTTCCATTATTTATTATTACATTGGAATAACTTTGTTTTTTGCGGACTATCGCATGCTGGTGAATTCTTCTTCTTATTATTCATTCTTTATTATTTTGTTAGAATAACATGTCTATGTTGATTCTGCGCATGCATGGTGAATGATCCTTTCGTATTCATTCTTTATTAAATTGTGGAAATGATGCATCTACGTGGATTCTGCATGGCGGGTGAAAATCCATATGCGATTTAAGTATATTCTATTATACTCATATGAGATATCATTTCTTTTGTACTAAATCGTGGAATATCATTTTCTTTGGTATTTTTCTTTTTACGAGTTACTATTCATGGGTTACTATTCACCCAGTTACAATTCACTCTAGTATTATTCACTCGGGTATTCGGGGCACTTTTCATGTCAGAGTACTATTCACGAGTTACTATTCATGGGTTACTATTCACCAAAATTACTATTCACTCGAATATTATTCACTCGAGTATTTGGACAACTTTTCATGTCGGGGTACTATTCATGAGGTACTATTCCCAAAGTACTATTCACGGGGTACTATTCACGATAAAAAATTGATTCTTTTCTGTCCAAATTATTTTTGGTACATGAATATTATTCTTGAATTTTACTCTAAAAAGCAGTATCATGTTGACAATTTAGACATTATTGATCTCAGGATAAATTAAATTATAAATCTTTAAAATTTATCCTTGAACTTGTTTTATTGAATTATTATGTCATTGTCATCATCCTCATGCTTATATTGTGATTAAAGTAATCTTTGGCTTACGTGCGTAGATGGACTTGGTATGATTATGACCGAGGATTATTCGGTATAATCATGGCCGTAATGTAATGAATGATGTGGTAAAAGTCCTCATTGGCACATAGTTCATTGATGGAATGAGTTGTTGGTATGATTATGACCGAGGGATTATTTGGTATAATCATGACCATTGATGATTACATGAATATCCTTGGCGTAGTAGTGCGGGGATGATTCAATGATGTGGTTTATTTATTAAGTTTGAGTCTCAGTGATAAAGTTGATGAAAAACTTTTTAAATTATAGAAGATAGTAGATTTTATGCTCTACTTGACTCTTTTAATGGATTGCTTATTCATTGCGATTTGTTAATCTAAAACTTGTTGTCTATTATATTCTATCGATTGTTATCTTTGTTGAAGGCTAAGGATAATTTATTACGCATTATCTTAGTCATAATATTTCTTCTTGGGCTAGTTGAGCTCACCCTTTTTCTTTCATTGTTCTCTTGAAATGAGAATATATATTTGAGGACGAGTCGGGAATGGAGTGATGGTCCGGATAAATGGCTTTAGTAGTCCTCATTATTCTACGGAATAATGTGATAATAATTATAATGAGGACTCCATTGAGTGTGGATATTGTCTAGATGACAATATTCTTGTTTAAACTCTTAGCTATGTTTTGTCATATTTTACACGACTGTTGTATAATTAAGTTGTATTTGAATTTATGTACCATGTATCTGGCGACTCAAGATGGATGATGTATACCTGTTTGGGGGGCGTCACACAGTCAATAACTGTTTTAGAAATTAAAATCTTTGGGAAGTGCTCAAGGAAACATTCATACGTGGGAGGCCATGCGTCTAGGTTATGATAGATATCATATGTGCACAGAATTATCATTGGTTGACCCAATAGACCCCAAAGAAAAACGAGAAGATTGCTATCATGTTCTTTCCAATGGTGAGTCTTCTCTTTACATATAATTATCTCTATTGTTTCCAATTGAGAATTATATCTCAACCAAACTCCAAGATTATTAGGTAGTGGATGTGCACAACCATGTCTTATGATAACTCTTAGGTCATTAGACATCTTGTATGATAGTGGCAAAACACCCTTCCAAAGTTGGGTTCACCTCACCTGTGACACCCCCAAAATATGTATACATCACCTATTCTGAGTCGCCAAATACATGGTACAGAATACAAATACAATCTTAAATATACAACAAGAGCTGTGAGTTTTAATATAAATATTGTCTTCTAGATAGTATTCAAACTCAAAATAAGTCCTCAATACATATATTAACACACTATTTCATAGAATAGTGATGACTACTAATGTTATCATCTAGACCGTCACTCCGTTCCCCGACTAGTCCCTGCTGCGTTCTCATTTCATGAAGAGAACAATGAAAGCAAAAGGGTGAGCTCAACTAGCCCAGTAAGAAATATTATGACTAAGATAATGCAGAATAAATTATCGTTAGCCTTCAATAGTGTTAAACTGATAAAATATAACAAACATCAAGTTTAACTGCGGCGGAACAAGGAATCCATTAAAAGAGTCAAGTAGAGAATAAAATCTTAAATCTACTATCTTTTATAATTTAAAAAGGTTTTTTCATCACTTTTATCGCTGAGACTCAGCTTAATAAATAATCCACATCATCCATGCACTACGGCCAAGGATATTCATTAGTATCACAACCACAAATTATCCATACACTACAGGCCGAGGATATTCGTGTATTCATCAATGGTCAAGTGATCATGCCAACAATCGTCCCATCATTGCACTACTGGGCAGCCGAGGACTTTACCACATCATTTGTAACATTACGATTAATGATTATCTGGATTAATCCTCAGTCATAATCATACCAAGTCCATCTATGCACTACAGGCCACAGATGACTTTCAACATAATATAAACATGAGGATGATGACAATAAGAATTCAATAAAACAAGTTCAAGAATTAATTTATCCAGGAACTAATAACGTCCAAATTGTCAACATGATACTTCTTTATAGAGTAAAATTCAAGAATGCTCAGAAGAATATTTCCATGAAAAGATACTGGATGAAGCGCACATATCAGGGATATTCCACTAATTTCATGGAGTATAGAAGTTAAAACTTTAACTAATTGAGTATAATAAAGAATGGAATAACAAAAGAAATCACCAGACATGTGATAGACCGCACAGACAAGTTATTCCAACAGAATAATAAATAACAGAACCAGGTCATGCGTAAACGCACAGACAGGATATTTCAACAGAATAATAAATAACGGAACCCCAGGTCAGGCGAAATTCGCACCGATAGGATGTTCCAATAGAATAATAAATAACGGAACCAGGTCATGCGTAAACGCACAAACAGGATGTTCCAACAGAATAATAAAGAATGGAATAACAGAAGAATTTCACCATATATGCGGTACTTCGCATAGACAGGTTATTCCAACATAATAATAAAGAATGGAAAACAGAAGAATTTCACCAAGTATAGGGAAGTCCACGTATACAGGTTATTCCAACAGAATAATAAAGAATGGAATAACAGAAGTTCTCTTCATGAATACGAAAGAAATAATATCCCTTACCTTAGAAGAAACTGGATATAGGAGTAGTGAAGTTGCAGAATACTTTTCTTCTTTCTCTCTATAGTTTCTCTCTCTAGAGTTTCAGTGAATTCGTAAGAAATAATGAAGGAATGAGTTTCTATTTATAGGAGAATGGAAAGGCACTGTGCAAGAAAAAATCACGGATGCAATAGATGTGCATCTCACAGATGAAAATTTTGAGAATCACGGATGCTCAATTTCAATCAACCATCCAATAAAAATAAAACAAAAAAAATAAAATATAATATATATATATATAAACACATGCTTTCAATTTATATATATCAATATTATATATATACCACTTGATTTTATCCCCCCTCCGCTCGCGTAACCAACATCAATCCCCCACCCCCCAAAAATCACTTTCATCATATATATATATATATATATATATATATATATATATATATATATAATACTCCCACCAATTTTTCCTTCTTCCAACCTGTGACAAACATAACATCCCACCCAAGACTTTCCTCCACAAGTGGGACCCACCCGTGGCTCCCCCCACCCCTTAAAATAACTTCTACCGATTATTTTGAAAAATGGGTAAATGGGGTTCCATTAAATAAGCAACATTTACGACAAATACTTCATAAAAATTTCCTCAATATTTTTAACAACATTTATCATCATTATTATAATTCACAATATTAATCGACCAGGTTGTTCCCAGGAAAGAGGGGGCTTTCCAATAAAGATTTCTCCCTATTGGTAGCGATTAGGTGACCAAACCTCTCCTTGGCGAACTTCTAGACATCGTTAATATTGCGAATAATAATATTAATAACTCAGTCATCTCAATTATTGATTTACTAATATATAAAATATCGACAATAATTGAATCAAATAACGTGAGATCTATGCAACAACTACTAAAGCAATAATTGAACAAAAGCGATGACTTCTCACGTAAGTATCGATAATCAATCTGGTGTACTACTTATGCAACCACGCGTATTCTACTTTTAACACCGGATGTTTCAACAGTTAATGGTAAAACTTCTGCCGTTATTTTCATAAAATATTTTTGTCGTTTTCTTAATTCGACAATAATTCTGTAGTGGGGTCCACCAATGATTGTCTTGGTCGTAAAATATATTCCTGTTAAAACGAATATTCCCAATTGATCGAATATTATATAACAACTTGCATACTTTGCAAAATTTATAAATATTACCCACAACTATAAAATTATATCAAATTTATTCCACAATATTTAAAAATGATATTTATAGAAAAATCATCTTTATTAAAAAAAAATTGGGGTCTTACATCACCCTATTCGGTTCATCAAAATTAAATATCAAATGACGTATACAAAACGACACACTTATCTAAAGTTCTCAATAAAATTATTTCCATACTATTTAGGGAGAACCTCAACAGCTATAGACCACCGTTCTATTCCCCTGTTACCCTCGCTCGACCTACCTACACTCTTGTTACCTGAAAGGAATTGTGAAGGAAAAGGGTGAACACAACTAGCCCAGTAAAGAATATCATGACTAAGATAAATAATTTATCAATAGCCTTCATCAGTAATAAATCAGAGATTTAGAACATTTGATAGATGATAAAACTTTTCAACCATAGTTGCAGCGGTACGAGCAATCCATTAGAAGAGTCAAATAGACCATAAAGTCTATTATCTTCTCTATGTTAAAAGTCCACCAACAATATTTTATCCCTGTAACATCAATCAATAATTCCTGTCCACAATTATGTGAATAACTCATAATCATAATTGTAGTTCTAAATTCCCCTTTTCATCCAGGACGAAGATAATTTTCATCACATGTCTTTACCTGAAACATCAAAGATCATGGTTATACCAAATCACAGTTCATGTTCATAATCATACCAATAAATTCATCTTTGCACTACGGGCCAAAGATATTCATTAACAATTCATCTTTGCACTACAGGCCAAAGATATTCAATAACAGGTCATCTTTGCACTACAGGCCAAAGATATTCATCAATAATTCATCTTTGCAATACAGGTCAAAGATATTAATATCTCAAAGAAATACATAATTATTTCAGAATTTATATAAACCATAATTATAACCATATTGATCAATTCACCTTTGCACTTAAGCTAAAAATATTCAATTGTAAATTCAATGGTCATGATCATACCAGTCAACGATTCAACTTTGCACTACTGGCCAAAGAGAACCCATAGTCACGATCATACCTATAATCTACCCATCTTTACACTCAAGTCAAAGAGAAATTTCTTCACCAGGATTATAAAAATGTTATATATGATAATAAAAATAATATAATCAAAACATGAATTTAATTTCAAGAGTAAGATTCATAAATCAACGATAATTTGGTCAGAAAGAAAAACCAATTTTATCGTGAATAGTACCTCATATTCGTATATAGTACTGTATACGTAAATAGTATCGTATACCTAAATAGTGCCATATCTGAGAATAATGTAAGTATATGTGAATAAGTAACCCGTGAGAAAAAGATAAAGTTTCACAATAAAAATCATATCAATATTTATAACACCTTAATCCAAATGTTATAAATCACTCAATAATCTCATAATCTAATATTATTAATATTACAATAATATTTTAATCATTTCTTAAACTTATAAATAATTTATTTTAATTGTTTACACTTTATTAATTAATGCATTTAATCATCCTAAAATGCCAAACTCATAAGATTTTATCACCAATAACCAAAAACCCTCATCAAAAATCTGCATATACCTTATATAAGATTCTCAAGCCATAAAATCCTATTTTCCAATTTTGTTACTTCACATAACATATTTAATTCATTTACTCATAACTAGTCCATTTTTATGAAAAATACCAAAGCAATACAAACAAATTTTCTTTTCTGGGATTTAGCATAATATAGTCCCATATTGAACATATATTTTTCTCGAAATTTTTAAAATTCATTTACTATTTTTCATATGGCCAAAGCTATTAATATTTAGACATTTATCATAAATTGTACTTTTGTCCAAAATTCAAAAATTCACAGAGTATCTTGCTATTATATACATGTACTCCCAATAAAAATTTCACCAATTTTACAGTTAACCACAAGGAGTTATAAGGGTTTACTTTTAAAATAGTCTTTTCCCATAAAATTCATAACTAATAATCTATACATCCAAAAATCGCCATTTTTGGACACAATCTAGAAAACTCATCAAATTATCATTTCAAATTTTTTTCAGAATTTTTGAAGGTCAGAAAAAATACGAAACTGAAAAACATAATAACCCTTACAATCCTTTACCTCAAAAGAGCAGTATTTCTGACTAGAATATCGGATGTAAAGCCGAAGGAAACTTGCACTGAATAGAAACTCTCAAAGTATATAAATACTCACAAAAATACGCTCGACAATATAGAGATAGAAAACTTATGTTTCTGGTGTGATTTTCAATTCTAACCTAAGCACTTATTTATAGGAAAATGCTAGAACGCCATAGAAGACTAAAATAATAAAATAATATTATTATTTTAATTTTCTTCTACGCAAGCCTTCTTTGAAACTTATCAGCCCTCCTCCTTTGAAAAATCTCAGCCCACCAACAATGACAAAGGTGGGGCCCACCATTTCTAGAATTTTCTAAAATGGTTTAAAATTGAAATTATAATCAGAAACTTCAATAATTAATAATAAATAGCCCTTTCATCAGAAAAATATGAATTTTATGTCCATTCCATACGAAATTGAATTCTCTACAACTTTATAGCCTTAAGTTTTTCCAAATTCTAAACAGAAAATATCCGAAATCCACAAACGGATGATTTTTAATACCTCTTAAAATTCATAACAAATTATACATTAATTTTTAACGGTTAAAAATTTGTGGAGATATACTCAACTTATATATGTATAACATATTCAAAAATCACAACGATCTAACGGTCGGATCAAAATTATAACTCACGCAATAGGGATTTAAGAACACTGATTTGATTTTTAATACCTCCATTCTGATAAAAATACTAATAAAACACCTCAACATTAATTCTTTCATTTATAACCACATAAAATAAATAAATCCATCATTTATATCCGCATCGAATAAATATTTCCTTATCAATAATTAATTATTGACAAATAATATCTGAGAATCTCGAGAATGATGACTAAGTAGTTCCAGGAAAGGGGCTTTCGATAAGGATTTCTCCTTCTTGGCGGCGCAATTAGGTGACCAAACCTCTCCTTGATAGAACTTTCTAGACATTGCCAATAATCTTTATCTAATAATATTATCCAAATAATATGAATTATTGATCGATAATGGGAAATCTTTGTCGGTGACAATTATTGAAACAACATAATATAAATATCAACGCGATAATTATTGAATAAATAAAATAAAATATTGAGCGATAATTACTGTAACAATTATTGAGTAGTGCCTTCTTACGTAAAATCAATAATTTAAAAATACTGCAATGCAATCTGGTTTTCTTCTTTGTGTGACCACGCGTATTCTTGTATTTTAACCTTTAGGTATTCAGCGGTGTTAGCAGTAACAACTACGTTGTTATTTATAAAAACTCAAACTTGTCGTTTTCTTCATCAAGCGAGTTATTACATTATAGGGCCTCTGAATGGTTTACTATAAATACGAATATTCCCCGACAACAAGAATATTCCACGACCAAACGAATATTCCCCAACAGAAATGAATATTTTATAACCACTTGCGTATTTTGAAAATTTTACATATATCACCCTTTAACTTTAAACTTTTATCAATTTAAATATTTACTAAATAGAAAAATTGAATACTTTTATTTCATAAAATTCAGGGTCTCATAACTCATCATGCTAAAATTGATTGTTTTTGTAAGGTTGTTAGTTTTCATATTCCTAACCAACCTGATATGTGAATTCAAGCATCCAAACCACTAAAGTCAATCACTGTCATATCAAGCCATAAAGCCATTCGTTTATTAAAAAACGAATGTCAAGCTTTCTTAGCCCATGTCATGGACTTGAACAAAAACACATCAGATTTGAATAATATTTCTGTTGCTAGTGAATTTCCTGACGTATTTCCTGAAGAACTTCCCGGTCTACCCCCAGAATGTAAAGTTAAATTTGTTATTGACCTTGAACCTGGTACAAAGCCCATTTCTAAAACCCCATATTGAATGGCTCCTATTGAACTTCAAGAGTTAAAGGTCCAACTACAAGAGTTGTTGGACATCGGTTTCATTCGTCCTAGTACATCTCCTTCTCCTTGGGGTGCTCCTATTTTATTTGTAAAGAAGAAAGACGGGAGTATGCGACTTTGTATTGACTACCGGGAATTAAACCATGTCACCATTAAAAATAGGTATCCGCTACCTCGCATTGATGACCTGTTTGACCAGTTGCAAGGAGGACAATTCTTTTCAAAGATCGATCTTCGTTCTGGATATCATCAACTGAAGATTAAAACTGAGGATATTCCGAAGACTGCCTTTAGAACTCGGTACAGGCATTATGAATTCCTTGTTGTAAGACCTCGAATTTTATGAAATAAAAGTATTCAATTTTTCTTATAATTATTATTCAGAAAATGGTTAAATTGATAAAGGTTTAAAGTTAAGGGTGTTATATATAAAATTTTCAAAATACGCAAGTGGTTATAAAATACTCATTTTTGTTGGGGAATATTCGTTTGGTCGTGGAATATTCTTGTTGTTGGGGAATATTCGTACGACGGCGCAGCCATTTGTGGGCCCATAACACAATAACTATCGAATGAAGAAAATGACAAGTTTGAGTTTTTATAAATAACGCCGTAGTTGTTACCGTTAACACTGTTGGAATACATGGTGGTTAAAATACAGTAATATGCGTGGTCACACAAAGAAGCAAATATTGCACAAAGATTTTTAAATTATTGATTCTTACGTGAAAGGCACTACTCAATAATTGTTACGATAATTATTTATTCAATATTTTATTTTATTAATTCAATAATTATCGTTGATATTTATATTATTGTTGTTTCAATAATTGTAATCGCATGAAGATTTCCATTATCGGATCAATAATTCATATTATTTGGATAATATTATTAGATAACATTATTGGCAATATCTAGAAAGTTCACGAGGAGAGGTTTGGTCACCTAATTGCGCGCTAGTAAGGACAAATCCTTATCGGAAAGCCCCCTTTTTCCTGGGAACGGCCTGGTTGTCATTATTGTGATTCTGTAATATTATTTGTCAATAATTAATTATTAATTTATATGATAAAGAAATATATATTTTTATATGGTTATAAATGAAGGAATTAATGCTGAGGTGTTTTATTAGTATTTTGTCGAAATGAGGAACGAAATTTGGAAATCTTTAGAAAATTAGTTTATTACTTGATTTTGTAAAATCTATAACTCTTTGTGTATAATAAGTTAGGAGATAAGCCATATATAAAAAGTAAGCCCTGGAAGTAAGCTAACCGTAGAAATTAGAATCACCCAAAAATTCATAATTCAAAAAATCAGTGTTCTTGAGATATATTGCGTGATTTATAATTTTTAATTCGATTGTTGGATCGTTGTTATTTTTGGATATGTTATACATATATAAGTTGAGTATATGTCCACAAATTTTGAACCATTAAAAATTAACATATGATTTGTTATGAATTTTAAGAGGTGACTGATTCAGAAATTGTTGAAGTTTCTGAATTTATCATTTTGGTGGAAAATTCTAGAATGAGTAGGCCCCACCTATGGTTGGTGAAGAAATGTGCTAAAATTTTATTTCAAAAGTGGTGGGTTGGAATAATAACAGGTAAATCCATCAGGTTGCAGGTCAAGTCTGCTTTGGCGTTCTAACATTTTCCTATAAATAGAGTGCTGAGTTAGAATTAAAAATCACACTAGAAACATAGTTTTCTCTACCTATATTATCGAGCGTATTTTGTGAGTATTTTGATACTTTGAGAGTTGATAATCAGTACAAGTTTTCTTCAACGTCATATCCGATATTCTATTCAGAAGTACTGCTCTTTTGAGGTAGGGGATTTTAAGGGATTGTAAGGGATGTTATTTTCTTCTTAAATGATATTATTTTCTTCAATATCATTATGCCGAATTATTGATATGAGTTTTATTGTGGAATTTCTACCTTTTTTATGTCGAGGTTACTATTCACGTATACGGCACTATATTCATGTATATAGCACTATTTACGTATATGATATTATTTATGTATACGGTACTATGTACGAATATGGGTTACTATTCATGAGTTACTGTTCATGAGTTATTGTTCACGAGTTACTATTCATGAGTTACTATTCACGGGTACTATTCACGACAAAATTGGTTTCTCTTTCTGATCAAATTATCGTTAATTTATGAATCTTACTCTTGAAATTAAATGCAGTTATTGATCATATTGTTTTTATTATCATATATAACATTTTTATAACCCTAATGATGATATTACTCTTTGACTTGAGTGTAAAGATGGGTAGATTATTGGTATGATCGTGACTATGGGTTCTCTTTGGCGATGGTGCAAAGATGAATTGTTGGCCCGGTATGATCATCATGACCATTGAATTTATAATTGAATATCTTTAGCTTAAGTGCAAAGGTGAATTAATCAACATGGTTATAATTATTGTTTATATAAATTCTGAAATGATTATATATTTCTTTGAGATATTAATATCTTTGGTCCGTAGTGCAAAGATGACATGTTGTTGAATATCTTTGGCCTGTAGTGCAAAGATGAATTGTTGATGACTATCTTTGGCCTGTAGTGCAAAGATGACCTGTTACTGAATATTGGCATGTAGTGCAAAGATGAACGGTTAATGAATATCTTTGGCCCATAGTGCAAAGATGAACTTATTAGTATGATTATGAACAAGAACTGTGATTTGGTATAATAATGATCTTTGATGTTTCAGGTAAAGACAAGTGATATAAATTATCTTCGTCCTGGATGAGAAGAGGAATTTAGAACCACAATTATGGTTATGAGTTATTCACATGATTGTGGACAGGAACTGTTGATTAATGTTACAGGAAAAAAACATTGTTGGTGGACTTTTAACATGGAGAAGATAATAGACTTTATGGTCTATTTGACTCTTCTAATGGATTGCTCGTTCCACTGTAACTATGGTTGAAAAGTTTTATCATCTACCATATGTTCCAGATCTCTGATTTATTACTGATGAAGGCTATTGATAATATAATTATCTTTAGTCATGATATTCTTTACTGAGCTAGTTGTGCTCACCCTTTTGCTTCACAATTCCTTTCGGGTAATAAGAGTGTTATTCTTAGAGATTGAGCGGGGATAACAGGGGAATAGAACGGTGGTCTATAGCTATTGAGGTTCTCCCTAAATAGTATGAAAATAACTTTATTGAGAACTTTAGATAAGTGTGTCGTATTGTATACGTCATTTGATATTTAATTTTGGAAAACTGAATAGGGTGAGGCGAACCCAACTTTAAAAGGGTGTTTTGCCACTATCATACAAGATGTCTAATTGTGACACCCTCAAAATAGGTATACATCACCCATTTTGAGTTGTCAATACATGGTACAGAAACAACTACAACTTTATTAATACAATATAAAAACTGTGAGTTTAAATACAAATATTGTCATCTAGACAATATCCATACCCAACTAAGTCCTCATTACAATTATTGGAACAATATTTTACAAAAATCATGAGGACTACTAAAACAACTTCCTGAACCATCATTCCACACCTCGACTAGTACTCGCTATATTCTCGCCTCCTGAGAAGAAAAATGGAACAAAAAGGAAAAGGGTGAGCTCAACTAGCCTAGTAAAGAATATTATGACTAAGATAATATAAAACAAATTATAGTTAGTCTTCAACGGGGAAAAAAATCTGAGAGAATATAATAAACAACAAGTTTTAGATCAATATTCGCAGCGAAAAATAATAATTCATAGAAGAGTTACGTAGAGAATGAAATCTACTATTATCTATGAATTTAACAGTCCATCAACAGTATTTTTATCCCTGTAACATCAATCAATGCACATCTTGAATCATATATTCATCTTTGCACTACTGAGCCAAAGATATTCATCGATTAATCATGTTCATCTCAACACCTATTCATCTTTTACACTACGGGCCAAAGATATTCATCATAAAATCATTAATCTTTGCACTTCACGTGCCAAAGATATTCAATTATATCATCATTTAGGATGAGGATGATGAAAATATTTTAAAAAAACGAATCCGATTGAAACAAAGGAATAAATATTAAGGATTCGTATCTCGGTTTATACATGTCCAAAAATACCTCATAAATAATCATAGTGGAGTAAAATTCAAGAATGATCAAAACATGGATACAATCAAAGTTAGTATCCATAATAGATATTTTGACGAAAAAAGGAAAATTTTCATTTTTCAATGAATAGTGCCGTGATTAAGTGAATAATCTTGTGTATCGTGAATAAGTAACCCCACACACAAAAGTTCCAAATTTGATTAAAAGTTCAAACCAATATTTCGACGTAATGATATTGAAGAAAATAATATCATTTAAGAAGAAAATAACATCCTTACCTCGAAAATAATAATACTTCTAGTTGAAACAGGATATAGGCTATGACTTGAACTTGCCCGTTAGTATAGCAACACTCAAAGTATTAAAATACTCACAAGAATACGCTCAATATATCGAGAGAGAGAGAAAAACTTGATTTACGGTGTGATTTTCAATTCTAACCTAAGCACCCTATTTATAGGAAATTGCTTAGAACACCAAAGTAGAAAATTTAATATAATATTATTATATTTTTTATAAATTCCTACGCATACCAAAACATTTGAATTCAGCAACTAACATGTGAAAGTGGAGCCAACCAAATGAAAAATGTTTTTCTATAAATAAATAACTAAAACTTTCAAAAATCAATTATTCTGGAACTACGGAGCTTCAATCATTCATAATAAATAGCCCTTTTATCAGAAAAATTCAAACCACATGTCCTTTTCATAGGAAATTCCATTCTATACAACTTTGTAGAAGAAAGTTTTTCCAAATTCCAAACAAAAATTGACCGAAATTCACAAATGGGCGATTTTACAAGCTATAATCAAATTTCAGTCAAGAAATGGGGTCTACCGACATGTTTAACATGTTTTTAATCATTTAATATAACTAAAATACTCCTCCTTCTCGTATACTCATATATCCCACATTCATTGTAAAAATATTACCATTATTATATTATTAAAATATAATAATATATTTAAATGAATTATTTTATCAGAAAAAGATAAAATATTTATTTTCAACAATTGTCACATTAAAAATTTTCTCCATCTATATCCACATAAAATCAATATTTTCCTCATCATATAAATTAATAATTAATTATTCACAAATAATATTACGAGAATCACAATCTTGTGACAACGGCGGTTCTCGAGAAAGAGGAGCTTTCGGTAAGGATTTCTCCATACTGGCGCGCAATTAGATGACCTAACCTCTCCTTAAACAGAACTTTCTAGACATTGCCAATATTGCTATCTAATAATATTATTCAAATAATATGAATTATTGATCCGATAATGGAAAATACTGTGTAATGATAATTATTGAAATAACAATAATATAAAATATCAACGCATCAATTATTGAATCAATAATATAAAATACTGAACAATAACTACTGTAACAATTATTGAGTAATGCCTTCTTACGTAAAAATCAATAATTGAATGCAATCTGGTGTATCTTCTTGTGTTTTAACCACCGAGTATTTCAACAGTATTAATTGAGAATAACTACTGTGGTTATTTATAAACAACTTATATTTGTCGTTTTATTTCTCCAATCGCTTTTACATTATGAGGGCCACACAAAATTTCATGGCAGTAAATGCGAATATTCCCAAGCGGTAAGAATATTCCACGACCAAACGAATATTCTCCGATAAAATGAATATTTTATAATCACTTGCATATTTGAAATATTTGCGCATTTTACCTATAACTAACCACATTAATCAAATCAACCCTTAGTATTTCAAAATAATAAATAGAGGAAATTTAATTTTATTTATAATAAGTTGGGGTCTTACACTAATGACATACAACATCGTGTTATCATAAGACAGGGTTGTGCATATCCACTTGCTGAGTATATCTACGAGCACTACTTATATGATCTTGGAGTTTGGTTGAAATGTAATTCTCAATTGCAGACAGTGGAGATAGTTATATGTCAAGAGAAGACTCGCCATTGGAAGGAACGTGATAGTAATCTTCTCATTTTTCTTTGGGGTCTATTGGATCAACCAAGAATAATTCTAGAGTCATATAATATCTATCATAACCTAGACGCATGGCCTCCCATGTACGAAGGTTTCCTTGAGCACTTTCCAAAGATTTTAATTTCTAAAACAGTTATTGACTGTACCTTTATGTAATGTATCAATGTGAGGTGTTGTCAATAGTTGGGACATGAGTCACAGTTGGTATTAAAACTCATAGTATATGTGTTGTTGTATTTTGCACGACAATTGTAGTAATAAATTTGTAGTTGTTTTCTGTACCATGTATTTGGCGACTCAGAATAGGTTGGATGCATTGGACCTATTTTGGGGGCGTCACACTAGTCATGTCTTTTGGATTGACTAATGCTCTTGTGGCTTTCATGGATATGATGAACCGAGTATTCAAGGAATATTTGGATCAGTTCGTTGTTGTCTTTATTCATGATATCCTCATATATTTTAAAAGTCGTGAAGATCATGAGCACCATTTGAAGCTGATACTTCAAAGGCTTCGTGAAAACAAGCTGTGAGACCCCAAATTTTATGAATAAATATTTAATTTTCTCGAAATATCATTTTTGAATATTATGGAATAAATTTGATATAATGTTATAGTTGTGGGTAATATTTATAAATTTTTCAAAGTACGCAAGTTGTTATATAATATTCGATTGGTGGGAGAATATTCGTATAACCAACACAATCATTAGTGGACCTACAACGGAATTATTGTCGGATTGAGAAAACGACAAAAAAATATTTTTATGAAAATAACGGCGGAAGTTTTCACAGTTAATCTTTGTTGAGCTACTTTCATTAGTAAAAGTCTGATGTCTACACGTGGTTGCATAGTAGCACATGGTATTTATTATTGATGTTTACGTGAGAAGTCACTCAGTTTTGTTCAATTATTGCTACAGTAGTTGCTACATAGTATCTCACGTTATTCGATTCAATTATTGTAGATTGTTATATATATATATATATATATATATATATAAGTTTTGTTTTATTAGTATTATTAATGTAATAAAAAAAGCAGAAAAGCTTTTATATAAAAGCAGAATACTTTTATAAAGTTATTCGTTTTATTAGGCTAATAGTAAAATCTTTTTATATAAAATGAAATACTTTTATAAAGTTATACATTTTATTAGACAATAATTAGAATATATTATATTTTATTATGCATAGTATTTGCATAGTAAAAAAATCTTTTATATAAAAAGAATACTTTTATAAAGTTATACATTTAATTAGACAATAATTAGAATATATTATATTTTATTATGCATAGTGTTTGCATAGTGCCTACATAGTGTTTGCATAGTAAAATCTTTTTATATAAAACAAAATACTTTTATAAAGTTATTAGTTTTATTAGATTATAAATAGAATATATTATATTTTATTGTAAACCAATCTGAATGAAATATATTTAAAAAGTAAATCAATCTGGATCGTTCATGAATTGGTTACTATTCAGGTCCATTCTTCTATAAATAGAAGCTCATTCCTTCATTATTTCTTACAATTCAACTTTGAAACTCTGAGAGAAAACTATAGAGAGAAAGAAGAAAAGTGATACGCTACTTCACTACTTCTATATCCGATTCTTCTTTATAAGGTAAGGGTATTATTTCTTTTGTATTCATGAAGAGAACTTACATTATTCCATTCTTTATTATTACATTGGAATAACTTTTGTATCATGATCTACCCTATACTTGGTGAAATTCTTCTATTATTCCGTTCATTATTATTACGCGAGAATATCATATACGTGCCTTTACACATGACTGGTTTAGATTCATTATTATTACATCGAATAATATCCGTCTATCGTTCTTCTGGCGTGACACACCGGTTCCATTCTTTATTATTACGCCGGAATATCACATGCATGCGTTACGTATGACTTTGGTTCCATTATTTATTATTACATTGGAATAACACATACATCACGAAGTACCACATGCATGGTGATTTCATTGTTATTCCATTCTTTATTATTACGTTAGAACATCCCATCGATGTGAATTTACTTTGACACGGATCTCATTATTTATTATTCTATTGGAATAACTTTTATACATCGACGTCTGCATACATACATGGTGATTTCGGTTGTTATTCCATTCTTTATTATTACATTTTGGAATATCACATAGGTGCGTATTACGCTTTGACTGAGTTCCGTTATTTATTATTACATTGGAATAACTTTGTCATCTGCAATCTGCATGCATGGTGATTTCTTTTGTTATTCCATTCTTTATTATACTCGGTTGGTTAAAGTTTTGACTTCTATACTCCATGAAATTAGTGGAATATCCTTGATATTTAAGCTTCGTCCAATATCTTTTCATGGAAATATTCTTACGAGCATTCTTAAATTTTACTCTACAAAGAAGTATCATGTTGACAATTTGGATGTTATTAGTTCCTGGATAATTTAATTCTTGAACTTGTTTTATTGAATTCTTATATCATTGTCATCATCCTCATGTTATATTTTGTTGAAAGTCATCTGTGGCCTGTAGTGCATACATGGATTTGGTATGATTATGACCAGGGATTATTCGGTATAATCATGACCGTAATGTTACAAATGATGTGGAAAAAGTCCTCATTGGCCCGTAATGCATTGATGGACCGTTTTTGGTATAATTATGGCTATTGATTCTCTTCGGCCAAGGGTGCAAAGATGAATTATTTTATGGCATGATCGGAATAGTTGATGAAAACACAATTATATTTGGCCGTAGTGCATGGATAATTAAGTGGTCGTGATACTAAAGAATATCCTTGGCACATAGTGCGAGGATGATTTGATGATGTGGATTATTTATTGAAATGAGTCTCGTGATAAAAGTGATGAAAAACCTTTTAAATCATAAAAGATAGTAGATTTTATTCTCTACTTGACTCTTACAATGGATTGCTTGTTCATTGTAGTTAAACTTGATGTTTGTTATATTGTATCGGTTTAACATTTTGAAGAAAATTCAACGATAATTTATTCGCATTATCTTAGTCATAATATTTCTTACTGGGCTAGTTGAGCTCACCCTTTCTTTCATTATTCTCTTCAGAAAATGAGAATTGAGATGGGGCTAGTCGGGGAATAGAGTGATGGTCCTAGATGGTGCTTTAGTAGTCCTCACTATTCTGTGAAATAGTGTAATAATAAATGTAATGAGGACTCCATTGAGTGTGGATATTGTCTAAATGACAATATTTGTATTAAAACTCACAGCATATGTTTTGTCGTATTTTACACGACTGTTGTATAATTAGTTTGTATTTGTATTCAGTACCATGTATCTGGCGACTCAAGATGGGTGATGTATACCTATTTTTGGGGGCATCACAGTTGGTATCAAAGCTTAGGGATATAATCCCTGGCTAAGATGTAAGACAAGTACTAGGAGGGCAGAGACGGGGAATTCCTTCGCTAGTATGTCCTACCTAAGTTTATTTGGTATTTAATTGGTCGGTCAGAATATAGGGATAATTTGTGATATGTTAATTAACCCTTATTTTGTGGCAGTATTTGAAAATGGCATCCGAGAATGTTGAGAACATCAATGGAGCACAGGAGACCGTTGAGTCTCCACAGATCAATAATCAGGACAATGTGCAACAGGATGGCTATAATCCTCCTGTAAACAACAACACCGATCAATTGACGAACGACGGTACGTTTAGGAGTTTTTTAGAATTCATACAACATCAAGCGAAGGCGGCTCCTATTCATAATGGAGGTAAAAATAATGGCAACCCACGGTCGGTCACCGCTAAGCAATTCAAGGAGCTAGGACCACCGGAGTTTTTGGGAAAGCCAGAACCACTTAAGGCAGAGACGTGGTTAAAGCAGATCACCAAGATATTTGAGGTCTTGGGATGCTCCAAGGAGCAAAAGGTTTCCTTTCCCACCTTTATGTTGCGTGAAGAGGCGATTCTTGGGTGGGAATCAGTAAAAGCGTACCCGACTGGCCTTTTCAAGATGTCTTGGGAGAAGTTCCAAGAATTATTCAACGACAAGTATTTTCCTGAAAGTATTCGTCACATGAAGGAGGTGGAGTTTATTAAGTTGGAGCAAAATAATATGACCATGTCGTAGTACGAGGCTAAGTTTGCTGAGTTGTCTCAGTTTGCATCCCATTTAGTCGATAATGAGGAGCGAATGACGCGAATGTTTCTAAGAGGTTTGAAACCCGATATCGTCGATACCTCACTTCTCATAAACTTTGTTTATATTCGGATGTTGTGAATAGGGCTCGATTATTGGAGCACGATAATGAGTCGAAGACAACCAAAAGGCAACGACCAACAACCTGATAATAATCATCTGGTGTGGCAACGGCCATCGTGAACAATGATAACCATCGTGGGGAAATTATCATGCGAGAATGGTAACCACTTGGTGGTAATCATGGCGAAGATAATATAAGTGAAAATTTCAAGAAGAAGGTTCAATAATGATTGAAAGACAATGAACCTGACACCCGTTTCAAAGGAAGAGGAGCGACCGGTGATGGTCGTATGTTTCAATCTTGCGACGGGAGGGACACATCCGTCCAAATCTGACAATCCAAAGCGTGTTTTAATTGCGGAAGAGAAGTCACCTAGCTCGATTTTGTCGTATGGTGAAGTCGAGTCCAAATTTGGGATAGTGATGCCAAAGGATGTCCCGAACAAGCCAAAGCCGGTAGTTTAAGAGAGCGTTTTTTTTTCTTTCGTGACGAGGAACTGAATAAAATTATCATGGGTATGTTAGTCATAAACTCTCTTGCGAAGTCTATCTGAGTGTTGAATCTGGATTCTACTCACTCTTTTATTTCACCTAGTTGTGTTCAATGTTTGAAGTTAACTCCGGAGAAGTTAGACTTTGATATATTTGTTTAAACTCAGTTGGGAGAAACCTTCGTTGCCTCCACTATTTATAAATCTTGTTCAAATCAACATTTTCACGTTACATGTCGATCTTATCTCTTTAAAAAAACTTGCCTTTGATGTGATTTTTGGAATCGATTGGTTAACTACTCATCATGCTTTTCGTAAAGTTGTTAACTTTCATATTCCTAAACCAACCTGTTATGCGAATTCAAAAGTAACCAAACCACTAAAGTCAATTATTATCATATCAAGCCATAAGTAAAGAGCCCCGATCCTTTCATTGTTGACTTCTTTGTGTAGAATGCACCGAAGCTAGACTTTCTGTAGGCGACATCGTGAATGAAGATGGCAAGTTGATAGGTATCAATGTGACGTACTATCCAAGTCTTGGATGAGGGTCACAGCTTTGAACGATATTTCTATTGTTAATAAATTTCCTGACGTATTCTTGAAGACTTCTTAGCCTACCCCAGAGCATGAAATCGAATTTTGTATTAACCCCAGTACAAAACCCCATTTCTAAAACCCTTAAATATTTTTTCAACTAAAACGAACGTAACATGCGCCAAAGACGTTGGCTCGAGCTGTTAAAGATTATGATCGTACCATTCAATACCATCGTAGGAAAAGCGAACGTGGTAGCTGACGCGTTCAGTAGAAGATTGTATGTGTTTACAAGTGCGAATATACGAACCCACGTGAAGATAACGAATATCTGAGTAGAATCGATTTTAATGGATAAAGTTAAAAGCGCTTCGAAGCTAAATACTCGAAGGCGATGAATGTGAAAAAGAAGGTTCAAGAGGGCGTTATTTTAGAAGCAAGAATCGATGAAGAGAGGAAATCTCAACCCTCGATTTTATTGGCTCATTTGAAATAATTGATCGAGTAGGAACTTTGGCCTATAGACTCGTTTTATCGCCAAGTATGTCGCGTGTTCATAACATTTTTAATGTATCGATGTTACGTAAGTATGTGGATGACCGAACCACAATATTAAATTAGAACTAGACGAGATAGCAGAAGATTTAACGTATGAGGAGATAAGTGTTAAAATCTTGGATAAGAATGATCATATTTGACACTCAAAGGTTCCTCAAGAGTTAGAGTCTGAAATGAAGTCAAGGTATCCTCACCTCTTCAGCATACCAGATACGTACATAAATTTCGAGGGAGAAATTCCATAAGGAGGGGAGATTGTGAGACCCCAAATTTTATGAATAAAGATTTAATTTTCTCAAAATATCATTTTTGAATATTATGGAATAAATTTGATATAATGTTATAGTTGTGGGTAATATTTATAAATTTTGCAAAGTACGCAAGTTGTTATATAATATTCGATTGGTAGGGAATATTCATTTTAATAGGGAATATTAAATGCAATGACCTGATCATTGGTGGACCCCACAAACGAAATTATTATCGATTGAGAAAACAACAAAATATTTTATGAAAATAACGGTAGAAGTTTTTACATTAATATTGTTGAACTACTCGGTAGTAAAAAATACGATGTCTGGCGTGGTTGCGTAAGTAGTAGCACTTACGGTATTGATTATTGATGTTTACGTGAGAAGTCACTTTCGGTTTTGTTCAATTATTACTACGATGAATTCTTTGCATAGTATCTCACGTTATTGATTCAATTATTGTTGATTATATATATATATATATATATATAAGTTTTATTTTATTAATATTATTAATGTAATAAAAGCGGAAAAGCTTTTATATAAAAAATGAATACTTTTATAAAGTTATACATTTTATTAGACAATAATTAGAATATTTTATATTTTATTATGCATAGTGTTTGCATAGTGCCTACATAGTGTTTGCATAGTAAAATCTTTTTATATAAAACAAAATACTTTTATAAAGTTATTCGTTTTATTAGATTATAAATAGAATATATTATATTTTATTGTAAACCAATACGAATAGTCTGGTTTAAAAAGTAAATCAATCTGGGCGTTCATGGATTGGTTATTATTGATCCATTCTTACATAAATAGAAGCTCATTCCTTCATTATTTCTTAAGAATTCACTTTGAAACTCTAGAGAGAAACTATAGAGAAAAGAAGAAAAGTATCTCTTTCTTCTTCACTTTTATATCCGTTTCTTCTTTATAAGGTAAGGGTATTATTTCTTTTGTATTTATGAAGAGAACTTACATTATTCCATTCTTTATTATTACATTGGAATAACTTTTGTATCTGTGATCACCCTATACTTGGTGAAATTCTTCTATTATTCCGCTCATTATTATTACATTTAATATCATGTATAAGGCTTTACATGACACAGTTCCGTTCATTATTATTCATCCGGAATATCACATAAATGCGTTTTACATGACTAGTTCCATTCTTTATTATTACATTGGAATATCACATGCGTATTATTCGCATGACTGGTTCCATTATTTACTTGATACATTGGAATAACTTTATATCATCTGAAGTACCACATGCATGGTGATTTACATTGTTATTCCATTCTTTATTATTACATTGGAACATCCTGTCGATGTGAATTTACTTTGGACAAGGGTTCCGTTATTTATTATTCATTGGAATAACATGTATGTGCGACGTATCGCATGCATGGTGATTTTTGTTGTTATTCCATTCTTTATTATTCTATTGGAATATCCTATTGGTGCGTATTACGCCTGACCTGGTTCCGTTATTTATTATTCTATTGGAATAACTTTGACTATCTGCGATCTACCGCGTGCATGGTGATTTCTTTTGTTATTCCATTCTTTATTATATTCAGGTTGGTTAAAGTTTTGACTTCTATACTCCATGAAATTAGTGGAATATCCTTGATATTTGCGCTTCATCGATATCTTTTCATGGAAATATTCTTACGAGCATTCTTGAATTTTACTCTACAAAGAAGTATCGTGTTGACAATTTGGGCGTTATTAGTTCTGGATAATTTAATTCTTGAATTTGTTTTATTGAATTCTTATATCATTGTCATCATCCTCATGTTATATTTTGTTGAAAGTCATCATGGGCTTTGTAGTGCATAGATGGACTTGGTATGATTATGACGAGGGGATTATTCGGTATAATCATGGCCGTAATGTTACAAATGATGTGGAAAAAGTCCTCGTTGGCCCGTAATGCATTGATGGGCGGTTTTGGTATGATTATGGCTATGGATTCTATCCCAAGCCGAGGGTGCAATGAATTGTTTTATGGCATGATCGGAATAGTTGATGAAAACACGATTATCTTTGGCCCATAGTGCATGAATAATTCGTGGTTATGATACTAAAGAATATCCTTGGCCTGTAGTGCAGGGATGATTTGATAATGTGGATTATTTATTGAGATGAATCTCAGCGATAAAAGTGATGAAAAACCTTTTAAATCATAAAAGATAGTAGATTTTATTCTCTACTTGACTATTCTAATGGATTGCTTGTTCCGCTGTAGTTAAACTTGATGTTTGTTATATTGTATCAGTTTAACACTGTTGAAGGCTAACGATAATTTATTATGTATTATCTTAGTCATAATATTTCTTACTGGGCTAGTTGAGCTCACCCTTTCTTTCATTGTTCTCTTCAGGAAATGAGAATGTAGTTGGGGCTAGTCGGGGAATAGAGTGATGGTTCTAGATGGTGCTTTAGTAGTCCTCACTATTATGTGAATTAGTGTAATGATAAATGTAATGAGGACTCCAATGAGTGTGGATATTATCTAAATGACAATATTTGTATTAAAACTCACAGCATATGTTTTATCATATTTTACACGACTGTTGTATAATTAGTTTGTATTTGTATTCAGTACCATGTATCTGGCGACTCAAGATGGGTGTTGTATACCTATTTTTGGGGGCGTCACACACATTATATGCCTGGTGAAGAAATCTGAGTTACGGCTTGAGAAGTAGCATTTCTTGAGGCACGTGGTGTCAAAACATGGAGTATTTGTTGACTTCGACAAAGATTGAAGCAATCTGAAGTTGGGAGCAACCTAAGACGATGGCGAAGTGCGTAACTTTACGGGCTTAAATTTGGTTATTATCGAAGATTAGTGGAAGGATTTTCTCGAATCGCTACTTCCGTTAACTCAAATGACTTTAGGAAGATACAAAATTAAGTATGGAGTGAGGAATCACGAGAAGAGTTTTCAAGAGCTTAAGAAGAGACTCATTTTCGCTTTGTTACGGCAATACCATCTGGTTCAGATGGATTTGTTATCTACAGTGATGTTTCAGGCAAAGGGTTAGGATGTGTTCTCATGCAACATGGGAAAGTTATAGCATATGCCTCGCGACAACTCAAAGAATATGAGAGGAATTACCATACTCATGATCTAGAGTTGGCAGCAGTCGTTTTCGCATTGAAAATTTGGAGACACTATTTATATGGGGAAAAAGTGGAGATATAATCAGACCATAAAAGCCTCAAATATTTCTTCACCCAAAAAGAACTAAACATGTGGCAACGACGTTGGCTCGAGTTGTTGAAAGATTACGACCACACCATTCAATACCATCCTGGAAAAGCGAATGTGATAGCTGACGCATTAAGTAGAAGATCATATGCGGGAACGAGTGCGATGTTGTCAACACAAAGGCCCATTTTATGTGATTTACAAAAGATGAAGATAGAATTCAAGACTCTGGGACCCATGCGATGATGTCAAGTATACGCATAGAACCAACTTTAATCGATAAAGTAAAAGTTGCTCAAGCCACAGACCCGAAGCTGATGCGTATAAAGAAGAAAGTACAAGAAGGTGTTATCCCAGAAGCAAGAATCGATGACTCTGATTTGAAGTACAAGATCATGATGGAGGCACACAATACACCATTTGCAATCCATCCTGGAAGTACAAAAATGTATCGTGATCTTCGACATACATTTTGGTGTAACAATATGAAGAGAGAGATCGCGAAGTTTATCTCGAGGTGTTTAACTTGTCAACATGTAAAGGCGGAGCATCAAGTGCCAAAGGGTCCATTGCAACCACTTGAGATTTCTAAATGGAAGTGGGAACACATTACCATGGATTTCGTTACGGGTCTTCCCACGGTTTCTCAAGGCATAGATGTTATTTGGGTTATTGTTGATAGATTAACTAAGTCTGCTCATTTCTTTCCGATACGGGAGGCTTATTCCCTTGAACGTCTTGCTCATATGTATGTAAATAAGATTGTGAGATTGTATGGCATGCCAGTATCCATAGTTTCGGATCGTGACCCAAGATTCACTTCACGATTTTGGGTTAGCTTTCAGAAAGCTATGAGCACGCAATTCTGATTGATTAAGCATACCATCCTGGCTGCGGAAAATCAAAGAGGACTATTCAAACTCTTGAAGATCTATTAAGACTCTATGTCCTAGACTTTAAAGGGAGTTGGGATAAGTATTTACAATTGGTGGAATTCTCCTACAACAACAGTTATCAGGCAAGTGTAGGTGTGGCTTCATTCGTAGCATTGTATGGACGAAAGTGTCGCTCTCCAGTATGTTGGGATGAGGTGGGTGAAGCAACATTGTTGGGACCAGAATTAGTACTTATGACTACAAAAAAGATCCAAACACTACAATAAAGAGGCTTATTTACGACAGAATATTCCGTCGGTACTAAGGTTATTCCGTCAAGGGTAACCTAATCTCCGACGAAATATTCGGTCAGAAATTCGGTCGTATATAATGTGACGCCCCCAAAATAGGTATACACCACACCCATTCTGAGTCGCCAAATACATGGTACAGAAAGCAAACTATAACTTCAATAATACAATTGTCGTGCAAAATACGACAACACATACTGTGAGTTTAAATACAAATATTGTCTTCTAGACAATATCCGCACTCAAATAAGTCCTCATTACAATTATTCATACACTATTTTACAGAAATAGTGAGGATTGTTAAAACATCTTTCTAGAACAATCACTCCATACCCCGACTAGATCCTGCAATGTTCTCACCTCCTGAGAAGAAAAATGGAACAAAAAGGAAAAGGGTGAGCTCAACTAGCCCAGTAAAGAATATTATGACTAAGATAATATACAACAAATTATCATTAGTCTTCAACAGGAAAAAATCTGATAGAAAATAATAGACAACAAATTTTAGATCAACAACTGCAGCGGAAACAACAATCCATTAGAAGAGTCACGTAGAGAATGAATTCTACTATCTTCTAAGATTTAAAAGTCCACCATCAATATTTTATCCATGTAACAACAATCAATAAACATCTTTAATCAAATATTCATCTTTGCACTACAGGCCAAAGATATTCATTTGTATCACCAGTCGGTCATGTTCATCTCAACACCTGTTCATCTTTGCACTACGGGCCAAAGATATTCATCAGTTTAATCATTCATCTTTGCACTACAGGCCAAAGATATTCAGTAGTATCATCATTTAGGACTGAGGATGATGAAAAATATTTTAAAGAAAATGAATCCAATGATACAGAAGGACAAATGTTAGGGATTCGTATAAAAGTTTATCCAAGATCAATAATACTTCATAATAACCAATTGTGAAGCAGAATTCAAAAATAAAAATCAAAACATGGATACAATCAAAGATAGTAACCATAATAGACATCTTGGACAAAAAGAAGAAATTTCATTTTTTGGTGAATAGTGTCGTATTCGTGAATAATATCATTATCGTGAATAATTAATGCATTATCGTGAATAAATAACTCCCAAACATAAAAAGGTAGAAATTTCACAATAAAAATATACTTAAGTGAACAATAGTGGTGAATAATCTGTATTCATTGAATAATGTATGCATTATCGTGAATAATAACGATATCGTGAATAGTAACCTTGACATGAAAAGGTAAAAAATTTCATAATAAAATTTATACCAATATCTCAGCATAATGATATTGAAGAAAATAATATCATTTAAAAAGAAAATAACATCCCTTACCTCAAAATAACCGTACTTCTGACTGGAATACTGGATATAGTGATGAAGGAACTTGCACCGTATAGCAACACTCAAAGTATCAAAATACTCACAAGAATACGCTCGATAATATAGAGAGAGAAAGAGAGAAAACTTTATTTCTGGTGTGATTTTCAATTCTAACTTAGCCCTCTATTTATAGGAAAATGTTAGCACGCCGAAGCAGACTTGACCTGCTACCTGATGGCTTTACCTGCTACTATTGCCACCCACCACTTTTGAAATTCAATTTGAGCACATTTCTCACCAACCAAAAGTGGGGCCCACCAATTCTAAAATTTTCCACCAAAATGATAAATTCGGATACTTCAACAATTTTTGAACCAGTCACCTCTTAAAATTTATAACAAATCATACGTTCATTTTTAACTGTTCAAAATTTATGGACATATACTCAACTTATATATGTATAACATATCCAAAATTCACAACGATCCAACGGTCGGATAAAATAAAATATTGAACAGTAACTACTGTAACAATTATTGAGTAGTGCCTTCTTACGTAAGGATCAATAATTCAAAAATACTGTGCAATACCGTGTGCTACTGTGCAACCACGCGTATTCTTCAGATTTTAACCACAAGAATTATTCCAATAGTGTTAGCAGTAACAACTATGTCGTTATTTATAAAAACTCAAACTTGTCATTTTCTTCATCAAGCGGTTATTACATTATGAGGCCCACGAATGGGCTGCTGTAAATCGTCTGAAATATTCCCCGACAACAAGAATATTCCACGACCAAACGAATATTCTCCGACAAAAATGAATATTTTATAACCACTTGCTTATTTTGTAAAATTTGCACATTTCACCCATAACCAAAGTATTATATCAAATTAACTCTTTATTATTTCAAGATAATAAATAGAAAAGATTTAATTTTATTCATAATAAGTTGGGGTCTTACAACCTCCCCTCCTTATGAAATTTCATCCTCGAAATTGAAGTATGTACCTGGTATTTCGAAAAGGTGAGGGTACCTCGCTTTCATTTCTGATTCCAACTCCCAAGTCATCTCCTCAATAGCATGGTTCCTCCACAAAACTTTCACTTGTGGTATAATCTTGGTGCGTAGGATATGCTCTTTCCTATCCAAGCTCTTGACAGGTACCTCCTCGTACGTTAAATCTTGACTATCTCTAAATCCAAGTTATAACTCAATGATGTGGTTCGGGTCTTTCACATATTTACATAACATCGATACGTGAAAAACGTTATGAACACGCGACATACTTAGTGTTAAGGCGAGTCTATAGGCCACAGTTCCTACTCGATCAAGGATTTCAAATAAATCGAAGGTTTAAGCTTTCTTCCCTTCATCGACTCTTACTTCTAGAATAACACCTTCTTGCACCTTCTTCTTTATATTCATCGACTCCGTCTCTATAGCTTGGCGACTTTAACGTTATCGATTAAAGTCGATTCTACTCGTATATCATCATGTAGGTCCCTAGAGTCTTTAACTCTATCTCTATCATTTGTAAATTATACAAAATAGGTCTTTGTGTTCAACAATATGGCACTCGTACTTGCGTACGATCTTCTACTCAACGCGTCAGCTACCACATTCGCTTTTCCAGGATGGTATGGTCAGAACAAGTGCCAAAATGAGTCGCCTCTTGAACTCTTGAAAAATCTTCTCTCATTCCTCGCTCCATACGAATTTTGTATCTTTCCGAGTCAGCTAAGTTAACGGAGTAGCGATTCGAGAAAGTCGAGAAAGTCCTTCCATGAATCTCCGATAGTAACCAATTAAGCCTAGAAAGCTAGATATTTCGATTACTGACTTAAGTTGCTCTCATATATGATTCATATCCCAATATTGGATTGCACGTCACAATGGCACCTATCATTTTACCACCACACAAATATAGAGTTCCCTATTGAGAGTCTAGCTTTAGTACATTCCACAAAGGAAGTCACCAGATAGAGGCTCGGGTACCAACTTTTGTACTTGGGTTTTTAACTCCTAAAGTTCAATAGGAACCATTTGATATGGATTTTTTTGAAAATGGGTTTTGTACCGGGTTCAAAGTCGATAAAAAATTCAATATCACACTCTGGGGGTAGGCTAACAAGTTCTTCAGGAAATACGTCAGGAAATTCATTAACAACGGAAATATCATTCAAATCTGACGTAGTTTTGTTCAAATCCATGAAATGGGCTAAGAAAGCTTGACATCCATTTTTCAATAAATGAATGACTTTATGGCTTGATATGCCAGTGATTGACTTTAGTGGTTTGGTTGCTTGAATTCTCATAATAGGTTGGTTAGGAAAAAAACTAACAACCTTACGAAAATAATCAATTTTGGCATGATGAGTGGTTAACCAATCAATAGCTAAAATCACATCAAAAACAAGTATCTTTAAAGAGATAAGATCAACAGGTAATGTGATTGTACCCACTTGGATCAAACAAGATTTATACACAGTGGATGTAACGAAAGTTTCTCCTAACGGAGTCTCCACTGATAAATCAAAGTCTAATTTCTCCGGAGTCAAGTTTAACGTTGAGCACAAGCAGGAGAGATAAAAGAATGGGTAGAACTGGTATCTAGTAAGGTATAGACTTCGCAAAAATTTATGATTAACTAACATGTGATAACTTCATTTGGGTTCCTCACTTGTTGGGAAGTCATGACAACCGCTCTCCCTTGAACTACCCGGCTTTGACTTATGCAGGGCAACATTTGGTGTCATCACTACTGAATTGAAATTGAATTTTCTATAGGGCATATTCCACCCTCAACTACTTCATCGTACTTTCTCGGTTCATGATCTGAATCATTAATCTTGATCCATATCAAATTGGGGTTGACTACTGATATGCAGAGGTAATTCAAAACTCGATGTTGGGTTCTCTCAATTGCTGTCCAAAAAGAGAAATACATATCATCTATTTTAGCCTTCTTAGATCAGACATCTCTTTCCACAATATCAACACGTCGTGCGGCTTTTACCCATGCATCACTCATTCTCACTTGTTCAGTTGTTTCTTCATTCAGCTCAGATTCCAGCTTTATAGTCTTATACTCTGCCAAAGAGTGCTTCTGTTCAAGCATCACATATCGGGTAACACAAGCTTGAATTGTTGCATCCTTTTGCTCCACTACCGTCTGCCGTTCTTCAGCCTGCTCTTCTAATTCATGAATTCGATTTTGCAATTCTAAATTTCGATCATAAAATTCTTCTAATAAATTCTCCTCAGGTACCTCTTCTTCCTCTTCTTCCTCACTCTCAGCTGCTACCTCTGCGACTATCTCGGGTGCAACTATCAATTCTTCACACACAACATGAATATCTATAATTCTTTCTTCGCCTAACATCATATTATCCTGGTTGGTGATTAGAGGTGTCTCCACGATCTCATTCACTCTATTGTTAACGTTCTCAGCTGCCATTCTTAAATGCTGCCATAAAACAAGGGTTAATTAAACAAATTAACATATCACATAATATCCATATATTATGACCGACCAACAAATAAGCATAGATAGGACACACTAGCGAAGAAATTACTCATCTCTCCCTTCCTAGTTCTATTCCCCGATCTCCACTAGAGACCATATCCCTAAGCTTTAATACCAGTATGGCGCCCCAAAATAGGAATACACCACACCCATTACGAGTGCCAAATACATGGTGCAGAAAAGCAAACTACAACTTCAATAATACTGATTGTCGTGCAAAATAAAACAACACATCTTGTGAGTTTAAATACAAATATTGTCTTCTAGATAATATCCACACTCAAATAAGTCCTCATTACAATTATTCATACACTATTTTACGAAAATAGTGAGGACTACTAAAACATCTTTCTAGAACCATCACTCCATACCCCAACTAGATCCTGCTATATTTACTCCTCTCCCGAGAAGAAAAATGGAACAAAAAGGAAAAGGGTGAGCTCAACTAGCCCAGTAAAGAATATTATAACTAAGATAATATACAACAAATTATCATTAGTTTTCAACAAGAAAAAATCTGATAGAATACAATAGACAACAAATTTTAGATCAACAATATGCGGTGAAACAACAATCCATTAGAAGAGTCACGTAGAGAATGAATTCTACTATCTTCTAAGATTTAAAAAGTCTACCATCAATATTTTATCCTCACCATAACAACAATCAATAAACATCTTTAATCAAATATTCATCTTTGCACTTCTGAGCCAAAGATATTCATTTATATCACCGATCGGTCATATTCATCTCAACACTGTTCATCTTTTGCACTACGGGCCAAAGATATTCATCGATTTAATCATTCATCTTTGCACTCTGGGCCCAAAGATATTCATAATATCATCATTTAGGACTGAAGATGATGAAAAATATTTTAAAGAAAATGAATCCAATGATACGAAGGACAAATGTTAGGGATTAGTATAAAAGTTTATCCAAGATCAATAATACTTCATAATAACCAATTGTGAAGCGAAATTCAAAATAAAATCAAAACATGGATCTGATCAAAGATAGTAACCATAATAGACATCTTGGACAAAAGAAGAAATTTCATTTTTGGTGAATAGTGTATTATGATTCGTGAATAATTAATAAGTATCACGTGAATAGTAACTTAGACATAAAAAGGTAGAAATTTCACAATAAAAATATACTTAAGTGAACAATACTAAGTGAATAGTATCGTTGATTAAATGAATAGTGTCGTATCGTGAATAATAACGATATCGTGAATAGTAACCTCGACATGAAAAGGTAAAAAATTTCATAATAAAATTTATACCAATATCTCGGCATAATGATATTGAAGAAAATAATATCATTTAAAAAGAAAATAACATCCACACCTCAAAATAATAGTACTTAATCGGAATCTTTGGATATAGTGATGAAGGAACTTGCATAGTATAAAGAACACTCAAAGTATCAAAATACTCACAAGAATACGCTCGATAATATAGAGAGAAAGAGAAAAACTTTATTTACGGTGTGATTTTCAATTCTAACTTAGCCTATATTTATAGGAAAATATTAGCACGTCAAGGCGGACTTGACTGCTACTGATGGCTTTACCTCACTACTATTGCCACCCACCACATTTGAAATTCAATTTGAGCACATTTCTCATCAACCAAAAGTGGGGCCCTGATTCTAGAATTTTCCACCAAAATGATAAATTCGGATACTTGACAATTTTGAACCGATCACCTCTTAAAATTTATAACAAATCATACATTCATTTTTAACGGTTCAAAATTTATGGACATATACTCAACTTATATATGTATAACATATCCAAAAATCACAACGATCCAACGATCGGATAAAAATTATAACTCATATATATATCTCAAGAACATTGGTTTGATCTTTTAATACCTCCAATCCGACAAAATCTTGATAAAACACCTCAACATTAATTCCTTCATTTATAATCACATAAATAAATCCATCATTTATATACGCATCAAATAAATATTTCCTTATCATATAAATCAATAATTAATTATTCATAAATAATATTCTGAATCCACAATTATGACAAACGAAAGCGGTTCGAGGAAAGAGGGGCTTTCAATAAGGATTTCTCACTTCTTGGCGCGCAATTAGGTGACCAAACCTCTCCTTGACGAACTTTCTAGACATTTCCAATAACGCTTTATCTAATAATATTATTCAAATAATATAAATTATTAATCGATAATGGGAAATCTTTGTGCGGTGACAATTATTGAAACAACAATAATATAAAATATCAACGCAACAATTATTGAATCAATAAAATAAAATATTGAGCGATAACTCTGTAACAATTATTGAGTAGTGCCTTCTTATGTAAGGATCAATAATTCAAAAATCTTGTGTGCAATCTGGTGTGCTCTTTGTGCAACCACGCGTATTCTTCGTATTTTAACCAAAAGGTATTCCAATAGTGTTAATTGCAATAACAACTACGTCGTTATTTATAAAAACTTAAACTTGTCGTTTTCTTCATCCGAAGCGCTTATTACATTATGGAGGCCCACGAATGGGTACGCGGCAGTCAAATACGAATATTCCCCGACAACAAGAATATTCCACGACCAATTGAATATTCCCCGACAAAAATGAATATTTTATAACCACTTGCTTATTTTGTAAAATTTGCACATTTCACCCATAACTAAAGTATTATATCAAATTAACTCCTTATTATTTCAAGTTAATAAATAGAGAAAATTTAATTTTATTCATAATAAGTTGGGGTCTTATATATAAGCACGTCGAAAATAAGTCCGTCGATTCTTCGGTCGGGAATAATTAGCGTCGACGGAACTATTGTCGACCGAACATTCAGTCAGAGATAACATATCCCTGACGAAAATGTGTCTATCGAGGATATTCGGTCGATGATAAGCATACCACGTGGCAGCCTAACAAAAATGCAAAAAAAAAACGCCTACAGCGACGGAATTACATTGATTCTATAACTCAAATAAAATCGAGGATATTGATCGAGGATATTCGATTAGAGATAAGTATGCCACGTGGCAATATCTTTGAAAATGGGAAGAACCCTAACCTCGACGGTTATCCGTCGAGAATACCATTATTCCGTCGAGGTTACTATTTTTTGTTTTTAAATATTTTTTTTGTTTTTGCAATATCCAAGGATTTAACCCACATCTTGTAATTGTACCTGTTTTCCCAACATCACATACACAAGCTAAATTAAGCTAAATGTCAAAAACATTCCATTACTACTAGCATAACCGCAACAAACCAAAGTAATGAAATGTAAAACCGCATTAATCAAAGTAAATTAAACTAAGGTAAATTACAAAAGATCCCATTAATCTAAACTAACTATAACAAACATCCCATTAAGCTAAATTAAGCTAAGTGTCAAACCGCAACAAAACCAAAGTAATTAATGATAAGGTACTTTAAACTACAATATGTACGTCAAAAGTTATGTAAAATTAATACAAAAGAATTTAAACTACAAAAGAATGTAAACTAAGTCAAGCTAGTAGAGTCCCCGGTGTGAGAAGGATCATCGGCCAAGCGTCGAAACGCCTTTCGAGTATATGAAAATCGTCGTCCCGCCACAAATCCGATCGTCACCCTGTTGATCTGATATAATGTAACTCATTAGTCCTTATATATGATTCAGTTAAAGATAACTAAATGAAAATTAAATAACATGCAGAATATTTATTTGTATTTAAAACGAAATATACCTGAGCAGTCGAGCGTTGACTCAACATTGGCCCAAACGCGTCCTCGACTAAGGTAACCACCATTCGAACAATCTCGTCGCGTCGCGCGTACTTCCTCGAGAGGAATACCGTACTCTCGGTGGTGGCACCATTACAGAACGTCTGCAAGTAAGTGATGGAGGCGAAGCAATTTGGTGAGTCTCGACAATGGAACAAGGGATCGGTCTCAAACCTCTCTCGACAATCGTAGCCATAACACTTGGAATAAAGCATCATCTAAGCCAACGCCTTGGTATGTGATGGTCCCACGAGAGGCTCTCGACGCAGACGGCAAGCTGAAACCTACAAAAATAAATATAACATGAATAATATTACAAGTTTACTTTATTCATAAACACAAAATAAACACAAATATTATACCTCCTGGCAGTGTATAGGCTGGTATCCTCGGTAACCCCAACACTCGATCTGGCCGAGTAGTACTAGTGGGAGTATCCTGAGACGCGACCCAAAGAGCCGTCTCCTCGTCCTGAGATAAACTAATCTCGGCGGAGGACACGGTGGAATCTAACTTCTCAAAGACGCCCTAGCGACTTACTGACTCTGCTATATACTGTTGTTTGCGGAGCTTTTCAAATCGCTCCTGTAATTTGATATACAAGTGAGTTATCTTGGTATCATCATATAAATTACGTAATATTATCCTAAATAATATCTATTATAGTAAATGTATTACCCGTATAGCTAGTTCTGCTGAAGATATCGTCGACCCCGAAGTAGAGCCCTTCGGCGTATGGACTCTATCCCAGAACTCGATCATAGTAGGAGACATAACAAGGTGCCATTCACAAGGTGCGTGTTTATAATATTTTAAGAAAATTTTAACATCACCTCCCCATGGTCTTCAAGTACACAAAATAGACCAAGACTACTTAGTCTAAGTATGCACTCGAAGAACATATGTAGAGACACCAGCTGAAAAATCCTCAAAAAATTATAAACACGTACGCACCTTGTGAATTAGCACCGACCTAAGTGAGAGACATAACATCCAGTAACAGTCCCAAACTAGGGACTATTCGGCATTCACTCCTACTGGGTGAATGTCAAACGGGTTTATAAGTTTCAAATTATATTACATATATATATTTATGAGTGTATTGAAGAGCAAAGGGAGAGTATCATTGAGTTTATTGAAAATTGTGGAAAACTAAGCAAATGCTACTTAGTTTATTAGTTGCAAATCTAAATTTCATATTAGTTGCAGTTGCAGCTAATAGTACTCCAACAGGTTCCGCGGTAATAATCGGACAAAAAAAAAAGGGTCGTAGTTCCTGTTTGTGTCCTATACTCTATTAATAAAGTTAGTTGAATTACTGCGGACATTCCTCACTGTTCCACCATAACAGATGACAACATCCCGAAGGAGTTCCATTAAGCTATTGAACAAAGTTCCAAGTTAAGCAACCCTCTAGATGAACGAACGATCACTTCTCTACTATGAATGATTCATTGCCTGATATGGGTTCAATCCATGCCACAGAAAGCTTCTCACCACTCCAAATACCCATCTGAGGAATTTGGGTGGTGAGAAATATATGTGGATTGGACCCATATCGTGCAATGCTTCATTCCTAGTAGAAGAAGTGATCGTCGTCATTCATTAGAGGGTTGTTTAACCTATAACTTTGTTCAACAACTTAATGGAACCCCTTCCGTATGTTGACATCTGTTAAGATGGAACAGTGAGGAATGTCTTCAATAATTCAATTAACTTTATTATTCAAGTATAAGACACAAACAGAAACTACGACCCTTTTTTTTTAATTGCTGTCGAGAACCGGTTGGAGTATTATTAGCTGCAACTGCTACGTCGAATCCTGCATACAATAGTACATATATATGTAGGTAAAGTATTATCGAGTTTATTAAAAATTATGGCAAACTAAGCAAATGCTACTTAGTTTATTTTGCTAATGATAAACTAAGTAAACGGTACTTAGTTTATTAGAATTGTTATTTGGAATCTATAAAGACTATTGTTCGATATTCACTCCTACTTGTCAAACAGGTTTCTAATTAAGTTGCAAAGTATATTATTTTATTTCCGCGACAACATTCTTATATATTCAGTCTCTTTGAATTGCATCCCAACTAAGCAAATGCTACTTAGTTTATTATTTTGAGTTGATTTAATGTATTATTTTAATTTATTTTAATTTATTTTATTTTGTATTATTTTATTAATTATTTTGTTTTATTTTAATTTATTTTATTTTGTATTATATAATATAATTTTTTAATTTTTATTAAATTAAATTAAATTAAACTACCTTTCTAACATTTATTAATTATTAAATTAAATTTATTTTAATTTTAATTTAATTTATTAAATTTATTTTATTTTATTTTATTTTATTTTATTTTTTATTTTATGTTATTTTAATTTATTAATTATTTTAATTTAATTTTTTTTTATTATATTATATTACCTCATTTTTAAAATTTATTTTATTTAATAAACTAAATTAAATGAATTTATTGTTTATTTATTTTCTTTATTTAGTAATAATTTTTATTTTTAATTTAATCTATTTATATATTAAATTATATTTATTTCATTTATTAAACTTTATTTTATTTTATTACGAATTATATATTAGTATATTAAATAGTGAATTTTATTTTATTTTGTTTTTTTTAATTAAGTTGATTAAAATAATTGATATTTGAAGTATAAATTATTTGTGAAAACTAATTAAGTAAATGCTACTTAATTAGTGAATTTTAGTATTAGTAAATTAAGTAATAAATAGTTATTAGAAGCAACAGATTTTGCATCTCAAGAATTACAGCGAAATTTACGTGGGAAATTTAAATCGGAAATATCAAGCATAAAATTACTTTACTGTTATTAACATACAACATACAATATTGAAATTGAAGAAATATACACTGCAAATACATAATAGAAAATAAAACCAAACAATAAAATGGATGCTATACATGTATAGAAGCTGCAAATGACCAATTTCAGACCCAAATGACCAAAAACAGAATTCATATATACATTATAATACCAAAAACAGAATTCATTTATACATTATACATTATCAATCCAAAAATCAAATAATTTTAGACCAATTGCACATTATAATACCAAATTCATACACAAATTTCATACTTAAATTTCCTACTACTAACATATAATATATATATATATATATATATATATATATATATATATATATATATATATATACTCAATACTTGGCAAATTACGAAAGAAGAGAGTCTAAGTCTTGTTGGCCTCCCGTGTGTGGGTGGAAGTGGGTCGTGGCCGTGATAGTAAGTGTTGGGTGGGTGTGATGCTGGGACAGTCGAGGTGCAGGGGAGAGGGGTGGGGTACTGGGGAAGGGTTTGGGAGTGGGGGTACCTGAGGGTGGGTGGGGTGGTGCTGGGACTACCGAGCGTGGGGCCCGGCGTCGGCAGGGGGAGAGGGTGGGAAGTCACTGCGGGGTGGGGTCGTCAGGGGGGAGACGATCGGTAAGTAGGGAGTGGGGAGTGCAAGGTGCGGGTGAGGGACCGGTGGAGAGTGGGTTGGGGCAGGCGTGATGAGAGAGAGAGAGAGAGAGAGCTCAGTGGTCTAGAGAAATAGAGAGGGAAATGTAGAAATAGAGAGAGAAATGAAAATGAGAGGGCGCAGGGAAGGCGAAGGGTTTTTTTAGGTTTATTTCCGACGGACTTTCGTCGAGGTTGTTTCGGTCGACGTTATAATATCCTCAAAGAATTACTCCATCGAGGATGACACATATTCTGTCGACTATATATTCGTGCTGGCAGGAAACCCTCGCGCCAAGGAGAAAATCTTAAATCCGACTGATGTCAGTCGAGGATACATTAATTCCAACTGAATTAATGTCGACTAAATATTCGGTCGGTCTTATATTAACCTCGACTGAATATGTTTAGTCGACAATAAGTCCGTCGGAAATAAAGTTTTTTCATGTAGTGAAATGATTCGACAACGTATACAAATGGCACAAGATCGTCAAAAGATGTGACACCCCCAAAATAGGTATACAACACCCATTTTGAGTTGCCAAATACATGTTACAGAAATAACTATAACTTTATTAATACAATTGTCGTGCAAAATATGACAACACATAAACTGTTAGTTTAAAAACAAATATTATCTTCTAGACAATATCAACACTCAAACAAGTCCTCATTACAATTATTGATACACTATTTTACAAAATAATGAGGACTACAAAAACAACTTTCTAGAACCTTCATTCCATACCCCGACTAGTACTCGCTATATTCTCACCTCCTGAGAAGAAAAATGGAACAAAAAGGAAAAGGGTGAGCTCAACTAGCTCATTAAAGAATATTATGACTAAGATAATATAGAACAAATTATCATTAGTTCTCAACAGGGTAAAATCTGATAGAATACAATAGACAACAAGTTTTAAATAAATATTCGCGGCAAAAATAACAATTCATTAGAAAAGTTACGTAGAGAATGAAATCTACTATCTTCTATGATTTTAAAAAATCCATCATCAATATTTTATCCCTGTAACATCAATCAATATACATCTTAAATCAAATATTCATCTTTGCACTACAAGCCAAAGATATTCATCACCGTCATGTTCATCTCAATACACATGCATCTCTTTGCACTACGGGCCAAAGATATTCATAAGAAAATCAACCATCTTTGCACTTTACACGGCCAAAGATATTCAGTGATATCATCATTTAGGACTGATGATGATGAAAAATATTTTAAAGAAAACGAATCCAGTTAAACAAAAGAACAAATGTTAAGGATTCCTACTTTAAACAGTCCAAGTTCAAAAATACTTCGTAAATAACCATAGTGAAGTAAAATTCAAGAATGATCAAAACATGGATATAATCAAAGCTAGTATCCATAATAGATATCTTGGACGAAAAACGAAAATTTATTTTTTCTGTGAATAGTGTTGTATCCGTGAATAGTGTCGTATACGTGAATAGTGTCGTATACGTGAATAGTAACCTCGACACTAAAAGACATGAATTTCACAAGAAAAATCTTACCAATATTCCGGCATAATGATATTGAAAGAAATAATATCATTTTTAAAAAAAAAATATCCCTTACCTCGAAAAGACAGTACTTCTGAATGGAATACTGGATATAGTGCTGAAGGGAACTTGCACCGTATAGCAACACTAAAAGTATCAAAATACTCATAAAAATACGCTCGATAATATAGAGAGAAAAAACTTTAGTTTTTGGTGTGATTTTTAATTCTAACCTAAGCACCCTATTTATAGGAAAATGCTTAGAACACCAAAGCAGAAAATTTAATAAAATAATAAAAAAAAATTTATTTCCTACGCACACCACCAGACCAAACATCAGCCATCCACTCCACAAAAAATAACAAAAACGTTTTTCTTAATTAAAATATTTTAAACTTCAAAAATTAATTATTCCGGAACTTCGGAACTTCAATAATTCATAATAAATAACCCTTTTATCAGAAAAATTCAAATCTTATGTCCATTCTATAGAAAATTTAATTCTCTACAATTTTGCAGAAGAAAGTTTTTCCAAATTTCAAGCAGAAGTTGACTGAAATCCACATACGGACAATTTTACATGCTATAATCAAATTTCAGTCAAGAAATGGGATCCACAAACATGAAAAACATGTTTTAAATATTTTTAGTAACAAAAATACTCTTCCTCCTCATTTATTCATATATCCCACATTCATTGTAAAAATATCACCATTATTATATTATTATAATATAATAATATATTTAAATGAATTATTTTATCAGAAAAGATAAAATATCAATTTTTCAACAATTGTCACTTTAAAATTTTCTCCATCTATATCCACATAAATGAATATTTTACTTATCATATAAATCAATAATTAATTATTCACAAATAATATTACAAAATTACAATATCGACAACTAGGCCATTCCCAGGAAAGAGGGGGCTTTCCAATAAGAATTTCTCCTTATTGGCACGCAATTAGGTGACCAAACCTCTCTTTAGATATAACTTTCTAGACATTGTCAATAATGCTATCTAATAATATTACTTAAATAATATGAATTATTGATCTGATAATGGAAAATACTGTGTAGTGACAATTATTAAAACAACAATAATATAAAATATCAACGTAGCAATTATTAAATTAATAAAATAAAATATTGAACAGTAATTACTGTAACAATTATTGTGTAGTGCCTTCTTACGTAAGAATCAATAATTGGTGCAATACTGTGTGCTTCTTGTGTTTTAACCAATAGGGTATTCTAACAAGATAATAACTGAGAATAACTACGTCGTTATTTATAAACAACTTATACTTGTCGTTTTCTTCATCTAATCGCTTTCCGTTATGGGGCCTACACAAAAGATCGCGTACCGTCAATACGAATATTCCCCGACAGTAAGAATATTCCATGACCAAACGAATATTCTTCAACAACAATGAATATTTTATAACCACTTGCTTATTTGAAATATTTGCGCATTTTACCCATAACTAACCACATTAATCAAATCAACCCTTACTATTTCAAAACAATAAATAGAGGAAATTCAATTTCATTTAATAATAAGTTGGGGTCTTACAACCTCCCCTCTTTATGAAATTTCATCCTCGAAATTGACGTACGTACCTGGTGTTTCGAAAAGGTGAGGATACCTCGCTTTCATTTCCGTTTCTAACTCCCAGGTCATTTGCTCTATAGCATGGTTCCTCCACAAAACTTTGACTTGTGGTATGACCTTTTTGCGTAGGACATGTTCCTTCCTATCCAAGATCTTAACTAGTACCTCCTCATACGTTAAATCTTCGACTATTTCGTCTGGTTTTAACTCAATAACGTGGTTCGGGTCTTTCACATATTTACGAAGCACAGATATATGAAAAATATTATGAACACGAGACATGCTTGGAGGTAACGCGAGTCTATAGGCCACATTTCCTACTCGGTCAAGAATCTGAAATGGACCAATAAATCATGGATTAAGCTTTCCTCTCTTCCCAAATCTTATAACTCCCTTCCATGGGGCAACTCGTAACAATATATGATCCCCAATACTAAATTCCACGTCCTTTCGATAAAGATCCGCATAACTCTTTTGTCGATCCTGTGCCTTTTGTATACGTTGTCGAATCATTTGGATCTTTTCTGTAGTCATACGTACCAACTCTGGTCCCAATAATTATGCTTCACCCACCTCATCCCAACATACTGGAGAGAGACACTTTCATCCATATAATGCTTCGAATGGAGCCACACCTATACTTGCCTGATAACTGTTGTTGTAGGAGAATTCCACCAATGGTAAATACTTATCCCAACTCCCTTTGAAGTCTAGGACACAGAGTTTTAATAGATCTTCAAGAGTTTGAATAGTCCTCTCTGATTGTCCGTCCGTTTGAGGATGGTATGCCGAACTGAATCATAAATCCGTGCCCATAGCTTTTTGCAAGCTAACCCAAAATCGTGAAGTAAATCTTGGGTCACGATCCAAAACTATGGATACTGGCATGCCATACAATCTCACAATCTCATTCACGTACATACGAGCAAGATGTTCAAGGGAATAAGTCTCCCATATTGGAAAGAAATGAGTAGACTTGGTTAATCTATCAACAATAACCCAAATAGCATCTACGCCTTGAGAAACCATGGGAAGACCCATAACGAAATCCATGGTAATGTGTTCCAACTTCCATTTTAGAATCTCAGGTGGTTGCAATGGACCCTTAGGCACTTGATGCTCCGCCTTTACACATTGACAAGTTAAACGCCTCAAGATAAACTTTGCAATCTCTCTCTTCATATTGTTACACCAAAATGTATGTTGAAGATCACGATACATTTTGGTACTTCCAGGATGGATTGAAAATGGTGTATTGTCTGCCTCCATCATGATCTTGTTCTTCAAATCAGAGTCGTTAGGAACACAAAGTCTGGAGTGGACTCGAAGTATTCCTTCTTCATCGATTCTTGCTTCTGGAATAGCACCTTCTTGTTCTTTCTTCTTCATACGCATCAGCTCCGGGTCTATGGTTTGAGAAACTTTAACTTTTTCGATTAAAGTCGGTTCTATGCATATACTTGACATCATCGCATGGGTCCCCAAAGTCTTGAATTCTATCTTCATCTTTTGTAAATCACACAAAATGGGCCTTTGTGTTTACAACATCGCACTCATTCCCGCATATGATCTTCTACTCAACGCGTCAGCTACTATGTTCGCTTTTCCAGGATGGTATTGAATAGTGTGGTCATAATCTTTCAACAGCTCGAGCCAACGTCGTTGCCGTATGTTGAGTTCCTTTTGGGTAAAAAAATATTTGAGGCTTTTATGGTCTGAATATATCTCTACTTTCTCTCTATATAGATAGTGCCTCCAGATCTTTAGCCTGAAAACGATCGCTACTAACTCTAGATCATGAGTGGGATAATTCCTCTCATATTCTTTAAGTTGTCATGAGGCATAGGCTATGACTTTCCCATGTTGCATGAGAACACATCCTAACCCTTTGCCCGAAGCATCGCTTGTAGATAACAAATCCATCCGAACCAGATGGTATTGTCAAAACAGGTGCCGAAATGAGTCTCCTCTTAAGCTCTTGAAAACTCTTCTCGCATTCCTCGCTCCATACAAATTTTGTATCCTTCCGAGTTAGTTGAGTTAACGGAGTAGCGATTCGAGAAAATCCTTCCATGAATCTCCGATAATAACCAAATAAGCCCGAAGCTACTTTGGTCCGCACCGACTTGGTTGCTCCCAACTTTGTATTGCTTCAATCTTCGCCGGATCAATAGATACTCCATGTTTTGACACCACGTGCCCAAGGAATGCTACTTCCTCAAGCCAGAACTCGCATTTCTTCAACTTAGCATAAAGCTTGTTTTCACGAAGCCTTTGGAGTACCAGCTTCAAATGGTGCTCATGATCTTCACGGCTTTTGGAATATATGAGGATGTCATCAATAAAGACAACAAATGAACCCGATTCAAATATTCTTTAAATACTCGGTTCATCATATCCATGAAAGTCGCGGGGAGCATTAGTCAATCCAAAAGACATGACTAAGAATTCATAATGCCCGTCTCGGAGTTCTAAAGGCGGTCTTTGGAATATCCTCGATTCTAATCTTCAAATTGATGATATCCGAAATGAAGATCGATCTTTGAAAAAAATTGTGCTCCTTATGGCGGGTCAAACAGTCATCAATGCGAGGTAGCGGATACCTATTCTTGATGGTGACATGGTTCAATTCCGATAGTCAATACAAAGTCACATACTCCCGTCTTTCTTCTTTATGAATAAAATAGGAGCACCCCAAGGAGATGTACTTGGGATGAATGAAACCGATGTCCAATAACTCCACGTAGTTGGACCTTTAACTCTCAAGTTCAATAGGAGCCAATCGATGTGGGGTTTTAGAAATGGGCTTTGTACCAGGTTCAAGATCAATAAAGAATTCAACTTCACATTCTGGGGGTAGACCGGGAAGTTCTTCAGGAAATACATCAAGAAATTCACTAACAACGGAAATATTATTCAAATCTGACGTGTCTTTATTCAAATCCATAACATGGGCTAAGAAAGCTTGACATCGGTTTTTCAATAAACGAATGGCTTTATGGCTTGATATAACAGTGATTGATTTTAGTGGTTTAGTTGCTTGAATTTGCATAACAGGTAGGTTAGGAATATGAAAACTAACAACCTTACGAAAACAATCAATTTTGGCATAATGAGTAGTTAACCAATCAATCCCTAAAATCACATCAAAAGCAAGTATCTTTAAAGAGATAAGGTCAACGGGTATTGTGATGGTGCCAACTTGGATCAAACAAGATTTATAAACAGTGGATGTGATGAAAGTTTCTCCTAACGGAGTCTCCACAGATAAGTCAAAGTTTAATTTCTCCGGAGTTAAGTTTAAACGTTGAGTACAAGCAGGAGAGATAAATGAATGGGTAGAACTGGTATCTAGTAACGTATAAACTTTGCAAGAATTTATGATTAGCTTACCCGTGATCACCTCGTTTGGGTTCCTTACATTTTGACCAGTCACAACAAACGCTCTTTCAGGAACCGTTGACTTTGACTTTTCCGGGATAGCCTTTTGAGTCACCATTCCCACTGGACTTGGTTTCGCTACCGTATAATCTCGAGCGATATGTCTTTCCTTTCCATAATTATAATATACCTTGAACTGTTGTGGGTAATTTGGGCTGATATGTCCCTCTTTTCCGCATTTATAGCATACGACCGGTGGTCGCTCTCCTCTTTTAGAACCAGTTGCTGCTGGTACTGATGTCTTCATATTGTCATTGTTGAATCTCCTTTTTTTAAAATCTTCCCCTGACTCGCTTCTTCTATTTTCATGGCCATGATTACCACCAGAGTGGTTCTTGCTTTTGTCCGCATTTTTCTTTCCCATTGGTTATCGTTGTTCGATGATTCTTTGTCCACCGGTATGACCCTGGTTGTGGTCCCTCGGTTGAACGTAGTCGTTATCTCGCTCTAATAATTGAGCCCTGTTGACAACATCTGAATATAGAGAAAATTTATGAGAAATGAGATACTGACGTATGTCGGGTTTCAAACCTCTCAGAAACATCCGCGTCATACGTTCCTCATTCTCCACCAAATGAGGTGCAAACCTGGATAACTCCGCAAACTTCGCTTCGTACTGGGACAGCGTCATGTTGTTCTGCTCCAGTCTAATAAACTCTACCTTTTTCATATAACGAATACTTTCGGGAAAGTACTTGTCATTGAACATTTTTTGAAACGTTTCCCAAGATATTCTGAGTGCGACTGGATGGGTACGCTTTACAGATTCCCACCAGCAATCTGCCTCATTACGGAACATAAAAGTGCGAATGGAACTTTCTGTTCCTCCGTGTATCCCAAGACATCGAATATCTTGGTAATTTGCTTGACCCACGTCTCCGCCTTAATCGGATCCGGCTTTCTCCAAAATTCTGGTGGTCCCAACTCTTTGAACTGCTTGGCAGTGACAAACTGTGCATTGCTATCATTTCCACCTCTGTATTTTGTAACACACGAGTCTCCTCGTTCGATTTTGCATGAATCTGCAAAAAAGCTTCTAAACATCCCATCGTTCATTGTCTGATCAGTGGTGTTGTTTACAGGAGGAACATTGCCGGCATATTGCACGTTCTCCTCATTGGTGAGTAAAGGTGTCTCCACGGTCTCATTTACTCCACTGTTAACATTCTCAGTTGCCATTCTCAAATACTACCATAAAACAAGGGTTAATTAAAGAAATTAACATATCACATAATATCCCTATATTCTGACCAACCAACAAATAAGCTTAGGTAGGACACACTAGCGAAGGATTTACTCGTCTCTCCCCTCCTAGTTCTATTCCCCGATCTCCGCCAGAGACCATATCCCTAAGCTCTGATACCAACTGTGACGCCCCCAAAATAGGTATACAAAACCCATTCTGAGTCGCCAAATACATGGTACAGAAACAACTACAACTTTATTAATACAATTGTCGTGCAAAATACGACAACACATAAACTGTGAGTTTAAAAACAAATATTATCTTCTAGACAATATCAACACTCAAACAAGTCCTCATTACAATTATTGATACACTATTTTACAAAATAGTGAGGACTACAAAAACAACTTTCTAGAACCTTCATTCCATACCCCGACTAGTACTCGCTACATTCTCGCCTCTTGAGAAGAAAAATGGAACAAAAAGGAAAAGGGTGAGCTCAACTAGCCCATTAAAGAATATTATGACTAAGATAATATAGAAAAAATTATCATTAGTTCTCAACAGGGAAAAATTTGATAGAATACAATAGACAACAAGTTTTAAATCAATATTCGCAGCGGAAATAACAATTCATTAGAAGAGTTACGTAGAGAATGAAATCTACTATCTTCTATGATTTTAAAAAATCCATCATCAATATTTTATCCCTGTAACATCAATCAATATACATCTTAAATCAAATATTCATCTTTGCACTTTCTGGGCCAAAGATATTCATCGATTGGTTATGTTCATCTCAACACACGTACATCTTTTGCACTACTACGGGCAAAGATATTCATAAGAAAATCAATCATCTTTTTGCTACGGGCCAAATATATTCAATAATATCATCATTTAGGACCGAGGATGATGAAAAATATTTTAAAAAAAATGAATCCAAAGAAACAAAAGAACAAATATTAAGGATTAGTACTTTTAAAGCAATCCAAGTTCAAAAATACTTCATAAATAACCATAATGAAGTAAAATTCAAGAATGATCAAAACATGGATACAATCAAAGCTAGTATCCATAATAGAAATCTTGACGAAAAATGAAAATTTAATTTTTACGTGAATAGTGTATGTATGATGAATAAGTGAATAATGTGAATAGTATCGTATATCGTGAATAGTAACCTCAACACTAAAAAGAAAAGAATTTCACAAGAAAAATCTTACCAATATTCCTAAGATAATGATATTGAAAGAAATAATATCATTTTTAAAAAAATAATATCCCTTACCTCGAAAAAAAGATAGTACTTACATTTGGAATATCGGATATAGTCTTGAAAGGAACTTGCATTTAGATAGCAACACTAAAAAGTATCAAAATACTCACAAGAATACGCTCGATAATATAGAGAGAGAGAAAACTTTAGTTTTAAAGTGTGATTTTCAATTCTAACCTAAGCACCCTATTTATAGGAAAATGCTTTAGAACACCAAAGCGAAAAATTTAATAAAATAATAATATATTTTTTTTATTTCCTCTACGCACACCACCATAACAAACATCACCATCCACTCCACAAAAAAAAACAAAAAATGTTTTCTTAATTAAAATATTTTAAACTTCAAAAATTAATTATTCCGGAACTTTAAAACTTCAATAATTCATAATAAATAGCCATTTTATCAGTAAAATTCAAATCTTATGTCCATTCCTTAGGAAATTTAATTCTCTACAACTTTGTAGAAGAAAGTTTTTTCAAACTCCAAGCAGAAGTTGACCTAAATCTACATACAGACGATTTTACATGCTATAATTAAATTTCAGTCAAGAAATGGAGTCCACAAACATGAAAAACATGTTTTAAATATTTTTAGAAACAAAAATACTCTTCCTCCTCATTTATTCATATATCCCACATTCATTATAAAAATATCTCCATTATTATATTATTATAATATAATAATATATTTAAATAAATTATTTTATCAGAAAAGATAAAATATCAATTTTTTAACAATTGTCACTTTAAAATTTTCTCCATCTATATCCACATAAAATGAATATTTTTCTTATAATATAAATTAATAATTAATTATTCACAAATAATATTACAAAATCATAATATCGACAATCAGGCCGTTCCCAAGAAAGAGGGGGCTTTCCAATAAGGATTTCTCCTTATTGGCGCGCAATTAGGTGACCAAACCTCTCTTTAGACAGAACTTTCTAGACATTTCCAATAATGCTACCTAATAATATTACTCAAATAATATGAATTATTGATCTGATAATAGAAAATACTGTGTAGTGACAATTATTAAAACAACAATAATATAAAATATCAACGTAGCAATTATTGAATCAATAAAATAAAATATTGAGCGAAGAATTCTTTGTAACAATTATTGAGTAGTGCCTTCTTCTTACGTAAGAATCAATAATTAGTGCAATCTGGTATCTTCTTGTTTTTTAACCACCACCGATATTCTAACAAGATAATTGGTAATAACTACGCCATTATTTATAAACAACTTATACTTGTCGTTTTCTTCATCCAATCGCTTTTCCGTTATGGGACCCACACAATTCATGCATCATCGTAAATAATATTCCCACAATAAATAAGAATATTCCACGACCAAACGAATATTCCCCGAAACAAATAATAAATATTTTATAACCACTTGCTTATTTGAAATATTTGCGCATTTTACCCATAACTAACCACATTAATCAAATTAACCCTTACTATTTCAAAATAATAAATAGAGGAAATTCAATTTCATTTAATAATAAGGTGGGGTCTTACAAAAGAGTTATATGGATCTTCATTAAAAGGATGTGGAATTTAGTATTGGGGATCATGTATTGTTGTGTGTGGCTTTATGGAAGGGAGTTACAAGATTTGGGAAAAGAGGAAAGCTCAATCCACGATTTATTGGTCCATTTCAGATTCTTGACCGAGTAGGAAATGTGGCCTATAGACTTGCATTACCTCCAAGCATGTCTCGTGTTCATAATGTTTTTCACATATATGTGTTTTGTAAATATGTGAAAGACCCGAACCATATTATTGAGTTAGAACTAGATGAAATAGCCGAAGATTTAACATACGAGGAGGTACCTATCAAGATCTTGGATAGGAAGGAGCATGTCCTACGCACAAAGGTCATACCATAAGTCAAAGTTTTATGGAGGAACCATGTTATTGAGGAAATGACCTGGGAGTTGGAAACGGAAAAGAAAGCAAGGTATCTTCTTTGTAAGACCCCAACTTTTATGAATAAAGAATAATTTTCTCGAAATATATTTTTGAATATTATGGTGTGGATTTGATATAATGTTATAGTTGTGGGTAATATTTACAAATTTTGCAAAGTAAGCAAGTGGTTATATAATATTCGATTGGTTGGGGATATTAGTTTTAACAGGAAATATTCATACGACGGCACAATCATTGGTGGACCCCACAACAGAAGTATTATCGTAGTAAGAAAACGATAGAAATATCTTTTTATAAAATAACTAACGAAAGTGTTACTAGTTAAAGCTGTTGAACTACCCAAAGTAAAAAAAATAATAATCTGGCGTGGTTGCATAGTAGCACACGGTATTGGTTATTGATGTTTAGTGAGAAGTCACTCAGTTATACTCAATTATTGCTACAGTAATTGATGCATCATATCTATCATATTATTGATTCGATTATTGTCACAGTATCATCTGCATAATATGATATATTATTAAATCAATAATTGAGACGACAAAGTTATTCATATTATTAAATTTTAATATTGACAATGTCTAGAAGTTCTGTCAAGGAGAGGTTTGGTCACCTAATTTCGCGCCAATAAAGAGAAATCCTTATCGGAAAGCCCCATCTTTCCTGGGAACGAACTGGTTGTTAAATATTGTGAGTTATAATATTAATGATGAATAAGTTCGTGTTGATTAATGATGAAATTGATAGTTCCATTGTGTTGGAATTATTAGTGATAGTGGAAATCGACATTTATTTCGATAATAATTGATGTCAAGAGGTTATACTGACCAATCGGGTAATTAATCGGATAAATGAGGAATTAATTTCTATTAATTCACATGATTATAACTATTTGTTCACATGTGTGTACTATTGATTCACATTCTTGTACTATTAGGGGAGGTGGTGCAAGATTGATAATACTTGCATGACTAAGTTAAAAATGGAGGTATAGATGGAGGTACTATACTATAATTTGTATTTTCACATGTTTAGAACTATTGATTCACATGATTTACTATTGATTTATATAATTTACTATTAGGGGAGGTGGTGCAAGTTTGATAATACTTGCAGGACTAAATTAAAAATGAAGAAAAAGAGGAAGGTATTATATTGTAATATTTCAAGCCCCAAAACGTGCAATTATCGAAACTATATTTTCCTATAAATAGAAGCTCATTCTTCCTTCATTTCTTACCAATTCACTAAAGCTATAGAGCAATTATTATAGAGAGAAATTATAGAGAAAGAAGAAGAGAAGTCTACTACCTCACTTTATTCCAATTATCCGATTTTCTTCTAAGGTAAGGGGTATTATTCTTTCATATTCATGAAGAGATATTTTCTTTTTCAATACTCGTAAGGGTTTGTTATTCCATTCTTTATTATTATGATGGAATAACTTTTATTTGTCATCTATTGCATCACGTACGGTGAATTCTTCTATTATTCCATTCTTTATTATTACATTTGAAATTCTTTTGTTATTCCATTCTTTATTATTACATTATTCCATATCTTATTATTCTGGATTATCATTGATTCAGTTTCATTCTTTTATTATTCTATTAGAATATCACATGCATACGCGGATTACGCATGACACCGTTCCATTCCATTCTTTATTATTCTATTGGGAATAATCTATCATATGGGATATATCACATGCATGGTGAATTCTTTCTTTATTTCATTCTTTATTATTACATTGAAATGATCATCTCGTGGATTACCGCATGTATGCGAGCAAAAATCCATTTGCGATTTCATATATTCTATTATACTTTAGTTGGTTAAAGTTTTGGCTTCTATACTTCATGAAATTAGTAGAATATCCTGGATATTTAAGCATCCAAAGATCTTTTCATGGAAATATTCTTACGAGCATTCTTGAATTTTACTCCTGAAAGCGAAGATCATGTTGATAATTTGGGCGTTATTGGTTCTGGATAAATTAATTTATAAATCTTTAAAATTTATCTTTGAACTTGTTTTATTGAATTATTATATCATTGTCATCATCCTCATGCTTATATTGTGATAAAAATCATCTTTGACTTATGTGCATAGATGGACTTGGTATGATTATGACCAGGGATTATTCGGTATAATCATGACCGTAATGTGACGAATGATGTGGTGAAAGTCCTCATTGACCTGTAGTTCATTGATGGACAGTTGTTGGTATGATTATGACCAGGGATTATTCGGTATAATCATGACCATTGATGATTACATGAATATCCTTGGCTGTAGTGCAGGGATGATTTGATTTTATTTATTAAGTTGAGTCTCAGCGATAAAGTTGATGAAAAACTTTTTAAATCATAGAAGAAAGTAGATTTTATGCTCTACTTGACTCTTCTAATGGATTGCTTATTCCTCTGCAGTTGTTGATCTAAACTTGTTGTCTATTATATTCTATCGGTTTGTATCTTTGTTGAAGGCTAAGGATAATTTATTTTGCATTATCTTAGTCATAATATTTCTTCTTGAGCTAGTTGAGCTCACCTTTCTTTCATTTTCTCTTTGAGAAATGAGAATATAGCGGGACTAGACAGTCGGAAAGCGGAGTGACGGTCCGGATGATAGCATTAGTAGTCCTCACTATTCTGTTAAATAGTGTGACAATAAATGTAATGAGGACTCCATTGAGTGTGGATATTGTCTAGATGACAATATTCTTAGTAAAACTCTCAGTTTATGTTTTGTCGTATTTTACATGATAGTTGTATTATTAAGTTGTATTTGAATTTTGTACCATGTATTTGGAGACTCAAGATGGGTGATGTATACCTATTTTGGGGGCGTCACAGTTGGTATCAAAGCTTAGGGATATGATCCCTGGCTGAGATGTGAGACAAGAACTAGGAGGGGAGAGACGAGGAATTTCTTCGCTAGTATGACCTACCTAAGTTTATTTGGTATTTAATTGGTTGGTCAGAGTATAGGGATAATATGTGATATGTTAATTAACCCTTGTTTTGTGGCAATATTTAAAAATGGCATCCGAAAATGTTGAGATAAGCAATGAAGCACATGAGGCCGTTGAGTCACTGACAGTTAATACCGGGATAATGTGCAACAGGAAGACAATAATCCTCGGGTAAACAACAACGATCAAATGATGAGCGATGGGATGTTAAGAGGTTTTATGCAATTCATGCAACATCAGCGAGGCGGCTCTGTCCAAAATGCGGTGGAAACAACTTGACAACTCTCGGACGGTCACCGCTTAGCGATTCAAAGAGTGGGACCACCGGAGTTTTTTGAGAGCCAAAACCACTTAAGGCGGAGGCGTGGATAAAGCGGATCAACAAGATATTTGATGTCTTGGGATGCTCCAAGGAGCAAAAGGTTCCTTTACCACCTTCATGTTGTGAGCAGAGGCGATTCTTGGTGGGAATCATAAAGCGTACTCAACCTGCCGCACTGAAGATGTCTTGGGAGAAGTTTCAAGAACTGTTCAACGACAAGTATTTTCCTGAAAGTATTCCTCACATGAAAGAGGTAGAGTTCATCAAGCTTGAGCAAAATAATATGACCGTGGCGCAGTACGAAGCTAAGTTTGCCGAGTTATCTCGGGTTGCATCCCACTTGGTTGATAATGAGGAGAGAATGACACGGATGTTTCTAAGAGGTTTTAAACCCGAGATACGTCAATACCTAATTTCTCACAAACTGTGTTTGTATTCAGATGTTGTGAATAGGGCTCAGTTATTGGAGCGTGATAATGAGTCAACCCAACCAAGAGAGAGCGGTAAACGAAATCGATAATACCAAGTGGTAGCAATCATCGAAGCGGTGACAACAAGCGTGGAGGAATCAACATGCGAAAATGGTAATCACTTGGTGGTAATCATGGCCATGACAATAAGAGTGGACATTTCAAGAAGAGGAGATTCAACAATGATGGAAAGACGTCGAAGACCCAGACACATTGTTAAGGAAGAAGAAACACGACCACGGTTGTATGTTACAAATGCGGAGGGAGGACATATCGATCAAACCTGCGTGATGCGATCAAAAGCGTGTTACAATTATGGAAGAGAAGGTCACCTAGCCCAATTTTGTCAGTGCAAAAGTCAAGTCCAATGGGATGGAGGCATCAAAGGTCATCCCGACAAAGACAAAACCGAGTGTTTCAAGGAGGCGTTTGTCGTAACCTCCCAAAAAGCGAGGAATCCGAATGAGGTGATCACGGGTAAGCTAATCATAAACTCTAGCATAGTATATACCTTTATTTGATACCGGTTCTACCCATTCTTTTATTTCTCTACTTGCGCTCAACGTTTAAATTTGACTCAGGAGAAATTAGACTTTGACTTATCGATTGAAACTCCGTTGGGAGAAACCTTCATTACATCCACTTTGTTTATAAGTCTTGTTTGATTCAAATCGGTATCCTCGCGTTACACATCGATCTTATTTCTTTGAAAATACTTGCATTTGATGTGATTTTAGGGATTGATTGGTTAACTACTCATCATGCTAAAATCGATTGTTTTTCATAAGGTTGTTAGCTTTCATATTCTAACTAACCAACCTATTATGCGAATTCAAGCAACCAAACCACTAAAATCAATCATTTCGTCATATCAAGCCATAAAGCTATTCGTTTATTGAAAAATGGATGTCAAGCTTTCTTAGCCCATGTCGCAGATTTAAATAAAAATACGTCGATTTGAATGATATTTCTATTGTTAATAAATTTCTGACGTATTCCACGAAGAACTTCTGGCCTACCCCGGGCGTGAAATTGAATTTTGTATCGACCTTGAATCCCAATTACAAAACCCATTTCCAAAGCCCCATATCGAATGGCTCTATTGAACTTTAGGAGTTAAAAACCCAACTACGAAATTGTTAGACATCGGTTTCATTCGGTCCTAATCGTCTCCTTGGGGTGCTCTGTTTTCTATTCGTGAAGAAGAAAGATGGAAGTATGTGACTTTGTATTGATTATCGGAGTTGAATCATGTCACCATCAAAAATAGGTACCCGTTGCCTCGCATTGATGACATGTTTGACCGATTTGAGGAGCCAAATTCTTTTCAAAGATTGATCTTCATTAGGATATCATCGATTGAAGATTAAAACCGATGACATTCAAAGACTACTTTCGAACTCGATGCGGGCATTATGAATTCCTAGTTATGTCTTTTGGATTGACTAATGCTCCAGCTGCCTTCATGGACATGATGAACCGAGTATTCAAGGAATATTTGGATCACTTTGTGGTAGTCTTTATTGTTGACATCCTCATATACTCCAAAAGCCGTGAAGACCATGAGCAACACTTGAGGCTGATACTTCAAAAGCTTCGTGAAAACAAGCTTTATGCCAAGTTGAAGAAATGTGAGTTCTGGCTTGAGGAAGTTGCATTCCTTGGGCACGTGATATCAAATCATGGAATATCTGTTGACCCAACGAAGATTGAAGCAATTTAAAGTTGGGAGCAACCAAAGTCAGTGACCGAAGTACGTAGCTTTCTCAGCTTAGCTGGTTATTTTTGAAGATTCATGGAAAGATTTTCTCTAATCGCTACTCCATTAACTCAGCTGACTCGAAAAGATACAAAGTTCGACTGGAGCGAGGAATATGAGAAGAGTTCTCAAGAACTCAAGAGAAGACTCATTTCAGCACCTGTTATGACAATACCATCTGGCTCGGAGGGATTTGTCATCTACAATGATGCTTCAGGTAATGGGTTAGGATTTATTCTCATGCAACATGGGAAAGTCATAGCCTATAGCTCACGACAACTCAAAGAATATGAGAGAAATTATCCTACTCATGATCTAGAGTTGGCAGCAGTCATTTTTTTGCTTAAGATTTGGAGGCATTACCTGTATGGAGAGAAGGTGGAGATCTATACGAATCATAAAAGCCTCAAATATTTCTTCACTCAAAAGGAACTCAACATGCGAAAGAACGACGATGGCTTGAGTTGTTGAAAGATTATGATCATACCATCGAATACCATCACGGAAAGCGAACGTAGTAGTGACGCGCATGAGTAGAAGATCATATCTGCGAATGCAGTGCAATATTGTCAACGCAAAGGCCCATTTTGTATGACTTGGAAAGGATGGAAATAGAGTTAAAGACTCCGGGGACCCATGTGATGATGGCGAATATACAGTAGAACCGACTTTAATTAATAAAGTTAAAGTTTGCTCAACTTACGGACTGGAGCGATGCGTATGAGGAAGAAGAAAGTGCAAGAAGGTGCTATTCCGAAGCAAAAATCGATGAAGAAGGAATACTTGAGTCAACTCCGGACTTTGTGTTCTAACGATTCGACTTGAAGTATAAAATCATGATGGAGGCGCACAACACACCGTTTGCAATCCATCTCGGGGAGTACCAAAATGTATCGTGATCTTGACATACATTTTGGTGGAGCAATATGAAGAGAGAGAGATAATGCGGGGTTTATCTCAAGGTGTCTAACTTGTCAACGAGTCAAGGCGGAGATCATCAAGTGCCAAAAGGTCCATTGCACCACTTGAAATTCCAGAATGGAAGTGGGAGCACATTACCATGGATTTTCAATTCTTGGTCTTCCCAAGGTTTCTCAAAGCATAGATGCGATTTGGGTCATTGTTGATAGATTGACCAAGTCTTCTCATTTCTTACCGATCTGAAAACTTATACACTTGAACGTCTTGCTAGTATATACATAAATGAGATTTTAAGATTGCATGGTATGCCAAGTATCCATAGTTTCGATCGAGACCCAAGATTCACTTCAAGATTTTGGGTTAGTTTGCAAAAAGCTATGGGCGCAGTTATTTACGATTTAGTTCGACATATCATCCTCAAACGGATGGGCGATCGGAAAGACTATTCAAACTCTTGAAGATTTATTAAGACTCTGTGTCCTTGACTTCAAGGGAAGTTGGGACAAGTTCTTACCATTGGTGGAGTTTTCCTACAACAATAGTTATCAAACAAGTATTGGCATGGCTCCATTTGAGGCGTTGTATGGAAGAAAGTGTCGTTCTCCAAGTATCTTTGGGATGAGGTGGGTGAAGCAACGTTGTTGGGATCGAATTTGGCGCGTATGACTACGAAAAAGATTCAAACAATCCGACAACGTATAAAAACCTCACAAGATCGACAAAAAGAGTTATGATGATCTTCGTCGAAAGGGCGTGGAATTCAATATTGGAGATCATGTGTTGTTACGTGTTGCTCCATGGAAAGGAGTTCTGAGATTTGGAAAGAGAGAAAACTCAATCCTCGATTCATTGGCCCATTTATAATCCTCGATCGAGTAGGCGCTATGGCCTATAGACTACGCTTTACCGCCAAGTATGTCTCTCGTGTTCATAACGTTTTCACATATCTATGTTACGTAAATATGTGAAAGACCCGAACCACATTATTGAATTAGAACCCAGACGAGATAGAGGAAGATTTAACATATGAAGAGTTACTGTTAAAATCTTGGATAAGAAGGATCATATTCTACGCTCGAAGGTTATACCTCAAGTCAAAGTTTTGTGGAGAAACCACGATGTGGAAGAAATGACACAGGGAGTTAGAATCTGAGATGAAGTCAAGATATCCTCACCTCTTGATATACCGTGTGTACCCTAATTTTGAGGATGAAATTTCATAAGAAGGGAGGTTGTAAGACCCCAACTTTTATGAATAAAGAATAATTTTCTCAAAATATATTTTGAATATTATGGTGTGGATTTGATATAATGTTATAGTTGTGGGTAATATTTACAAATTTTGCAAAGTAAGCAAGTGGTTATATAATATTCGATTGGTGGGGAATATTCGTTTTAACAGGGAAATATTCATACGGCAAGCACAATCATTAGTGGACCCCACAACGGAAGTATTATAAGTAGTTAAAAACGACATAATTATCTTTTATAAAAATAACGGCGAAAGTATTTACCGTTAAAAGCTGTTGAACTACCCGGTAGTAAAAGTACGATGTCTGGCGTGGTTGCGTAGTAGCACATGGTATTGATTATTGATGCTTACGTGAGAAGTCACTTAATTATACTCAATTATTACTACTGATGAATTGATGCATCATATCTCTCATATTATTGATTCGATTATTGTCACGATTATCATCGCATAATATGATATATTATTAAATCAATAATTGAGACGACAAAAAGTTATTCATATTATTAAATTGTAATATTGACAATGTCTAGAAGTTACATCGAGGAGAGGTTTGGTCACCTAATTGCGGCGCCCGATAAGGAAAATCCTTATCGAGCCCCTCTTTCTCAGGAGCGACACGGTTGTTAAATATTGTGAGTTATAATATTAATGATGAATAAGTTCGTGTTGATTAAAGATGAAATGGATAGTTCCATTGTGTTGAAATTATTAGTGTTAGTGAAAATCGATATTTATTTCGATAATAATTGATGTCTGGAGGTTATATTGACCAATCGGGTAATTAATCGAATAAATGAGCAATTAATTGCTATTAATTCACATGATTATAACTATTTGTTCACATGTGTGTACTATTGATTCACATTCTTGTACTATTAGGGGAGGTGGTGCAAGATTGATAATACTTGCATGACTAAGTTAAAAATGGAGGTATAGATGGAGGTACTATACTATAATTCGTATTTTCACATGTCTAGAACTATTAATTCACGTGATTTACTATTGATTTATATAATTTACTATTAGGGGAGGTGGTGCAAGTTTGATAATACTTGCAGGACTAAATTAAAAATGAAGAAAAAGAGAAAGGTATTATATTGTAATATTTCGAGCTCCAAAATGTGCAATTATCGAAACTATATTTTCCTATAAATAGAAGCTCATTATTCCTTCATTTTTTATCAATTTACTAAAGCTATAGAGCAATTATTATAGAGAGAAATTATAAAGAGAAAGAAGAAGAGAAGTCTACTACCTCACTATTCCAGTACCCAGTTTTCTTCTAAGGTAAGGGGTATTATTCTTTCATATTCATGAAGAGAGTTATTTTCTTTCAATACTCGTAAGGGTTGTTATTCCATTATTTATTATTATATTGGAATAACCTATCTATCCGAAGTACCATATACATGGTAAAATTCTTCTGTTACTCCATTCTTTATTATTCTGTTGGAATAACCTGTATGTGCGGTCTATCGCATGCACAGTGAATTCATTATTCCATTCTTTATTATTACATTTGGAATATCACATGCATGTGCGATATTACGCATGACACGGTTCTATTCTTTATTATTCTATTGGAATATCCTGTTTGTCGCTTGATTCTACGCATGACACAGTTCCATTCTTTATTATTACATTGGAATAATAACATAACATGCGTATGCATGTGGTGAATTCTTACATTATTCCATTCTTTATTATTTCATTATTCCATTCTTTATTATTACCGCATTGAAATGATCCTTCGTTATTCATTCCTTATTAAATTGTGGAAATGATGCATACTACGTGGATTATTACGCGGGCGAAAAAAATCCATTTGCGATTTCATATATTCTATTATACTCGGATTGGTTAAAGTTTTAGCTTCTATACTCATGAAATTAGTAGAATATCCTGATATTTTTGCACTTCATCCAATATCTTTTCATGGAAATATTCTTACGAGCATTCTTGAATTTTACTCCACAAAAGAAGTATCGTGTTGACAATTTGGGCGTTATTGATTTACGGATAAATTAATTTATAAATCTTTAAAATTTATCCTTGAACTTGTTTTATTGAATTATTATGTCATTGTCATCATCCTCATGCTTATATTGTGATGAAAGTCATCTTTAGCTTACGTGCATAGATGGACTTGGTATGATTATGACCAGGGATTATTCGATATAATCATGACCGTAATGTGATGAATGATGTGGTGAAAGTCCTCATTAACCTGTAGTTCATTGATGGACGATTGTTGGTATGATTATGACCGAGGATTATTCGGTATAATCATGACCATTGATGATTACATGAATATCCTTGGCCGTAGATGCGGGGATGATTTGATTTTATTTATTAAGTCGAGTCTCGTGATAAAGTTGATGAAAAACTTTTAAATCATAGAAGATAGTAGATTTTATGCTCTACTTGACTCTTCTAATGGATTGCTTATTCCATGCAGTTGTTGATCTAAAACTTGTTGTCTATTATATTCTATCGGTTTATTATCTTTGTTGAAGGCTAAGGATAATTTATTACGCATTATCTTAGTCATAATATTTCTTCTTGAGCTAGTTGAGCTCACCCTTTTCTTTCATTTTTCTCTTTAGAAAATGAGAATATAAATTTGGGGACTAGTCGGGGAACGGAGTGATGATCCGGATGATGATAGCATTAGTAGTCCTCACTATTCTATTAAATAAGTGTGACAATAAATGTAATGAGGACTCCATTGAGTGTGGATATTGTCTAGATGACAATATTCTTATTAAAACTCTCGATTATGTTTTGTCGTATTTTACCTACGGTTGTATTTAAATTTTGTACCATGTATTTGGCGACTCAAGATGGGTGATGTATACCTATAATTAAGTTGTTTTACAAGATTTTTGCACCATGTATTGATTTTGTGCTCAAGATGGGTGATGTATACCTTATTTTGGGGATTCGTAATTACTACATTATGATGTCTAAGGAAGTTACATGCAGAAAGGGGTTTGGTCACCTAATTGCGCGCCAATAAGGATAAATCCTTATCGGAAAGCCCCCTCTTTCCTGTGAACGACCTAGTTATCATTATTATGATTCTGTAATATTATTTGTGAATAATTAATTATTAATTTATATGATAAGAAAAATATTTATTTATATGGATATAAATAGAGGAATTTTTGAAAAGTGACAATTGTTGAAAATTGAAAATTTATCTATATTATTATATTACATTATAATTGTGAGACCATGAATTTTATGAAATAAAAGTATTCAATTTTTCTATTTTGGTAAATAGTTAAATTGATAAAAGTTTAAAGTTAAGGGTAATATGTGAAAATTTTGCAAAGTAAGCAAGTTGATATAAAATATTCGTTGTGTCGGGGAATATCCGTACGACGGTACAATCATTGGTGGACCCCACAACGGAATTATTGTTGGTTTGAGAAAATGACAAAAATATTTTTATGAAAATAACGGCGGAAGTTTTACTGTTAAAAGCGCTGAACTACTTTCAGTAGTAAAATGTACAATGTACACGTGGTTGTATATAAGTAGCATTACGGTATTGATTATTAATGCTTACGTGATAAGTCACTCAGTTTTGTTTTATTAGTATTATTAATGTAATAAAAGCAAAAAGCTCTTTATATAAAATGCAGAATACTTTTATAAAGTTATTCTATAAATATAATATATTATATTCAATTGTATATAGTGTTTTGTATAGTAAAATCTTTTTATATAAAAGCGTAATACTTTTATAAAGTTATTCGTTTTATTTGATTATAAATTGAATATATTATATTTTATTTAAAAGATTTTGCTTTAAATAAGGATCGTCCGATTAAAAGTAAATCAATATGGACCGTTCATGAATTAGTTACTATGCAGTCCATTCTTCTATAAATAGAAGCTCATTCCTTCATTATTTATTACGAATTCACTGAAACTCTAGAGAGAATTCTTCTTCTATAATCTTGAGCGTATTTCTTTAGAGTTTAAGAAAGTTTTGAGCGTAGTACAAGTTTTCTTCAAGTATATCACCGCCCTACCGTCGGAGTACTCTTCTTTTAAGGTAAGGGATATTATTCTTTCGTATTCATGAAGAGAATGATTTTCTTTCAATACTCGTTATTCCATTCCTTGTTATTATGTTGGAATAACCAGTTTATGCGAAGTACCGCATACATGGTGAAATTCTCCTATTATTCCGTTCTTTATTATTACGCCGGAATATCCCGTACATGCATTCTGTGCCGGACTGGTTCCATTATTTATTATTTTGTCGAATATCCTCATGCTGTGTAAATGCGTTTACACCCTGACTGGTTCTATTATTTATTATTTTGTTAGAATAACTTTATCATGCGATCATCACATGCATGGTGACTTCATTGATATTCCATTCTTTTTTATTCTTTTAGAATAACCAATGCATGCTGCTCTATCGCATGCGTGGTGATTTCGTCATTTATTCCATTCTTTATTATTACATCAAAATATCACATCGCTCAGGGTTTACGCGGACTGGTTCCAATATTTATTATCCTGTTGGGAATAACTTTTGTCGCAATTTATCGCATGCATGGTGAATCCTTCATATTCCATTCTTTATTATTACTGTTGGAATAACACGCCTACATGTGGATTAATTAGAAATTGATTTTGAAAAATAGTAAATGAATTTTAAAATTCCTAGAAAAATATATGTTCATTATGGGACTATATTACGCTAAATCCCGTAAAAGAAATATTTTTGGGACCGATTTGGTATTTTCATGAAAATGATTTAATTACTTAACATATGAGTTAAATATGTTATGTGAAGTAACAAAGTTGGAAAATAGGATTTTATGGCTTGAAAATCCTATATAGGGTATATGCAGATTTTTGATAAAGGACTTGATCATTGGTGATGAAATCTTATGAGTATGGCATTTTTGAATGATTAAATGCATTATTTGGTAAAGTATAAACAATTAAATGAAATTGTTTATAAGTTTAGGAAGTGATTAAAATATTGTTATAATATTAATAATATTAGATTATGAGTTTATTAAGTAATTGATAATAGTTGGATAAATTTAAAGTCTTTGATATTTATCCTTGTTTTCGTTTGATTTATACTTATATCATTGTCATCATCCTCATGTATATATTATGTTGAAAGTCATCCGGCACTGTAGTTCATAGATGGACTTGGTATGATTATGACCGGGGATTATTCTAAGATAATCATGGCCGTAATGTTACAAATGATGTTGAAAAAAGTCCTTATTGGCGTGGTGCATTGATGGGACGAGTTTTGGTATGATTATGGCTATGGATTCTCTTCGGCCAAGGGTGCAAAGATGAATTGTTTTATGGCATGATCAGCACCGTTGATAAAAACACGATTATCTTTGGCCCATAGTGCATGGATAATTCGTGGTCATGATACTAAAAGAATATCCTTGGCCTATAGTGCAGGGATGAATTGATGATGTAGATTAATTATTGAGCTGAGTCTCAGCAATGAAATATTAATTCATGGATGTGATAATGATGAATATTTGTGGCCGTGGTGCATGGATAATTCTTGGATGTGATATCAATGAATATCCTTGGTAGTAAGCTAGGTGATTCGATGATGTGGATTATTTATTAAAATTTGAGCCTCGTGAATAAAATATTGATAATAAACTTTTAAATTGCAGAAGATAGTAGATATCATGCTCTACTTGACTCTTCTAAAATACGGTTATTATATGCTTTTTGGCTCATGTCGTGCAAAGATGAATTGTTAATGAATATCTTTGGTAGTAGTGCGAAGATGAATTTATTAGTATGATTATGAGCGAGGGATTGTGATTTGGTATAACCATGATTTTGATATTTCGGTGAAGATAGGTGATGAAAATTATCTTACGTCACGGTGTGAAAAGGAATTGAGAATCACAATTATGATTATGAGTTATTCATATGATTGTGGGCCATGGAATTGTTGATTGATGTTACGAGGATAAAACATTATTGGTGGACTTTAACATGGAGAAGATAATGGACTGGATGGTCTATTTGACTCTTTAATGGATTGCTTGCTTCTGCTGCGACTATGGTTGAAAAGTTTTATCATCTACCATATGTTCTAAATCTACGAGCTATTGATAATTTAATTATCTTTAGTTATGATATTCTTTTCGGGCTAGTTGTTAATCACCCTTTTGCTTCACAATTCCTTTTAGGTAATAAGAGTGTAATTGGAATTAGCGAGGGATAACAGGAAATAGAACGGTGGACTATAGTTGTTGAGGTTCTCCCTAAATAGTATGAAAATAATTTTATTGAGAACTTTAGATAAGTGTGTCGTATTGTATACGTCATTTGATATTTAATTTTGGTGAACCGAATAGGGTGAGGCGAACCCAACTTTGGAAGGGTGTTTTGTCACTATCATACAAGATGTCTAATGACATACAACGTTGTGTTATCATAAGACAGGGTTGTGCACATCCACTTGCTGAGTATATCTATGAGCACTACCTATATGATCTTGGAGTTTATTTGAAATATAATTTTCACTTGGAGACAGTGGAGATAGTTATATGTCAAGAGAAGACTCACCATTGGAAGGAACATGATAGTAATCTTCTCATTTTTCTTTGGGGTCTATTGGGTCAACCAAGGATAATTCTGTGGACATATGATATCTATCATAACCTAGACGCATGGCCTCCCATGTACGAAGGTTTCCTTGAGCACTTCCCAAAGATTTTAATTTCTAAAACAATTTTTGACTGTATCTTTATGTAAGGTGCAATTGTGACATGAGTCAGAGTTGGTTTATGTATTTGTATTAAAACTCACAGTTTAACTGTGGTTGTACTCTGTACGACAGTTCAACAGTTATATAAATGAAGTTGTATTTGATTTTTTTATAGTGATATCTGACGACTTAGAATGGGTGATGTATACCTATTTTTGGGGGTGTCACATTTGGTATCAGAGCTTAGGGATATGGTCGCTGGCGAAGATAAGAGTCTAGAACTAGGAGGAGAGACGAAAGTTATATACTTATTTAAAGTATGACTTACCTAAGTCAAATTGTTTACTTGATAAGTTGACAAATTGTGATATGTCGATTAACCTTTGTTTTGAAACTATATTCTAGAATGATATATCCAAATACGGGAGATGAGAAATGGGAAAATCATGATAGCGAGGAAATTACCGTGAAGGTACAATCTGAAAAGAAAGCAAGGTATTCTCATCTCTTGAATATCGTGCGTCGTACGTAAATTTCGAAAAGAAATTTCATAAGGAGAGGAGATTGTGAGACCCCATATTTTATGAAATAAAAGTATTCAATTTTTCTATTTTGGTAAATAGTTAAATTGATAAAAGTTTAAAGTTAAGGGTAATATGTGAAAATTTTGCAAAGTAAGCAAGTTGATATAAAATATTCGTTGTGTCGGGGAATATTCTTTTTGTCGGGAAATATCCGTACGACGGTACAATTATTGGTGGATCCCACAACGGAATTATTATCGGATTGAGAAAACGACAAAAATATTTTTATGAAAATAACGGTGAAAGTTTTACCGTTAAAACTGTTGAACTACTCAAGAGTAAAGTACAAGATAATACGCTGTGTAGTTGCATAGTAGCCTACCAGTATTGATTATTAATGCTTACGTGATAAGTCACTCGGTTTTGTTTTATTAGTATTATTAATGTAATAAAAGCGAAAAAAGTTTTATATAAAATAGAATACTTTTATAAAGTTATTCTATAAATAGAATATATTATATTCAATTGTGCGTAGTATTTTTGCATAGTAAAATCTTTTATATAAAAAAGTAATACTTTTATAAAGTTATTTTATAAATAGAATATATTATATTTTATTATGCATAGTGTTGCATAGTGCTGCATAGTGTTTTTGCATAAGAAAATCTTTTTATATAAAATGTAATACTTTTATAAAGTTATTCGTTTTATTTGATTATAAATAGAATATATTTTATTTTATTTAAAAGATTTTGCTTTAAATAAGGATCGTCCGATTAAAAGTAAATCAATCTGGACTGTTCATGAATTAGTTACTATGCAGTCCATTCTTCTATAAATAGAAGATCATTCCTTTATTATTTCATACGAATTCACTGAAACTCTAGAGGGAGAATTCTTCTTCTATAATCTTGAGCGTATTTCTTTAGAGTTTAAGAAAGCTTTGAGCGTAGTGCAAGTTTTCTTCAAGTATATCACCGCCCTACCGTCGGAGTACTCTTCTTTTAAAGTAAGGGATATTATTTGTTGTACCTGTAAGAGGTATTATTCTTTCGTATTCATGAAAAGAATGATTTTCTTTCAATACTCGTTATTCCATTCCTTATTATTATGTTGGAATAACCTGTTTATGCGAAGTACCGCATACATGGTGAAATTCTCCTATTATTCCGTTCTTTATTATTACGCTTGAAATATCACGTTTCATGCGTTTACGCCTGGGACTGGTTCCATTATTTATTATTTTGTTTGAATATCCTCGTGTAAGGCTACAATTTGGTTAATTATTTATTATTTTGTTAGAATAACTCTTTATCATGCGATCCGTCGCATGCATGGTGACTTCGTTGTTATTCCATTCTTTATTATTCTTTTGGAATAACCCGATGCATGCGATTATCGCATCGTATGCATGGTAATTTTGTTGTTATTCCATTCTTTATTATTCGTCGAAATATCACGTGCATGCGTTTACGCTTGGGACTGGTTCCATTATTTATTATTCTATTGGGAATAACTCGTATGCATGCGATCTATCGCATACGCATGGTGAATCCTACATTATTCCATTCTTTATTATTATGTTGGAATAACTTTGTTTATGTGGATTATCACATGCATGGTGAATGATCCTTTGCATTTCATTCCTTATTAAATTGTGGAAATGATCTATTTACGTGGATTATAATGAAAGTCATAATAAAAGCATTGGACTGATGAAAATCATGGGTATATGTGGTATTAGTAAGTGTTATGATGAGTTATGTTGGTTATTATGTGAAAACATGAAAGTTTCTTAGAAATCACAAAGGGTTGAAAAATCAGATTTTTGTAAAAATAGAACATGAAATTCAATTGACCATATCTCCTATTATATTTCAAATTTTTGAGTGTGGTTGAGTTCTAGAGTTAGATCTATGAGTTTCCTAACATATCCAAGTGGAATCACTTTGGAAAAGGTGTTGTAGATTTTTCGTGTGGGTGATTTTAGCAAAGGAGTCAAAAAATAAAATTTCCAAAAAGGCTACTATCCAAACTTTTAAATGGGCATTTTCAGCCTCTTAAATTGTGAGAAAAATTCAGGGCTTTTGGGACATGAAAATATATGGTATAAAGTACCTCCTGTCCAAAAAATGAGCTCATTCCGACTTAAAATGAGCAAGTTATGACTATTTCAATATTTAGGTTTTTCGATGAAAAAAGTTATAATCGGAGTTCTATAACTCAGATGACCATAAAATTTAAACTAGAAGCTCCACGTTAACATGTGTAAAGATCCTGCCAAGATTTGGGAATTTCTGGAGTTAACCTTGAGGTAGCTAATTTCTTAAGGAATTAATTAGAAATTGATTTTTGAAAAATAGTAAATGAATTTTAAAATTATGAGAAAAATATATGTTCATTATGGGACTATATTCTACTAAATCCAGAAAAAAAATATTTTTGGGACTGATTTGGTATTTTTCATGAAAATGATTTAGTTACGAACATATGGGTTAAATATGTTATGTGAAGTAACAAAGTTTGGAAAATAGGATTTTATGGCTTGAAAATCCTATATAGGTATATATCTTGATTTTTGATAAAGGACTTGATCATTGGTGATGAAATCTTATGAGTATGGCATTTTGAATGATTAAATGCATTATTTGGTAAAGTATAAACAATTAAATGAAATTATTTATAAGTTTAAGAAGTGATTAAAATATTGTTATAATATTAATAATATTAGATTATGAGTTTATTAAGTAATTGATAATAGTTGGATAAATTTAAAGTCTTTGATATTTATCCTTGTTTTCGTTTGATTAATACTTATATCATTGTCATCATCCTCATGTATATATTATGTTGAAAGTCATCTGTGACATGTAGTGCATAGATGGACTTGGTATGATTATGACCAGGGATTATTCGGTATAATCATGACCGTAATGTTACAAATGATGTGGAAAAAAATCCTCATTAGCCCGTAGTGCATTGATGGACGCTTTTGGTATGATTATGGCTATGGATTCTCTTGACCAAGGGCAAAGATGAATTATTTTATGGCATGATCAGGACCAGTTGATGAAAACACGATTATCTTTGGCCCGTGAGTGCATGGATAATTCGTGATCGTGATACTTAAAAAGAATATCCTTGGCTATATAGTGCGAGAGATGAATTGATGATGTGGATTAATTATTGAGCTGAGTCTCACCAATGAAATATTAATTCATAGATGTGATAATGATGAATATCTGTGGCCGTGGTGCATGGATAATTCATGGATGTGATATCAACGAATATCCTTGGCCGTAGTGCAGGGGTGATTCGATGATGTGAATTATTTATTAAGCTGAGTCTCAGAGATAAAATATTGATAATAAACTTTTAAATTCATAGAAGATAGTAGATATCATGCTCTACTTGACTCTTCAAAAATACAGTTGTATGTCTTTGGGCTGTCGTGCAAAGATGAATTGTTAATGAATATCTTTGGTCGTAGTGCAAAGATGAATTTATTAGTATGATTATGAGCAGGGATTGTGATTTGGTATAACCATAATTTTTGATGTTTCAGGTGAAGATAGATGATGAAAATTATCTTCGTCCCGGTACAAAAAAAATTCGTAATCACAATTATGATTATGAGTTATTCATATGATTGTGGATGAGAATTGTTGATTGATGTTACGAGGATAAAACATTATTGGTGGACTTTTAACATGGAGAATATAATAGACACGATGGTCTATTTGACTCTTTTAATGGATTGCTTCGTTCACCGCAACTATGGTTGAAAAGTTTTATCATCTACCATATGTTCTAAATCTCGATTTATTATTGACAAAAGCTATTGATAATTTAATTATCTTTAGTTATGGTATTCTTTCTTTGGCTAGTTGTGCTCACCCTTTTGCTTCACAATTTCCTTTCGTAAATAAGAGTGTAGTTGGGTCGAGCGGGGGATAACATGGGAATAGAATCGGTGGTCATAGTCATTGAGGTTCTCCCTAAATAGTATGAAAATAATTTTATTGAGAACTTTAGAAAAGTGTGTCGTATTGTATACGTCATTTGATATTTAATTTTGGTGAACCAAATAGGGTAAAGCGAACCCAACTTTGGAAGGGTGTTTTGTCACTATCATACAAGATGTCTAATGACATACAGCCTCGTGTTATCATAAAACAGGGTTGTGCACATCCACTTGCTGAGTATATCTACGAGCATTACCTATATGATCTTGGAGTTTATTTGAAATATAATTTTCACTTGAAGATAGTGGAGATAGTTATATGTCAAGAGAAGACTCACCATTGGAAGGAACATGATAGTAATCTTCTCGTTTTTCTTTGGGGTCTATTGGGTCAACCAAGGATAATTCTGTAGACATATGATATCTATCATAACCTAGACGCATGGCCTCCCATGTACGAAGGTTTCCTTGAGCACTTCCCAAATATTTTAATTTATAAAATAGTTTTTGACTGTACCTTTATGTAAGGTGCAATTGTGACATGAGTCAGAGTTGGTATATGTATTTGTATTAAAACTCATAGTTTAACTGTGGTTGTACTCTATACGACAGTTCAACAGTTGTATAAATGAAGTTGTATTTGATTTTTTTATAGTGATATCTGGCGACTCAAAATGGGTGATGTATACCTATTTTTAGGGGCGTCACAATAATTATATAATGTGATAATATAATAATGGTGATATTTTTACAATGAATGTGTGATATATGAGTAATTAAGGAGAAAGGGTATTTTTGTTACAATAAATGATAAAAACATGTTAAACATATTGGTGGACCCTATTTTTGACTGAAATTTGATTATAGCCTGCAAAATCGTCCGTATGTGGATTTCGGTCAATTTATGTTTAGAATTTGAAAAAACTTAGAGCTACAAAGTTGTACAGAATTAAATTTCATATGGAATGGACATAAGATTCGAATTTTTCTGATAAAAGGGCTATTTATTATGAATTATTGAAGTTACAGAATAATTAATTTTTGAGTTTTAAATTTTTTTTAAGAAAAACGTTTTTATTATGTGGCTGGGCCCCACTTGTATTGAAAATGTTCTAAGTTCAGATTTTTCAAAGTGGGCGGAAAATTTTTATAAATATTAATATTTTATTAAATTTTCTGCTTTGGTGTTCTAAATATTTTCCTATAAATAGAGTGCTTAGGTTAGAATTGAAAATCATACCAGAAACTGAAGTTTTCTCTCTATATTATCGAGCGTATTTTTGTGAGTATTTTGATACTTTGACTGTTACTATACGGTGCAAGTTCCCTTCAACGTTATATCTGATATTCCAGCCAAAAGTACTATTCTTTTGAGGTAAGGGATGTTATTTTCTTCGTAAATGATATTATTTCTTTCAATATCATTATGCCGAAATATTGGTATGAATTTTATTGTGCAATTTCTACCTTTTTGTGTCGAGGTTACTATTCACGTATACGGCACTATTCACGTATACGACACTATTCATCAAAAAATAAAATTTTCTCTTCTTTGTCCCAGATGTCTATTTTTGTTACTATCTTTGATTTTATCCATGTTTTGATCTTCATTTTTGAATTTTACTCCACTATGGTATATTATGGGGTGTTTTTGATCATGGATAAACCGAAGTACGAATTCTTAATATTTGTTCTTTTGTCTCACTAAATTCATTTTTTTTTAAATATTTTTCATCATCCTCAGTCCTAAATGATGATATAACTGAATATCTTTGACATGTAATGCAAAGATGAATGATTCTTGATGAATATCTTTGGCCCGTAGTGCAAAGATGAAGAGGTGTTGAGATGAACATGACCAATTGATGAATATCTTTGGCCTGTAGTGCAAAGATGAATATTTGATTCAAGATGTATATTGATTGATGTTACAGGGATAAAATATTGATGATGGACTTTTAAATTCATAGATGGTAGTAGATTTCATTCTCTACTTAACTCTTCTAATGAATTGTTATTTTCGCTGCGAATATTGATCTGAAACTTGTTGTTTATTATATTCTATTAGATTTTTTCCCTGTTGAGGACTAACGATAATTTATTCTATATTATCTTAGTCATAATATTCTTTACAGGGCTAGTTGAGCTCACCCTTTTCTTTTTTATTTCATTTTTCTTCTTAGGAAGCGAGAATATAGCGGGAAGTAGTCGGGGTGTAGAGTGATGTTTCAAGGCAGTTATTATAGTAGTCCTCACTATTTTGTAAAATAGTGTATCAATAATTGTAATGAAGACTTATTTGAGTGTGGATATTGTCTAGAAGATAATATTTGTATTTAAACTCACAGTTTATGTGTTGTCGTATTTTGCACGACAACTGTATTAATAAAGTTATAGTTGTTTCTGTACCATATTTTTGGCTACTCAGAATGGGTGATGTATACCTATTTTGGGGGCGTCACAAAAAATATTTATAATATGTATAATATTTATAAAAATTAATATTATAATATTTATAATATGTATGTTTTATTTTAAAAACAAAAATAAAAATACTTTTATGTTTTAAAATACTTATAAAATTTTTAAAAATAAAAATACTTTTATGTTTTATTTTCTTTCTTTTCTTTAACTAAATATTTATAATATGTATAATATTAATAAAAATTAATATTATAATATTTATAATATGTATGTTTTATTTTAAAATAAAAATAAAGATACTTTTATGTTTTAAAATACTTATAAATTTTTAAAAATAAAGGTGCTTTTTCCCAAATGATAATATATATATATAGGAAAAAATGTATGTACAGTATTTGTAGTACACGATCGGCTATATGTGACAGTTTTTTGAGCTTTATAGCGATGGTTTCACCCGTCAATCATAGCTATTATGGGATATAGCGATAGTTTCTGTGTGCATGGCCCAAAAAATCCGTCGTCATAGCCCTACTGTGTAATACACAACTGTGTATATACATATAGCCTATATATATATATATATATATATATATATATATATATATATGAGTGTATAGACATGAATATAAGAGAGAGGAAAAAGTGAATGGATTAAGGTCCGATAAATGAACTTGTAGATTTGTAATTTTATTTTCAATTTTCTTGACCTGCATTTTCTTCTTTCTTTTTTTTTCTTGTTAAATCTTCTTCTTCTTGTTTGTCCTCTCTATCTTATCCATCCCTACGATAAAATGGATAAAATGGCTTTTATCTTATTTGTAGATTTGTAGTTTTTAATGTAGTGTTTGTTTTTTGATTTTTGTTTGTAGTTTTTATTTTTCTGTTTGCAGATTTGTTTTTGTTTCTTCTTCTTCCTGTTTGTAGATTTGTTTGTTTTTCCTGTTTGTAGTTTTTGTCTTGTTTGTATGACAAGTTTTGAGGGTTAAAATAGTAAAATATTATTATTCAGACATTTTGAAAAAATTAATTATCATTAGAGACGGATCTGGAGGTCAATCCTCCGCGCATTTGTTCTTTTTTACGGAGCATCAATATATATAAATATATATAGAAAGTTGTGGTCGAATATAATTTTGTAGAAGTAGGACAACTAAACAAACAAAGTTAGGGGTGTAAACGAGTCGAATCTCAGCGAACACCTTTATGCTCAGATTCGGCTCGAATAGAAAAAATTGAGCTCGAATTCGACTCGGATTCGATAAGGGATTTATATTTTTGCGCCAGATTCAACTCGGATCATTACTCGGACCTACTCGGCTCGTAAGTACTCGACTCGTTTACAAAGCGAGTTACTCATGAGCCTTCAAATCGAGTTTCGAATATGAACCATTTCACTTAAAATTGAACCACTACATACTAAATTGGTTACTTAACTAATATTTATATATAAAACTTTTTCACTTTTATTTATGTATTAAAATTATAAAGAATATAATAAGAATTGACATTCAATTCATTGGTTTATTTATGTACAAGTTTACACAATTTTATACTACACTTTATAATTTATAAAGATTGATACAAATATCACATATTTAGCTTACTAGCATAGATCGGACCAATATTCGAATATGATCCATCAAGCAGGTATCGAGTATGGTTCGAGAAAAAATGAAATACTCGAACCCTAATCTGAGCGAACACTGGTAAGCTCGAATTCGACTCGTGTATCATTAAACAGAAAACGAGTATGGATCAAATTCGACTCGGATCAACTTCGAATTCGAGCTTTGGATCATATTTTCGAGCCGATCTCGAATCGAGTACCGAACTACTTGGCTCGATTTACACCCCTAAACAAAGTGCAAGTCTTAATTATATTTTATTTATTTATCAACTAAATAAAGTCTTTTATTATTGAACAAAGAAGTACAATATGTCCAAAAAATTTTGGACAAACATTACAATAATACACAAAGTAGCTCAATCTAATTGACCTGTAATATTCAAGTATCCTTGATGGATGCAACACTAAGAATATGATACATGTCCAACTGCTATACAACAAATTATATAGCAACTATTTATAAGCAATGTACCTTTGTAGATTCATTAACAAGTAATTAATCAACCAGCTTATTTCATTTAAGCAAATTAGGTATTTGCTTTAAATTTTCTAGGTTCTTGAAGAACTAATTGGTTTACTCGATGGAGTAATAGGTCAAAATCATCTTGCGTCTTGATGAGACTAAAGGCTACATATAATGGCTACTAGCACCAAATAAAGTCCCTTCACGGCCCAAAATACCGCCGGATTTTAGGACTTTGTAACAATCTTCATTTTCTTCCCTCTCACATTTCAACCATGCATAAGCTGTTGCAACAAGTTTAGCATTAAAACAAATTAGAATTTTTAATATATAGTTTCTTGAGATAACAGGAATTCGACAATTATGATCCAAAAAATGTTAGAAGTCATGTACTTGTGTGCATAGAGCTACAAACGAATCAAACTGTCTGCAATCCTGACCTGATTTGACTAGACTAAGCTTGACTCGAGTTCGTTAAATGAGTCGAGCTCGAACAAGCTTATTTGAACTCGAACAATGTGTTATTTAGCTCGATCACAACTTATTTAGGCTCGGCTCAAGTAAGCAAACTCTTTTAACATTAATTACTTATTTTTTCTTATTATTGTAATAAAAAAAATTGAACGAGAATCCTAACTAAGCTCGGCTCGCTTAGGTCCGGTTCGAACTCAAGCTAGACTTGTTTATTAAATAGACCGAGTGCGTCCATCAAATTTTGGGCTTGTTTAAATCTCGGCTCAACCCAACTGGTTTAACTTTTAAATGAGTTCGAATTTGGAAACTCAAAACCCTGACTTGAGTGCATATACGGTTAAACTCTACTTTATATGCATAATAAAGAACAAGTTCTAAACTCAAGATTGCTAATCAATCCCTTGTCAGAGACTACTGAGTTCTGCGAACTCTACCTTTATTTCCTGAATTTAGTCAGGCTACTAAAAAATAAATTTTGGCGGAGAAAAATGTATCACCTGGAGAAGGTTCTCTAACTCTATGGAAAAAAGTACAGAACTGGGGTGCAATTTCTTGGATAGTGAAGCGATTGGACAATGATAAAATTTGGCTCAACCTTTCCCAACGCTTCCTCATTGTTCCATGCCCAAACTCAAATATTGATCTTCCATTGTCTTCAAGAGCAACTTTTATTAGCTTCAAAGCTCTTAACTGAGTGTCCCTAGAGACGCCAAAGGTATTATCATATGTATAGGTAAACATTGTCTTGTACACAGCCTCATCCTTTACCAATGCCCACCTAAAAAAAGTATTAGCAATGTTAAAACTAGAAAAATATTCATTTAATCGGGACTCGAAACCTGACAAGTCTCCTGTAACAACAGAATCTTGATACCACTTGAGTTAGAGCTCGTTAGTACTTTATGAATTTGGCATCATCTTTTTATTTTGAAAAAAGAAACACTTTAACAGGCTAATGTATCAAAGTTCTAGTACGCCATATAATTTAGGTCAAAAAGTACGGAGATGGATGAATTCAAATCTATTGTCTCGTTTCCTGTCTCATCAGCTGTCACATCCCATGTATTACTTTTCACGTAATTTATATTCTGTTATAGATAAATATTAAGGATGATGTGGCAACAATGCATATGGGTGATGAGATATGAAACGAGACAGACAATGTGACAATAGAATTAGACGTATGATGGATTGGTTGTTAATTACCCAAATCTAAGGCCTGCATGACCAGTAAGCTTAGAAAGTGTAAAAATCATGAGATCTTCATCTGCAGGGGACGGAATCGCAGTGAAATGTGGCCAATTATAGGCGTGATCATAAATTGTTTTGGCATACGGACCTTGAAGAACTGCCTTTTTCAACTGACCATCAGGATTGTTTGGAGAAGTAACAAACTCAATCACATTCGAAGAGGCACCAGAAGTGTTTTTCAACATAGATGTATCTCCACAAAATTTGTAATCCTCTGTTGCAAAGAATTCAGTCTGAAATTCATAATCCTGTAAAAAACAACTACTCCTCAAATTCGTAACCCTACATAGCATTACTAAGGGAATGTTCATTTTCCAACGTGTACAGCTTTGATAGCATTTACAGCAATAACATTTAGCGTGTTTGGAGGTCCAAGTGTGTCGCGGTTGTTAGTTTAGAGGTCCAAATTCATAAGATTGATTAAATGTTATGTTTGACAAATAAGTTGTTTGTAAACTAATAATATTCTCAAGTGCTTTTGGACCTAGAAACGTCCCAAATACGCTATAAGCTGGTAAATGAACAAGCAGTAAATTAGAAGTGAATTGAAATTAGGCATCAAAACAAATAAATACCGGGTAAAAAGGGATTGAGACTACGACTCGTGAAGGCGAGGACGAGTTCTTCAAGGAGAGGGCATAAACTGCTGCATTGAGGAGTTCAGTCGAGCCGGTCCCAAAAACTATATATTTTCCTTCTGTAACTGCATTCCCAACTATGGAATGCAGTTTACGGATGTGTTTTTCGAGTTCTTGTGAGGTTAAAGTGTGGTCATTAAATTCATAGCTCATTCGATGCCATCCTGCCACAACGGTTGCGCTACTAGCTGCATTTTGCATCCAAAAGGGTTCCAAAAATAAGGGATCCCCACTGCAAGCAAGCGAGTAACATTATATTGATGATATTAGGCAAGGATAAAAATGTAGGTGAACCAAATGTTGTTTATATAGTTTATCTATATAAACTATAGCTTCTTTAAGCAAATACAAAACAAGAAAGTTTGAAAATAAGAAATCTTGTTAAAGGAGTCTTAACAAATACATATCCAACTACATATACTTCAACAAGTACTCAAAATTTCCGTATTTCAATTCCCTTTTCCTTTCCCTCAAACTCTCCAAGTTCTAAACAAAAGCAAAAACATATTTTCCATAGCTAAGTTACCTCAAACTTCCTCATCAATTAAATTATTTTTTAAAAAAAAAACAAACAGTTTTTCTAATAATGGACACCAAAATTTTCACTAAATCATACAAAAAGTATTAGATTATATGTACCTATTGACATCAGCAGCACAACCAGGGATAAAATTGGAGCAATCAGGGCCATGAAAGCAAGTATTACACTCACATACTGGTTTTCCATCAACAACAACTCCATCCAAGTAAGCTCTTCCATGGCCGGAGCACGAAATCGATGCCACAGCTTCTGCTTCTGCTGCAGCCATTGTGCTCCAACTGAGATTCCATTTATTATTACCCAGAAAAAGATTGTATGACAAGAAAATATTCAGAAATACAGAACACACCAATGTTAAGGCATAAAGGTAGTATTTGGGTCTCTGAATCTTAACCACCATGTCTTATGGATTTGGCTATCTACAATTTGATGATCATTGACCCATTTTATTGTATTTACATTATATAATCATATATGCCATGGCCAGCTAAGTGGATGCTAAAATATTTTTAATTAAAAAAGTCGTCGTGTTGTTTAACAGCTTCATTTTGTCCTTGGTCCAAAACTGATGCTTGGCCGATTGGAATAGAACCTATCTAACTTACAATCTCAATTTTGAAGCTCCTCTAGAAGAAGATAATTATCGACAAGCATAATATAAATAGCAACCATCACTCCATATACATGTCTGGTGCTCCAAAAACTAATCGGATTTAGCGACGGATAAAATCGTCGTTAAATTTTTTATGCTTTACAAGGATTTTTGGTCAACCCCTAAGTCCACTGTACACAAACATATATAGTCTGTTAACTAATACACAATATATACTGACAATCTGGCCGGTAGCATTGACAAGGAGACAGTTCCCAACAAAAAAAACTAATACATAATAGTTATATCTATTTATATTGAAATTAATACACATTACTAAAACAGAGCTCTATTTTTATTTTATTTTAAATAACTTTTTTACATTTGTTAAAGTTTGCATAAAATATAGGGAACTGATATTTCCACATGTGTTTTTGACTCTCACAGTGGGTCCCACTTTCATGTGAGAAGGAACCACGTAGAAATATCAAAAATACATGTTGAAATAGTTCTCCCCTAAAATATACTCTCTTAGTTTCACAAAAGGAGTCCTATTTTACTCTTATTTTTTTTAGTCGATTTGTAAAATCTTAAAATTTAATTAATAGTTAATTATAATAATTAATTACTAATTAAAAAGTATTATTAAAATAAAATTGTTTATTTCATATTTAAAATAAATTTACTTCACAATTTAAATTTTAATATTTTACAATTAACTTAGATCAGAGTCAAATGTGTGAAACGGGTGAAATATTCGAATTATAACTTTTGGTCTGAATTTATTACATAATATTATTTTAAAAAAAATATTATATTTGCCGTGTACAAAGCTTAATAGCTTTTAATAAATCAGCAAAAATATAATTATTTTTTCCAGAACATGGTAATATATAGAAAACTGAACTACTGAAAAATAAAGGGGAGAGGATAGACTGGAGGGAAAAGGTTTGCATGGCTTTGCACTTGATGTTAAAGGAATGTTCTGGACTTGAAAAACTGGAGGAAAAATTGAAAAAGATATAGGAATTAAAATGATTTGCACTTGATGGTTTGCATGGTTTTCTTGCATTGCTTCCATTGATTTACACTTTTGGGAAAGCCATATTTTTCCAACAATTGTGACAAACAATATTTTTCGAATTCGAACCATCAGAATAGTTCATAATAGCCTATTCGGTTTCACTACTAGCTGAACAACTAAATGTGTTATGGCATTAAGAAGTAACCAAACCATTACTTCTTCATTAGTACCAAAAGCTTTAAAACTCATCTAAAGGTGTGTCAGTTCCGCGGCAGCAATCTCAGAAGGTAGCTAAATCTGATGCTAATCTAACTTTATAGAATTTGAGTTCTGATCTACAGAGGGTCTTCGGGCAAGTATCTGCTTTGTCCTCTCAAGAATGCCAAAGAAAATCGAACCTCCAACACCTATCCACAATACTCTAGGTCCAATTCCCTGCAGCACAAGAGAGCAAATATTTAGTATCCCAGAGTAATTTTTTCAATTAAATTAACGTTCTTGACAAGAGAATGCAATTGTCAAGATAAATGTAAACTTATTGGTTAGGACCATAGTTACTGGAAAACCAGGCCACAACTTGTATATGAGCACAGTATTACAAACTTTATTCAGTTTTAATCATCACTACTAAGGTGTCACAGACATCTATTTTAATGCTAAACAGAGAAAAGTTTGTTTCTGCCCAAATGATTTCAACAAGGTGAAAACGCAACTTTTGGGTGTTAATTCATATAACTGCATCTTTCACCCAAGTAATGTAGGATGGGATGTTTGGTCTGTTTCGCTGGAAAGATGCAGATAGATCCCAAGAGGGTGACTGAATTCCTAACAGATAAGTAATCATCTTGACGAACGAAAATCTCTGTAAGCAATTATATTTGAGCCAATTAATAAGGCTACTTTGTATCGATCGGGCTGACGTCTCATTACCCTTGCAAAAAAAAGAAGACATTGTTCAATTGAACTTTTGCATTTCAGTTTCATAAATTCTGTTGGGTAATTGAGCATTGTTTGGCCCCCTTCACTTGTATACTTTAGCATAACTACTGGTAAGAAACGAGACCGTAACATGGATACTCAGTGCAGCAGCTGATGATGCAAAATCAAGAAACATGCTTATATCCAACTGAATTCTCATTAGGAATATAAGTATCCTTGTCAAAAATGAGGAAATTAATTCAATATAGAGATCGCACCTTTAAAAATGCATGAGGTTCCTCTTCTCACATGATAGTCCCAACACAATCAAAGATACCTTTGTACTGGTTTGCTGATCCCTGCAAAGATTATAATGCACACTAAGAGAAGAGGACAACTGGCTCCACAGCCATCTATGCAGTAAAGATCGGAAAGAACAATATGAGTAATACACTGCATTGATTTTACCTGAACCATTAGTCTAGTTTTTATCACATCAAGAGGAGTTGTTATAGCTCCAGTAAATGCACCTGTAAGCAATTCAAAATGGTTCAGAATACGAGGATATAGATTTGGATGGGGTAGAACTTCAATATGAACAGTTTACCAATAATTTCGAGCATAAATGCAAAGAGATGAGATGCAGGTTTTTGAACAGTATTCTGGTCATCTACTATTCCCAAATACAGAAGGGATCCTAAGATTATCTAGCCGAAGAAAACGAGAAAAGAAATAGCTTTTCAAGGTTTTTGGAACATGGACAAGGTGTACATGTTTTTGGATTGTACACTAATAACCATTTATGTACAACCCAAGAAGATATATAATATGGTATATTGTATCGTATGCTATTCACATGTTTTTGTATTGTATCGTATCGTAAGAATCGTATCGAATCGCAACTGAATCGTATCAACAGTGTTATTTTTGATTCACCCAGAGATACGTATCGAATTGTCTCCAAATCGTATCATGCGATACATATCGCGTATCGTACAATTACGATAACTATGAATACGGTTTATATGTCATAATATCCACTATTTGTTTGATATTATCCAATACTGTTAATACTCCCTCCGTCCTCCAAAGCATCTGTACAAGCACAATTTAAAAGGATGTTTAAAATAAACAGGTCAAATATAAAATATACATATAAACTAGTTTCCCCTAAAAAGTATACTAAAATAGGGTCCACTAGTTTTAAAAAGACAAAATTCATCTGTGTGCTTGCATGGGGTCCAATATGGGTAAAATTATAACTTATTTTTCTCTCTCCTTGATTATAGCTTTCTTAATTTGTGTGAAAACTATATTTTGGACATTCTTTTGAGGACGAAAGGAGTATCAAGCAATGAATATTGTAACTTGTAAAGACATGCTCCTTTCCACAATTAGAGTCCCACTAACCAATTCTTTTTGGTCCAAAAAATCAAGTCTCACTTCTTTTAGTGGTAGAGTAAAATGACACAAGTCCTCAAGTTTTCCACCACAATTCCATTATTATATCATAGCTACTAACTTAACGCTCAATAAATTAGGGGTAAACATGAAGAAGAAAAAAAACCTTAAAATTTGTAAATTTTGCAAATTTGACATTTTTCTGGAACACAGTATTTAACATCCTGGTTATCAATTGTTTTGTAAGAAAATGAGGGTGGTTTCCATCTCAAGTACGACATCATTTAACCTTTTTATTGATGTCATACATCTCTTTCCAATGTATATATGTGAAAATTCAGTATTGTTCTATCTAATGTGGCTGAATGAGTTGGTCTTGGAGCAAGGGACCAGGAAAGGATACAAAGTGGATACTCATTGCAAGTATGACACAAGGACTAGATGGGCAGATGGCAGGAAAGGTCAAAAAAATTATTATTTTATTTTTTAAAAATTCGGGATGGTGGGGTGGGGTGTTGGGGGGCTCGCGCCCATATTTCTTCAATTTACTAGATTTCCTTTTTCTTCCGAGGGGACAAACAAGGATGATTTCTGTCCCATTCCATGATGGGCACTGCAGACAAGTGGACATAATGATTTAAGCATTCTATCATTGCATGAAAAGTGATAAGCATGCATAGGTGATAACTTAACCACCACTAGAATTTTGTTTATAGCATGAACTGACAATGAAAGTAAAACGTTCACTTAATTTTGTCACCTCATTATTTCATGCAACATGAGTACAAAAATGTTTTAAGCTACCTTTATTTTTCCCAGACATCAGTACTTTTTATTGATTCAGGGAAAATTATAATGCAAAAAAAAACTCATATTTTGAACAGGAACAGGATAACCACAATCATGCAAGAAGGATAAAAGCAGTCAATATTTAATTGGGAGATATTAATTTCTTTTAAGTTATGCCTGGTCATTCAAACCTTTTGGAGGCAAGACTAATCCCACTGATACATACAATTACCCTCAAATTACATGAATGGATTAAGCTCAATGTTTTGTTTATCAGAGAGATGCTATTGCCACTTCACAATCCACAAAGATGAATTGCTGGTTCACTGCACTATTGGGGATTGCATGAAACTGCTCTAGGACTTGGAATACCAACACCATCCTAAAAATAAATATGTAAAAGAAGAAGCTGAAACCTTTTATAAGGACTGCTCAGTTACGAATTGCTAATTTCACGACTTCAAGGGCATAAATCTACTGAAATTGACTACTGCATCAGTATCATATATGGACTCTTTTTGCATTCGTCTAGTGGGTGCTTTGAACTTTCCATTATAGTCTTATGAATCCTTAACCGTTATTATCATGAAAATAGGAAATCGATCAAAGACTGAATATTTATGCATGTGATGGCAAAATGAGAGAAAATAGAATAAGATAAGCCTGCTTACCGCAAGCTTGTAACCGATCCGAAGCTGCTCATATATGCAAAACTGGATGGCGTCAAATGGCAAATCTCGCAATAAAAAGGACCCATACCCCTACAAACTCTTGACAAAGGTTAATGCATAGACATATAATGGTTTCCACAAAGCTCATGAAAAAGATTCTAGTTTTCTCTGGTGTGAAAAGACCAGAATTAACATTCAGAAATAGCTCCAACCTTTTCTAGGCGGACACTAGGAGGGAAAAAAAGGATTTATTTGCATCTCGGAGATGAAACACTAGACTGGATTTAAATCTTAAAAAAATAACCATCACATACCGCAAAAAGGCCTCTAAAGCCCTCCTTAGCAACAATAAGCCGGACAGCATTGGGAGCTGAAGCAAATTGCCCAGTTTGCATCCTTTGCTTTACAACCTAGAAATTGTTAAACATTAAGCCTGAGACACAATATGCAAAAATTAGACTTAAGATGTAGAAGCACTACCTCTGTTGGCACACGAACAATTGAAGAAGTAGCTCCTCCAACAGCACCTGCAGTCTAATGAAGTCTAAAAGCAGTTTAAACAAAAGGAAAAGCTTTCACGGTATACATTGACAGTCCTAAGGGAGGCCAGCCATAAGACAAAGTATTACAGCCAAGTTATCTCCCAGTTAGAAACTTACCAAATGAGCCAATGCACTAAGATTATCAGGGAAGCTCTTCAGTAATTTTTGCTTTGTTGGTTCGAAAACTCCAACAAATATAGCAGATTCCCTGGAAATTATAAGAGATGTCATCAGTATTGGTCTCCCAACTATAATCTTGGGTACCTTTTTTAAAATTTACTTTCCACTAAAATTGAGCATTAGTAAGAACATAAAGACAACAGGTAGCTGAAGGTGGAAGGGAGAGATAGAGGTGGGAATCTCTCTGAACAAGCTACCTCTTGAACTGATCTATCAGGGGTAATGCTAGCTTGAATTTTAGGAATAGAATGAGGGAAGGAATGGAATTGTTTTTAAGAATTTCAAGTGCATGTTTTGTTGTTGGTGGTGGTAAGTGGTGTGATAGGATGGCATAATTGTCACATTCACTGCCATCGGAATGAATCCCATTCCACCATCTCCCCCATGGAATGAAAATGAAGGGAAGGGAAGGGAATGGAATGAATTTTTATTCCATCGGAATGGTTTATCCACCAGGATAATCACCAAATACACTTTTTTCAATCCATTCCTTCAATCCAAGTGTAGCATAAGTGAATTCAAACTAGACTTGGAAAAGTAAATCATATCTCAAGTGTTTATTAATCTCTTACCTTTAAAATAGTTATGAAGACCGAGTCGAGTTTTAAGGTTGAAAGCAATAATTGAAGAAACAAAGGGGTGAAATGACAAACATAATTCTATAAACATTTTTAGGTAACTTCAATCTGAATAATTACTGAATTAAAAGGTGGGGGTGTTATTAAATAACCAATAATCATCACAAGATTTCATATTGGTGTGGCAACATCGGCACTAGATAAATAGATAAATATTATGAAGTCGGTGACCATAATGGATCGTGAAAATTAGCAAATTGGAGCCTCACCCTTCCTTGAGTTCTAGGGTTGTTAATAGGCATTAGTCACTCAACAGAAGATCAAGTGGACTAAAAAGAGATAAATGGATCAAACTTGCCCTGAGATTTCGGAAACTGACCAACACAAATACCATGCCATTTAATATTTGTTTCTGTGTTCAATGAGATGGCCAATAATTTGGCTGGAACAAAACTTGGAGGCAGATATACATGATACAGTTCTATTTTAGATGTTTATTTTTATTAACAAGAAGTCTCCGAGTTCATCATCTTCTCATGTCTTAACAAAGGAGTTTTAAATGCAGTTCTACTACTTGAATTCAATACAAGGCTTTATCTAGGGAACCACATAGTAATTCTCAGCAGACAACACTCTTAAGTGCCGCCCATAAAAATTTAAACTATTAAAAGGTCAAAAATCCCCGCTTAGCGCTTAGGCCCCCTGGCCTGGCGCCTCCACCTAGACCAATGGCAAAAAAATCCGAAAAATTAAATGTGGCCTAGGCGGGCTAGGCGAGTCTAAAGGGAGTTTTTTTTTATTTTAATAACTACCCAAACCAAATCTTGATATATTTATTTTTCTAATGATTTACCATATTCATAATGCATGTTGTAGCATATTAAATCACAACAAGAAGTGAACAATATCAAGTCAAAATGAATAATTTTATTATAGTTGTAATTTTTTAAACTTGTACCAACTTCAAATTATATAAATGATGATACATTGGTAATATTTAGTTTAATTCAATATAATTCTTAAATTTATATTTAGTTTCTTAAGTTTTAATATTGAATTGAATTCTTGAAATTTTAAATTTTATTATTTAATAGCAATCTTGTTTATGAATAAAACTAATACGTTAAAGATGTGTTTGAACTTTCAACAATTGTATGTTTGTGTTTGAACTTTGGCATTGGCAATATAGATATGTGTTTGAACTTTAAGCAAAGGTTTTTATTATCCTTTTTATAGATTGTTTTACTTTATAATATTATTTTGTTTGGGTAAATGTAAGATAAAATATTAAAATTGACTTAGAATAAAAAATACCGCCTAGGCCACGCCTAAGCCGCGCTAGGCCCCCCGGCCGCCTTTTAGAACATTGGTCTTATAACAAAGTACAATTTAAAAACTACAGGTTGCAATTGTCTTCTCAAATAATAAATATGAATTTCAGGTTACCATTGAATTTATTATTAAAAAAAAAAGTAAAAGACTTTTGTCAGGCCCTAGCTGTGGCCTAACTAGAAAATTAGAGAGAAACAAAGACATAGATGGATAGAATTAGAGAAACAGAGAGAATAAGGGAGGAAGAAGGAGAACACAATGAATACTCACAGTGTTCGTGATATAGAGAGAGATAGAAAAAGCTTAAAAGCTTTCTTCATTTCATTTGTAAAATGCATATTATCAAACTTGGGGAATACTCTTCCCATTACACACATATATATAGCTATTAAAATGTTGACAGTGTAAATATTCCTAACCTACACCACTCACTTATCCTATACACACATGCTAACAACCCCCCATGTGCACCAAAATATACTAATTATGGAATTTACTAACTGCCCTTTAATGCCCAATCTACCCTTATTATGGTGATCCTGACATTCCCTCCCCTTCAAGAGAATTCATGTCCTCATGAGTAAGTTTTGAGCTTGTTCCTTCTTCAAATTTCCTTGACAAACTATTTGCTATTGTGTTATCCTTCCCCTTTTTGTAAGTAATGATGTAGTCATATCCCAAAAGTTTGCTCATCCATAGCAAGTCACTACTTTTTGTTCCAAGAAATATTTAAGTACTGTGGTGGTCGGGTTTGATAATAAATTGCCTTTGACCCAACTAGGAAGACCATCTTCTAATAGCCTCAGCCACAACCATTAGTTCCTCCTCATAAGTGGAGTAACTTTGAGCTTTTGGTCCTAGAGCTTTGCTAAAATAAACCGGGGGTCTCCCACCTTGCATTAAAACGGCCCCAATGCCAGTTCCAGAGGCATCAGTTTCAATCTCAAAAGCCTTGGTGAAATATGGCAAAGCTAAGATTGGTGAAGTGGTGAGGGCCGTTTTTAAGGTTGTGAAGGCCTGTTGTGCCTCTTGATTCCACCCAAATTTCCCTTTCTGAAGAAGAGTGGTCAGAGGTTAGCAATAGTTCCATAACCTTGAATGAACTTCCTATAATATCCAGTGAGACCAAAGAAACCTCTCAGTTGTTTGATGGTTTTAGGAGAGGGCCAATCCAACACATTCTGGACTTTAGAAGGGTCAACTGCTACTCCTGCACTTGAAATGACATGCCCCAAGTAATCAAACTGAGACTTGGCAAAAGCACATTTGCTCATTTTGGCAAACAGCTGATTCTTTCTCATTATTTGAAACACTTCCTAAAGATGTTTGTAATGCTCCTCCTTGTCTTTTGAATATACCAAGATATCATCTCCTTGTCTTTTGAATATACCAAGATATCATCAAAGAATACTAGTACATGCTTCCTTAAGAGAGGTTGAAATACCTGGTTCATTAGATTTTGGAATGTAGCACAGGCATTGGTAAGCCCAAAGGGCATGACTGTGAACTCAAATAGCCCTTGGTGAGTCCTAAAAGTTGTTTTCTCAATGTCTTCCTCTTTCATTCTTACTTGGTGATATCCAGCGCTCAAATCTAGTTTACTGAAAATTTTAGCTCCTTGTAGTTCATCCAGTAGTTCACAATGAGTGGAATAGGGTACTTATTTTTTATGGTGAGGGAACTGAGGTGCCTATAGTTTACACAGAACCTCCAACTATCATCTTTCTTCTTCACTAGGGAGTAAGGGAGAGGCATAAGGAGTAAGGACGCTGGCTGGGCCTTATAATCACAGACTGTAACATCTCCAAAACTAGCCTCTCTATCTCATTCTTTTGGTCATACGAGCATTTATAGGGTCTAATAGAGAAGGGTGTGAAATTAGCTTTGAGGGGAATGTTGTGGTCCAAAGACCTTTCTGGTGGCATACCTTGAGGTTCTTGGAAAATATTTGAGAATTCCTCGTGTATAGCTTGTAAACTGGGTTTGTGTTTTGGTAAGGAAGGTTTACAGAACAACAGCTTGAAGGGTAATTTTGTGAGTTAGGTACCATGGTTGGGTAACTACCACTAGAAGACCATGTTATTGCTCCTTAATGTAGCTCCACTGGTCCCCAACATAATTGAATTTTATGGTTAGGTTATCATAGTGAAAAGTAGTTGGGTCCAACTTTTAAAGTCATTGTACTCCCAGCACCATGTCACAGCCTCCTAGGGTAGCAGTCTAATTGCATCTTTGAAGAAAAAATCTCCCATTTTCCACTGGAACTCTGTGCACAGTTGTTCACTTATGAGTTTACTCACATTTGATACTGCAACTATCATGGGAGGAGTAGGCTCAAGTGCACATTTCAGTTTTTGTGCAGTTCTAGGATCCATGAAGTCGTGAGTACTGCCCCCATCTATAAGAATGGATAGGGGTCTCTTTCCTACATACACAATCATCTTTATTGTTTGAGGACTAGCTTGCCCTTCCAAAGCATTTAAGAAAACTTCTATATTTTCCCCACTTGATTGGGTTCCTGTTGTAGTATTAGTTGGTTCTTCATCAAATTGTGGAGGCCCAAAGTAGTCCTCACATTCTAATAGCTCTTCACTAGTTATCATGAAGATCTAGGGAGCTTTACACTAATGTCGCATGGTGTACTTCTCATCACAGTAGAAATAAAGGCCTTTAGCCTTCCTTTCATCTCTCTGGGCTGCTATAATAGGCTTAGGTTTGTTGAAATCTTTTTGGGGTAGGTGAGCATTGGTGTTTTAGTTGTAGAGGATGCAAGGAGGTCCTTTTTAGTGTTAGGATGGGTGTTTGTATAACTAGGTTGGGCTTTAAAGTAGTTGCTGGCAGGTTTAGAAATGGGAGTCTCATAAAACTTGACTTGTTTGAAAACTTGGAAAAGTGTCTTTGGGTTAAGAAGTTTCACCATATTCTTAGTCTCATCCTTGAGTCCACCCACAAAGTTTCCTACAAAGAAGTCCTCAGTCAAGTGAGGTAGTTTCTCAAGTAGTCTCCCCTTATGCCTTTCAAACTCATCATAGTAAGCATCCACAGTGCTTACTTGTTTTAGTAACACTTGAACTGTTCATATATATTCTCCACACCTGCCTCAGTGAACCTCACAATGAAGTCTCTTGCAAATTCCTTGCATGTAAATCCATCCTTGCTATTGACATAAGACTTGTACCAGTACTTGGGAGAACCATGTAAATGCATTCTAGTTATGGTAATCCTCCTATAGGAGTTGATTCAATAAATGCTAAAGTACTCCTCATAGTCTTGAATTCAACTTTTAGCATCATCACCCTCAGTAAATGATGGAAACACCAATTTAAGATGCTTAAGTTCTCTCCCCTCTTCACCATCATCATTTTAGTTCCTCCTCCATTGAGCATTATCTTCTTCATGTCTCTTTGCTCTTTTTTGGTCAGCATGCCTAAGGTCTGTAAAGAAGCCCTTATCTCTCCTTTGCCCCATATGAACAGGCATCTTGCCCCTTTCGGTATTTCCTTGTTCCCAAAAGGATTCTCAAACCCATCTTCATTATCTGAACCTCTTTGCTTTAACAACTCATTCATCCCATCCATGAATTGGTCCCTTTTTTCATCAATATGTTGCAACCTCTCATTAGTGTGCTCCCTGTAACTCAGAAAGTCCTGTTGCAACATTTGTGATGGTCCAGCCATGTTTACAAAGAATGTAAATGAAATGAATCGCAGAACAATTGTGATTCTGAGTTTGAAATGAATTTCAAGCAATAGCAACACTACTTGAGTTAGAGTAAGTGAGCTTGAGTGGCTTTATAAGTGAGAATTGGATATCCTCAGTGGATCAAACTGGGTATCCGAGGCCAAAGCAATTTACAAATTCAACTAGCTAAAGTTTAGTTGAATTTTAGAGAGTAAATGAGCACAAAAATAAGCTATAGCACCAAAAGGAATAAGACTGAAACGAGTAAGAATGAAGTGATTAATAACTGAAACAAATGACTAATCACTTAAATTTGTTGAGTTGTAGTTTCGACAGCAAAACAAAGCACTAGAATTCCTTTTTTTGTTGCTTGCTTGCTGTGATTCTGGACTGTTGATGATGAGTTTGGGCTGAAAATAGAGTCTCAGAAGTATAGAAGAGAGTAGAAGAAGCATAGTTTGGTTTGGTTTTGTAGAAGAGAAGATATTAGAGGTTGAATATAGAAGAAAACAGAGGATTAGAAAGAAGAAGATGAGTTGTGGCCTAACTAGAAAATTAGAGAGAAACAGAGATATAGATGGATAGAATTAGAGAAACAGAGAGAATAAGGGAGGAAGAAGGAGAAGAACACAGTGAATAATCACTATGTTCGTGATACAGAGAGAGTGAGAGATAGAAAAAAGCTTAAAAGCTTTCTTCATTTCATTTATAAAATGTATATTATCAAACTTGGGGGATACTCTTCCCATTACACCCATATATATAGCTACTAAAATGCTGAAAGTGTAAATATTCCTAACCTACACCACTCTCTTATCCTATACACACATGCTAACAACCCCCATGTGCACACATATGCACCAAAATATACTAATTCTGGAATATACTAGCTTCCCTTTAATGCCCAGTTTACCCTTATTCTGGTGATCCTGACAGCTTTTAATCAAGGGAATATTATATATTTTTTATGCTTTTCCCTTCCGGAATCCATCTCATCCTTTTTGTTAATTGAGTCTAAAGAATAATTTTGTGAATTGTGAGTATAGCAATTGACATATACCTCGTTGAGTTAGTCTGTCTAGCATAATAAGCATATTAAATTAGAGTCAAGACTAATTAGTGGTACTCAAATAACATTGGAAACGTCATTGAAAATTAGTAATTTTCAAAATACAAACACCTATATAAGTACTGAAACATAAGTAGAGGTATATTTTTAATCAAGAGAACTCGCGGTAAGACACCAGCAAGATTACCAGCTAATCCAGAGTACAGGCCCTTCAAAATGATTTTCCCCCCACCATGAACTGCCAGGGAATGATTAATAGTTGAAGTAATTTTAAAGTCAAAATCTCATAAGCTTGAGGATTCTAAAGAGTACTATTTTGCATTCATATCATGCAAAGACAAACAGAAAAAGTTCATGCATTGTGATATCTATACAACACAGGTAAGAAGGTGCATATAGACGTTAGAAATTGTGAAATGGATGATGCAAACCCTTTTCAAGACTTTCAAGTCAAACACATCTGAACTCGGGCATTTCTCACTAAATCATAGGCAATAGAAACACACTTGTATCAACAATCCTAGATATTACAGTTAATGGTTGTAACACCCTGAACGCGATACAGGCCCGAAGTGCTACACGCCGCAAGCCCAAAGGTCCGCAAGGCAACAATATCAATAACGCGCAGCCCAAACAAAACAACTCAACAATAATCTTAGCTTAAAATCCAACAATAAATATATTTTAAATCAATCCAAATGAGATGCCAATAAATACCACATTCAAATATCGGAGACACAGCTCCTCGAAACTAAGAGTTTTATCAAAATCCATCAACAAAAGAAATAATATCTAAAACTAAACTCCAGTTATTCAAAGCGTATCAAATAAGTGCTCAGCTTTCAACGATGGGACCTGTAAAAAATCTGTGAAGGGGTGAGCGATGAAGTCCAACAAGTAGCAATCCTTACTATTTAGGTGGATCAAGTATAATTTGCAAAACACATTTTTTTAAATAACTTTTTGTTCGATAACAATAGTAAATATGCTTTTCAAAACAGATAATAACAAAACGAATTCCACATTCAAAAATGATTTCAATGTATATCATATATCTTTTAATCCACAACCTTAACGACTAAGGTTATAATAGCCATGTAACACGGCCCAAAAGTTCGATAACGTCAATGATCACGCACCCTACTAAGGTATCTAATCTGCACACTTCCCGAAGGGTGTCTAAAAGGTGTGCGCCTTAATAGGTCCTAAATTAGCTCCAGAACTAAACGTAATCAATAACGCGTTCTATATATAGTCAGACTGAGGATTTCAAAACATTTTTCAATATTATCGATATTCTAAACGATACTTTTTCACAGTTCAAAATCATATAATTTCATTTCACAATTCAAAAATAAATATTTGGTCCGAAGTTTTGAATAAACGAACATAACATTTTAATTTAAATGGAAGCCTTAAATAAAACATAACAAATTTTTGAAAACGTACATTAGGCATCCGAGTAATTAATAAAATATACATAAAAGTAACGATAATTTAAAAACACTAAATAATTTGGAAAGCCACTTACCTTAATATTGCGGAAACACAAAATTAAAAGCGAACAAATCCTTTCAGATTTCTTCTTTTTTGTTCTACAGTACTCCAAAGCCAAAAAAAATTACGTTCTTCTTTCTCTAGTTGTTTAAATATATGTAATTCATTTGCAAAATAAGTTACCAAGTAAAAGAGTCCTTTTAAAATTAAAAGTTTGTTACAGTCTAACTGACTTGTCCTAATAAGTTTTAGATATGTAAAAATAATTATTAGTTTTTATTCCATTATCTAATTATAAATTTGTTATTATCTTATTATTATATTTATTTATTTATTTTTAACCGGATATTACAATGGCTTTCAGAAAAATGGACATAAAACCATCTGATAACAGTTAGCGTTCTGAATTGATGAAATGTAAATTAAACTAAACTAGCAAAAGACAACTTTATTACATATAATTATGGGTAGAATATAAAATAATATTCATTACAATTGACCTACTTGCAGTCGAGTTTTTATTGTATCAATTGGGTATAAAGCTGTTTCCACCACAACACCAGCAGTAGCTCCAGCTACAGCACCCTCTACAAAACCCCATAAAAATGAAGTTGGAGACAACAAAAGCTTAAAAGATTGCCTTGTGATTCACAGCCATTTGGCATTAAATGGAAACTATAATAAATAAATGGACGCCTTATCACCTAGGCATCTAGGCGCTCGGCCACCACACCTCACCTTGCTTTAGTGCCTTGACAACCATGACAACAATACTAACGACAAATGGAAAAAGGAACAAAAGTACCTATCCCCGCAGAGAATCGGTAGAGAATTCGACCATAAAAAAGCACAAAGCGTTTCTGAATTCATGATATATTCAACCTTAAAATTAACAAGGGTTACAATGCTCTATACAGAGAACTTGGGACTTAACAACCAATGAACCAACTAATAACACTAATTTAAAATAAGGAAATAACTCCTGATAATTATTTACTACCTTAAATTATATTCTAGAATAATCCACTTAACCTAATCTAGCTATAATTACATAAATAATTAATATTTATCTTTAAACAACAATTAAAGAATGTTGAGTTTTCCCGGCAGGAGTTGAAGTTTGTTTGTTACCAGGTTTTAAAGATTTGGTTGGAACAGATATTTTAAGGTGCTCAAGAAGTGTGCTTGCTTTGCTATTCTATAGGGCATTTGGAGGGAGAGTAAAGCTCTGATTCTTATTGTGCAGTACATGTATAAATTTCTTAGTAGAATATTGACAACATACCGTTTCTTTCCCTTCTTCTACAATTAATTTTCACATCTTTTTGTTAAGTTTATTCTTCAAATAATGCATAACATATATTTTCAAATACTATCAGCAATGACGGATAATTTCATCTCAAATAACTATGTCGAAACGGTTCAAAAGATGGATCAACTTAAACTTAATAATACACCATACCAAATAAAATGCGAAGGAAATCGAATGGCTTGTCTTGTTGTATGCTGACTGATGCAGCAATCTTCCTTGGTTCATCCTGGTAAGTGGACATTTTGCACTTCACTATATCTGTTATGAATATCATTTGTTTAACACTGAGACTTGTAGAAAATATTTTTAACGGTGTTATAAGACCAGCATCAATAGAATCAACAAGAGGTAGAATCTTCTACAATAGATGTTTAAAGTAGAATGGAAAAGTTTTTTTTTTCTTTTTCAAAACAGGAGTATTAGTAAAACATAAACCACCAGTTTGATTTCCCATTGACTATTCTATCTTTTCACACTAATCAAAAAACCTAATGAAAACATAAAAAAATAGCTACATTCTTCCAATCAACCATGGGTCAAGCCCACATACTAAAGTACTCAAAACTCTTGTTACATTCCTCAAATCGATTACTGGAATAATCGAAAAGCAATCATATGCAAAGTCAATTCAAATGCATAATATTAGAAATTGTAAAATATGGGAAGGGAATTTCCAGGTGAATCTGTTTTCACTCTCACAGAACCTTGTTCTCCTCTACAAAATTCAATTAAAATGACTAGTTAAAGCATTATATGATAAATATTCTTCATGTCAAACCATTAAGATGCAATAATTTATACCATCAATGTAACCTAGTGGAGAATTAAGAACATACATTTTGAAATGATTTGGTTTTCAATCAAAGTTAGGGTTTTATAATATAGATATATATATAAATAGATTTAGAGAGAGAGAGAGGAGGGAAAGATGAAAACCTGAGGGCAGAGCTAGAGCTTTAGATGGTCACTTGCCAAGACAGACAAAACACCCGTGAGAGTTGCAGCATGGAGAGGGTTTTAGAGTGTTTTATTTCAAATTTACCAAATTACCCTTATCTCTCTTTTCTTTTACCTGCTCTATTTTTTATTTTATTTTTCTTACACCGGCAAATAAGAATTTTTCTGAGAATTTTGTCTTTTAAAAAACAATTGGTTACCAAAACTAAAAAGCATTCCTCTGTTCGATAAATAAAAAATTTATTTTGATGATTTTTGTTGAATATAAATGTTTGTATATAGACACTTGGACATAATTTTAATATTAAATTATATAATTTAAATTTAATATCTAATTAAATGGTAATATAAAGGGTCTCAATTTTTTTTATTACAAATTATGTTGTATTGAATAATATAAAATATATTTTATGGCATAACCAATCACATGAGATTTATTCAATAAATATAAGAATTATACATTATTTGAGACACTATTTTAAGATATAAAAATTTTGAGATCCCCTGGTACTATTCTTAATTATATTAGAAAATTCATAACAATAATCTTCACATAATATTTTAAATATTAAATATATAAATGTTGTAAATATAATTTTGGTGTTTTCTATCTACATCGGATGTCTATACATGTAGATAGAGAAATAATAATAATAATAATTGAAACTCCTAATATTACTCTCGATAATAATAGAAAAATTAAGAATACTAATCTTTATATGATCTTTTAAAAATTAAAATATATGAATGTCGTAAATATAATTATCACTTAACAATCAGGACTGGTCCATGAACTTCACAAGCCAGCAGAAGACAATTAAGGAGCCCATTACTATCGTACACCATTACAGCCCAAATTAAGTTGGGTTAATTACATATTTTAGTATATTTTTAGAAATAATTATAATAATGGTGTATAGATAAAATAATTGCAAAAATAATACACTTTTCTATATTTATTTATAATATTAGTGCAATTAGGATTCCTTAATATAGGGAATTAGTATTAGGAATGACGTGATTCTCTCTCTTTTTTCTTCATCCTCTTTTTTGAAACGCGTGGTTTTCTTGCTTATTTTTCTGCGACCGTGTGGTTTCTAAGCACCCTTGCTCTCAGGTGTAGAAATGTGGCAGAGGGTACTTTCTTTGATTGGGTTGAATCTATCACTAAGTCATGGGATTTTAATCAAATTGATGTGCTACCATGGTTGCTTAGGAATTGTGGAATCAATTGAATGCTTGAGTATAGGGTCGCAGAAACTTGATCCAGCGGATGTGGTGGCTCGTTGCCTTCGTCTTCTACAAAATTTTGGATTTGCTGCAGTGGGTGGTTGTAAGGGTAACCCAGTACCCATGGTAGGTACGTGTTGGCTGGTGCACCCCTCCCTCCCGCCCCCCCCCCCCCAACCCCAACCCCAACCCCAACCCCAACCCCAACCCCAAGTGGAATGGTTGAGATTGTTGTATAATGTGTTTTTACCCAGAGATAACTTGACGAAGGAGCGCCCATAGTTCGAATACATGGATCAATGATATTGGATGGGGGAAGAAGGAGAGATGCCCTGACCATCAATCCACTAACATTGTGAAAGGTACATTATATACATTATCCTTGTTACTTTTGTTGGTAACCAAACCTTCATACCAAGGTAACCAAACTATCAGACCAAGGTAACCAATCCACACCTCCATACCAAGGTAACCAAACCTTCATACCAAGGTAACCAAACTGTCATAGTGCAGTTGGTAACCAAACCTTCATACCAAGGTAACCAAACTGTCATACCAAGGTAACCAATCCACACCTCCATACCAAGATAACCAAACCTTCATACCAATGTAACCAAACCTCCATTCCAAGGTAACCAAACCTTCATACCAAGGTAACCAAACTGTCATACCAAGGTAACCAATCCACACCTCCATACCAAGGTAACCAAACTTCCATACCAAGGTAACCAAACCTTCATACCAAGATAACCAATCCACACATGCAGTTTTTTCATAGTATAGTTGGTAACCAAACTTTCATACCAAGTTTACCAAACCTGCATACCAAGGTTACCAATCCACCTCCACACCTGCATTATCTCGAGAATTTCCTTTTATTACCAGAAAATGGTTGCTCCCGCCACCACTGCCCCACCATCCACCTCCACCGTATCTGTAACCACCACCTGAGCCACCACCGCCAACTCCCCCGCCGCTGCCGCCATCACCGCCATTGCTACCTCCTCCATAGCCTGCATCGCCGCCTCCGAAGCCACCACTACCACCTCTTCCGAAGCTGCCACCTCCTCCGAAGCTTCCACCTCCTCCGAAGTTGCCTCCACCACCTCCTCTGAAGTACAAAATTTGTGCAGTCTTTCCTATGAAGATTTGAATTTGAATATTTGAATTTGAATTATTATTTTGAATTTGATTTTGTTTTTGTGGTTAGATTCCAGATATTTGAATTTGAATTATTAATTATGTCAGTTATTTCTCCTTTATTTTAGGTTTCCTTATTAATGTGAATTGCGTTATTTTTGTAATTATTTTGTGTATGTATTATTTTTGTAAATACTTTCTAATTGTTGTATACAACATAATAATAAAGAATGGAATAACAGAAGTTCTCTGCATGAAGACAAAAGGAAGAAATAATACCCCTTACCTTTGAAAGAAACTGGATATAGGAGTAGTGAGGTAGCAGGCTTCTCTTCTTCTATAGATTTTCTCTCTACAAATTTCTCTCTTTAATAATTGCTCTATAGCTTTAGTGAATTGGTGAGAAATGAAGGAAGAATGAGCTTCTATTTATAAAAAAATATAGTTTCAATAATTGCACGTTTTGGGGCTCGAAAAATTACAGTACAATACCTCCAACTTTTTTTAATTTTTAATTTAGTCATGCAAGTATTATCAAACTTGCACCACCTCCCCTAATAGTAAATAATGTGATTCAATAGTAAATCATATGAATCAATAGTTCTAGACATGTGAAAATACGAATTACAGTATAGTACCTCCATCTATACCTCTATTTTTAACTTAGTCATGCAAGTATTATCAATCTTGCACCAACTCCCCTAATAGTAACAAAAATGTGAAACAATAGTATACACATGTGAACAAATAGTTATAATCATGTGAAATAATAGCAATCAATTGCTCATTTATCCGGTTAAATACCTGATTGGTCAATATAACCTCCAGACATCAATTATTATCGAAATAAATGTCGATTTTCATTAACACAAATAATTCCAACACAATGAAACTATTTTTATCAAAAATATAAATTTTGAAATTTCGAAGTTTGACTTTTCCCAAAAAAGTCAACTATTAACTTTTTGACCAAATAGTAAAATCCGGAAAATTTTGTTTTTATAGTCTATTTTTACTAATTTCATCGTTTCGGACTCAAATATCACGTTCGCGTCTCCAAATTCAACTCTGAGCACAACTTCAATTTTAATAACATTCATCATTAATATTATAACTCACAATATTTATCAACCAATGTCGTTCTAGGAAAGAAGGGGCTTTCCATAAGGATTTCTCCTATCGCGCCGCAATTAGGTGACCAAATCTCTCCTCGATGTAACTTCTAGACATTGTAAATATTGCAATTTAATAATATGAATAACTTTGCCGCCTCTCAATTTATTGATTTAATAAAATAATATATTATGCGAGATGATCTTTGTGACAATAATCGAATCAATAATATGAGAGATATGATGCATCAATTCATCGTAGCAATAATTGAGTATAACCGAGTGACTTCTCACGTAAGCATCAATAATCAATAACGTGTGCTACTATATCTGACCATCCGTATTCATCGTACTTTTACTAATGAAGTAGTTCAACAAGATAATCTGTAAAACTTCCGTTATTATTTTTATAAATATATTTTGTCGTTTTCTCAATCGATAATAATTACATTGTGGGGTCCACCCATGATTGCCACAGTACTAATATTCCCTGCTAAAACGAATATTCTCCGACCAATCGAATATAATATAACAACTTGCATACTTTGCAGAATTTATAAATACTACCCACAACTATAACATTATATCAAATCCACACCATAATATTCAAAAAATTATTTCGAGAAAATTAAATATTTATTCATAAAATCTGGGGTCTCACAATCTCCCCTCCTTATGAAATTTCGCCCTCGAAATTTACGTACGTACCTGGTATGCTGAAGCGGTAAGGGTACCTTGACTTCATTTCAGATTCTAACTCTTGAGGTATAACCTTTGAGTGTCGAATATAATCCTCCTTATCCAAGATTTTAACACGTATCTCCTCACACGTTAAATCATTTGCTATCTCATCCGGTTCTAAATTAATAATGTGGCTCGGGTCGTTCACATATTTACGTAACATCGATACGTTAAAAATGTTATGAACACGCGACATACTTGGCGGTAAAACGAGTCTATAAGTCACAGTTACTACTCAATTGAGGATTTCAAATGGGCCAATAAAATCGAGGGTTGAGATTTCCTCTCTTCATCGATTATTGCTTCAAGAATAACGCCCTCTTAAACCTTCTTCTTCTCATTCATCAGATTCGGGTGTGTAGTGTGACGCCCCCAAAATTATGTATACGTCACCCATCTTGGGTCGCCACTTACATGGTACATAAATTCAAATACAACTTACTAACCTAACTGTCGTGTACAATACGACATAAACTGTGAGTTTGAATACAAATATTGTCTACTAGATATTATACAAACTCAAAAGGAGTCCTCATTACAACTATTATCACACTATTTCACGTAATAGTGAGGACTACTAATGCTATCCTCGGACCATTACTTCGCTCCCAGACTCGTCCCCAAATTATGTTCTCATTTCACGAAGAGAACGGTGAAAGAAAGGGTGAGCTCAACTAGCCCAAGAAGAAATATTATGACTAAGATAATGCGTAATAAATTATCATTAGCCTTGATAGTGTTAAACCGATAAAATACAATAGATAACCCGGTTTAATCTGCAGTGGAATAAGCAATCCATTAAAAGAGTCAAGTAGAAATAAAGTCTACTATCTTTTAGGTTTTAAAAGGTTTTTATCAATTTTTATCATTTGAGACTCACGACAATAAATAAACCACCACATCTAATCATCCCCGCACCACTGGTCAAGGATTTTCATCAAATTATCAATGGTCATGACTATACCGAATCACCCCCGTCATAATCATACCAAAACTATCCATCATCGCATTACAGACATTTGAGGACTTTTGTCATCATCATTTATATCAAGTCATGATTATACCGAATGATCCTCGTCATAATCATACTAAGTTCATCTATGCACGTAAGCCAAAGATAACATAATATAACATGAGGATGATGACAATGACATAATAATTCAATAAAACAAGTTCAAGAATTATTTAATCCATGAATTATTAACGTCCAAATTATCAACATGATCTTTGTTTCAGAGAGTAAAATTCAAGAATGATCGGAAGAATATTTCCATGAAAAGATATCGGATGAAACGTAAATATCAAGGATATTCTACTAATTTCATGGAGTATAGAAGTCAAAGTTTTAACCAACCGGGTATAATAAAGAATGGAATAACAAAAGAAATCACCATGCATGCGGATTTGCCCGATAGATGAAAGTTATTCCAATGAATAATAATAACGGAACCAAAAAGTCGGTGAAATTCACACCATGCGGGATGTTCCAATGTAATAATAAAGATGGAACCGCATCCGGTGTAAAACACATGAGATAGGATATTCCAACAGAATGATAAAGATTTTAAACCAGTCCTGTAAAACACATGCATGTGATGTTCCAATGAATAATAAAGATTTTAACCAGTCCTGTAAAACACACGCATGTGATGTTCCAACGAGAATAATAGAAGAATGTCACCAAGTATAGGGTAAACCATGTATACAAAGTTATTCCAATGAATAATAAGCAATGGAATAACATAAGGATTTCACCAAGTATAGGGTATCTGCGTATCTGAGTTATGTATAGGGTATGCCACTTTTACAAAGTTATTCCAATGTAATAATAGTGAATGGAATAATGTAAGTTCTCTTCAAGAAGAAAGAATAACACCCACTACAGTAAAAGAACTGAATATAGAAGTAGTGAAGTAGCGGAATACTCTTCTTCTTTCTATAATTTTCTCTATAGCTTCTCTCTATAATTTCTCTCTCTGAGAGTTTCAATGAATTAAGTAAGAAAAAATAATGAAGGAATGAGCTTCTATTTATAGGAAAATGGAATGCATAAGTAACTAATCCATGAACTATCCAGATTGATTTACTTTTAATCGACGGTCCATATTTAAAGAAAAATCTTTTAAATAAAATATAATATATTCTATTTATATAAAAACATTTTACTATGCAAACACTATGCAATACTATGCAAAACACTATGCAAAAAAACACTATACAACACTATGCATAATAAATATAATATATTCTATTTATAGAATAACTTTAATAAAGTATTCTATTTTATATAAAAGATGTTTCGCTTTTATTACGTTAATAATACGAATAAAACAAAACGTCATTATCGCTATAATAATTCATATTATTAATCGACAATAATGGAATCAAACCGAGTGACTTCTCACATAAACATCAATAATCAATACTGCAGTTACTACTTATGCAACCACGCGACATCGCATTTTTTTTACTACCGAGTAGTTCAACAAGAACCACTGCGTAAAACTTCCGCCGTTATTTCAATAAAATATTTTTGTCGTTTTCTCAATCCGAATGAATAATTACATTATTAGGTCCACCAATGATTGAGCCGTTATGCGAATATTCCTCGCTAAACCGAATATTCCCCAGACCAATCGAATATAATATAACCACTTGCATACTTTGCAAAATTTATAAATACTATCCACAACTATAATATTATCTCAAATTCACACCATAATATTAAAAATTATTTTGACAAAATTTAAATCTTTATTGATAAAATCTGGGGTCTCACAATCTCCCTCCTTATGGAATTTACGCCCTCGAAATTAGAATGCGATACTGATATGATAAAGAGATGAGGATACCTTGAATACCTTTATCGTTAAAAATATTAAATTCATCTTGTCGCAATCCCATTAAAGATATTCATTAACAATTCATCTTTGCACTACTGGGCCAAATATATATAAGCTGTAAAACCAATAATCTCGAGACTCGACAAATAGTATCACAATTACGAATTATCCATGCACTTCTTGGCTAAGGATATTCGTGTTTTTTCATCTGATACTGATTATGATTATACCGAATAATCCAATTCATAATCATACCAAGTCCATCAATGCACTACTGACGAGATGACTTTTTTTACCACATCCATGAATTAATATTTCATTCTTTGAGACTCAAATTTCAATAATTAATCCATATCATCGAATCATCCTCGCACTACGTGCCAAGGATATTCATTAGTATCACGACCACGAATTATCCATGACTACTACCGAAGATAATCGTGTATTCATTAAGTATCACGACCACAAATTATCCATGCTACTACGGCCAAAGATAATCGTGTATTCATTAGTATCACGACCACAAATTATCCATGCACTACTGGCCAAAGATAATCGTGTATTCATTAGTATCCGACCACAAATTATCCATGCACTACAGCCAAAGATAATTGTGTATTCATTAGTATCACGACCACAAATTATCCATGCACTACGGCCAAAGATAATTGTGTATTCATTAGTATCACGACCACAAATTATCCATGCACTTTGACCCAAAGATAATTGTGTATTCATTAGTATTACGACCACAAATTATCCATGCACTACTGACCAAAGATAATTGTGTATTCATTAAGATCACGACCACAAATTATCCATGACACTACTACCAAAGATAATTGTGTATTCATTAGTATCACGACCACAAATTATCCATGCACTACGGCCAAAGATAATCGTGTATTCATTAGTATCACGACCACAAATTATCCATGCACTACGGCCAAAGATGACTTTCAACATAATATAAGCATGAGGATAATGATATAAAGAATCAATCAAATGAGATAAAGGATAAATATTAAACCTTTTATAATATAATTTATCCAGGATTCAAGAATATCCCCATGTTTTCAATCACTTAATAATCTCATAATCTAACATCATTAATATTATAACAATATTTAAATCACTTCTTAAATTTATAAACAATTTATCTCAATTGTTTACGCTTTACCATATAATGCATTTAATCATTCAAAATGCCATACTCATAAGATATCATCACCAATTATCAAATCCTCATCAAAAAATATGCATATACTCTATATAGGATTCTTTAGCCATAAAATCCTATTTTCAACTTTGTTACTTCACATAACATATTTAACTCATATGTTCAGTAATTAAACTATTTTCATGAAAAATACCAAATCAGTCCCAAAAATATTTCTTTTCTGGGATTTAGCATAATATAATCCCATAATGAAAATATATTTTTCCTAATTTTAAAATTCATTTACTATTTTTCAAAAATCAATTTCCACTTAATTCCTTAAGAAATTAGCTACCTCAAGTTTAACTCCAAAATTCCCAAATCTTGGCAGGACCTTACACATGTTAACGTGAGCTTCTAGTTTAAATTTCATGGTCATCGGAGTTATAGAACTCCCATTATAGCATTTTTCGCTCGGAAAAACCTAAATATTGAAATAGTCGTAACTTGCTCATTTTAAGTCGAATGAGCTCATTTTTGGACAGGAGGTACTTTATACCATATACCTTCATGTCCCAAAACCCAGAATTTTTCTCATAATTTAAGTGGCCGAAACAGTCCCTTAAAGTTTCTAGGCAGTAGCATTTTCGAAATTTACAGCTTTGGCCTCCTTTGCTAAAATCAGTCCATACAAAAATCTACAACACCTTTTCCAGTAATTCCACTTGGATTAGTTAGGTAACTCGTAGATCTAACTCTAGGACTTGACCACATTCAAAAATTCAAAATATAATAGGAGATATGGTCAATTGAATTTCATGTTACGTTTTTAACCACAATCTGATTTTCAACTCTTTGTGATTTCTAAGAAACTTTCATGTTTTCACATACTAACCAACATAACTCATCATAAAACTTACTAATACTTCATATACCCATGATTTTCATCAGTCCTATGCTTTTATTATGACTTTCATCATAAACCACGTAAACTGTTCATTTTAGTTGAAGAAATATTTGAGGGTTTAAGAAATGGGTTTTGTACTGGGGTCAATACAAAATTCGATTTCACGCTCTAGGGTAGGCTAGGAAGTCTTCAAGAATACGCCAAGAAATTTATTAATGATAGAAATATCATTCAAAACTATTACTCTCGTCGAGACTTGGATAATACGTCACATTGATACCAACTGTGACTTCTATCCCTTAACCTAGATAAGCACCTCACAATGATACCTATAAACTTGCCATCTTCATTCACGATGTCGCCTACGTAAAATTCCGGCCGATGCATTCCACACAAGGAAGTCAACAATGAAAGGATCGGGCTCTTTACTTATGGCTTGATATAACGTGATTAACTTTAGGGTTTGGTTACTTTGAATTCGTATAACAGGTTGGTTATGAATATAAAAGCTAACAACCTTACGAAAAGCATGATGAGTAGTTAACCAATTGATTCCTAAAATCACATCAAAGGCAAGTATTTTCAAAAAGATAAGATCGACAGGTAACGTGAAAGTGTTTATTTGAATCAAACAAGATTTAAAAATAGTAAGCGATAACGAAGGCTCCTACTAACGAAGTTTCAACCCGATAAGTCAAAGTCTAACTTCTCCTGAGTCAAATTTAAACGTTGAACGCAACTAGGTGAAATAAAAGAGTGGGTAGAACTGGTATCTAACACGGTATAGACTTCGCAAGAGCTTATGATTACTTACCCGTGATAATCTTATTCAGGTTCCTCGTCACAAGAAAAAAAACTCTCTCTCTTAAACTACCGGCTTTGGTTTGTCTGGGACAGCCTTTGGTGCCTCCATCCTAGTTGAATTTGTCTTGATGGCGACAAAATCGAGCTAAGTGACCTTCTCTTCCACAATTATAACATGCTTTGATTGGCGTGGCGCAGATTCGGACTGATGTGTCCCTCTCCTCCGCATTTGAAGCATATAATAGATGGTCCTTCTCCTTCCTTAACAACAGTCTTTGGTCTTTGACGTCTTTCCATCATTGTTGAATCTCCTTTTCTTGAAATGTCCATTCTTATTGTTTTGGCCTCGATTACCACCAAAGTGGTTACCATATCGAACTTGTTGATTCCCTCCACGCTTGTTGTCACCGCTTGATGACTACTCTCTACATTGATATTATAATTTTGCTTGGCTACTTTCTTTTAGTTCGTTGACTTTCGTTATCGCGTTCCACTAATCGAGCCCTATTTACAACATCTCAATAAAAACACGCTTTATGAGAAATAAGATGTTGACGTATCTCCGCTTCAAACCTCTTAAAAATATTCGCGCCATTCTCTCTTCATTATCCACCAAGTGGGGCCGAATCGTGATAACTCCGCAAAATTTGCCTCGTATTATTGCGACACCTGGTCATATTGTTTTGTTCCAACTTGATAAACTCCACCTCCTTCATATGGCGAATACTTTCGTGAAAGTATTTGTCGTTGAACGACTCTGGAACTTCTCCCAAGATATCTTGATCTGACAAAGAAGTTGAGTCGTTTCTGGATTTCCCACCAATGTCTCTCTCTCCGCGCTTGACATAAAAGGCGTGAAAGGAACCTTTTGCTCCTCGGAGCATCCCAAGACATCAAATATCTTGGTAATCTGCTTTATCCATGCTTCCGCGAAGTGGTTTTGGCTCTCCCTTAAACTCCGGTGGTCCCAGCTCCTTGAATTGTTTAGCGGTGACCACCAGGAGAGTTTTCCGTGTTTCCCTTTCGTTTTGGGCGAGGAGTCGCTTTTTCGCTTTGATGTTGCATGAATTCTAAAACCTCTTAAACGTCATGGTCGTTAGTCAATTGATCGGTGTTGTTGTTTACTGGGAGGATTATCGCCATCCTGTTGCACATTGTCCCGATTATTGATCCGTGGAGAATCAACGATCTCTGTGCTCCAATGCTTATCTCAACATTTTCGGATGCCATTTTCAAATCTCGCCACAAAACCGGGGTTAATTAACATGTCACATATTATCCCTATACACCGTGACCAATTAAATACTAAATAAACTTAGGTAGGTCATACTAGCGAAGAATTTCCGTCTCTCCCCTCCTAGTTCTATTCTCACCTCTTGCCAGGGGATCATATCCTAAGCTCGATACCAACTGTGGCGCCCCCAAAATTATGTATCGTCACCCATCTTGGGTCGCCACTTACATGGTACATAAATTCAAATACAACTTACTTAACCTAACTGTCGTGGTATAATATCTGACATAAAGCGTGAGTTTGAATACAAATATTGTCTACTAGATATTATACAAACTCAAAAGGAGTCCTCATTACAACTATTATCACACTATTTCACGTAATAGTGAGGACTACTAATGCTATCCTCTCGGACCATTACTTACGTTCCCCGACTTCGTCCCATTTATGTTCTCATTTCACGAGAGAATAAAGGTGAAAGAAAGGGTGAGCTCAACTAGCCCAAGAAGAAATATTATGACTAAGATAATGCGAATAAATTATCATTAGCCTTCAATAGTGTTAAACCGATAAAATACAATGAACAACCAGTTTAATCTGCGGTGAAATAAGCAATCCATTAAAAGAGTCAAGTAGAGAATAAAGTCTACTATCTTTTAGGTTTTAAAAGGTTTTTATCAATTTTTATCATTTGAGACTCGGTTTAATAAATAAACCACCACATCTAATCATCCTCATACCACGGTCGAGGATTTTCATCAAATTATCAATGGTCATGACTATACTTACGAATCACCCACAGTCATAATCATACCAAAACTATCCATCATCGCATTACAGAATAACTGAGGACTTTTGTCACATCATTTATATCAAGTCAAATATTCTACTAATTTCATGGAGTATAGAAGTCAAAGTTTTAACCAACCGGGTATAATAAAGAATGGAATAACAAAAGAAATCACCATGCAAGCGGTTTGCTTATGATGACAGAGTTATTCCAATGTAATAATAATAATAACAAACCGTGTCGTGAAATTCACACCGATGGATGTTCCAATGAATAATAAAGATGGAACCAGATCCTGTAAAACACACGAGATAGGATATTCCAATGAGAATGATAAAGATTTTAACCGGTCCTGTAAAACACACGCATGTGATGTTCCAGCGAGAATAATAGAAGAATGTCACCAAGTATAGGGTAAATCACATACATCTGAGTTATTCCAATGAATAATAAGCGATGGAATAACATAAGGATTTCACCAAGTATAGGGTATCTGGCGTATACAAAGGTTATGTATAGGGTATGCCACTTTTACGAGTTATTCCAATGCAGAATAATAGTGAATGGAATAACGAAGTTCTCTTCAAGAAGAAAGAATAACACCCACTTACCGTAAAAAGAACCCGAATATAGAAGTAGTGAAGTAGCGAGAATACTCTTCTTCTTTTTCTATAATTTTCTCTCTATAAACTTCTCTCTATAATTTCTCTCTCTAGAGTTTCAATGAATTAAATAAGAAAATAATGAAGGAATGAGCTTCTATTTATAGGAAAATGGAATGCATAAGTAACTAATCCATGAACGGTCCAGATTGATTTACTTTAATCGACGGTCCATATTTAAAGAAAAATCTTTTAAATAAAATATAATATATTCTATTTATATAAAACATTTTACTATGCAAACACTATGCAATACTATGCAAAACACTATGCAAAACACTATGCAACACTATGCATAATAAATATAATATATTCTATTTATAGAATAACTTTAATAAAGTATTCTATTTTATATAAAAGATGTTTCGCTTTTATTACGTTAATAATACTGAATAAAACAAAAGCGTCATTATCATTATAATAATTCATATTATTAATCGTGATAATGGAATCAAACCGAGTGACTTCTCACATAAACATCAATAATCAATACTGGTAATGCTTCTTATGCAACCACGCGTATTCTTTATATTTTTACTACCGAAAGTAGTTCAACGGTAACCACGGTAAAACTTCCGCCGTTATTTCAATAAAATATTTTTGTGCGTTTTCTCAATCCGATGATAATTACATTGTGGGGTCCACCAATGATTGAGTAGTTGTATTTAATATTCCCCGCTAAACCGAATATTCCCCAGCCAATCGAATATAATATAACCACTTGCATACTTTGCAAAATTTATAAATACTACCCACAACTATAATATTATCTCAAATTCACACCATAATATTAAAAAATTATTTTGACAAAATTTAAATCTTTATTGATAAAATCTGGGGTCTCACATGTAGCTTGAGCGGCTTTAACTTTATCGATTAAAGTCGATTCTACTCGTACATTCTCTATCTTCATGTGGGTCCCTAGAGTCTTTAACTCTATCTTCATCATTTGTAAGTTATACAAAGTGGGTTTTTGTGTTAACAACATCGTACTTGTAAACGCATACGATCTTTTACTCAACGCGTCAGCTACCACGTTCTCTCTTCCATAATGATATTGAATGGTATGATCGTAATCTTCAACAGCTCGAGCCAACGTCTTAGAAGTCTTCTAGAATACGTCAAGAAATTTATTAACAATAGAAATATCATTTAAAAACTGTGACTCTCATCCAAGACTTGGGTAGTACATCACCTTGATACCTATCAACTTGCCATCGTCATTCACGGCGTCGCCTACAGAAAGTCTGACTTTGGTGTATTCCAAGACTTGGAAGTCACCAGCGAAAGGCTCGGGGCTTTTTACTTATGGCTTGATATGACAATGATTGACTTTAGTGGTTTGGTTGTTTAAATTCGCATAACAGGTTGGTTAGGAATATGAAAGCTAACAACCTTACGAAAATAATCAATTTTGGCATGATGAGTAGTTAACCAATCGATTACTAAAATCACATCAAGGGAAAGTATTTTCAAAGAGATAAGATCGACAAGTAACGTGAAAGTGTCGATTTGAATCAAACAAGATTTATAAACAGTGGATGTAATGAAGGTTTCTACTAACAAAATTTTAACCAATAAGTCAAAGTCTAGCTTCTCTGTGGTCAAATTTAAACGTTGAACGCAAGCAAAAGAGATAAAATAATGGGTAGAACCGGTATCTTATACGGTATAGACTTCACAAGAATTTATAATTAACTAACCTGTGCTAACTTCGTTCTGGTTACTCACTTTTTGAGAAGTCACGAAAAATGCTCTCCCTTGCACTACCAGTTTTGACTTTTCTGGGACGGCCTTTAATGCCTCCTTCCCAGCTGGACTTGTCTTCGGTGAACGACAAAATCGGGCTAGGTGACCTTCTCTTCCATAATTATAACACGCTTTGGATGGCATCGCGCAGTTTGGACTGATATGTCCCTCCCCTCCGCATTTGAAACATATGATAGGTGGTCGTTCTCCTTCCTTAACAACGGGTGCTTGTGCTGACGTCTTTCCATCATTGTTGAATTCCTCTTCTTAAAATGTCCATTCTTATTATTTTGGCCATGATTACCACCGAAGTGGTTACCATTTCTGGCATGTTGATTCCCTTCACGCTTATTGTCACCGTTTTAGATGATTCTATAACTCGTATTATCATCATTTTTAAGTACCTCTCTTTTTGGTTGGGTTGACTCACTATCGCGCTCCAATAACTGAGCCCTATTAACAACATCTGAATACAAATAAAGTTTATGAGAAATGAGGTATTGACATATCTAGGGTTTCAAACCTCTTAGAAACATCCGCGTCATTCTTTCCTCATTATCAACCAAATGGGACGCAAACTGGGACAACTCGGCAAACTTGGCTTCGTACTGCGACACGGTCATGTTGTTTTGCTCCAGTTTAATGAACTCTACCTCCTTCATGTGACAAATACTTTCGGGAAAGTACTTATCGTTGAACAGTTCTTGAAACTTCTCCCAAGACATCTTCGGTCTGATGGTTGAGTCGCTTTTGATTTCCACCATGTCTGCCTCACCTCACCACAACATGAAGGTGGCAAGGGAACCTTTTGCTCTCTGAGCAACCCAAGACATCAAATATCTTGTTGATCTGCTTTTATCCACGTCTTCGCCTTAAGTGGTTTTGGCTCTTCAAAAACTCCGGTGGTCCCAAATACCTTGAATAACTTAGCGGTGGCCAAATCGAGAGTTACCGGTGTTTCCACATGTATTTTGGACAAGAGCCGCTCTTGCCTGATGTTGCATGAATTGCATGAAGCCTCGTAACATTCCATCGTTCATCATTTGGTCAGTGTTGTTGTTTGCATGAGGATTGTCGCCTTCACGATGCACATTGTCACAGTTATTGATCTGTGGAGACTCAACGGTCTCTCGTGCTCCATTGATGTTCTCAACATTCTCGGATGCCATTTTCAAATCTTGCCACAAAACAAGGGTTAATTAACATATCACATATTATCCCTATACTCGAATGACCAATTAAATACCAAATAAACTTAGGTAGGTCATACTAGCGAAAGAATTCCCTGTCTCTCCCCTCCTAGTTCTTGTCTCATATCTTAACCAATGATCATATCCCTAAGCTTTGATACCAACTGTGACGCCCCCAAAATAGGTATACATCCCCTATCCTGAGTCGCCAAATACATGATACAGAATACAAATACAATCTTTAATATACAATAAAAGAGCTGTGAGTTTTAATACAAATATTGTCTTCTAGACAATATCCACTCTCAGAATAAGTCCTCATTACATTTATTGTCACACTATTTAACAGAATAGTGAGGACTACTAATGCTATCCTCTGGACCGTCACTCCGTTCCCCGACTAGTCCCCACTACGTTCTCATTTCCTGAAGAGAACAATGAAAGCAAAAGGGTGAGCTCAACTAGCCCAATAAGAAATACTTATGACTAAGATAATGCGAATAAATTATCATTAGTCTTCAACAATGTTAAACCGATAAAATACTGATAGACATCAAGTTTAAGCGCAACGAACAAGCAATCCATTAAAAGAGTCAAGTAGAGAATAAAATCTACTATCTTTTATGATTTAAAGGTTTTTCATCACTTTTATCATTTGGGACTCGACAATAAATAATCCACATCATCGAATCACCCCGCACTCTTACCAAGGATATTCTTTAGTATCACGACCACAATTATCCATGCACTACGGGCCAATGAGGACTTTTATCACATCATTTATAACATTACGGTCATGATTATACCGAATAATCCTTGGTCATAATCTTACCAAGTCCATCTATGCACTACAGGCCACATATGACTTTCAAAAAAATATAAACATGAGGATGATGAAAATGATATAAGAATTTAATAAAATAAGTTCACGAATTAATTTATCCAGGAACTAATAACATCCAAATTGTCAACATGATACTTCTTTGTAGAGTAAAATTCAAGAATGCTTAGAAGAATATTTCCATGAAAAGATACTGGATGAAGCGCAAATATCAAGGATATTCTAATAATTTCATGGAGTATAGAAGTCAAAACTTTAACCAACTGAGTATAATAAGGAATGGAATAACAAAAGAAATCACCAAGCATGTGGTAGACCACACAGGCAGGTTATTCCAATAGAATAATAAAGACAGAACCAGGTCCGACATAAAACACACAAACAAGATATTCCAACAGAATAATAAAGATGGAACCAGTCCGTAAGCATAAAACGCATGCATGGGATATTCCAGCAATGAATAATAAAGATTTTAACCAGTCCCACAAAAGCGTAAAAGCATGAACAGGATGTTCCAACAGAATAATAAAGAATGGAATAACAGAAGAATTTCATCATGTATGCGGAACTTCGCATAACCAGGTTATTCCAACATAATAATAAATAATGGAATAACAGAAGTCCTCTGCATGAAGACGAAAGAAAGAAATAATACCCCTTACCTTTGAAAGAAACTTGATATAGGAGTAGTGAGGTAGCAGGCTTCTCTTCTTCTATAGATTTTCTCTCTACAAATTTCTCTCTATAATAATTGCTCTATAGCTTTAGTGAATTGGTGAGAAAAGAAGGAAGAATGAGCTTCTATTTATAAAAAAATATAGTATCAATAACTGCACGTTTTGGGACTCGAAAATTACAAATCAATTACCTCTAACTTTTTTATTTTTAATTTAGTCATGCAAGTATTATCAAACTTGCACCACCTCCCTAATAGTAAATAATGTGATTCAATAGTAAATCATGTGAATCAATAGTTCTGAACATGTAAAAATACGAATTACAAGATATAGTACCTCCATCTATACCTCCATTTTAACTTAGTCATGCAAGTATTATCAATCTTGCACCAACTCCCCTAATAGTAACAAGAATGTGAAACAATAGTATACACATGTGAACAAATAGTTATAATCATGTGAAATAATAGAAATCAATTGCTCATTTATCCGGTTAAATACCCGATTGGTTAATGTCGATTTTCACTAACACAAATAATTCCAACACAATGAAACTATTTTTATCAAAAATATAAATTTTGAAATTTCGAAGTTTTACTTTTCCCGAAAAAGTCAACTATTGACTTTTTGACCAAATAGTAAAATCCGGAAAATTTTGTGTTTATAGTTTATTTTTACTAATTTCATCGTTTTGGACTCAAATATCACGTCCGCGTCTCCAAATTCAACTCCGAGCACAACTTCAATTTTAATAACATTCATCATTAATATTATAACTCACAATATATATAAACCAGGTCGTTCCTAGGAAAGAGGGGACTTTTTAATAAGGATTTCTTCCTATTGGCGCGCAATTAGGTGACCAAACCTCTCCTTGACAGAACTTTTAGACATTGTAAATATTGTAATTTAATAATATGAATAACTTTGCCGTCTCAATTTATTGATTTAATAAAATAATATATTATGCAGATGATGATCTTTGTGTGATAATCGAATCAATAATATGAGAGATATGATGCAAAGAATTCAGTAGCAATAATTGAGTATAACCGAGTGACTTCTCACGTAAGCATCAATAATCAATACCGTGTGCTACTTATACAAGCACGCCAGACATCGTATACCTTTACTACCAAGTAGTTCAACAAGATAATCGGTAAAACTTCCGCCGTTATTTTCATAAATATATTTTGTCGTTTTCTCGATCGACAATAATTATTTGTGGGGTCCACCCATGATTGCGCTTGTGCATTGTACGAATATTCCTGCTAAAACGAATATTCTCCCCAAATCGAATATAATATAACAACTTGCATACTTTGCAGAATTTATAAATACTACCCACAACTATAACATTATATCAAATCCACACCATAATATTCAAAAAATTATTTCGAGAAAATTAAATATTTATTCATAAAATCAGGGGTCTCACAGTTGGGATCACTAGAATCTTGGGGAAAGCAGAATCCGATTAAGGCGGAAACGTTGGTCAAGCAAATTACCAATATATTCTATGTCTTGGGATGCACGGAGGAACAGAAGGTTCCATTCGCCACCTTTATGTTTCGTGGTGAGGTAGATTACTGGTGAGAATCTGTGAAGCGTAACCAGCCAGCCGCACTCAATATGTCTTGGGAAACATTTTAGAAACTGTTCAATGATAAGTTTTTTCCTGAAAGTATTCGCCATATGAAGGAGGTAGAGTTTATTAGACTGGAACAGAACAACATGACGGTGTCCCAGTATGAGGCTGTTAGAGTTTGTGACCTAAAGGCCAATTATTTGATATAATTGCTTAACATTTTGATATTATATTAGATTGAATAAATGAATTATTTTATTATGGTTTTATTTACTGCGTTATATAAATGTTAACATAATAAAATTCCTTAGAATAGTGATACAAATTATATAGTTTCAAGTATGTGACTTGAACATGAGATTATATAATTATAATTAGTATCATTATTCTTAAAAGTCCCTAGTCGAGTATCATTGTTGATGGGACAACAATGATGCATTGAGACTAGTATGTGGATTGACTGATGACCAAATCTCATTGGTCATAAATATATGAGATAGTAAGTCAATGTATAGGTACATGTTAGAGAACGATGTACTAGACAGACCCACTATGAGAATTCTACGTGGAACAATATGCAAAGTGTCATTAGTGATTCTCATAGTGACAATGATGTAATGGTCCTCCGACCTGAAATTACTATATTACTACACGGGAATTTATGTACTTTGATATCATCTAATGTCACCTTTAATAGGGTGGACGATAAAGGTGATTATTGGGTACATCGTGAATCGTGTGAGGAATATGAGTGATTTAGATGGAATTTAACCCTCCTATATATTAGGGGTGATATCCATAGGCCTCTTGATTGAGTAGGACTATGAAATGCATGACCATGCTCAAATAGTATTTTGTTTCATATAGTCTACTCATTGATCAAGAAAAACTCAGATTAAATTATGAAGAGTATGACACATTCCATGACTCGAGTTTAATCTAGGATATTAAGGTTAAAAGGATTAAATTACATTAAAACATTGGTCGTGAAAAGGTTGCATTGAATCATCGATCTTATTATTACTTGGGTAGTAGTGATGCATTACTAGATGCCGCTCACTGTTTATAATTTTGTAATATGATTTTAAAATTATTGCCAACATAATAATAACCTATAGTGTCACACACATATAACGTTATTATAAAGGGAATTAATTTAAATTGTAAGGATTTAAATATATCAATATGATTGATAGTGTTTAAATCACGAATTTAAATTAAAAAGGATGGTTTGTGTATATATATATGTATATTAATTAAGTAAGACTTAATTAAGATATAATATATATATAAATTCAAATTTTATTATAATTAGATTAGGGTTTTGATTAATTCCGATTTACTGCTATATATATATGATATATCAGCATTTTAGGGAAGTTAATCAAAACCTAAAAAACCCTAGCCGCTCTTAGAGAGAGACTAGAGAGAAAACAGAAAATCCATTCCTTTGGTGGCTAGTACCGCATCTCTCTTTATTACAGAATCGTGCGACGATTCGCTGGCGTTCGTGTGGATACCGTAGAGGCGTAGTTCTTTCGAATTGCGTTGGAGATTCGAAGCGATTTTAGAGTTTTCTATTATCGGTATAAATTCTAAACCACTGAATTAAATTTGTTTCGCACGGATCCTGTGTTGGGTTTCGTCAATTGCTTTATAAATTTTTATATTCCGCTGTGCGTTTCTGTGCCGAAACCCTACAGAGGCTAAGTTCGCGAAGTTATCCAGGTTTGCAACTCATTTGGTAGAGAATGAGGAACGTATGACGTGGATGTTTCTGAGAGGTTTGAAACCCGACATTCGTCAATACCTTATTTCTCACAAATTTTTTCTATATTCAGATGTTGTCAACAAGGCTTAATTATTAGAGCGAGATAATGAGTATGTTCAACCGAGGGACCACAACCAGGGTCAGACCGGTGACAACAGTCATCGGAGCAATGATAACCAGCGGGGAGGAAAGAATACGGACAAAAATGGTAACCACTCTGGTGGTAATCGTGGCCATGATAGTAGAAGAAGCGAGTCGGGAGGAGATTTTAAAAAGAGAAGGTACAACAATGACAATGTGAAGACGACATCACCAGCATCAACTGTTTCTAAGGGAGGAGAACGACCACCGGTCATATGTCATAAATGCGGAAAAGAGGGACATATCAGCCCAAACTACCCACAACAATCCAAGGTGTGTTATAACTGTGGAAAGGAAGGTCATATAGCTCGAGATTGTCTTGTAGCGGAACAAATTCCAGCGGGGATGGTGACTTCAAAGGCTGTCCTGGAAAAGTCAAAGTCAACGGTTCCTAGAAGAGCGTTTGTCGTAACTGGCCAAAATACGAGGAACCCGAACGAGGTGATCACGGGTAAGCTAATCATAAACTCTTACGAAGTTTATACATTATTAGATATCGGTTCTACCCATTCTTTTATCTCTCCTGCTTGTGCTCAACGTTTAAACTTTTGATACCTGAGAAATTAGACTTTGACTTATCTGTTGAAACTCTATTAGGGGAAACTTTCATTACATCCACTATTTATAAATCTAGCTTGATGCAAGTTGGCACCATCACATTACCTGTTGATCTTATCTCTTTAAAGATACTTGCATTTGACGTGATTTTAGGTATTGATTGGTTAACTACTCATCATGCCAAAATTGATTATTTTCGTAAGGTTGTTAGTTTTCATATTCCTAACCAACCTGTTATGTGAATTCAAGCAACAAAACCACTAAAATCAATCACTATCATATCAAGCCATAAAGCCATTCGTTTATTAAAAAACGGATGTCAAGCTTTCTTAGCCCATGTTATGGATTTGAATAAAGACACGTCAGATTTGAATAATATTTTTGTTGTTAGTGAATTTCTTGATGTATTTCCTAAAGAACTTCCCGATCTACCCCCAGTACGTGAAGTTGAATTCTTTATTGATCTTGAACCTGGTACAAAACCCATTTCTAAAGCTCCATATCGAATGGCTCCTATTGAACTTTAGGAGTTAAAGGTCCAACTACAGGAGTTGTTGGACATCGGTTTTATTCGTCCTAGTACATCTCATTGGGGCGCTCCTATTTTATTCGTAAAGAAGAAAGACGGGAGTATGCGACTTTGTATTGACTACCGGGAATTGAACCATGTCACCATCAAGAATAGGTATCCGCTACCTCGCATTGATGACCTGTTTGACCAGTTGCAAGGAGAATAATACTTTTCAAAGATTGATCTTTGTTCTGGATATCATCAGCTGAAGATTAAAACCGAGGATATTCCGGAAGACCGCGCCTTGAAACTTCGATGCGAGCATTATGAATTCTTAGTCATATCTTTTGGATTGACTAATGCTCCTGCGGCTTTCATGGATATGATGAACTGTGTGTTCAAGGAATATTTGGATCAGTTCGTTGTTGTCTTTATTGATGACATCCTCATCTATTTCAAAAGACGTGAAGATCATGAGCACCATTTGAAGCTGGCACTTCAAAGGCTTCGTGAAAACAAGCTATATGCCAAGCTGAAGAAATGCGAGTTCTGGCATGAGGAAGTAGCATTTCTTGAGAACTTGGTGTCAAAACATGGAGTATTTGTTGACCCAGCAAAGATTGAAGCAATACAAAGTTTGGAGCAACCGAAGTCGGTGACCGAAGTACGTAGCTTTCTGGGCTTAGCTGGTTATTATCGGACATTCGTGGAAGGATTTTCTCGAATCGCTACTCCGTTAACTCAGCTGACTTGGAATGATACAAAATTCATATGGAGCGAGGAATGCGAGAAGAGTTTCCAAGAGCTCAAGAGGAGACTCATTTTGACACCTGTTCTGACAATACCATCTAGTTCGGATGGATTTGTTATCTATAGTGATGCTTCAGGCAAAGGGTTAGGATGTGTTCTCATGCAACATGGGAAAGTTATAGCCTATGCCTCGCGACAACTCAAGGAATATGAGAGAAATTATCCTACTCATGATCTGGCGTTGGCAGCAGTCATTTTCGCATTGAAAATCTGGAGACACTACCTTTATGTGAAGAAAGTGGAGATCTATTCAGATCATAAAAGCCTCAAATATTTCTTCACCCAAAAAGAACTTAACATGCGACAACGACGTTGGCTTGAACTGTTGAAAGATTACGACCATACCATTCAATACCATCCTGGAAAAGTGAACGTGGTAGCTGACGCATTAAGTAGAAGATCATATGCAGGAACGAGTGCGATGCTGTCAACACAAAGGCCCATTTTGTGTGATTTAAAAAAGATGAAGATAGAGTTCAAAACTCCGGGGACCCATGTAATGATGTCAAGTATACGCATAGAACCATATTTAATTGATAAAGTTAAATTTGCTCAAGCCACAGACCCGGAGATGATGCGTATGAAGAAGAAAGTACAAGAAGATGTTATCCCTGAAGCAAGAATCGATGAAGAAGGAATACTTCGAGTCAACTCCAGACTTTGTGTTCCTAACGACTCTGATTTGAAGTACAAGATCATGATGGAGGCACATAATACACCATTTGCAATCCATCCTGGAAGTACCAAAATGTATCGTGATCTTTGACATACATTTTGGTGGAACAATATGAAGAGAGAGATCGCGGAGTTTATCTCGAGGTGTTTAACTTGTCAACGTGTAAAGGCGGAACATCAAGTGCCAAAGGGTTCATTACAACCACTTGAGATTCTGAAATGGAAGTGGGAACACGTTACCATGGATTTCGTTATGGGCCTTCCCAAGGTTTCTCAAGGCATAGATGCGATTTGGGTTATTATTGATAGATTAACCAAGTCTGCTCATTTCTTGCCTATACGAGAAACTTATTTCCTTGAACGTCTTGCTCATATATACGTGAATGAGATTGCGAGGTTTCATGGCATGCCAGTATCCATAGTTTCGAATCGTGACCCAAGATTTACTTCACGATTTTGGGTTAGCTTGAAGAAATCTATGGGCACGAATTTACGATTCAGTTCGGCATACCATCCTCAAACGGACGGACAATCAGAGAGGACTATTCAAACTCTTGAGGATCGATTAAGACTATGTGTCCTAGACTTCAAAGGGAGTTGGGATAAGTACTTACCATTGGTAGAATTCTCCTACAACAACAGTTATCAGACAAGTATAGGTGTGGCTCCATTTGAAGCATTGTATGGACGAAAATGTCGCTCTCCAGTATGTTGGGATGAGGTAGGTGAAGCAACAATGTTGGGACCAGAGTTGGTACGTGTGACTGCAGAAAAGATCCAAATGATCTGACAACGTATACAAACAGCACATAATCAACAAAAGAGTTATGCGGATCTTCATCGTAAGGACGTGGAATTTGATATTGGGGATCATGTATTATTACGTGTTGTTCAATGGAAGGAAGTTACAAGATTCGAGAAGAAAGGAAAGCTCAATCCATGATTTATTGGTCCATTTTTTATTCTTGACCGAGTAGTAAATGTTGCCTTTAAACCCGCGTTACCTCCGAGCATGTCTCGTGTTCATAATGTTTTTCACATATCTGTGCTTCGTAAATATGTGAAAGACCCAAACCACATTATTGAGTTAGAACCAAACGAGATAGCCGAAGACTTAACGTACGAGGAGGTACCTGTCAAGATTTTCGATAGGAAGGAGCATGTCCTACGCACAAAGGTCATACCATAAGTCAAAGTTTTATGGAGGAACTATGCTATTGAGGAAATGACCTGAGAATTGGAAACGAAAATAAGAGCAAGGTATCCTCATCTTTTCGAAACACCAGGTACGTACATCAATTTCGAGGATAAAATTTCATAAGGAGGGGAGGTTGTAAGACCCCAATTTTTTATAAAAAAAATGAATTTCCTCTATTTATTATTTTGAAATAATAAGGGTTGATTTGATTAATGTGGTTAGTTATGGGTAAAATGCGCAAATATCTTAATTAAGAAAGTGGTTATAAAATATTCATTGTTGTTGGGAATATTTGTTTGGTCGTAGAATATTCTTACTGTCGGAGAATATTTGTACGACGGCGCAGCCTTGTGTGGACCCCATAACGAAAAGTGTTTGGATGAAGAAAACGACAAGTATGAGTTTTATAAATAATGGCGTAATTGTTACCATTAACACTGTTGGAATACCCGATGGTTAAAATACAGTAATACGCGGTGTTGCACAGTAGCACACGGTATTGCACCAATTATTGATTCTTACGTAAGAAGTCACTACTCAATAATTGTTACAGTAATTACTATTCAATATTTTATTGATTCAATAATTGTTACGTTGATATTTTATATTATTGTTATTTCAATAATTGTTACTACACAGTATTTCCTATTATCAGATCAATAATTCATATTATTTTAATAATATTATTAGATAACATTATCGGCAATGTCTAGAAAGTTTTGTCTAGGAGAGGTTAGTTAATTGCGCATGCCAAGATGAGAGAAATCCTTACCTAAGGCCCCTCTCCTCATGAGCATGTCGGTTGTCGATATTGTGATTACAGAATGGTATTTATGAATAATTAATTATTGGTTTATATGATAAGAAAAATATTTATTTTATGTGGATATAAATGGAGGAATTTTTTTAAGTGACAATTGTCGAAAATTGATATTTTATCTTTTCTGATAAAATAATTCAGTTAAATATATTATTATATTATAATAATATAATAATAGTGATATTTTTACAATGAATGTGTGATATATGAATAAATGAGGAGAAAAAGTATTTTTGTTACAAAAATGTTTAACACATATTTTGTGTGTTGGTGGACCCCATTTTTGGTAAAATTTGATTATATCCCGTAAAATCGTTAAGTATGTGGATTTCAAATAATTTTGCTTGGAATTTGGAAAAACTTAAACTTACAGAGTTGTAGAGAATTGAATTTCCTATGGAATAGACATAAGATTTGAATTTTTCTGATAAAAGAGCTATTTATTATAAATTATTGAAGTTTCAGAATAGTTGATTTTTGGAGTTATAAATATTTTTAATAAGAAAAATGTTTTTTTTATTTTGGTGAGGTGGGCCCCACTTGGTGGCTGATGTTTTGAGCAAAATTGGTGTGCGTAGGAAATTTTAAAAAATATATTAATATTTTATTAAATTTTCTACTTTAGTGTTCTAAGCATTTTTCTAAAAATAGGGTGTTTAGGTTAGAATTGAAAATCACACCAGAAACTGAAATTTTTTTCTCTATATTATCGAGCGTATTTTTGTAAGTATTTTAATACTTTGAGTGTTGTTATACGGTGCAAGTTCCCTTTTGCGTTATATCCGGTATTCCAGTCAGAAGTACTGTCTTTTTAAGGTAAGGGATGTTATTTTTTTATAAATGATATTATTTCTTTCAATATCCTTATGCCGGAATATTGGTAAGATTTTTCTTGTGAAATTCTTGTCTTTTTGTCGATGTTACTATTCACGTATACGACACTATTCACAGAAAAATTAAAATTTTCTTTTCTTTGTCCAGGTTGTATATTATGATTACTAATTTTGATTGTATCCATGTTTTGATCTTCATTCTTGAATTTTGCTCCATAATGGTTTATTATGGAGTATTTTTGAACTTGGATAAACTAAAGTATGAATCCTTAAATCTTGTCCTTTTATCTCACCGGATTCATTTTCTTTAAATTATTTTCATCATTCTCAGTCCTAAATGGTGATATAACTGAATATCTTTGGCTTGTAGTGCAAAGATGAACGATTACATGATGAATATCTTTGGCCTGTAGTGCAAAGATGAACAGGTGTTGAGATGAACATGACCAACTGGGAATACGATTGAATATTTTGGTTGTATTGCAAATAAGAGTATTTGATTCAAGATATATATTGATTGATGTCACATGGATAAAATATTAATGATGGACTTTAAAATCATAGAAGATAGTAGATTTCATTCTCTACTTAACTCTTCTAATGAATTGTTATTTCCGCTGCGAATATTGATCTAAAACTTGTTGTCTATTATATTCTATCAGATTTTTCCCTGTTGAGGACTAACGATAATTTGTTCTATATTATCTTAGTCATAATGTTCTTTATTGGGCTAGTTGAGCTCACCCTTTTCCTTTTTGTTCCATTTTTTCTTCTCGTGGTGAGAATGGCAGTACTAATCGGGGTATGGAATAATAGTTCTAGAAGGTTTTATTTTAGTAGTCCTCACTATTTTTTGTAAAATAATATAACAATAATTGTAATGAGGACTTATTTGTGTTTGAATACTGTCTAGAAGATAATATTTGTATTCAAACTCACAGTGTATGTGTTGTCATATTTTGCACGATAATTGTAATAATGAAGTTGTAGTTATTTTCTATACCATGTATTTGACGACTCAAAATGGGTGATGTATACCTATTTTGGGGGCATCACACACATTATAAGCTCTTTCTAAGTGTGCTAGGTTATCTTGAATATTTGTGAAGATTAGTAAGAGTACAAGTACTATTCAAGTAAGTCTTTCTATAAAAGTGTAAGACCCCAACTTATTATTAGTGAAATTTAATTTTCTCTATTTATTATTTTGAAATAGTAAGGGTTGATTTGATTAATGTGGATAGTTATGGGTAAAATATGCAAATATTTCAAAATAAGCAAGTGGTTATAAAATATTCATTATTGTCGGGGAATATTCATTTGGTCGTGGAATATTCAATGCTTCGTCGGGGAATATTAAATGCGGCCAACGCGACCATGTAATGGGCCCCATAACTGAAAGCGATTGGATGAAGAAAACACAAATATAAGTTGTTTAAAAATAACTTGGCGTAGTTATTCACAGATTAATCTTGTTAAAATACTCGGTGGTTAAAACATAGTAGAGACAAGGTATTGCACGATTATTGATTATTGATTCTTACGTGAAAGGCACTACTCAATAATGGTTACGATAATTCTTGCTTCGATATTTTATTGATTTAATAATTGTTGCGTTGATATTTTATATTCTTTGTTGTTTGATAATTGTCATTACACAAGATATTTTCATTATCGAAGCAATAATTCATATTATCTCGAATAATATTATTAGATAACATTATTGGCAATGTCTAGAAAGTTACATGCAGGAGAGGTCTGGTCACCTAATTGCGCCAATGAAGGAGAAATTCTTATTGAAAGCCCTTCTTTCCTGAACCCCTGCACAGTTTGTCAATATTGTGATTACGTAATATTATTTGTGAATAATTAATTATTGATTCATATGATGAGGAAAATATTGATTTTATGTGGATATAGATGGAGAAAATTTTAATGTGACAATTGTTGAAAATTGAAATTTTATCTTTTTACGATAAAATAATTCATTTAAATATATTATTATATTTTAATAATATAATAACGGGTGATATTTTTACAACGAATGTGGGATATATGAGTATACGAGGAGGAAGAGTATTTTTGTTGTAATAAATGTTTAAAACATGTTAAACATGTAAATTGGACCCCATTTATTAGTGAAATTTGATTATAGCACAATAAAATCGCCTCGTTGTGGATTTCGGTCAATTTCTGCTTTGGAATTGGAAAACCTTTCTTACGCAAAGTTGTAGAAATTGAATTTCCTATAAAAACTCATGAGATTCAATTTTCTGATAAAAGGGCTATTTATTATGAATTATTGAAGTTTTAAAGCTCAAAAATAATTGATTTTTGGAAGTTTAAAATATTTTAATATGAAAAACGTTTTTGGTGATTTGAGTGTGGGTCTTGCATGTGTTTTAATAGCTGAATTCAGATTCTTGAATACGTAGGAAGTTGTAGAAATAATAATAATATTATTATATTAAATTTTCTAACTTTTGGCGTTCTAAAGCATTTTCCTATAAATAGGTGCTTGGGTTAGAATTGAAAATCACACCGAAAATTGAAGTTTTCTCTCTATATTATCGGCGTATTCTTGTGAGTATTTTGAGTATACTTTGAGTATTGCTATACGGTTGGCAAGTTCAAGTTATAGTCGATATCCCAATTTTTCAACTAAATCTTGTCTTTGTGAGGTAAGGGATATTATTTTTTTCGTAATGATATTATTTCATCAATATCATTATGTTGAAATATTGATCTGAAGTTTTTATCAAATTTAGAACTTTTGGTGTCGATAGTTACTATTCACGATACTGGCCTTATTCACGATACGACACTTTATTCATTCACGAATACGACCTTATTCATCGAAAAATGAAAAATTTTCTTTTCATCCAAAATATCTATTACGGATACTAGCTTTGATTGTATCCATGTTTTGATCATTCTTGAATTTTACACCACTTGTGATTATTTTTGAGGTATTTTGGACGTGGATAAAACAAAGTATGAATCCTTAATCCTTAATCCTTGTCATTTTATTTCACCGGATTCGTTTCTTTAAAAATATTTTCATCATCTTCATCTTAAATGATGATATTATGGAATATCTTTGGCACAGAGTGCAAAAGATGAATGATTTCGATGAATATCTTTGGCCGTAGTCAAAGATGAGCAGTGTTTAGATGAACATGACCAATGATGAATATCTTTGGCACGTAGTGCAAAGATGAATATTTGATTCCGGATGTATATTAATTGATGTTACAGGGGAAAAAGATGAGCGATGAACTTTTAAATTCATACATAGAAGATAGTAGTTGCATTCTCTACTTAACTCTTCTAATGAATTATTATTTCATTGCGAATATTGATTTAAAACTTGTTGTCTATTGTATTCTATTAGATTTTTCCCTGTTGAAGACTAATAATAATTTGTTGTATATTATCTTAGTCATAATATTCTTTCTTTGGGCTAGTTGAGCTCACCCTTTCCTTTTTGTTCCATTTTTCTTCTCGAGAGGCGAGAATATAGCGAAAATGCAGTTCTGAGGTATGGAATGAAGGTTCTAGAAAGAGTTGTTTAGTAGTCCTCACCATTTTTGTAAAATAATGTATCAATAAATGTGATGAGGATTTATTTGAGTATAGATAATGTCTAGAAGATAATATTTGTATTCAAACTCACAGTTTCTTGTTGTAATAATAAAGTTGTAGTTGTTTACGTATCATGTATTTGTAACTCAAAATGGGTGATGTATACCTAATTTGGGGCGTCACAAATTGGTATCGAGCTTAGGATATGATCTCTCAGCGGAGATCGGGGAATAGAACTAGGAGGGAGAGACGAGTAAATCCTTCGCTAGTGTGTCCTACCTACCTAAGCTTATTTGTTAGTTGGTCGAGATATAGGGATATTATGTGATATATTGATTTCCTTAATTAACCCTTGTTTTATAGCGATGTTTGAGAATGTCGAATGAGAATATTAACAATGGAAATGAGGCGTGGAGACGCTCAGATACTCACCAACGAGGAGAGACGTCACAGCAGTTGGCAATGTTCCTCCCGTGAACAACACCACCGAAGCGAGATGATGAACGAGGGATGTTTAGAAGCTTTTTGCGATTCATACAAAAATCGAGACGAGGAGACTCGTGTTCAAAATATAGGAGGAAATGATAGCAATTCACGGGTTGTCACGACCAAGCGCTTCAAAGAGTTGGGACCACCGAATTTAAGGAAAGCCGAGATCCGATCATGGCGAAAACATGGGTCAAGCAAATTACCAAGATATTCGATGTCTTGGGATGCACGGAGGAACAGAAGGTTCCATTCGCCACCTTTATGTTCCGTGGCGAAGCGAGATTCATCGGTGGGAGTGCATGAAGCGTACCCATCCACCAAGCTTTCGGCGTGTCTGTCTGGGAGACGTTTGAAACTATTTAATGACAAATACTTTCACGAAAGTGTTAAATCATATGAAGGAAGTGGAGTTCATCGATTAGAACAAAACAACATGGCGGTGTCTCAATGCGAGGCAAAGTTTGCGAGTTATCCGAGTTTTACACCTCATTTGGTGGAGAATGAGGAACGTATGACGCGGATGTTTCGAGAGGTTTGAAACCCGGCGATACGACAATATCTCATTTCTCATAAATTTTCTCTCTATTCAGAGATGTTGTTAACGAGGCTCAATTGTTATAGCGAGATAACGAGTATGTTCAACCAAGGGACCATAACCAGAGGATCGTACCGGAGATAGCGATCAATGTAATAATGATAACCAAATGGAGAAAAGAAACAGACGGACAAAAATGGTAACCACTCTGGTGGTAATCATGGCCATGAAAATAGAAGAAGCGAGCGAGTCGAGGAGATTTTAAAAAGAGGAGATTTAACAACGACCATGTGAAGACGCGATCTTGCGTGACAAGCGGGTTCTAAGGGAGGAGAACGACCACCGGTCATATGCTATAAATCACGGGAAAGATGGACATATCACCAAACCGTCCACAACAGTTCAAGTTATGCTATAATTATGGAAAGGAAGGACATATCGCCGAGATTGTGCGGTAGCAAAACCTAGTTCAATGGGGATGGTGACTCAAAAACATCGTCGAGAAAAGTCGAAGTCAACGGTTCTTGGAAGAGCGTTTGTTGTGGTCGTCATAATGCGAGGAACCCAAACGAGGTGATCACGGGTAAGCTATTTATAAATTCTTGCGAAGTTTATACCTTACTTGATCTGGGTTACTACCCATTCATTTATCTCTCTGCTTGTGCTCAACGCTTAAACTTGACTCGGAGAAATTAGACTTTGACCTATCTCAGGGAAACTCCGTTAGAGAAACTTTCATCACATCCATTTGTTTATAAATCTTATTTGATTCAAGTTGGCACCATCACCTTACCCGCCGACCTTATCTCTTTAAAGATACTTGCTTTTGATGTGATTTTAGGGATTGATTGGTTAACTACTCATCATGCCAAAATTGATTGTTTTCGTAAGGTTGTTAGTTTTCATATTCCTAACCAACTTTGTTATGCAATTCAAGCAACTAAACCATTAAAATCAATCATTTGTCATATCTAATCATAAAGCTATTCGTTTATTGAAAAACGGATGTCAAGCTTTCTTAGCCCATGTTATGGATTTGAATAAAGACACGTCAAATTTGAATAATATTCTGTTGTTATTGACTTTCTGACGTATTTCTGAAGAACTTCCGGTCCCACCCCGAGCGTGAAGTTGAATTCTTTATTGATCTTGAACTGATACAAAGCCCATTTCTAAAACCCATATCGAATGGCTCCTATTGAACTTCGGAGTTAAAAGTCCAACTACGAAATTGTTGGACATCGGTTTCATTCGTCTAGTACATCTCCTTGGGGTGCTCTGTTTTATTCGTAAAGAAGAAAGAGCGGGAGTATGCGACTTTAGATTGACTATCTGGAATTGAACCATGTCACCATCAAGAATAGGTATCCTCTACCTCGTATTGATGACTTGTTTTACCCGATTCAAGGGCACAATTCTTTTCAAAAATCGATCTTGGTTACGGATATCATCAATGAAGATTAGAATCGAGGATATTCCAAAGACGCGCCTTCAAAACTTCGGTATGGGCATTATGAATACTTAGTCATGTCTTTCGGACTAACTAATGCTCCTGTGGCTTTCATGGATATGATGAACCGAGTATTCAAGAAATATTTGGATCAGTTTGTTGTTGTCTTTATTGATGACATCCTTATATATTCCAAAAGTCGTGAAGATCATGAGCACCATTTGAGTCGGGTACTCGAAAGGCTTCGTGAAAACAAACTATATGCCAAATTGAAGAAATGCGAGTTACGGCTTGAGGAAGTAGCATTCCTTGGGCACGTGGTGTCGAAACATGGAGTATCTGTTGATCCGTGAAGATTGAAGCAATCTGAGTTGGGAGCAACCGAAGTCGGTGACCAAAATCGTAGTTTTTGGCTTAAATGGTTATTATCGTAGATTCGTGGAAGGGTTTTCTCGAATCGCTACTCCATTAACCCAAATAACTTCGGAAGGATACAAAATTCATTTGGAGCGAAGAATGCGAGAAGAGTTTCCAAGAGCTCAAGAGGAGACTCATTTCGGCACTGTTCTAACAATACCATCCGGTTCGGATGGATTTGTTATCTACAAATGATGCTTCGAAAGCAAAGGGTTAGGATGTGTTCTCATGCAACGTGGGAAAGTCATAGCCTATGCCTCGCGACAACTTAAAAGAGTATGAGAGGAATTATCCTACTCATGATCTAGAGTTAGCGGCCCGATCGTTTTCGCTTAAAGATATGGAGGCACTATCATATAGGGAAAGTGGAGATATATTCGGACCATAAAAGCCTTAAATATTTCTTCACTCAAAAAGAACTCAACATGCAATGACGACGTTGGCTCGAGCTATTGAAAGACTATGACCACACTATTCAATACCATCCTGGAAAAGCGAACGTGGTAGTGATGCATTGAGTAGAAGATCATATCACGAGGAACGAAAAGCGATGATGTCAAGTATACGCATAGAGCCAACTTTAATAGAAAAAGTTAAGGTTGCTCGAGCCACCCGGTGATGCGTATGAAGAAGAAAGTACAAGAAGGAGCTATTCCTAAGCAAGAATTGATGAAGAAGGAATACTTGAGTCCACTCTAGACTTTGTGTTCCTAACGACTCGATTTGAAGTACAAGATTATGATGGAGGCACACAATACACCATTTTGCAATCCATCTGGAAGTACCAAAATGTATCATGATCTTCGACATACATTTTGGTGGAACAATATGAAGAGAGAGATTGCAAAGTTTATCTCGATGTGTTTAACTTGTCAACGTGTAAAGGCGGAGCATCTAGTACTTAAGGGTCCGTTGCAACCACTTGTGTGACGCCCCCAAAATAGGTATACATCACCCATTCTGAGTTGTCAATACATGGTACGAAACAACAACTACAACTTTATTATTACAACAAGAAAAGCGTGAGTTTAAATACAAATATTATCTTCTGCACAATATTTATACTCACATAAATCCTCATCACATTTATTGATACATTATTTTACAAAATGGTGAGGACTACTAAACAATCCTTTCTAAAACCTTCATTCCATACCCCAGGCTACGTATCTCGCTATATTCTCGCCTCCACGAGAAGAATGGAACAAAAAGGAAAAGAGTGAGCTCAACTAGCTCGAGAAAGAATATTATGACTAAGATAATATACAACAAATTATCGTTAGTCTTCAACGGGAAAAATTTAATAGAATCTGATAGACAACAAATTTTCAATCAATATTCGCGCAGGAAATAATAATTCATTAGAAGAGTTAAGTAGAGAATGCAAACTACTATCTTACATGTATGAATTTAAAAGTTCATCGCTCTATCTTTTATCCCCTGTAACAACAATCAATATACATCTGGAATCAAATATTCATCTTTGCACTACTGAGCCAAAGATATTCATCGATTAGTCATGTTCATTTAAACACTGCTCATCTTTGCACTACACTGCCAAAGATATTAATCGATCGATCGTGTTCATCTCAACACTGCTCATCTTTGCACTTTCTGGCCAAAGATATTCTTCGAAATCATTCATCTTTGCACTACGGCCAAAGATATTCAATAATATCATCATTTAAGGCGAGGATGATGAAAATATTTTTAAAGAACGAATCCAAAGTGAAACAAAATGACAAGGATTAAGGATTAAGGATTAGATTTGTTTGTTTTATCCATGTCCAACAATACCCCAAAAATAATCACGATGGTGTAAAATTCAAGAATGATCAAAACATGGATACAATCAAAGCTAGTATCCAAAATAGATGTTTTGGACAAAAAGAAGAAATTTTATTTTTGGTGAATAGTCAGATATCGTGAATAATAGTCTTGAGATATCGTGAATAATCTGCAGATATCATGAATAATCTACCAGATATACATGAATAGTAAATCCGATACTAAAAGATAGAAATTCCACAAAAAAACATCTTCACGCTTAAGTGAATAGTACTCGTGAATAGTAACTCGTGAATAGTAACTCATGAATAGTAACTCGTGAATAGTAACTCATGAATAGTAACCCCAGGAGCATGAAAAAGTTCCAAATTTGATAAAACTTCGGATCAACATTTCAACATAATGATATTGAAGAAATAATATCATTACGAAAAATATTAATATCCCTTACCTCAAAGAATCGATTACTTGGAAGGAAAGGTCAAAGTGATCTTTGAATGAAACTTATCTTTGACAAAGAACTCTCAAAGTATCTAAATACTCACAAAATACGCTCAATAATATAGAGAGAGAAAGAGAAAACTTTGTTTACGGTGTGATTTTCAATTCTAACTTAGCCCTCTCATTTATAGGAAAATGTTAGCCCATAGAAGCGGACTTGACTGCTACACGATGGCTTTACTCTACTATTGCCACCCACCACATTTGAAATAAAATTCAGCACATTTCTTCACCAACCACAAGTGGGGCCCACTCAATTCTAGAATTTTCCACCAAAATCAATTATAACCCTAATTTACGAATCGACACCTCTTAAAATTCATAACAAATCATTCGTGCATTTTAACGGTTCAAAATTTGTGGACATATACTCAACTTATGTATGTATAACATACCCAAAAATTACCACAATCCAATCAGAGTCGGATTAAAAATTATAATCCCATGAATATATCTCAAAACCCCGATTTAATTTTTAATACCTCCAACTGCAAAATAAATCTTGATAAAACACCTCAACAATAATTTCTTCATTTATAACCACATAAATAAATCCATCATTTATATCCACATAAAATAAATATTTCTTTATCATATGAATCAATAATTAATTATTCACAAATAATATTACGAAATCACAATTATAATGACGGTAGTTCCAGAGAAAGAGGGGCTTTCAGATAAGGATTTCTCCTTCTTGGTAGCGCCGATTAGGTGACCAAACCTCTCCTTGATGTAACTTTCTAGACATTGCCAATAATGCTATCTAATAATATTATTTAAATAATATGAATTATTGATCCGATAATGGAGATAATGTGCGGTGACAATTATTGAACAACAATAATATAAAATATCAACACAAAGAATTATTGAATCAATAAAATAAAATATTGAGCGAAGAACTCACCAAAAATTATTGAGTAGTGCCTTCTTACGTAAGGATCAATAATTCAACAATCTTGTGTAATACTGGTGTCTTCTTGTGCAACCACGCGTATTCATGTATTTTAACCACCGGTATTCCCACGGTCTTAATTGGTAACAACTACTGTAGTTATTTTTAACCAACTTATATTTGTCGTTTTCTTCATCCAATCGCTTTTCCGGTTATGGGGCCCACACATGGTCACTGGTAGTCGAATATATTCACAAGATTTAATATTCCACGACCAAACGAATATTCCCAAACAAAATGAATATTTTATAACCACTTGCTTATTTTGAAATATTTATGTATTTAATCCTTAACTATCCACATTAATCAAATCAACCCTTACTATTTCAAAATAATAAATAAAGGAAATTCCTTTTTATTTAAAAATTTCGGGGTCTTACAACTTGAGATTCCGAAATGGAAGTGGGAACACATTACCATGGATTTCGTTACGGGTCTTCCTACGGTTTCTCAAGGCATCAATGCTATTTGGGTTATTGTTGATAGATTAACCAAGTCTGCTTATTTCTTGCCAATATGGGAGACTTATTCCTTGAACGTCTTGCTTAGTATGTACGTGAATGAGATTGTGAGGTTGTATGGCATGCCTGTATCCATAGTTTCGGATCGTGACCCAAGATTCACTTCAAGATTTTGGGTTAGCTTGCAAAAAGCTATGGGCACGGATTTACGATTCAGTTCGGCATACCAGCCTCAAACGGACGGACAATCAGAAAAGACTATTCAAACTCTTAAAGATCTATTAAGACTCTGTGTCCTAGACTTCAAGGGCAGTTGGGATAAGTATTTACCATTGGTGGAATTCTCCTACAACAACAGTTATCAGACAATTATAGGTGTGGCTCCATTTGAAGCATTATATGGACGAAAGTGTCACTCTCCAATATGTTGGGATGAGGTGGGTGAAGCAACATTGTTGGGACCCGAGTTAGTACGTATGACTACCAAAAAGATCCAAATGATTCGACAACGTATACAAATGGCACAAGATCGATAAAAGAGTTATGCAGATCTTCATCGAAAGGACGTGAAATTTAGTATAGGGGATCATGTATTGTTGCGAGTTGCTCCATGGAAGGGAGTTACAAGATTTGGGAAGAGAGGAAAGCTCAATCCACGATTTATTGGTCCATTTCAAATTCTTGATCGAGTAGGAAATGTAGCTTATAGACTTGCGTTACCTCCGAGTATGTCTCGTGTTCATAATGTGTTTCACATATCATATTTCAGAAATATGTGAAAGACCAGAACCACGTTATAGAGTTAGAACCGGATGAGATAGCCGAAAACTTAACGTATGAGGAGGTACTTGTCAAGATCTTGGATAGGAAGGAGCATGTCCTACGCGTAAAGGTCATACCACAAGTTAAAGTTCTGTGGAGGAATCATGCTATAGAGGAAATGACCTGGGAATTGGAAACGGAAATGAAAGCGAGGTATCCTCACCTTTTCGAAACACCAGTATCGTCACGTCGATTTCGAGGACGAAATTTCATAAGGAGGGAGGTTGTAAGACCCCAACTTATTATTAATGAAATTTAATTTTCTCTATTTATTATTTTGAAATAGTAAGGGTTGATTTGTTTAATGTGGATAGTTATGGGTAAAATACGCAAATATTTCAAAATAAGCAAGTGGTTATAAAATATTCATTATTATTTTGGAATATTCATTTTGGTCGTGGAATATTAAATCGCTTGTGGGAATATTCATGCGACCAGTAGCGACCATGTGGGCCCCATAACTGAAAGCGATTGGATGAAGAAAGCGACAAATATAAGTTGTTTAAAAATAACTTGGCGTAGTTATTACTGAATTAATCTTTGTTAAAATATAAATTGGGTTAAAAACATAGTAGCACAAGGTATTGCACCAATTATTGATTCTTACGTAAGAAGGCACTACTCAATAATGGTTACGATAATTAACGCTTCGATATTTTATTGATTTAATAATTGTTGTTGCGTTGATATTTTATATTCTTTGTTGTTTGATAATTGTCATTACACAAAGATTTTTCATTATCGAGCAATAATTCATATTATCCTAATAATATTATTAGATAACATTATTGGCAATGTCTAGAAAGTTACATCTAAGGAGAGGTTTGGTCACCTAATTGCTAGCGACAATGAAGGAGAAATTCTTATTGGAAAGCCCTTCTTTCCTGAACCGCTGCTCATTGTCAATATTGTGATTACGTAATATTATTTGTGAATAATTAATTATTGATTCATATGATGAGGAAAATATTGATTTTATGTGGATATAGATGGAGAAAATTTTAATGTGACAATTGTTGAAAATTGAAATTTTATCTTTTTCGATAAAATAATTCATTTAAATATATTATTATATTTTAATAATATAATAACGGTGATATTTTTACAACGATTGTGGGATATATGAGTATACGAGGAGGAAGAGTATTTTTGTTGCAATAAATGTTTAAAACATGTTAAACATGTCGGTGGACCCCATTTATTGACTGAAATTTGATTATAGCCTGTAAAATCACCCGTTTGTGGATTTCGGTCAATTTCTGTTTGGAATTCGGAAAAACTTTCTTCTGCAAAGTTGTAGAGAATTGAATTTCCTATAAAAACTCGCGAGATTCGAATTTTATGATAAAAGGGCTATTTATTATGAATTATTGAAGTTTTGAAGCTCCGAAATAATTGATTTTTGGAAGTTTAAAATATTTTTAATATGAAAAACGTTTTTGGTGATTTGAGTGTGGGTCTTGCATGTGTTTTAATAGCTGAATTCAGATTCTTGGTACGTAGGAAGTTGTAGAAATAATAATAATATTATTATATTAAATTTTCTACGCTTTGGCGTTAAAGCATTTTCCTATAAATAGGGTCTTAGGTTAGAATTGAAAATCACACCGAAATTGAAATTTTCTCTCTCTATATTATCGGCGTATTCTTGTGAGTATTTTGAGTATACTTTGAGTATTGCTATACTGTGCAAGTTCAAGTTATAGTCGATATCATCCTGTTTCAACTAGAAATCTTGTCTTTTTTGTGAGGTAAGGGATATTTTTTTTTTCAGAATGATATTATTTCTTCAATATCATTATGTTGAAATATTGATCTGAAGTTTTATAAAATTTGGAACTTTTGGTGTCGAGTTACTATTCACGTATACTGGCCTTTATTCACGTATCGACACTTAATTATTCACGAATCGACATTATTCATCTAAAAATGAAAAATTTTCTTTTCGACCAAAATATCTATTCTCGATACTAGCTTTGATTGTATCCATGTTTTGATCATTCTTGAATTTTACACCACTTTGTGATTATTTTTGAGATATTTTTGGGCGTGGATAAAACAAAGTACGAATCCTTAATCCTTAATCCTTGTCATTTTGTTTCACCGGATTCGTTTCTTTAAAATATTTTTCATCATCTTCGGTCTTAAATGATGATATTATGGAATATCTTTGGCCTATAGTGCAAAGATGAATGATTTTCTGATGAATATCTTTGGCCAGTAGTAAAAGATGAGCAGTGTTTAGATGAACATGACCAAATCGATGAATATCTTTGGCTCAGAGTGCAAAGATGAATATTTGATTCCGGATGTATATTGATTGATGTTACAGGATAAAAGATAGAGCGATGAACTTTTAAATTCATACATAGAAGATAGTAGTTGCATTCTCTACTTAAACTCTTCTAATGAATTATTATTTCATTGCGAATATTGATTTAAAACTTGTTGTCTATTGTATTCTATTAGATTTTTCCTGTTGAAGACTAATGATAATTTGTTGTATATATTATCTTAGTCATAATATTCTTTCTTGGGTTAGTTGAGCTCACCCTTTCCTTTTTGTTCCATTTTTCTTCTCGGAGGCGAGAATATAGCGAGTACGCAGTGGGGTATGGAATGAAGGTTCTAGAAAGAGTTGTTTAGTAGTCCTCACCATTTTGTAAAATAATGTATCAATAAATGTGATGAGGATTTATTTGAGTATAGATATTGTCTAGAAGATAATATTTGTATTCAAACTCACAGCTTCTTGTTGTAATAATAAAGTTGTAGTTGTTTACATCTACATATGTATTGAAAACTCAAAATGGGTGATGTATACCTAATTTGGGGGCGTCACAAAAAGGTTGTCAAGCACTCACACACATCACACGGTGTTTAAATTCTTTCTTTAGAAGAGTTGTTTTGAAAAAACTTCTTTTGGAATATTTTATTTTGAAAACTTATTCTGTACATTACACTAATTTATACTATAAAGTCACTTTTGATAATTTCATAATATACGAATTAGTGTACACCACATGTGATAGTTACTAATTATACATATATTTAATTAGGTTGATAAACTTCATAGAAAGCAATATCCAATCACTTCCTAATTGAGGTAAAGGATATCATTTTCTTTCACACTCTTAAATCTAATGGTAAGTATTGTTTCTATAATTCCTAAAATGATTAAAGATTCATTTGAGGTTTGCACTTCATCTAATATGACGATTCGCTGGCATTCGTGTGGATACCGTAGAGGCGTAGTTCTTTCGAATTGCGTTGGAGATTCGAAGCGGTTTCAGAGTTTTCTATTATCGGTATAAATTCTAAACCACTGAATTAAATTTGTTTCGCACGGATCCTGTGTTGGGTTTCGTCAATTGCTTTATAAATTTTATATTCATACGCATGCGTTTAAATAAAACCCTACAGAGGCTAAGTTCGCGAAGTTATCCAGGTTTGCAACTCATTTGGTAGAGAATGAGGAACGTATGACGTGGATGTTTCTGAGAGGTTTGAAACCCGACATTCGTCAATACCTTATTTCTCACAAATTTTCTCTATATTCAGATGTTGTCAACAAGGCTTAATTATTAGAGCGAGATAATGAGTATGTTCAACCGAGGGACCACAACCAGGGTCAGACCGGTGACAGCAATCATCGGAGCAATGATAACCAGGGGGAGGAAAGAATACGGACAAAAATGGTAACCACTTTGGTGGTAATCGTGGCCATGATAGTAGAAGAAGCGAGTCGGGAGGAGATTTTAAAAAGAGAAGGTATAACAATGAAAATGTGAAGACGACATCACCAGCATCAATTGTTTCTAAGGGAGGAGAACGACCCCCGGTCGTATGTTATAAATGCGGAAAAGAGGGACATATCAGCCCAAACTGCCCACAACAATCCAAGGTGTGTTATAACTGTGGAAAGGAAGGTCATATAGCTCGAGATTGTCTTGTAGCGGAACAAATTCCAACGGAGATGGTGACTTCAAAGGCTGTCTCAGAAAAGTCAAAGTCAACGGTTCCTAGAAGAGCATTTGTCGTAACTCGCCAAAATGCGAGGAACCCGAACGAGGTGATCACGGGTAAGCTAATCATAAACTCTTACGAAGTTTATACCTTACTAGATACCGGTTCTACCAATTCTTTTATCTCTCCTGCTTGTGCTCAATGTTTAAACTTGACACTTGAGAAATTAGACTTTGACTTATCTATTGAAACTCTATTAGGGGAAACTTTCATTACATCCACTATTTATAAATCTAGCTTGATGCAAGTTGGCACCATCACATTACCTGTTGATCATATCTCTTTAAAGATACTTGCATTTGACGTGATTTTAGGTATTGATTGGTTAACTACTCATCATGCCAAAATTGATTATTTTCGTAAGGTTGTTAGTTGTCATATTCCTAACCAACCTGTTATGCGAATTCAAGCAACAAAACCACTAAAATCAATCACTGTCATATCAAGACATAAAGCCATTCGTTTATTGAAAAAATGGATGTCAAGCTTTCTTAGCCCATGTTATGGATTTGAATAAAGACACGTCAGATTTGAATAATATTTCTGTTGTTAGTGAATTTCTTGATGTATTTCCTAAAGAACTTCCCGATCTACCCCCAGTACGTGAAGTTGAATTCTTTATTGATCTTGAACCTGGTACAAAACCCATTTCTAAAACTCCATATCGAATGGCTCCTATTGAACTTCAGGAGTTAAAGGTCCAACTACAGGAGTTGTTGGACATCGGTTTCATTCGTCCTAGTACATCTCCTTGGGGCGCTCCTATTTTATTCGTAAAGAAGAAAGACGGGAGTATGCGACTTTGTATTGACTACCGAGAATTAAACCATATCACCATCCAGAATAGGCATCCGCTACCTCGCATTGATGACATGTTTGACCAGTTGCAAGGAGCATAATACTTTTCAAAGATCGATCTTTGTTCTGGATATCATCAGCTGAAGATTAAAACCGAGGATATTCCGAAGAATGCCTTTAGAACTCGGTACGAGCATTATGAATTCTTAGTCATATCTTTTGGATTGACTAATGCTCCTGCGGTTTTCATGGATATGATGAACCGTGTGTTCAAGGAATATTTGGATCAGTTCGTTATTGTCTTTATTGATGACATCTTCATCTATTCCAAAAGCCGTGAAGATCATGAACACCATTTAAAGCTGGTACTCCAAAGGCTTCGTGAAAACAAGCTATATGACAAGTTGAAGAAATGCGAGTTCTGGCATGAGGAAGTAGCATTTCTTTAGAATTTGGTGTCAAAACATGGAGTATCTGTTGACCTGACGAAGATTGAAGCAATACAAAGTTAGAACAATAGAAGTCGGTGGCCAAGTCACGTAGCTTTACGGGCTTAGGCTTGGTTATTATCGGACATTCGTGGAAGGATTTTCTCGAATCGCTACTCCGTTAACTCAGCTGACTCAGAAAGATACAAAATTCGTATGGAGCGAGGAATACGAGAAGAGTTTCCAAGAGCTCAAGAGGAGACTCATTTTGGCACCTGTTCTGACAATACCATCTGGTTTGGATGGATTTGTTATCTACAGTGATGCTTCAGGCAAAGGGTTAGGATGTGTTCTCATGCAACATGGGAAAGTTATAGCCTATGCCTCGCGACAACTCAAGGAATATGAGAGAAATTATCCTACTCATGATCTGGCGTTGGCAGCAGTTGTTTTCGCATTGAAAATCTGGAGACACTACCTGTATGGGGAGAAAGTGAAGATCTATTCAGATCATAAAAGCCTCAAATATTTCTTCACACAAAAGGAACTTAACATGCGACAACGACGTTGGCTTGAACTGTTGAAAGATTACGACCATACCATTTAATACCAATCTGGAAAAGTGAACGTGGTAGCTGAAGCATTAAGTAGAAGATCATATGCAGGAACGAGTGCGATGCTGTCAACACAAAGGCCCATTTTGTGTGATTTACAAAAGATGAAGATAGAGTTCAAAACTACGGGGACCCATGTAATGATGTCAAGTATACACATAGAACCAACTTTAATTGATAAAGTTAAAGTTGCTCAAGCCACAGACCCGGAGATGATGCGTATGAAGAAGAAAATACAAGAAGATGTTATCCCTGAAGCAAGAATCGATGAAGAAGGAATACTTCGAGTCAACTCTAGACTTTATGTTCCTAACGACTCTGATTTGAAGTACAAGATCATAATGGAGGCACACAATACACCGTTTGCAATCCATCTTGGAAGTACCAAAATGTATCGTGATCTTCGACATACATTTTGGTGGAACAATATGAAGAGAGAGATCGCGGAGTTTATCTCGAGGTGTTTAACTTGTCAACGTGTAAAGGCGGAACATCAAGTACCAAAGGGTCCATTACAACCACTTGAGATTCTGAAATGGAAGTGGGAACACGTTACCATGCATTTCGTTACGAGCCTTCCCAAGGTTTCTCAAGGCATAGATACGATTTGAGTTATTATTGATAGATTAACCAAGTCTGCTCATTTCTTGCCTATACGAGAAACTTATTTCCTTGAACGTCTTGCTCATATATACGTGAATGAGATTATGAGGTTTCATGGCATGCCAGTATCCATAGTTTTGGATCGTGACCCAAGATTCACTTCACGATTTTGGGTTAGCTTGAAGAAAGCTATGGGAACGAATTTATGATTCAGTTCGGCATACCATCCTCAAACGGACGGACAATCAGAGAGGACTATTCAAACTCTTGAGGATCGATTAAGACTATGTGTCCTAGACTTCAAAGGGAGTTGGGATAACTACTTACCATTGGTAGAATTCTCCTACAACAACAGTTATCAGGAAAGTATAGGTGTGGCTCCATTTGAAGCATTGTATGGATGAAAATGTCGCTCTCCAGTATGTTGGGATGAGATAGGTGAAGCAACATTGTTGGGACCAGAGTTGGTACGTGTGACTGTAGAAAAGATCCAAATGATTCGACAACGTATACAAACAGCACAGAATCAACAAAAGAGTTATGCGGATCTTCATCGAAAGGACGTGGAATTTGATATTGGGGATCATGTATTGTTACGTGTTGCTCCATTGAAGGAAGTTACAAGATTCGGGAAGAGAGGAAATGTAAGACCCCGATTTTTTTTATAAATAATATTGAATTTTCCTCAAATTATTATTTTGAAATAATAAGGTGTTAATTTGATATAATATTTTGGTTATGGGTGAAATGTGCAAATTTTTTTTGCAAAATAAGCAAGTGGTTATAAAATATTCCTTTTGTCGGGGAATATTCGTTTGGTCGTGGAATATTCTTTTTGTCGGGAATCTCCATACGACGGCGCAGTCATTTGTGGGCCCCATAACGAAAAATAGTTGGATGAAGGAAAACGACAAAGTATGAGTTTTTATAATTAACGGCGTAATTGTTACCATTAACACTGTTGGAATACCTGGTGGTTAAAATACGATGTAATATCGTGGTTGCATAAGATAGCACACGGTATTAAGACAAAGATTGTTGAATTATTGATTAAATGCGTAAGAAGGCACTACTCAATAATTATTACAGTAGTTACTGTTTAATATTTTATTTTATTAATTCAATAATTACTGCATTGATAGTTTATATTATTGTTGTTCAATAATTGTCACTACACAGTATTTCCCATTATCAGATCAATAATTCATATTATTTGAATAATATTATTAGATAGCATTATTGGCAATGTCTAAAAAGTTCTGTCAAGGAGAGGTTTGGTCATCTAATTGCGTGAAAGTAAGGAGAAATCCTTATCGGAAAGCCCCCTCTTTCCTGGGAACTGCCTGGTTGTCATAATTGTGATTCTGTAATATTATTTGTGAATAATTAATTATTGATTTATATGATAAGAAAATATTTATTTGATGTGGATATAAATGATGGATTTATTTATATGGTTATAAATGAAGGAATTAATGCTGAGGTATTTTATCAGTATTTTGTCGGATTGGAGGTATTAAAAACTCAAATCGGTGTTCTTAAAACTTTATTGCGTGAGTTGTAATTTTAATCTGACCGTTAGATCGTTGTGATTTTTGGATATGTTATTCATATATGAGTTGAGTATATGTCCACAAATTTTGAATCGTTGAAAATTAACGCATGATTTGTTATGAATTTTAAAAGGTGTTGAAATGGTGTTTAAAATCATCCGTTTGTGGATTTAGGATATTTTCGGTCTGGAATTTAGAAAAACTTTCTTCTGCAAAGTTGTAGAGAATTCAATTTCATACGGAATGGACATAAAATTCGTATTTTTCTGATAAACGGGCTATTTTCTATGAATTATTAAAGTTTCTGATTATTGTTTAAATGATAAAATATTTTGGAAAATTTTAGAATTGGTTGGTGAGAAATATGCTCAATTGAATTTCAAATGTGGTGGGTGGCAATAGTAGCAGGTAAAGCCATCAGGTAGTAGGTCAAGTCTGCTTCGACGTGCTAACATTTTCCTATAAATAGAGGGCTAAGTTAGAATTAAAAATCACACCAGAAACAAGTTTTCTCTCTTTCTCTCTCTATATTATCGAGCGTATTCTTGTGAGTATTTTGATATTTTGAGTGTTGCTTTATCTGATGCAAGTTCCTTGACACCATATCCGATTATTCCAAATCGGAAGTACGGTTATTTTGAGGTAAGGGATGTTATTTTTTTCATATATGATATTATTTCTTTCAATATCATTATGCCGAAGTATTGATCTAAACTTTTAATCAAATTTGGAACTTTTTGTGTCGGGGTTACTATTCACGTATACGACACTATTTATCAAAAAATGAAATTTTCTTCTTTTTGTCCAAGATGTCTATTATGATTACTATCTTTGATTGTATCCATGTTTTGGTCTTTATTTTTGAATTCTCGCTTTGAAAATTGGTTATTATGAAGTATTATTGATCTTGGATAAACCGTGTACTGAATCCCTAATATTTGTCCTTACATCTCATTTGGATTCATTTTCTTTAAAATATTTTCATCATCCTCATCCCCTAAATGATGATATTACTTGAATATCTTTGGCTGTAATGCAAAGATGAATGATTAAGCGATGAATATATTTAGCCCAGTAGTGCAAAAGATGAGCAGTGTTTAAGATGAACATGACCAATTGGTGATACAATTGAATATCTTTGGCTGTAGTGCAAAGATGAATATTTGATTAAATATGTATATTGATTGTTATTACAGGGATAAAATATTGATGATGGACTTTTAAATCTTAGAAGATAGTAGAACTCATTCTCTCTTTGACTCTTACAATGGATTCTTTGTTTTATTGCAGAATATTGATCTAAAACTTGTTGTCTATTATATTCTATCGATTTTTCCTTGTTGAGGACTAACGATAATTTGTTGTATATTATCTTAGTTATAATATTCTTTCTTTGGGCTAGTTGAGCTCACCATTTTCCTTTTGTTCCATTTTTCTTCTTAGGAGGTGAGAACATGCGAGGATCTAGTCGGGGATAGGTATACATCACCCATTTTGAGTCGTATTATTGATAACATAGTATGAAACAACTACAACTTTATTAATCTGACATAAAAAGCGTGAGTTTAAATACAAATATTGTCATCTTAAGACAATATTCACACCCAAATAAGTCCTCATTACAATTATTGGTACATTATTTTACAAAAATGGTGAGGACTACTAAAATATCCAACTTTCTAGAACCATCATTCCATACATCACCCATTTTGAGTCGTCACAGCTAGTACTACATTACATTAAACCGTAGCCTCTATTCACGAGAAGAAAAATGGAACAAAAAGGAAAGGGTGAGCTCAACTAGCCCGATAAAGAATATTATGACTAAGATAATATAGAACAAATTATCGTTAGTCTTGACGAGGAAAAAATCGATAAAATACAATAGAAACAACAAGTTTTGAGATCAATATTACGCGTGAAAATAATAATTAATAGATGAGTTACGTAGAGAATGAAATCTACTATAATCTATGAATTTAAAAGTCCATCATCAATATTTTATCCTGTAACATCAATCGATATACATCTTGAATCAAATATTCATCTTTTACTTTGCTACGAAGAAAGATATTCATCGATCGTTGGTCGTATTTCATCTCAACACACATGTCTTTCTTTGCACTGGGCCAAAGATATTCATAAGAAAATCAACCATCTTTTTACTACTACGGCCCGAAGATATTCGATAATATCATCATTTAGGGTGAGGATGATGAAAAATATTTTAAAAAAAAGCGAATCCGATGAAACAAAAAACAAATATTAAGGATTAAATACTTTAAACAATCCAGGTTCAAAAATACTTCATAAATAATCATAGTGAAGTAAAATTCAAGAATGATCAAAACATGGATACAATCAAAGCTAGTATCCATAATAGATATTTTGGACAAAAAAAAAAAAATTTAATTTTTACGTGAATAGTCTTAGTATTAAGTGAATAGTCTTGCATATCGTGAATAGTGCAAGTATCGTGAATAGTAACCCAACACACTAAAAGACAAAAATTTCACAAAAAAATCTTACCAATATTTCGGCATAATGATATTAGAAGAAATAATATCATTTTTAAAAAAATAATATCCACTTACCTTGAAAAAATTAGTACTATTTGGAATCTGGATATAGTCTTTGAAGGAACTTGCATAGTATATAACAACACTCAAAAGTATCAAAATACTCACAAGAATAAACTCGATAATATAGAGAAAAGAGAAAAACTTGGTTTTACGGTGTGATTTTCAATTCTAACCTAAACACCTATTTTATAGGAAAATGCTTAGAACACCAAAGCGAAAAAAATTAATAAAATATTAATATATTTATAATAAAATTCAATCGCATCCTTGAAATCTGAAATCAGAGATTTCCACATACATGTATGTACCACACAAAAAAAAAAAAAATTTTTTCATAAAAAAAATAATTAAAACTTCAAAAATCAATTATTTGAACTTGAAACTTCATAATTCATAATAAATAGCCCTTTTATCGAAAAAATTCAAACCTTATATCTTTTCCATAGGAAATTTCATTCTCTACAACTTTGCGAGAAGAAAGTTTTTCCAAATTCCAAACAAAAATTGGCCAAAAATCCACAAGCAGAGCGATTTTACAAAATATATAATCAAATTTCGATCGAAAATGGGGTCCACAAACATGTTTAACATGTTTTAAACATTTTTTGTAACAAAAATACTCTTCTCTCTCATATATTATATATATCCCACATTCATTGTAAAAATATCACCATTATTATATTATTAAAATATAATAATATATTTAAATAATTATTTATCGAGAAAAGATAAAATATCAATTTTTCAACAATTGTCACATTAAAATTTTCTCCATCTATATCCACATAAAATGAATATTTTCCTTATCATATAAATCAATAATTAATTATTCACAAATAATATTACGAAATCACAATCTTGTGACCGGTAGTTTCCCGGAAGAGGGGCTTTCGATAAGGATTTCTCCTTCTTCTTGGCGCCTTGATTAGGTGACCAAACCTCTCCTTGATGCGAACTTTCTAGACATTGCCAATAATGTTATCTAATAATATTATTCAAATAATATGAATTATTGATCGATAATGAAAATCTTGTGTAGTGACAATTATTGAAACAACAATAATATAAAATATCAATGTAGCAATTATTGAATCGATAAAATAAAATATTGAGCGATAATTCTTTGTAACAATTATTGAGTAGTGCCTTCTTACGTAAGAATCAATAATTGGTGCGATATGCTGGTAATCTTCTTGTGTTTTAACCAACCAGGGTTATTCAACGGTATTAGCAGTAACAACTTCTGTAGTTATTTATAAACAACTTATACTTGTCGTTTTCTTCATCCAATCGCTTTTTTAGTTTATGGGGCCCACAAAGGTTTTATGTCGTCGTCGATACGAATATTCCCAACGGTAAGAATATTCCACGACCAAACGAATATTCTCAAATAACAATGAATATTTTATAACCACTTGCTTATTTGAAATATTTTTGCATTTTACCCATAACTAACCACATTAATCAAATCAACCCTTACTATTTCAAAATAATAAATAGAGGAAATTTAATTTTATTTATAATAAGTTGAGGTCTTCTGACCTCCCTCCTTATGAAATTTAGTCCTCGAAATTGGCGTCACGTACACAGTGTGTTTGAAAAGGTGAGGATACCTCGCTTTCATTTCGTTTCCAACTCCCGGTCATTTCCTCGATAGCATGGTTCTCCATAAAACTTTGACTTGTGGTATGACCTTTGTCGTAAGACATGCTCCTTCTATCCAAGATCTTGGCAATACCTCCTCGTACGTTAAGTCTTGGCTATCTCATCGGTTCTAACTTTCGATAACGTGGTTGGGGGTCTTTCACATATTCTGAAAGCACGGATATATGAAAAACATTATGAACACGAGACATACTTGGAGGTAACGCAGTCTATAGGCTACATTTCCTACTCGGTCGAGAATGCTGAAATGGACCATAAATGCGTGGATTGAGCTTTCCTCTCTTCCCAAATCTTGTAACTCCCTTCCATGGGGCACACCTGTGACAATACATGATCCCCGATACTAAATTCCACGTCCTTTCGATGAAGATCCGCATAACTCTTTTTTTATCGATCTTGTGCCATTTTGTATCGTTGTCGAATCATTTGGATCTTTTACGTAGTCATACGTACCAACTCTGGGTCCCAACAATGTTGCTTCACCCACCTCATCCCAACATATTGGAGCGCGACACTTTCGTCCATCTGATGCTTGAATGGAGCCACACTATACTTGCACGATAAGCTGTTGTTGTGGGAGAATTCCACCAATGGTAAATACTTATCCCAACTCCTTTGAAATCTAGGACACGAGTCTTAATAGATCTTGAAGTTTGAATAGTCCTCTCTCGATTGTCCATCCGTTTGAGGATGGTATCTTAGAAGCCCAATAAATAAATCCGTGCCCGTAGCTTTTTGCAAAAGCTAACCCAAAATCGTGAAGTGAATCTTGGGTCACGATCCGAAACTATGGATCTTGGCATGCCATGCAATCTCACAATCTCATTTACATACGTATATGAGCAAGGCGTTCAAGGAATAAGTCTCCGTATCGGCAAAAAATGAAGCGGACTTGGTTAATCTATCAACAATAACCCAAAAATAGCATTTATGCCTTGAGAAAGCGTGGGAAGACCCATAACTGAAATCCATGGTAATGTGTTCCCACTTCCATTTGAAATCTCAAGTGGTTGCAATGGACCCTTAGGCACTTGATGCTCGCCTTTTACCGTTGACAAGTTAAACACCTCGAGATAAACTTTGCGATCTCTCTCTTCATATTGTTCCACCAAAATGTATATCGAAGATCACGATACATTTTGGTACTTCGAGATGGATTACAAATGGTGTATTATGTGCCTCCATCATGATCTTGTTCTTTAAATCGAGAATCGTTAGGAACACTGAAAGTGCAGGTGGACTCAAAGTATTCCTTCTTCATCGATTCTTGCTTACGGAATAGCACCTTCTTGTACTTTCTTCTTCATAATGCATCGACTCGGATTACGTGGCTTGAGCGACTTTAACTTCATCGATTAAAGTTGGTTCTGTCGTATATACTTGACATCATCGCTTTTCGTTCACGCATATGATCTTCTACTCGTGCGTCGGCTACTACGTTTGCTTTTCGAGGATGGTATTGAATGGTGTGGTCATAATCTTTTTAACATTTCGAGAGCAGCGTCGTTGTCGCGTGTTGAGTTCCTTTTGGGTGAAGAAATATTTGAGGCTTTTATGGTGCGAATATATCTCCACTTTCTCTCCATATAGATAGTGCCTCCGGATCTTTAAGCGCGAAAATGGCTGCTTTGACTCTAGATCATGAGTAGGATAATTCCTCTCATATTCTTTAAGTTGTCGCGAGGCGTAGGCTATGACTTTCCCGTTTGCATGAGAACACATCCTAACCCTTTTGCACGAAGCATCGTTGTAGATAACAAATCCATCCGAACGGGATGGTATTGTCGAGCAGTGTGCAAAATGAGTCTCCTCTTGAGCTCTTGGAAACTCTTCTCGCATTCCTCGCTCCATCTGAATTTTGTATCTTTCGAAGTCGGTTTGAGTTAATGGAGTAGCGATTAGAAAAATCCTTCCACGAATCTCAGATAATAACCGGCTAAGCCCAAAAAGCTACGTCTTTGATTCACCGACTTTGTTGCTCCCAACTTTGTATTGCTTCAATCTTACGTGGGGTCAACGGATACTCCATGTTTTGACACCACGTGCCCAGGAATGCTACTTCCTCGAAGCGAAACTTCGCATTTCTTCAACTTGGCATATAACTTGTTTTCCACGAAGCCTTTGGAGTACCGACTTCAAATGGTGCTCATGATCTTCACGACTTTTGGAATATATGAGAATGTCATCATAAAAACAACAACAAGCGATCGAAATAGTCCTTGAATACTCGGTTCATCATATCCATGAAAGCCGCGGAGCATTAGTCGATCAAAAGACATGACTAAAATTCATAATGCCGTCTCGAGTTACGAAGGCGGTCTTTGGAATATCCTCGATTCTAATCTTGGTGATGATATCGAGCGAAGATCGATCTTTGAAAAAAAATTGTGCTCCTTGCAATTGGTCAAACGGTCATCAATCACGAGTAGCGGATACCTATTCTTGATGGTGACATGGTTCGATTCTCGATAGTCGTACAAAATCGCATACTCCGTCTTTCTTCTTTACAAATAAAATAGGAGCACCCCCCGAGGAGATGTACTTAGGGAATGAATGAAACCGATGTCCAACAACTCACATGGTTGGACCTTTAACTCTGAAGTTCAATAGGAGCCATTCGATATGGGGTTTTAGAAATGGGCTTTGTACGTTGAAGATCGATAAAGAATTGAACTTCACGTTACGGGGTAGGCCAGGAAGTTCTTGAAAAATCGTCGGAAATTTACTAACAACGAGAATATTATTCAAATCGGCGTGTCTTTATTCAAATCCATAACATGGGCTAAGAAAGCTTGACATCCAGTTTTTTCAATAAGCGAATAGCTTTATGACTAGATATGGCGATGATTGATTTTAATGGTTTAGTTGCTTGAATTACGTATAACGGGTTGGTTAGGAATATGAAAACTAACACCTTACGAAAATAATCAATTTTGGCATGATGAGTAGTTAACCATCAATCCTAAAATCACATCAAAAGCAAGTATCTTTAAAGAGATAAGGTCGACGGGTAATGTGATGGTGCCAACTTGGATCAAACAAGATTTATAAGCGATGGATGTGATGTGATGAAGTTTCTCTACGAGTCTCACGAGATAAATCGAAGTCTAATTTCTCGGAGTTAAGTTTAAGCGTTGAGCACAAGCGGGAGATAAATGAATGGGTATGCAGGTATCGTGTCTAGTAAAGGTAAGGTATAAACTTGAAATTTATGATTAGCTTACCGTGATCACCTCGTTGGGTTCCTCGCATTTTGACGATCACGACAAAGCGCTCTTCCGAGGCAGTTGACTTTGACTTTTACGGACGACCTTTTGAGTCACCATCCCCGCTTGGACTTGGTTTCGCTTTCTCTGTACTGATCTCGGCGATATGTCCTTCCTTTCCACAATTATAACATACCCTTGAAGTGTTGTGGGCGGTTTGGTGATATGTCCCTCTTTCCGCATTTATAGCATCTGGCCGGTGGTTCTCCTCCATAGAACCGATTCTTCTTTGGTCTTGGCGTCTTCACATGTCATTGTTGAATCTCCTCTTTTAAAATCTCCCCAGGCTAAACGCTTCTTCTTATTTTCATGGCATGATTACCACCACGAGTGGTACCATTTTTTCAAGTCCAAGTATTTTTCTTTCTCCATTTGGTTATCGTTGTTACGATGGCTACTTTCATCACAGGTATGATCCACAGTTGTGGTCCCTCGGTTGAGCGTACTTCGTTATCTCGCTCTAATAATTGAGCCACATTGACAACATCTGAATAGAGAAAAATTTATGAGAAATGAGATATTGGCGTATCTTGGGGTTTCAAACCTCTCGAAACATCCGCGTCATCGTTCCTCATTCTCCACCAAATGAGGTGCAAACACGGATAACTCTGCAAACTTTGCCTCGTCTTTGGGACACCGTCGTATTATTTTGTTCGAATCTAATAAACTCCACTTCCTTCGTATAGCGAATACTTTCGGGAAAGTACTTGTCATTGAAAAGTTTTGAAATCTCCCAAGACATCTTTGAGTGCGGTTGGATGGAGTGCAACTTCACATTTCCACCGATGTAATCTGCCTCATTCTGGAACATAAAGGTGGCGAATGGAACCTTACATTTCTCGTGCATCCCAGACATCGAATATCTTGGTAATTTGTTTGACCCGTTTACGCCTTAATCGGATCGAACTTTCCCGAATTACGGTGGTCCCGACTCTTTGAAGCTGCTTGGTTTGTGACAAATAGTGCGTTGTTATCATTTCCACATATTTTGTACACGAGTCTCCTTCGTGCGATTTTGCATGAGCTGCAAAAAGCTTACAAACATCCGTCGTTCATCATCGCTTTCGGTGGTGGTGTTGTTCACGGGAGGAACATTGCCCGACTGTTGCACGTTCTCCTCGTTGGTGAGTAAAGGTGTCTCCACGGTCTCATTTACTCCCTTTATTAACATTCTCGATCGACATTCTCAAATCTGCCCATAAAACAAGGGTTAATTAAAGAAATCAACATATCACATAATATCCCTATATATCTGACCCGACTAACAAATAAGCTTAGGTAGGACACACTTTAGCGAAGGATTTACTCGTCTCTCCCCTCTGGTTACATTCCCGATCTCATGGAGATCGTATCCTAAGCTACGATACCAAGCGTGGCGCCCCCCAAAATAGGTATACATCACCCATTTTGAGTCGTCGATAACATGAATGCTGAAACAACTACAACTTTATTAATCTGACATAAAAAAGCGTGAGTTTAAATACAAATATTGTCATCTAGACAATATTCACACCCAAATAAGTCCTCATTACAATTATTGGTACATTATTTTACAAAAATGGTGAGGACTACTAAAACAACTTTCTAGAACCTTCATTCCACACCCAGAATAGTACTACATTACATTCTAGCCTCACGAGAAGAAAAATGGAACAAAAAAAGGAAAAGGGTGAGCTCAACTAGCCCGATAAAAGAATATTATGACTAAGATAATATAGAACAAATTATCGTTAGTCTTGACGAGGAAAAAATCGATAAAATACAATAGAGCAACAAGTTTTGAGATCAATATTACGGTGAAATAATAATTCATAGATGAGTTACGTAGAGAATGAAATCTACTATAATCTATGAATTTAAAAGTCCATCATCGATATTTTATCCTGTAACATCAATCGATATTCATCTTGAATCAAATATTCATCTTTTTTTTCTGAGCGAAAGATATTCATCGATTAGTCGTATTAAATCTCAACACACATTCATCTTTTTTTTTCTGGGCCAAAGATATTCATAAAAAATCAACCATCTTTTGCTTTCTGAGCCAAAGATATTCGATAATATCATCATTTAGGGTGAGGATGATGAAAAATATTTTAAAAAAAAGCGAATCGATTGAAACAAAAAACAAATATTAAGGATTAGTACTTTAAACAATCAGGGTTCAAAAATACTTCATAAATAATCATAGTGAGTGAAAAAATTGAGAATGATCAAAACATGGATCTGATCAAAGCTAGTATCCATAATAGATATTTTGACAAAAAAAAAATTTAATTTTTACGTGAATAGTGATAGTATTAATGAATAGTGTTAATATCGTGAATAGTCTTAATATCGTGAATAGTAACCCCAACACTAAAAGACAAGAATTTCACAAAAAAAATCTTACCAATATTAAAGGCATAATGATATTAGAAGAAATAATATCATTTTTAAAAAAATAATATCCACTTACCTTGAAAAGAATAGTACTTACATTTGGAATCTTTGGATATATAGTCTTTGAAGGAACTTGCATATATAGCAACACTCAAAGTATCAAAATACTCACAAGAATATACTCGATAATATAGAGAGAAAGAGAAAAACTTGATTTACGGTGTGATTTTCAATTCTAACCTAAGCACCTATTTATAGGAAAATGCTTAGAACACACAAGCAGAAAAATTTAATAAAATATTAATATATATATAAAAATTCATATACCTCCTTTGAAATCTGATTTCAATTCATTTATACACATTTAATTAAAAACTAAAAAAAAAAAAATGTTTTTCTTAAAAAAATAATTAAAACTTCCAAAAATCGATTATTTGAACTTGAACTTCAATAATTCATAATAAATAGCCCTTTTATCAGAAAAATTCAAACCTTATGTCTTTTCCATAGGAAATTCCATTCTCTACAACTTTGTAAGAAAAAAGTTTTCCAAATTCAAAGCAAAATTGGCCAAAATCCACAAGCAGACGATTTTACGGTATAATCAAATTTGATCGAAAATGGGGTCCCTGAGACATGTTTAACATGTTTTAAACATTTTTTGTAACAAAAATACTCTTCCTCCTCATATATTCATATATCCCACATTCATTGTAAAAATATCACCATTATTATATTATTAAAATATAATAATATATTTTAAATGAATTATTTATCGAAAAAGATAAAATATCAATTTTTCAACAATTGTCACATTAAAATTTTCTCCATCTATATCCACATAAAATGAATATTTTCCTTATCATATAAATCAATAATTAATTATTCACAAATAATATTACGAATCCATGCAATCTTGTGACGGTAGTAGTTCCCGAGAAGAGGGGCTTTCGATAAGGATTTCTCCTTCTTCTTGGCGTATGATTAGGTGACCAAACCTCTCCTTAGACGAGAACTTTCTAGACATTGCCAATAATGTTATCTAATAATATTATTCAAATAATATGAATTATTGATCGATAATGAAAATCTTGTGTAGTGACAATTATTGAAACAACGATAATATAAAATATCAGCGTAGCAATTATTGAATCGATAAAATAAAATATTGAGCGATAACTCTTTGTAACAATTATTGAGTAGTGCCTTCTTACGTAAGAATCAATAATTGGTGCAATCTGGTGTATCTTCTTGTGTTTTAACCATAGGGTATTCAACGATATTAATTGATAACAACTTCTGTAGTTATTTATAAACAACTTATACTTGTCGTTTTCTTCATCCATCGCTTTTAGTTATGGGGCCCACACAAAATTTGCGTGCGTAAATACGAATATTCCCGAAGCGGTAAGAATATTCCACGACCAAACGAATATTCTCAAATAAAAATGAATATTTTATAACCACTTGCTTATTTGAAATATTTAGCATTTTACCCATAACTAACCACATTAATCAAATCAACCCTTACTATTTCAAAATAATAAATAGAGGAAATTTAATTTTATTTATAATAAGTTGGGGTCTTAAATCATTTAAAAAATTGATATTTTATATTTTACGATAAAATAATTATTTAAATATATTATTATATTATAATAATATAATAATAGTGATATTTTTTTACAATGAATGTGTGATATATGAATAAATGAGGAGAAAAAGTATTTTTGTTAAAAAAATGTTTAACACATATTTTGTGTGTTGGTGGACCCTATTTTTTGACTGAAATTTGATTATATCCTGTAAAATCGTCCGTATGTGGATTTCAGTCAATTTTTGCTTGGAATTTGGAAAAACTTAAACTTACAGAGTTGTAGAGAATTGAATTTCCTATGGAATGGACATAAGATTTGAATTTTTCTGATAAAAGAGCTATTTATTATAAATTATTAAAGTTCCAGAATAATTGATTTTTGGAGTTATAAATATTTTTAATAAGAAAAATGGTTTTTTTTTTATTTTGGTGAGGTGGGCCCCACTTGGTGGCTGATGTTTTGAGCAAAATTGGTGTGCGTAGGAAATTTTAAAAAATATATTAATATTTTATTAACTTTTCTGCTTTAGTGTTCTAAGCATTATTCTATAAATAGGGTGTTTAGGTTAGAATTGAAAATCACACCAGAAACTGAAGTTTTTTTCTCTATATTATCGAACGTATTTTTATAAGTATTTTGATACTTTGAGTGTTGCTATACGGTGCAAGTTCCCTTAAGCGTTATATCCGGTATTCCAGTTAGAAGTACTATTTTTTTAAGGTAAGGGATGCTATTTTTTTATAAATGATATTATTTCTTTCAATATCATTATGCCGGAATATTGGTAAGATTTTTCTTGTGAAATTCTTGTCTTTTTGTCGATGTTACTATTCACGTATACGACACTATTCACAGAAAAATTAAAATTTTCTTTTCTTTGTCCAAGTTGTATATTATGATTACTAACTTTGATTGTATCCATGTTTTGATCTTCATTCTTGAATTTTGCTCCATAATGGTTTATTATGGAGTATTTTTGAACTTGGATAAACTAAATTATGAATCCTTAAACCTTGTCCTTTTATCTCACCAGATTCATTTTCTTTAAATTATTTTCATCATTCTCAGTCCTAAATGATGATATAACTGAATATCTTTGGCCTGTAGTGCAAAGATGAACGATTACATGATGAATATCTTTGGCCTATAGTGCAAAGATGAACAGGTGTTGAGATGAACATGACCAACTGGGAATACGATTGAATATTTTGGTCGTATTGTAAATATGAGTATTTAATTCAAGATATATATTGATTGATGTCACATGGATAAAATATTAATGATGGACTTTAAAATCATAGAAGATAATAGATTTCATTCTCTACTTAACTCTTCTAATGAATTGTTATTTCCGCTGCGAATATTGATCTAAAACTTGTTGTCTATTATATTCTATCAGATTTTTCCCTATTGAGGACTAACTATAATTTGTTCTATATTATCTTAGTTATAATGTTCTTTATTGGGCTAGTTCAGCTCACCCTTTTCCTTTTTTGTTCCATTTTTTCTTCTCAGGGTAGCGAGTACTAGTCGGGGTATGGAATAATAGTTCTAGAAGGTTTTATTTTAGTAGTCCTCACTATTTTTTGTAAAATAATATAACAATAATTGTAATGAGGACTTATTTGTGTTTGAATACTGTCTAGAAGATAATATTTGTATTCAAACTCATAGTGTATGTGTTGTCATATTTTGCACGATAATTGTAATAATGAAGTTGTAGTTATTTTCTGTACCATGTATTTGACGACTCAAAATGGGTGATGTATACCTATTTTGGGGGCGTCACACACATTATAAGCTCTTTCTAAGTGTGTTAGGTTATCTTGAATATTTGTGAAGATTAGTAAGAGTACAAGTACTGTTCAAGTAAGTCTTTCTATAAAAGGTTGTCAAACACTCTCACACATCACACGGTGTTTAAATTCTTTCTTAAGAAGAGTTGTTTTGAAAAAACTTCTTTTGGAATATTTTATTTTGAAAACTTATTCTGTACACTACACAAATTTATACTATAAAGTCACTTTTGATAATTTCATAATATACGAATTAGTGTACACCACATGTGATAGTTACTAATTATACATATATTTAATTAGGTTGATAAACTTCATAAAAAACAATATCCAATCACTTGCTAATTGAGGTAAAGGATATCATTTTCTTTCACACTCTTAAATCTAATGGTAAGTATTACTTCTATAATTCTTAAAATGATTAAAGATTCATTTGAGGTTTGCACTTCATCTAATATCATTTCACTTCGAACTTTTTATTTATATGAACCTTTATATTAATTTAAATCGTTATCATGAAATATGAATCTTGAATATCATTCTTGAATTTAAATTCACGTTTTGGTCTTCATGTTTGTAATTTGGACATTATTGGACTCTTGATAAATTAAAAGTCAAATCTCGAATGTTTATTCTTTTATCTTATTATTCTTACAACTTTCGTTCATCCTTTATATCATTGCTATTAAAATCAAGTTATTGTGAATATGTTTGGCTTGAGTGCAAAGATAATATGATTGGTGAAAGTATTTGGCTTGAGTGCGAAGATGATATAATTGTGAATGTCTTTGGTCTGTATAGCAAGGACACATGGTGAAAAGTTCTCTTTGGCTCGTAGTGCAAAGATGGATTGTTGATTGGCATGATCATGACCATTGGTGTTATAATTAAATATCTTTGGCCTGTAGTGTAAAGATGAACTGTTAAGTAGCATGATTATGATCAGTAACTATTGACTGGTGTTACAGGAATAAAATATTGACGGTGAACTTTTAAATTAGATTAGATTGTGAACATCATGTTTTGTTTACTATCCTAATTGACTGTTATTTCTGCTGTAATTGTTGATCTAAAACTTGTTGTCTATTATATTCTATCAGATTTTTCACTGTTGAAGACCAAAGATAATATATTGTTCATTATCTTAGTCATGATATTCTTTATTGAACTATTTGAGCTCACCTTTTTTTTGTTCCATTGTTCTTATCAGGAAATAAGAGTGTAGCTGAGACTAGACGGGGTGTGGAGTGATGGTCCGAGATAATTTCTATAGTTGTCTTCACCATGTTGTAAAATAGTGTGGTAATAATCATGTTGAAGACTTGTAATATGTGTTGTCGTATCTTATACGACATTGTAATAATTTGAGTGTGGATATTGTCGTATTATCTACGACATTGTATTAAGAGAACGTATAATTGTGGTATGTATTTTGGCAATCTAAATTGGGTTGTGTGGACTCTATTTTGGGAGCGTCACATTCTTAACTTAGTTAACTTAGTAATCAAATATTTTGTTAATTTTGGGAATATGAGGTTTTAGATCCAAATCTTAAGGCTATGATTATTTATATAATCCTTGGGATTATAATCCAAAAACTATTAATCCTAGGATTATAATCTCGGGATTATAAATCTAAGATTACAATTATAATTTAAAGATTATTAAGCCATTTTATAATCCATATACTAATACTCACAAGTTTAAATTTAAAAACAAACAAGACACTTGGCATTATTAGTCATATCCCAAGTATAATTCTTGTAAACAAACATAACCTAAGTGAATAAATATTTTGAACTCAAAAGTGTTAAATTGACATATTAACTTGTCAGATGGCACAACATGGTTCACAGTCCAAATAGATAGTAAAACGTTTATTTTACATTGATTAAAAAAATAGGTGTAATATCCAAATACTTTTATAATACAAGAGTCACTTTTATATTTTACTCTATACATTTTTATATGATAACTTACTTGATTATATGTTTTGTCTCTCTTTCCTTTTTGTCTATATAATAACCAAACCTCCAATTTTCACAAAGTATTAATATGAGACGAGAAAATATAAAAATATAAAAATATAAAAAAAATAAAGAGAAAAACAAGTAAATTTCAAACAAATGAATAAGGAAATAGTAACACTGAATTTGTTTCGGTTAGGTGGTCTAAAATAGTTTAGCTAGACCACCACACGTATGTTTCGGTTTGGTTGCCAAAATAGATTTAAAAATTTAACATATTAATAATTTATATGTCAATTAATTTATAGCGAATTTAAATTTAAATTAATAATTTTTTTTATCTTATGTATCACTTATTTTAATCTTTCATAAGATTCGTAATATAATTCGTTTTAGATAAATATTTTTGTTCACAAATATAAATCGTTTGAGAATTTTAAGTAGCGTTAATTGTTTAGTTTACCGTATTCTTGAGTATTAAATATAACTTTGGATTCTACCATTATTTTTTGTCTAATAAATAATATTTTTTTTAATACAAATATAATATAGACAACTGATAATATATTTAATATTTTATAATTATTTTTTTAATATTTATACACAATCCTAAAACTATCTAAATTAAGTAAGGGAGGGAGCGTATCACAATCATGACTGTAGTTCAACATGAAACGAGCGCATAAAAATCATACGACCATTTTATTGAATTATCAAAATTCCAAAGCTGCTTTCTAAACCTATAATTCTCCTTTTGACTGTACTTTCTTCTTTTATCACCTGTCATGTCATTGTTTTATAAAAGTTAAAAGTATCTACACCCTGTACTTCCTTTTTTTCTTTAAAATTTTAATCTCCATAATTCCAAACTGAGCCCTAAAAACAAGAAAGAAAGGGGGAATATCGCAAAGAACAGAACAAATCTCTGTCTCTTTTACTCTTTTCAAGTCTTGATACAATCCATGTGTTGCAGTTTCTTTTCAGTTCCCACCCTTAACTTTACCAATTTAATACATTATCTTTGCTTTCTTTATGTATATTTTAGAACCCAATAATGGAATACCCATTGACTCTTGTGTGTCATATCTTCTTTATTAAAGTTTATGTGAATCCATGTCAGGGAATGAATTGCTGATAGGACAGTAGCTGCCTACCATCTCTTTTGCTTCAATTGTCTGTAAGTACTATCAAATACCCTTTGAAATTCTATTGTTTTGCTGTTCAATTCCACTTCTCAACCTTAATAATTATCAAGTATTCCATACTTACCATTTCCTGGGAGTATAATCTTAACCTAGGTTAGTTTGATAATATGAGCTAGTATGAAATTCTCATCTAAATTAGGGGTGTTCCTTGTTTGTGTTATCTTTGAGTAACTGCTTTAGTTTCTAGCTAATTTCATTTTATTTAGGGTACCTACCTTCTGTTTGACGCTGAAATTTGAACATCTTATTTCGTGTATAAGCTTATCACCACTTTACAATTTGAGATAGGAGTGCATTTTTTTTCTTCCGGCTTATGTGAAATTAGTTGTATTTCTAAACTCTTTCCTTTGTATTTGCTCCTTCCTTTCATTTTATTCATATGGATCATGTTTACGTTTTCAGTATACAAATAAGAAATATGTGTGGCTATTGGGGTTTAGATTTAGTTTCCTGAATTCATATGATGGTCTTACGAGACTAAGAATTCTTCTGGTTTGATATATATAATAGAGGAAAGGGGAAATTAAAGATTGTTCTATTGCGGCAGTGAAATGGACTGGGTAGTCAAGCCATCATCTTGGGACTTGGCTGAATTAGATGGAGAAGATAACCACTGTATTGCCCTAACTGGATCCAATAGCTTAGGGGATGGGAAGAATAGAAGAGGTTTCCTTAATGATTTTAGATTTGCTAGATCAGGAGATATGCGAGATGGAACCAGGGACAATTTGGAGGAGCGAAAGGGATCGGCAATGTTGCCATCGCCTTCAGGATTGTCGAAGAAGATACATACGCTGAATAGTACTCAAAACATGTCATGCTTAGTGGATGGGTGCACTTCAGACCTTAGTAAGTGCAGGGAGTATCATCGGCGCCATAGAGTTTGCGAGCGTCACTCAAAGACCCCTGTTGTGATTATTGGTGGCAGAGAGCAAAGGTTTTGCCAGCAATGCAGCAGGTAAGCCTTTAGAATGCTCTAGAACTAAATTATTTTTCTGGTCTAGAGTCAATTCTGTTACTGGCTTAATGGCATTCTTATATGATAAGTTCCTTTTAATTTTAACAAAACAGCATGTTACTTTAGTTATTCCATCTACAATTTGTTTGAATGTTATAAACTCTGAAATTTAGAACTGCAGTGGGTTTGGACTAAATTGATTTGTTGCATGATGGTTGTTTATCTAACCCTTCCTAACTTGAATTTTGTCCAGTTTTTTCATGTGAGTGGGTTACATTGCTGCAGTGGAAGTTATTAGTTAAAATGTTCTTGTGGACTTATGGTGTTATCCAAAAGACAAATTTTACGTTGATAGACTATGAAATAGAAAATTTTGAAACTGTATGCAGGCAAACATTATTCATTTCAATTTCGGTATCTTCCTAACAGATAAACTTGTCAAAAAATCTACCCAAACAATGCTAAAATGTGTATAAATTTCCATAATTGTAGCAAAACATTAATTCATTCTTTCTCTAGTCACCCATACAGTTTAAATAGTTGTTCAGTCTTAATTGCATTACCTTGTATGCCTTACCCAACAGTTTCCCTCTTTATGAACTTATGAACTTCAAGCTTTTGACTCAATGTATCATTGTAGATTCCATTCTCGTGGGGAGTTTGATGAAGTGAAGAGAAGTTGCACAAAACGTCTCGATGGTCACAACCGGCGTCGTAGAAAACCTCAGCCAGAATCCTTGTACATGAGTTCTCATAGCTTTCTTTCAGATTATAAAGGTTTGATCTTTTTTTTAAGTCCAACTCGCAATTCAAATATTTAGTCTGTTGAAAATAACATGTTAAAATTAAGTGGTTGTTTGTATGGAAAATGTGTCTAGTCCAGATGACATTCAAAGAACTAAAAGTATGTCTCTCTTGACAAGAACATTATCATCAAATTGCCAGAGTATTTTATGAAATTACTGAGATCACACTTAACATAATTAGCCCTCTACTGGCTTTTTGGATCACCTAAAGACATTAAGCTACTATTTAATCTTTACTACATCTCTGGTAGGAATCCTCTTAGAGTGAATTAAGTGGTCATATCTCATCAATGATAAGAGAGGTTTCATCCCTCTTTATTTTATCCCTTTTTTCTCCTGGTTTGAAATCATTGCATCTTTAAACATGGCCAGTAATGGTGTGTAAACCCACAATCCACCAACACGGCTGTCCCACCAACCCCCAAAACTTTTTAACCTTTTATGCCAGAACAATTGAGGTATTAATTCATCTGTTCCATAATTAAAGATACATTTTGACTTTTTAAGTCAATTTGAGAAATCGTGAAATTTAAATTGATATAAATTCATTTAAGTTTTGAAAGCAACAAATATGATACTTTTCAGTTAGTTTACAATAATTGAGGTTGTTTGTACCAAGATCAAATGTATAGATTTTGAATTTAGGATTTGCAAATTGACTTTAAAAGTCAAAATCTAATGTCTAATTTTGGAATAGAGGGAGAATTATTGATTTACTAGGTTTTGATTGGCAAAGTAAAAATCTAACACCATGAATAAGGGCATCATAGAGTATCTCATTTTCACATTTTGATTAGTGATAATTACAAATGGATGTACGCTGCAAACTATATCTTAATAAAATAGCAAGCATAAGTAAAATAGTTGTGATTTTTTTTAACCAATGAACATCAAAAACCCCTCTCTATATGAAACAACGGTCAAGCTTAAAGAGATCATTTTTAGAATGGGATAATCAAAAGTTATAGTCTTAGCAGCAAGACTGTCTGCAAGTTCTTAGGTTCTTAATAAATGGCTAGTTTATGATCTGGGATAATCAGAAGTGATAGTCTCAGCAGCAAGACCATCTGCAAGTTTCTTAGGCTCTTAATTAATGACTAGTTTATGATCTGATCTAACTACCCTTTTAGTAGTGAAACATAGATTCGCAATGCTCTACATTTATATAGTTATAACTTATACATGGCTGTTCATCTCTCTCTCTTTTCATTTAAATGTTCCATATTCCTGTATCAGAATAATCCCTATATTTGTCCTTTACCATTTTAACAATACCCGGGGATAAGTGTAGGAGTTGTTGGAGTTAATAATTCTTTATGTAATTTAGGTGCAAGATTGTTGCAGTTCAGTGGTCCGCAAGCATATGCAACCACCACAAGTGGCATTAGCATCAGTTGGCCTAGCATTGATGAGGACAACTAGGCCTGGCAAAATATGGTTATGGGTTGGTTTTGGTTTTCAAAATATGGTTATGGTTCTATTTATAAACTAAAACCATATTAACCATTTTTAATATGGATAATGTGGGTTGGAATCATATGGTTATGGTTAAAAATTATATTAACCATATTAACCATTTTAATATTGTTATGGGTTATGGGTTTCATGAAGACCTGGTTTGACTCTAATATTATGTGATTATGTACCCTTACCCCCACCCCACCCCACCCCACCCCACCCCACACCCACCCCATTACCACTAAAAAAAAATAATATTATGTGATTATGTATATACCCCTTACGGACTCCCACTCCCACCCCCACCCCACCCCCACCCCCACCTACCTATCCACCCACCCCACCCAACCCCTTACCCCCACCCCACCACCCCCACAACCACTAAAAAAATAATAATATGTGATTATGTATATACCCCTTTACCCCACTCCACCCCATCCCCCCCCACCCCAACCCAACCCAACCCAACCCAACCAAACCAAACCAAAAATAATAATATTATGTGATTATGTATATACCCCTTACCCCACCCCCACTCCCACCCCCACCAACCAATCTACTCCACCCCACCTCTACCCACCCACCACCACCCAACCCCACCCCACCTACCTACCCACTCCACCTCCACCCCACCCCACCTACCTACCTACTCACCCACCCACCCTACACTCCCTCCCAAAAAAATGATATTAAGCGATTATGTATACCCCACCCACTCTTACCCCACACCCCCACCCCCACCCCACCCACCCACCCACCCACCCACCCACCCACCCACCCAACCTCCCTTAAAAATGATATTAAGCGATTATGTATACCCCATCCACCCCACCCACCCACCCACCCACCCCTACTCACCTACCCACACCCCCACCCCACCAAAAAATAATAATGTGTACACCACCCATCCCACCCCACCCCACCCCCACCCCCCCCCCCCACCCCACCCCACCACTCTCTCCCAAAATAAATTAATATTAAGCGATTATGTATACACCACCCACCCTCTATCCCCACCCACCCACCCACCAAAAAAAAAAAATCGTATTTGGTACAGTTACTGAGAGAGAGAGGAGTGCAATTGAATAGAATATGAGTTGAAAAATGGTTAACCAATTAATTAACTATATTTGTTTTAAAAATATGGGTTCAAACTTTAACCAACCTGAATAAATAAAAATGGTTAACCGACTCATTTGGTTCCAATTAATATGGTTTGACCCAACAGTTAACTACTTATATTGCCAGGTCTAAGGACAACCAACAGTTTCATTCTAGCCTGAAAAAGGCCTTCAGTGGAATAAATAAACAATTCCCATTCTTGCTAGCCAGCAACCCAGAGAAAGGCATTCAAGGGAATCCTCAAGTTTCAATCTCCCAAAAGCTTGTCAACACTAATGGCTCATCTGAAAGCAATTGTGGTCACCTGCTTTTGTCTAATAAATGGACACGCTTGGAAGAATCTAAGCGTGCTCTCTCTCTTCTGTCAACACGCCAAGCACAATCTCCGAAAAAAAGTATGAGCCCCTTGAAACAGCAGGACATAATCCATCTCAATCATCCTACAGGTACCACCATCCTGCAATTTAATGAACTGGCTCCATACTCAAATCCACAAGCTATGGAGGACAAAGCATTGGGTGTAGTTTTAAACCCTGATACCAACAACATCTATGAGCACAGGGATGGAATATTTCATGTTGGATCCGAGGAATTGTTAGAAACAAGGGCATCACAACTTCTCTCATTTTCTTGGAAGTAGCTTCCTTTTATGGCTCGTGCTTTATGGATCGTAGAGATGATATTATGATAATGGTCTCTCAAAAATAAGCTGCTTTACTTTTTATTTGTGGTATACAATGTAGTTACACTTTTATTTAATACTTTGAGCTTAAAAACTTTTATTTGCTTTTCCATTTTGTTTGTATGAAGCGTTATGAATTTTCTTATGTTAACTTGAAGGGTTCTCAACTTTGTGTTGGCACACGCCACACGGTAACAACGGCATGACTAAGTACACTAGAGCATGATTATACTTACGTTGATTCTTAACACATCCACAGTGTGTATGATTCTACCTTCGTTGATTCTTAACACATACACAGTGTGTCACTCACCAACTACTGATAGACTAATTGTTGAAGTTGCTACCAGAACCAACACATGTTTTGATTATTATTATTATTATGATGATGATGAACATGTTAATCATACAAGTGTGAATTGAAAGCAATTATGTGCACTTCCATGTCTGTCCACTCACATCAGCCACAATACTGAATTTTGTCCATATAAAGGTAAAGGAAATTATAATGAAATCAATTTTTGGAAGAATATACAGTCAATTGCTAATCCTTCATCCAGATAAGAAAACCTTTAAGCTTGCTACCAACTATATTGTCAGGTCTACTTGCTACATTAAAAAGTAGTGAAATGAAATAATTACCCAATGAAGTGACATGAAAAGCAAAACAAAGATTTATTTTGAAGCAAGCATTATCTGAAATATGTAAAACTTTATACATCATAGGACTATCAAAACCCAGAGGAAGATGGAACAATAATCAGTTCTCCTATGCAATCCAGGCTTCATTTACACACCTAGAGCTTATCTTCCTTGGGAACATCTTTATGTGGCAGCTCCTTAGGTTTTGCCTTCTCCATTTCCCTATAAAATATTAACAAATTGTGATTCATACTGACAAAAGATGGCTTGCACAAACTTATAAATGCAAATACAAAAGAAAGATGCAGGCTTTCTCACGAGAACAAAAAAATAGATAGCTCATTCACTATAGAGTTCGGAAAGGAGGAGAAACTCCAACCTCATTTACATGAAATCCTATAATAATCCACTCTTCCTGGGTGTCTACTTGTTTCTTCTTCCAGAGTAATACATTATTAGGTATCTCAACCATTTGAGTTCATATAATTTGTTTCCCACAAGAAACTTCTAGAGATTTGATAAACTGTATTAACATTGTGAGACTTGTCAAGTCGAAGCCTGCTGCCCATCCATTAATACACCATAAGGTCCATAACTATATCAGAATTTTATAACCGATTATAACTTTTTCACAAGTACAGTGATGAACCTCTATTGATCCACATATATTTACATCAAACTAGAATTTATGCACATGATGAACAAAACAAAAATTGTTAGAATTCAATTCCATCAAGACATTAAATAAAACACGGTAAAATAATTGTCCAAGAGAAAATGAGAAATATAAGCTGCAGATTGGTAGAAGGGAAATACAAGGTTTGACAATTAACACGGAACTTCTTCCAATTGGGAACCAACTAATCGAAGAAAATGTAATTAAAAAATATATAATCTCTCTATCAATAAATGAACAAACTCCGATAAATAAATGCTAAAGCATCTTATGATAATAGATAGAAGTAAAGATGTCATTCCCTAAGCTTTGTGTCATAAAGGTCGATAACTAGGATACATATAGCAAGAGAACCTATCTTTATCCCACAGATTGTTAAAAAATAAACCATATAAAATGAATATGAAGTTGGGACGAAAGGGATCCACTTATAAGAATGAAAACATCTTGAGAACCAAATTATAAGTTTTAGTGGAGAAAAGAAGTTTCCAATATTTGAGTTTATTGCTTTTGGAATTTTCTGGATGTATTAATGCCTCTTGTAACTGTATATATTTGTTTCTCCAATAAAGTTACTATGAACAAAAATTTGAAGGATGAAACCTAAATTCTTAGTCGTTACACTTAATGGCCTCATCTCCTTGCAACGAGGAGACTTGCTCATTCATCTATTTTCTTCCTTTCTTGCTCTCATAATAGGATTTTCTAGCTAGGGAATGTGGATTTACATAGACTAGGAAGAAACATCAACATCCAACCTCAGAGGAAACTGTTAGCATTATCTATATTAGGCAGTTACAAATCAACCATTGTAAATAGCATTAGTTGTTTGCTATTATTTAGCCTTCACTCTAGCCTAATCAGTTACGAATGAAGTGTATATAATTGTACCCTTTGTAATTGTAAAAGACAATGAAAACCATTATCTTACATGGTATCAAAGCCTAAAGTCGAGAACAAATTCTCGCCACCGCCCAACACCCTTTTTTTTCCTTCTCCTCTGTTTTTCCATCCTTCTTTCTTGTCCTCAATGGCTGACCACCAAAAATTCCACCCTGCTTTAGCAGTTAGCAATGTCAGAACCTTCATCCCAATCACCCTCGAAATGGAAAAGGGCCTATACACTTCTTGGGCGGAGCTCTTTAAGATCCATTGCCGCGCATACCAAGTTCTTGATCACATCATCCCCCAAATCCAATTCGACGGACAAAGAAACAGAGAAAATCGACGCCGAAAAGGAATTGTGGTCTCGCTTGGATGCCATTGTCCTCCAATGGATCTATGGCACAATCTCTAATGAGTTGTTGCAAACAATTTTAGCAAAGGACTCAACTGCTTCGCAAGCATGGAACAAACTGGAAAACATTTTTCAAGATAATAAGAACGCACGGGCTGTCTACCTCGAGAAACAGTTCACCTTTGTTCAGTTGGACGATTTCCCGTCTATGATCGCTTACTGTCAAGAAGTGAAAATTTTAGCCGACCAACTCGCGAATGTCGACGCTCCGGTTTCCAATCACCGGTTAGTTTTACAATTGATTTCAGGTTTAAATGAGAATTATGATACCGTTGCATCCATGATTCAATAGAGTGATTCATCACCAAATTTTTTCGAGGCCCACTCGTGCCTAATTCTCGACGAAACTCGTAAATCAAAGCAGTCACAAGCTGCTTCTAACGCCGCCGACACAGCCCTTGTCACCTCCAACCATTCTGACCAGCCACCTCACCCTCCTCGTGGCTCTCATTCTAGATCGGGCAACGGTTCCAATCGGAACGCTAGTGGTGGCCAATATCACTCCAGGGACAGAACTGCAACTCCTCCGGCCGTGGAAAGGGAAAGGGTCGTGGGAATAATAATGGTGGTGGACAAAATGGAAACAACAACAATGGTGGAGGTCGCTTCAGCAGGGGACAGCTACAAACGCCACCACCTTGGGTTCAATACAATCCGTGGGGTCCGTGGATGCACCAACCTTAGGCTGCTCCACTATGTCCCTACCCGACATCCTCTTGGGTGCGACCGTCTTCGTCACAACAGCCCAAAATTCTTGGTAATCGCCCACAACAGGCCTACACCATGTCCGCACCACCGCAATCTAATTATACACCGACTGATATAGAAGCTGCTATGCACACAATGACTCTCAATACCCCGGATGAAAATTGGTATATGGATACCGGAGCAACGTCACATATGACTGCTTCTCACGGTACTCTCTCGTCTTATTCTAATATAATATAAGTAACACTAGAAACATTATTGTTGGCAGTGGACACATGATTCCAATTCACGGTTATGGACACACCTCTCTATCCCCACCAAACCCCCCTTTACAATTAACCAATGTGCTCCACGCCCCTAAACTTATAAAAAATCTCATTTTCGTACGACGTCTCACAATGGATAATAATGTTTCTGTTGCTTTTGACCCATTTGGTTTTTCTGTGCATGATTTTCAGTCGGGGAGACTTCTCATGTGATGTAATAGCACCGGGGATCTTTATCCTCTCACAACAACAGGCCATACACCTACTATTTCATCTACTTTTGCAGCTATTTCACCCACTTTATGGCATAATAGACTTGGTCACCCGGGAGCACCTGTTTTACGCTCTCTTTCGAATAATAAATTTATTTCTTGTCATAACAGTTTACACACCTCTGTTTGTGCGTCTTGCGTTTTTGGGAAACACTCTAAATTGCCATTTCATGCTTCAACTTATTGCACTACTTTACCTTTCGATATCATACATAGTGATTTGTGGACCTCACCTATTTTGAGTTCAGCAGGGCATAAATATTACGTTATTTTATTGGATGATCACACTAACTTCTTGTGGACTTTTCCTATTGGTAAAAAATCGCATGTTTATTCTGTTTTCTCCTCTTTCACCTCCCTCATTCATACCCAATTTGCTATGAAAATAAAAACTCTTCAATGTGATAACGAAAAAGAATTCGACAATGAATCTTTCCACAAATTTTGCCACAAAAATTCTCTAATTTCGTTTTTCATGTCCCTACACCCCACCCCAAAATGGTAAAGCTGAACGCAAAATACGAGCCATAAATAATCTAATTCGCACACTCCTAGCACACTCCTCTATGCCTCCATCCTTTTGGCATCATGCTCTAGAAATGGCAACTTACCTCTTAAACATCTTACCCACAAAAACTCTCAAAAACGCCTCCCCCACCCAAATCCTCTATAATCGAAACCCTTCCTATACACACCTCCGAGTCTTTGGTTGTTTATGTTACCCTCTCCATCCTTCCTCCACCATCCATAAACTCCAACCTCGTTTAAATGCAAGTGTGTTTCCTAGGCTATCCCCAAAATCATAGAGGTTACAAGTGTTATGATATCTCAAATCGCAAGATAATCATTTCCCGTCATGTTGTTTTCGATGAGTCAACATTCCCGTTTGCTCATATACACACCTCGACTACCATGTCCTATAAGTTCTTGGAAGATGGCCTCAATCCAATTCTACAACACCATATAAATCAACCCCCTACTCCTCAAGACAATTAGCCGCACCCCCCTTTGAGTCCAACACGAACAAGTCCCACATCCAGCCGATTATCTCCACTCGCCTACACCTCGCCAGTCACCACTGCGGCCCAGCGCTCACCCAGCCATTCGTCGCCCAACCCAATCCAGCCAGCTCAACCACGGACCATTTCCACTCAAGCTACGCTTTGTTTTTCCTTTAAAGCGTCGATATAACTTGACCTCATCTACCACTCTGTCCCCCCTACCCAAAAACCCCAAGACAGCCCTGTCCGACCCAAATTGGTACGCTGCCATGCAAGATGAATTTAGTGCACTTATTAAAAATAAGACTTGTTGGTGATGGCAGGTCTCAACAAGTAGGCGTGGATTGTGATGAAACCTTTAGTCCGATCGTGAAACCGGCTACTATTCGGACGGTTCTAAGCATTGCTCTTTCCAAGTCTTGGTCCATTCACCAGTTGGATGATAAGAATGCTTTCTTACATGTACAACTTCATGAAACAGTATACATGTATCAACCACTGGGTTTTAAAGATTCAACTCATCCGTATCACGTATGCTTATGCTTGTTAAAGAAATCTCTCTATTGTTTAAAACAAGCCCCTCGTGCTTGGTATCAACGGTTTGCCGAATTTGTCTCAACACTTAGGTTTCTCACATAGCAAATCTGATCATTCTCTCTTTATCTACCAACGAGGCACGATATGGCGTATATACTACTATATGTGGACGATATCATTCTCACAACTTCGTCACTCACACTTACGCCAATCTATCATGTCAAGTCTTGTATCAGAATTCGCTATGAAGGACTTGGGTCCTCTGAGTTACTTCTTGGGAATCGCCGTCACTCGCAACGCAACAAGTCTCTTCCTCAATCAGCAAAAATATGCGGAAGAAATTATTGCTCGCGTAGGAATGACTACTTGCAAACCAATGGCAACTCCAGTTGACACCAAAATCAAACTAAGCGCCAACTCTGGCCTTCCATACGAAGATCCCACACTTTATCGAAGCTTAGCAGGGGCTCTTCAATATCTCACCTTCACTAGGCCCGATATATCTTATACGGTCCAACAAGTTTGCTTACACGTGCACGATCCTCGAGTCGAACACATGACAGCCTTGAAACGCATACAACGTTACATCCAAGGCACACTCGCATACGACATTAAACTCTCAAAGTTGCCAATATCCGACCTCCTATCTTACACGGATGCAGATTGGGGCGGATGTCCCGACACGAGACGTTCAACTTCCGGTTACTGTGTGTTTCTCGGCGACAATTTAATCTCTTAGTCCTCTAAATGGCAACCGACTCTATCTCGATCAAGCGCTGAGGTCGAATACCATGGTGTTGCTAATGTTGTTGCTGAATCTTGTTGGATAAGCAACTTAATTTTGGAATTGCACGTTCCGGTCTCCAAAGCAACACTCGTATATTGTGAAAATGTAAGTGCAATTTACCTCTCTGAAAACCCCGTTCAACATCAACGCACCAAACATGTTGAAATGGATATACACTTTGTTCGTGAAAAAGTTGCTCATGGACAAGTTCGAGTTCATCACGTTTCGTCTCGTTATCAAATAGCTGATATATTCACTAAAGAACTTCCGCGCATACTTTTTAATGACTTTCGAGACAGTCTCAACGTCCAAAAGCCTCCCGTTTCGACTGCGGGGGAGTGTTAGCATTATCTATATTAGGCAATTACAAATCAACCATTGTAAATAGCATTAGTTGTTTGCTATTATTTAGCCTTCACTCTAGCCTAATCAGTTACGAATGAAGTGTATATAATTGAACCCTTTGTAATTGTAAAAGACAAGGAAAACCATTATCTTACAGAAACTAAAACAATTACAAAACCTGCTTCTAAGAATTTATGATAAAAGACCATTTGAAGAATTAAAAGCATTTTTTAAGTTGAAAGCACAAACTAAGTGATCATAACAACCTAAGCCCCCAACTAATAAAACATTTTATTACCTTCATATAAACTGTAGCTGAACATTGAATACTGAATAGGATAAAATTAACGTGCTTCCGTCCAATAACATAAATTAGTTCAATAAGAAAACCCACAACCAGCACCAACAGTAATAGGTATCGAGCATCCTTCATGACTTCCAAACAAAAATCCCCAAAAAATGAACTTAATAAACACAACATAAAAATGAATCAACTTGATCAAAAGAGCAACTATATAGTCTATATATGAGTTATATATGTATATATACATAGAGAGAGACGCATACTTAGCGGCAGAGGCGGATTCTTCTTCAAGCCAGTGACGAATCTAACGAACGTTTCACTTGAAGATGTTCGCCAATTGTTTGACATCACTTCTCATCAGTAGAATCACTGCGCTCACTCCTGCGACTGTCAATATTAAGTTCGTCAAGGCCATTTGCTATTTGAAATCCCTTAATTTCAATTTCTCGCAATCGAAACTTGTTTAAAATTAACCAACTGAATTCATGTTTGGAAATGTTAATTTGAGTTTGTTTTTAGGGTTTAGAGAGATCTCGGAAGAGAAGAAAGCTTCACGATAAATTTGAGTCCTGGTTCCTTATCAGGATGGGCCTAGAGCTAGAACTGGGCTTGATTTATATTCGGGTATAAACTATAAAACTAAACAGGCTTAGCCCAAGATCGTGAAGTACACTCCCGAGAAATACCAAATTTTATTTATTTATTTTACTAATTCTACGTGTAATTTCAAGCTATTTACAGAAAGATTATATTCAAAAATATTTATTGTTAACGCAAAAGATTAATTCCACGCTACCAATCATCAAAATGGGTCAAATCCTCGCATGTAAACGAAGTCACCAAAATCTTGGCGAAGTCGCACTTGAAAATCTTATGCGAGGGTTTAACAATGGAGACTTAATGCTCTAGTGCTATAAAATAATATGTTGTGTGTACCTGATGATTAGGGTATAACCTTATATTTTTATAGTGATCACACCTCCTTACTCGTATATAATTAGGATTCCTCATTAGGTATGACTCCTCAATGGGATTGAATAGAATCTAGGGTTGAGTAAAAAATTAAATTGGAACCGAAACTGCACTAAAAACCGCACGTACAAACCACACCAATTAAAGCCGCACCAATGGTTCTGGCGTATGTAGCGATTTTAGGTAGGTTGAAAAACCAAATTTACGATACTAGTTTGGTTATTAGCCAAAACCGCACGCATAAAATCGAAACTGCACCATGTGTGTGTATGTATATATGCAAGGGCGGATGGAGTACAAGGCCAAGAAGTATGAAAGGAGTATGTTGGATGTGAGGAGTCAACAACTCGTTATCTCTCGCTGCTCTTTAATGGTTGTTTCTTAGAAGTTGTATTATTTAGTTTGTAGTATGAATGTTCTAGATCTAGTAATGGTTTCTTTCATATAATTCCCTTCAAAGAATGTATTATTAATATTGTCTACTAATTATACCAAAACAATTTTCTTCATGATTTCCGAAACTAATTAGCATCAACGTAATTAGTCTTCCCTGATTAGCTAGTAAGATTGTCCATTAGTTTAATTTGTTTATTATTATCTTTGGCAATGATATTGGTAGTAATTGAGCATGATCAAAAGTTGATGGGATTAGTCTTTGTTATTACGCATTTTTCATTGTTTCCTATCATTATTTGTGTAATAAATTGCATAAAATTTTGTTGTTTCAATTAGTTTTGGGCCAAATCGCACCGCACGATTTAAAAGCACCGCACCAATCACAAGTGATTTCATTATGCGGTTTTAAAATTTTCAAATCGCACTTGAAGCGATTTCGTGTGTGGTTTGGGCTCAAACCGCACCATGCTCACCCCCTAGAATCTCCTAAAGAAAGGAAGTGGGATTATATATACGGACACTTTTCTAATTGAAAATTAAATGTAATTAAGAATATTTGATTCCTTGAAATATAAAACTGTCCAAACAGATTCCTACGTATGTTAAATACTTCCACGTGAACTTTGGCCCACTATATAATTCGGACCCAAATAATTACGCACCAACATTAATTGACATAATAAATTTTTAATGGTAATATTATATTCCTTTCATTTCAAAATATAACAAAAGAAATTTAATACAAATGTAAAAATTAAAGGGATAGCAAAAAATATATTAGCTTTAGTGAAAGATCTACCTACTTAAATCAATAGCGATTTTTAAATGGGACTAACAAATTTCAAGTTCTTTTTAAAGTTTAGAAAATCAAAATGTAACCTATACTTTTATCTTCCTTGTTTTCTTAGTAGCATCAAGCAAGTACTCTCTTACTACGGCTTTAGGGATGACCAAAAGCCGTTGAAAGATGTCGTGTCGTCACAACTAATCTGGACCACACGTCCCACAACATAGTGTTGATGGATAAATATACAATTTCAATCCTTATGATATTATGCGTTTTTTTGTGATTTTTTTAATATTTTTAAGTTATCGTTTTGAAGAGCGATAACTCGATCTATCAGTAGACATGATTCTCTCTATTTCAAATGAAATAGAGAATATCCATTTTTTGTATATTCTCTATCTTCGTCTCTCTTGTCATCATGATGTCACATTTCGACACATTTTAAATTTGAACCATGAAATGGACTCTTTAATTCATTTAAAACAGAGGATCCTAATTTAGACAGTTAAGGTCAGTGTTCCAGCCGTGCACTGCAAAAAATAGCTACAACATGCAAATTACTTGGAACTTAAGAATATTGGCATTAATGGAAGCTCTTTCTCATCCAAAGAATATGCAAAGAAAATAAAAAAGACTAATGGAAGAACCCACCACTTGCTTAGACTCCTATATTTTTTTTAAAAATTGGGATTCATGCACATAATAGAATATGAAACTTTAATTTTGGATATTGGAAGGAGTATATATATATATATATATATATATATATATATATATAATATATATATATTTCTTTTCATTATATTTTCCAAATTTCTCTTTGTGGGCAAGGAAATCGTACCTTACTAGTACCTTGCTAATGTTAAGGTTTTGTATTGGCTGAGGATGAGAGAAATTCACGAAGAGTACGAAATTGATTAATGAATTAAAAAGGGGAGAAGAACAGGTGAACGATTACTCCAACGATATGCGGCAGAACTCTTAGAATTCGAGAATCTTGTTAGGCTAGCAAGGATTCAAAGAACCTTCTTGAGTGTTTCGGAATCTCCAAGTCTCCTAGTCTTCCAAAAGATCCAAAAGTCCAAAATCCCCTTCTTCATAGAATGGAAGAGCTATTTATAGAGTTTCCTGAAAAATGGTCATGTGTCAGGCACATGTACTCGGGGAAATTCCAGAAATATCCTTAGTCATCAGAGTAATTCCTAGATCATCATGTCCTTCTAGCTATCAATCCAATCCCACAATCAATTCTCAAAACGAGTCGCCTCCACGAGGCTTCTGCCCCGAGAGAAGCCTCCATGTGTCCCGAGGCAGAAGCCTCGTGGAGGCGACTCATTTTGAGAATTGATTGAGATAGCCGTGTTGGTGGATTTACACACCATTACTAGCCATGTTTAAAGATGCAATGATTTCAAACCAGGAGAAAAAAGGGATAAAATAAAGAGGGATGAAACCTCTCTTATCATTGATGAGATATGACCACTTAATTCACTCTAAGAGGATTCCTACCAGAGATGTAGTAAAGATTAAATAGTAGCTTAATGTCTCTAGGTGAGCCAAGAAGCCAGTAGAGGGCTAATTATGTTAAGTGTGATCTCAGTAATTTCATAAAATACTCTGGCAATTTGATGATAATTGTGACGCCCCCAAAATTAGGTATACATCACCAATTCTGAGTCGCCAAATACATGGTACAAAATACAAATACAAACTTAACTATACAGCTGTTGTGTAAAATACGACAAAACATAAACTGAGAGTTTAAACAAGAATCTTGCTTTAGATAATATCCATTCTCAATGGAGTCCTCATGAGCGATTATACAAACTCAAATTCGATCCTCGTTATATTTATTGTCACACTATTTAATGTAATAGTGAGGACTACTTAATGCTATCATCCCACCGTCACTCCGCTCCCCAGACTAAATCCAAATTATATTCTCATTTCCTAAAGAGAATAAAGGAAAAGAAAATTTGAGCTCAACTAGCCTAGTAAGAAATATTATGACTAAGATAATGCAGAATAAATTATCAATAGTCTTCAATAATGTTAAACTGATAAAATACAATAGGCATCAAGTTTAACTGCAGCGGAATAAGCAATTCATAAGAAGAGTCAAGTAAAGAATAAAATCTACTATCTTCTATGATTTAAAATGTTTTCATCAATTCTTATCGCTGAGACTCGGCTTAATAAATAAACTGCATCATCGAATCATCCCTACACTACGGGCCAAGGATATTCATTAAATCATCAATGGTCATGAAAATACCGAATAATCCCTAGTCATAATCATACCAAGTGTAAGACCCCGAAATTTTTTTAAATAAAAAGGAATTTCCTTTATTTATTATTTTGAAATAGTAAGGGTTGATTTGATTAATGTGGATAGTTAGGGGTAAAATACGCAAATATTTCAAAATAAGCAAGTGGTTATAAAATATTCATTGTTGTCGGGGAATATTCGTTTGGTCGATGCGATATTAAATCTTTTCGGGGAATATTAAATGCGGCGGTATAGCGACATGTATGGGCCCATAACTTGAAAGCGATTGGATGAGGAAAACGACAAAATATAAGTTGTTTAAAAATAATCTGGCGTAATTATTACTGCTAATCATCTTGTTGGAATACCCGGTGGTTAAAACACACTAATACGCCGTTGTTGAACAAGAAGATGCGATAGATTGCATCAATTATTGATCCTTACGTGAAGAAGCACTACTCAATAATTGTTACAGATAATTATTGTTCAAGATTTTATTTTATTGATTCAATAATTGTTGCGTTGGTATTTTATATTATTCATTGTTTCAATAATTGTCACTTTTGATATTTCCCATTATCGGATCAATAATTCATATTATTTGAATAATATTATTAGATAACATTATTGGCAATGTCTAGAAAGTTTTGTCTAAGGAGAGGTTTGGTCACCTAATTGCTTGCGCCCGAGAAGGAGAGATCCTTATTGGAAAGCCCCTTTCCTCGAACCGCCTGGTTGTCATACTCTTGTGATTACGTAATATTATTTGGGGAATAATTAATTATTGATTTATATGATAAGAAAATATTTATTTGATATGGATATAAATGATGGATTTATTTATTATATGTGGTTATAATTGAAGGATTTAATGTTGAGGTGTTTTATCGGTATTTTTGTGAATGGAGGTATTAAAAATCAAATCAATTTTTTACGATATATTAAGTGAGTTATAATTTTTAATCGACCGCTTGGATCGTTATGATTTTTGGATATGTTATACATATATAAGTTGAGTATATGTCACAAATTTTGAACCGTTAAAAATGAACGAATGATTTGTTATAAATTTTAAGAGGTGTTTGATTCGAAAAGTAGGGTTATAATTGATTTTGGTGGAAAATTCTAGAATTGAGTGGGCCCCACTTGTGGTTGGTGAAAAAATGTCTTGAATTTTATTTCAAATGTGGTGGGTGGCAATAGTAGCGAGTAAAGCCATCAAGAAGCAGTCGAAATCTGCTTGGTACGGCTAACATTTTCCTATAAATAGAGGGCTAAGTTAAATTGAAAATCACACCGAAACAAAGTTTTCTCTCTTCTCTCTATATTATTGAGCGTATTTTGTGAGTATTTAGATACTTTGAGAGTTCTTTGCTCAATCTGAAGTTTCATTCAAAGATCACTTCCGATCTTTCCTTCAAGTATCGATTCTTTGAGGTAAGGGATGTTATTTTCTTCTCAAATGATATTATTTCTTCAATATCATTATCTTTGAAATATTGGTTGAACTTTTTATCAAATTTGGAACTTTTTCATGCTCGGGTTTACTATTCATGAGTTACTATTCACGAGTTACTATTCATGAGTTACTATTCACGATTACTATTCACGAGTACTATTCGTGAAGCGCGTGAAAATGTTTTTTTTTATGGAATTTCTATCTTTTGGTGTCTGAGTTACTTTATTCACGATATCTGGCACTATTCACGATATCTGACTATTCACGATATCTCAGACTATTCATCGAAAAATAAAATTTCTTCTTTTAAGTCCAAAATATCTATTACGGATACTAGCTTTGATTGTATCCATGTTTTGATCATTCTTGAATTTTACACCACTATGATTATTTTGAGGTATTTTTGAACATGGATAAAACAAAATACTAATCCTTAATCCTTAATCCTTGTCATTTTTGTTTCACCGGATTCGTTTCTTTAAAATATTTTTCATCATCCTCGATCTTAAATGATGATATTATTGAATATCTTTGGCTTTGTAGTGCAAGATGAATGATTTCTGAAGAATATCTTTGGCCTGTAGTGCAAAGATGAACAAGTGTTGAGATGAATATGACCGAATCGATTAATATCTTTGGCCGTAGTGTAAAGATGAACAGTGTGTTTAAATGAACATGACTAATCGATGAATATCTTTGGCTCGTAGTCACGCAAAAGATGAATATTTGATTCAGATGTTTATGGATTGTTATTCTGAGGATAAAAGATGACGATGAACTTTTAAATTCATACATAGAAGATAGTAGTTTGCATTCTCTACTTAACTCTTCTAATGAATTATTATTTCATTGCGAATATTGATTTAAAATTTGTTGTCTATTATATTCTATTAAATTTTTCTCGTTGAAGACTAACGATAATTTGTTGTATATTATCTTAGTCATAATATTCTTTACTTGAGCTAGTTGAGCTCACCCTTTTCCTTTTTTGTTCCATTCTTCTCGGGAGGCGAGAATATAAGCGAGTGCGAGCTGGGGTATGGAATGAAGGTTTTAGAAAGGATTGTTTAGTAGTCCTCACCATTTTGTAAAATAATGTATCAATAAATGTGATGAGGATTTATTTGAGTATAGATATTGTCTGAAGATAATATTTGTATTTAAACTCACGTTTCTTGTTGTAATAATAAAGTTGTAGTTGTTTACATACCACGATTGACAACTCGAAATGGGTGATGTATACTATTTTGGAGGCGTCATGGTTGGTATCGAGCTTAGGATATGATCTCCCAAGGAGATCGGGGAATAGAACTAGGAGGGAGAGACGAGTAAATCCTTCGCTAAGGTGTCCTACCTAAGCTTATTTGTTAGTTGGTCAAGATATAGGATATTATGTGATATATTGATTTCCTTAATTAACCCTTGTTTTATGCATGAAAGAATTGAGAATGTCGATCGAGAATATTAACAATGGAAATGAGACAGACCATCGGTGGGAGTGAGTCTGCTGCACGTATCCATCCCCGACTCAAAGATGTCTCGGGAGACGTTTGAGAGACTATTTAATGACAAATACTTTCCCGAAAGTGTTCGTATACGTATGAAGGAAGTGGAGTTCATCGATTAGAGCAAAACAACACGGCGGTGTCTCAAAGATGAGGCAAAGTTTGCGAGTTATCCGTGTTTGCACCTCATTTGGTGGAGAATGAGGAACGATGACGCGGATGTTTCTTAGAGGTTTGAAACCCCATACGTCGATATCTCATTTCTCATAAACTTTCTCTTTATTCGGATGTTGTAAAAGTGGCTCAATTATTAGAAATGAGATAACGATGCAGTATTTGGTGAACCGACGAGGATCAACCCAGATCGCGGTCGATAGAATAGAATAATGATAACCAAATGAGAAAGAAACAGACGGACAAAAATGGTTACCACTCTGGTGGTAATCATGGTCATGAAAAAGTAAGAAGTCGGGAGGAGATTTTAAAAAGAGGAGATTTAACAACGACTATGTGAAGACGACGGTTTAAGTAAGAATCGGTTCTAAGGAGGAGAACGACCACCCATTATATGCTACAAATGCGGAAAAGAGGGACATATCGATCCAAACCGCCCACAATTCAAGGTATGCTATAGTTGTGGAAAGGAAGGACATATCGCTCGAGATTGTCTGATGTAGCGAAACCTAGTTCAATGGGACGGTGACTCAAAAAGATCGTCCCCAGAAAAGTCAAAGTCAACGATTCCGGGAAGAAGCGTTTGTTGTGGATCGGTCATAATGCGAGGAACCCAAACGAGGTGATCACGGTAAGCTATTTATAAATTCTTGCGAAGTTTATACCTTACTTGATACCGGTCTTACCCATTCATTTATCTCTCCTGCGTGTGCTCAACGTTTAAACTTGACTCAGGAGAAATTAGACTTTGACCTATCTGTGGAAACTCCGTTAGGAGAAACTTTCATCACATCCACCGCTTATAAATCTTGTTTGATTCAAGTTGGCACCATTACCTTACCATTGACCTTATCTCTTTAAAGATACTTGCTTTTGATGTGATTTTAGGAATTGATTGGTTAACTACTCATCATGCCAAAATTGATTGTTTTCGTAAGGTTGTTAGTTTTCATATTCCTAACCAACTGTTATGCAATTCAAGCAACTAAACCATTAAAATCAATCACTATCATATCTAATCATAAAGCTATTCGTTTATTGAAAAATGGATGTCAAGCTTTCTTAGCCCATGTTATGGATTTGAATAAAGACACGCCAAATTTGAATAATATTCCCGTTGTTGTTATTGACTTTCCCGACGTATTTCTCAAGAACTTCCCTGCCTACCCCGAACGTGAAGTTGAATTCTTTATCGATCTTGAACTCCGTACAAAGCCCATTTCTAAAACCCCATATCGAATGGCTCTATTGAACTTCGGGAGTTAAAGGTCCAACTACGTGAATTGTTGGACATCGGTTTCATTCGCCCTAGTACATCTCCTTGGGGTGCTCTGCTTTATTTCAGAAAGAAGAAAGACGGGAGTATGCGACTTTATATTGACTATCGGGAATTGAACCATGTCACCATCAAGAATAGGTATCCTCTACCTCGTATTGATGACTTGTTTGACCAATTCAAAGGGGCACAATTCTTTTCAAAAATCGATCTTCGCTCGGATATCATCAATTTGAAGATTAGAATCGAGGATATTCCAAAGATCGCCTTCGAACTCGGTATGGGCATTATGAATTCTTAGTCATGTCTTTCTTCGGACTAACTAATGCTCCTGCGCTTTCATGGATATGATGAACCGAGTATTCAAGGAATATTTGGATCGGTTTGTTGTTGTCTTTATTGATGACATCCTTATATATTCCAAAAGTCGTGAAGATCATGAGCACCATTTAAAGTCGGTACTCCAAAGGCTTCGTGAAAACCAACTATATGCCAAATTGAAGAAATGCGAGTTCGGCTTGAGGAAGTAGCCTTTCTTGGGCATGTGGTGTCAAAACATGGAGTATCTGCTGATCCGTGAAGATTGAAGCAATACAAAGTTAGGAGCAACCAAGCTTGTGGATCAAGTACGTAGCTTTTTGGGCTTAAATGGTTATTATCGGAGATTCGTGGAAGGGTTTTCTCGAATCGCTACTCCATTAACTCAAATAACTCTTGGAAGGATACAAAATTCGTTTGGAATGAAGAATGCGAGAAGAGTTTCCAAGAGCTTAAGAGGAGTCTTATTTCTAAGACTGTTCTAACAATACCATCCGGGTTCGGATGGATTTGTTATCTCTGGCGATGCTTGAGCAAAGGGTTAGGATGTGTTCTCATGCAACGTGGGAAAGTCATAGCCTTATGCCTCATGACAACTTAAAGAGTATGAGAGGAATTATCCTACTCATGATCTAGAGTTAGCAATGTTGTTTCAGCGTTAAAGATATGGAGGCACTATCTATATGGGGAGAAAGTGGAGATATATTCGCACCATAAAAGCCTTAAATATTTCTTCACTCAAAAAGAACTCAACACGCGGCAGCGTGACGTTGGCTCGAACTATTGAAAGACTACGACCACACTATTCAATACCATCCCGGTAAAGCGAACGTGGTAGCCGACGCATCGAGTAGAAGATCATATGCGGGGACGAAAAGCGATGATGTCAAGTATACGACAGAGCCAACTTTAATAGAAAAAGTTAAGGTTGCTTTCGAGCCACCGAATCTTGGCCGTGATGCGTATGAAGAAGAAAGAAAGCTGAAGGAGCTATTCCTAAGCGAGAATTGATGAAGAAGGAATACTTGAGTCCACTCTGAGACTTTGTGTTCCTAACGACTCGATTTGAAGAACAAGATTATGATGGAGGCACACAATACACCATTTGCAATCCATCCTCGAAGTACTAAAATGTATCGTGATCTTCGACATACATTTTGGTGGAACAATATGAAGAGAGATTGCAAAGTTTATCTCAATGTGTTTAACTTGTCAACGTGTAAAGGCGAGCATCTAGTACCTAAGGGTCCGTTGCAACCACTTGAGATTCCTGGAATGGAAGTGGGAACACATTACCATGGATTTTGTTACGGGTCTTCCTACGGTTTCTCAAGGAATCAATGCTATTTGGGTTATTGTTGATAGATTAACCAAATCGCTCATTTCTTGCCGATACGGAGACTTATTCCTTGAACGTCTTGCTAGTATGTGACGTGAATGAGATTGTGAGGTTGCATGGCATGCCCAGTATCCATAGTTTCGGATCGTGACCCAAGATTCACTTCAAGATTTTGGGTTAGCTTGCAAAAAAGCTATGGGCACGGATTTGCGATTTAGTTCGGCATACCATCCCCAAACCAGACGACAATCGAGAGGACTATTCAAACTCTTGAAGATTTATTAAGACTACATGTGTCCTGACTTCAAGTAAGGCGGTTGGGATAAGTATTTACCATTGGTGGAATTCTCCTACAACAACAATGCTTATCGTGCAAGTATAGGTGTGGCTCCATTCAAGCATTATATGGACGAAAATGTCGTTCTCCAATATGTTGGGATGAGGTGGGTGAAGCAACATTGTTGGGACCCGAAAGTTAATGTACGTATGACTACCGAAAAGATCCAAATGATTCGACAACGTATACAAACCAAGCACAAGATCGACAAAAGAGTTATGCGGATCTTCATCGAAAGGACGTGGAATTTAGTGTAGGGATCATGATTATCATGAGTTGCTCCATGGAAGGGAGTTACAAGATTTGGGAAGAGAGGAAAGCTCAATCCACGATTTATTGGTCCATTTCAAATTCTTGACCGAGTAGGAAATGTAGCTTATATAGACTTGCGTTACCTCCAAGTATGTCTCGTGTTCATAATGTGTTTCACATATCTCAGTGCTTCGTAAATATGTGAAAGACCCGAACCACATTATAGAGTTAGAACCTGGACGAGATAGCCAGAAAGACTTAACGATGAGGAGGTACTGTCAAGATTTTGGATAGGAAGGAGCATGTCTTACGCCAAGAAAGGTCATACCACAAGTTAAAGTTTTGTGGAGGAATCATGCTATAGAGGAAATGACACAGGAATTGGAAACGGAAATGAAAGCGAGGTATCCTCACCTTTTCAAACACTGTGTATCGTCGTCCAATTTCGAGGGACGAAATTTCATAAGGAGGGAGGTTGTAAAGACCAAAAAATTTTTTAAATAAAAGGAATTTCCTTTATTTATTATTTTGAAATAGTAAGGGTTGATTTGATTAATGTGGATAGTTAGGGTAAAATACGCAAATATTTCAAAATAAGCAAGTGGTTATAAAATATTCATTGTTGTTTGAATATTCGTTTGGTCGTGGAATATTCATCTTCGTCGGGGAATATTCGCATGACGACGGTAGCGACCATGTGTGTGGCCCCATAACTGAAAGCGATTGGATGAGGAAAACGACAAATATAAGTTGTTTAAAAATAACTACGTAATTATTACCAATTAATCTTTGTTGGAATACTCGTTGGTTAAAACACACTACGCTGCGTTGTTGAACAAGAAGACACTCATTGCATCAATTATTGATCCTTACGTAAGAAGGCACTACTCAATAATTGTTACAGAATTATCGCTCAAAGATTTTATTTTATTGATTCAATAATTGTTGCGTTGGTATTTTATATTATTCTTTGTTTCAATAATTGTCACCGCACAAGATTTTCCATTATCGGATCAATAATTCATATTATTTGAATAATATTATTAGATAACATTATTGGCAATGTCTAGAAAGTTCTGCTCAAGGAGAGGTTTGGTCACCTAATTGCGCCGCCAAGAAGGAGAGATCCTTATTGAAAGCCCCTCTTTCCTCGAACCTGCCTCGTTGTTATATTCAGGATTCTCGTAATATTATTTGGGAATAATTAATTATTGATTTATATGATAAGAAAATATTTATTTGATATGGATATAAATGATGGATTTATTTATTATATGTGGTTATAATTGAAGGATTTAATGTTGAGGTGTTTTATCATTTTTTTGTTTGAATGGAGGTATTAAAAATCAAATCGGTATTTTTACGATATATTCGTGAGTTATAATTTTTAATCGTGAATTGCTGGATCGTTATGATTTTTGGATATGTTATACATATATAAGTTGAGTATATGTCTACAAATTTTGAACCGTTAAAAATGAACGAATGATTTGTTATAAATTTTAAGAGGTGTTTGATTCTAAAGTAAGGTTATAATTGATTTTGGTGAAAAATTCTAGAATTGAGTGGGCCCCACTTGTGGTTGGTGAAAAATGTGCTGAATTTTATTTCAAATGTGGTGGGTGGCAATAGTAGCGGTAAAGCCATCAGTAGCAGGTCAAGTCTCGCTTTTGCATTTAACATTTTCCTATAAATAGAGGGCTAAGTTAGAATTAAAATCACACCGTAAACAAAGTTTTCTCTTTCTCTCTATATTTATTGAGCGTATTTTGTGAGTATTTAGATACTTTGAGAGTTCTTTGCTCAAAGACAAGTTTCATTCAAAGATCACTTCCGATCTTTCCTTCCGAAGCACCGATTCTTTGAGGTAAGGGATGTTATTTTCTTCTCAAATGATATTATTTCTTCAATATCATTATCTTTGAAATATTGGTTGGAACTTTTATCAAATTTGGAACTTTTTCATGCTCGGGTTACTTATTCATGAGTTCTTATTCACGAGTTACTATTCATGAGTTACTATTCACGAAGTTACTATTCACGAGTACTATTCATGAAGCGTGAAAATGTTTTTTTTTTGGAATTTCTATCTTTTGGTGTCTGAGTTACTATTCACGATATTTCGGACTATTCACGATACTAAAGACTATTCACGATACTTTGACTATTCATCGAAAAATAAAATTTCTTCTTTTCGTCCAAAATATCTATTCGGATACTAGCTTTGATTGTATCCATGTTTTGATCATTCTTGAATTTTACACCACTATGATTATTTTGAGGTATTTTTGAACATGGATAAAACAAAGTACGAATCCTTAATCCTTAATCCTTGTCATTTTGTTTCACCGGATTCGCTTTTTTAAAAATATTTTTCATCATCCTCGGCCTTAAATGATGATATTATTGAATATCTTTGGCCCAGTAGTGCGAAGATGAATGATTTCAAGAATATCTTTGGCCCAGTAGTGCAAAGATGAACAAGTGTTGAGATGAACACGATCGATCGATTAATATCTTTGGCCCGTAGTGCAAAAGATGAAAAGTGTTTAAATGAATACGACTAATCGATGAATATCTTTGGCCTCAGAAGTGCAAAGATGAATATTTGATTCCGATGTTTATGGATTGTTGTTACGGGATAAAAGATAGACGATGAACTTTTAAATTCATACATAGAAGATAGTAGTTTGCATTCTCTACTTAACTCTTCTAATGAATTATTATTTTCAACATGCGAATATTGATTTAAAATTTGTTGTCTATCAGTATTCTATTAAATTTTTCCTGTTGAAGACTAACGATAATTTGTTGTATATTATCTTAGTTATAATATTCTTTATTGAGCTAGTTGAGCTCACCCTTTTCCTTTTGTTCCATTCTTCTCGGAGGCGAGAATATAAGCGAGTACGTTTAGCTCTGGGTATGGAATGAAGGTTTTAGAAAGGATTGTTTAGTAGTCCTCACCATTTTTATAAAATAATGTATCAATAAATGTGATGAGGATTTATTTGAGTATAGATATTGTCTAGAAGATAATATTTGTATTTAAACTCACAGTTTTACTATTGTAATAATAAAGTTGTAGTTGTTTCTGTACCATGTATTGACAACTCAGAATGGGTGATGTATACCTATTTTGGGGGCGTCACACCAAGTCCATCTCTGCACGTAAGCTAAAGATATACAACAATAAAATCAATAATCAACAATCCATCTTTACACGTAAGCCAAAGATATACAATTCAATAATCAACAGTCCATCTTCGCACGTAAGCCAAAGATAACTTTCATCACCATATAAGCATGAGGATGATGACAATGATATAAGCATTAATCAAACTAAAACAAGGATAAATATTAAAGACTTTAATTTTATCCAAATATTATCCATCACTTAAATAACTCATAATCTAATATTGTTAATATTATAACAATATTTTAATCACCTCTTAAACTTATAAACAATTTATTTCAATTGTTTACACTTTATTAAATAATGCATTTAATCATTCAAAAATGCCATACTCATAAGATTTCATCACCAATGATCAAATCTCTTATCAACAATCTACATATACCTTATATAGGATTTCCAAGCCATAAAATCATATTTTCCAACTTTGTTACTTCACACAACATATTTAACTCATATGTCCGTAACTAAACTATTTTCATAAAAAAAATACCAAATCAGTCCCAAAAATATTTATTTTCTGGGATTTAGCATAATATAGTCCCATAATGAACATATTTTTTTCTCGGAATTTTTAAAATTCATTTACTATTTTTCAAAAATCAATTTCTAATTAATTCTTTAAGAAATTAGCTACCTCAAGGTTAACTCCAAAAATTCCCAAATCTTGGCAGAATCTTACACATGTTAACGTGAGCTTCCAGTTTAAATCTCATGGTCATCGGAGTTATAGAACTCCAGTTATAGCGTTTTTTCATTGGAAAACCCTAAATATTGAAATGGTCATAACTTTCTCATTTTAAGTCGGAATGAGCTCATTTTTGGACAGGAGGTACTTTATACCATATACTTTCATGTCCCAAAAGGCCAGAATTTTTCTCATAAATTAAGTGGCCGAAACAGCCCTTTTAAAAACATGGGTAGTAGCTTTTTTCGAAATTGGCAGCTTTTGCCTCCTTTGCTAAAATCAGTCCACACGAAAATCTACAACACCTTTTCTAGTGATTCCACTTGGATAAGCTACAAAACTCATAGATCTAACTCTAGGACTTGACCACACTCAAAAATTCGAAATATAACAGGAGATATGGTCAATTGAATTTCGTGTTCCGTTTTTACCAAAATCTGATTTTTAACCCTTTGTGATTTCTAAGAAATTTTTATGTTTTCACATAATAACCAATATAACTTATCATGACAATGACATAATAATTCAATAAAACAAGTTCACGAATTAATTTATCCAGGAACTAATAACGTCCAAATTGTCAACATGATACTTCTTTATAGAATAAAATTCAAGAATGCTCAGAAGAATATTTTCATGAAAAGATACTGGATGAAGCGCAAATATCAAGGATATTCCACTAATTTTATGGAGTATAGAAGTCAAACTTTAACCAACTGAGTATAAGAGAATATATGAAACTGTCAATGGATTTTCGTCCGCCATGCGATAATCCACTTAGACAGATCATTTCCACAATTTAATAAGAATGAATACAGAGGATCATTCACCATGCATGTAAAAAATCCACATAGATAGGTTATTCCAACAGAATAATAAAGAATGGAATAATAGAAGGATTCACCACACATGCGATAGAGACCGCATGCATAAAAGTTATTCCCAACAGTAGTAATAAATAATGGAACCAGTCCCACAGAAATGCATGACAGGATATTCCAAGCGAATAATAAATGTGGAATAATAAATAATGGAACCAGGTCCCACAGAAACGCGCATGCACAAGAATAATGGAACCCGGTCCCAGAAAAGCGCTGATGTATATGATATTAAACGAGAATAATAAATGCGAATAATAAAAGAATTTCACCATGTATGCGATTGATGGCGTAAACAAAGTTATTCCAACATAATAATAAAGAATGGAATAATGTAAGAATTTCACCATGTATGCGGTACTTTGCATAACAGTTATTCCAATGTAATAATAAAGGATGGAATAATGTAAGTTCTCTTCATGAATAAGAAAGAAATAATACCCTTACAGTACAACAAATAATATCCCTTACCTCAAAAGAAGACTGGATACTGGAATTATGAGGGAGCAGACTTCTCTTCTTCTTTCTCTCTATAGATTTCTCTCTATAATAATGGCTCTAAAGCTTTAGTGAATTGGTGAGAAATGAAGGAAGAATGAGCTTCTATTTATAGGAAAACATAGTTTCGATAATTGCACGCTTTTAGGGCTCGAATAATATTACAAAGATCTGATACCTCCAACTTTTCTTTCATTTTAATTCACCATCCAAGTATTATCAAACTTGCTACCTCCCTAATAGTAAATCATGTGAATCAATAGTAAATCATGTGACTCAATAGTTCTAAACATGTGAAAAAATTAATTACAATATATAGACTCCATCTATACCTCCATTTTTAACTTAGTCATGCAAGTATCATCAATCTTGCACCAACTCCCCTAATAGTATAAGAATTTGAATCAATAGTACACACATGTGAACAAATAGTTATAATCATGTGAAATAATAGCAATCAATTGCTCATTTATCCGGTTAACTACCCGATTGGTCAATATAACCTCCAGACATCAATTTTAATCGAAATAAATGTCGATTTGCACTAACACAAATAATTCCAACACAATGAAACTATTTTTTATCAAAAATATAAATTTTGAAATTTCGAAGTTTAACTTTTCCCAAAAAAGTCAACTATTGACTTTTTGACCAAATAGTAAAAATCAGAAAATTTTGTGTTTATAGTCTATTTTTACTAATTTCATCGTTCCGGACTCAAATATCACGTCCGCGTCTCCAAATTCAACTCCGAGCACAACTTCAATTTTAATAACATTCATCATTAATATTATAACTCACAATATTTATCAACCAGGTCGTTCCCAGGAAAGAGGGGGCTTTCCAATAAGGATTTCTCCCTATTGGCGCAATTAGGTGACCAAACCTCTCCTTGACAGAACTTCTAAACATTGTAAATATTTCAATTTAATAATATGAATAACTTTGTCGTCTCAATTATTGATCTAATAATATATCATATTATGCAGATGATACTGTGACAATAATCGAATCAATAATATGAGAGATATGATGCATCAATTATCAGAGCAATAATTGAGTATAACCGAGTGACTTCTTACGTAAGCATCAATAATCAATACCGTAGCTATACTACTACGCAACCACGCCATTCATCGTACTTTTTTTTACTATCGGGTAGTTCAATAGTTTTAATTCGGTAAAACCTCCGCCTGTTATTTTCATAAAATATTTTTGTCATTTTCTAACTACTGACGACAAAGATTTCCATTGTGGGTCCACCAATGATTATGCCATCGTACGAATATTCTCCGACAAAAAGAATATTTTCCGACCAAACGAATATTTTATAACAACTTGCATACTTTGCAGAATTTATAAATACTACCCACAACTATAACATTATCTCAAATTCACACCATAATATTCAAAAAAAAATTTGAGAAAATTAAATCTTTATTTGTAAAATCTGGGGTCTCACAATAATGTTCTTGTCAAGAGAGACATACTTTTAGTTCTTTGAATTTCATCTGGACTAGGCACATTTTCCATACAAACAACCACTTAATTTTAACACGTTATTTTCAACAGACTAAATATTTGAATTGCGAGTTGGACTTAAAAAAAGATCAAACCTTTATAATCTGAAAGAAAGCTATGAGAACTCATGTACAAGGATTCTGGCTGAGGTTTTCTACGACGCCGGTTGTGACCATCAAGACGTTTTCTGTAACTTCTCTTCACTTCATCAAACTCCCCAAGAGAATGGAATCTACAATGATACATTGAGTCAAAAGCTTGAAGTTCATAAAGAGGGAAACTATTAGGTAAGGCATACAAGGTAATGCAATTAGGACTGAACAACTATTTAAACTGTATGGGTGACTAGAGAACGAATGAATTAATGTTTTGATACAATTATAGAAATTTATGCACATTTTAGCATTGTTTGGGTAGATTTTTTGACAAGTTTATCTGTTAGGAAGATACCGAAATTGTAATGAATAATGTTGGCCTGCATATAGTTTCAAAATTTTCTATTTCATAGTCTATCAACGTAAAATTTGTCTTTTGGATAACACCATAAGTCCACAAGAGCATTTTTACTAGTAACTTCCACTACAGCAATGTAACCCACTCACATGAAAAAATTGGACAAAATTGAGTTAGGAAGGGTTAGATAAACAACCATCACGCAACAAATCAATTTAGTCCAAACCCAATCGCAGCTTTTAAATTTTAGAGTTTATAACATTCAAACAAATTGTAGATGGAATAACTAAAGTAACGTCTTTGTTTTGTTAAAATTAAAAGGAACTTATCATATAAGAATGCCATTAAGCGATGTAATCGACGTTTGTAATATTCAAGAACGCAATCAAATTGCATAAAAATAAGCGCTAAACGTGTAAAAATCGAGTTTAAAAAATTTACAAACCATATACCCTGATCACCCTTTATGCACAATTATTAATTAAACGAAAAGATAAAGAATAAAATCATACCCTTGAAGATCGAGCTTCCTCGTGTACAAGTTCACCTCCAAATCCTTTTCGCTCAACTTGAATCCACCGGTTTGGTTCCTCCTTCCTTTCGATCAACGTTAGCCACCCAAATGTTCGGCCTCTAGAGGTGATCCACCAAGGAAGAAGAAAATTCAAGAAGAAGGGTTGTTCGCTCAAACCCTAGTTTTCTATCTCTATAGAAAAGGAGCGCACTCTCCAACAATTGAATTATTACGTCAAAAAGTCAACAACCCCACCCACCCATAATAAGACTCTCTCTTATTTATAGATGTGGGCAACCCACCTTAACAATTAAGGAATTGGGTTTTATTTAATTAATTAAATTCTTTTAATTAATTAAGCTCCCTAATCTTATTAGGATAATTAATTAAACTCCTTTAACTAATTTTCCTTCCTAATCCAATTAGGAATAAATGAGAGTACTTATATTAAATTAATTCCTAAACTCTTTTAGAAATTAAAATAATAATAATTGTAATAATATTAATAAGACTCTCTTATTAATTTATATTTAATATTTCTAAAATATTAAATAATAATATTAAGCTATTTAATTTATTCTATCACCATAGATTAAATTAAATATACTTAACATATTATTACGATTATGCCATTAACTTCTTAAATAATTATTCTTCCTTTTATGGTGTGACCCTTTAGGTTCTCCATATTAAACCTATTGTGAATAAATCAATTAGAATAATTTAATCTTATTTAAATAAATAAATTAAATAATTAATTTATTTAAATAAATAATATTTATTCTACAATAGGATAAGCCTCCCAACATCAACGACTTTCCGTATAATATAGATTTCAACATTAATCATAAAAGAACCTTTCGAGTAAATAGTTACCGCATAATTCAATCCTTCCACCATACAATGTCCCAATTAAATATAAGATATGGAATTACCACAAGTCTTATTTTATTTAATTATATGTATTTCGATCCTTAAATGCACAACTCCAAATAATGCAAATTAGAAACTCCTTTCTAATTTCATTCTCGCTTTTGCCAAGGACTACCGGTTGTCATTTATCGAATCACATAGACATTTCTCTTCTTTTATTGTAGTGGTAGATTCTTTATCGATCATACATTATCTCCATGTATAACTTATTATACCCAAGCATACCCTTTGATATACCCTAAGGGTCTTAAGGAATAAGTCAAAGTATAACTCATCATACACAAGATACTATGATGATCTCAAGTCCAAGGATCACTTGTAGATACTATCACTACAGAATTCCTATCGACAGCAAATAAAACTCCATTAGGTATTCCTTAGCGAGCCAATGCTCAAAGGAACTTATTCTCTAATAAGCACCTACATACTTGCTTTTAGTGTTCCACACAAATGATCATGAGATCAATCATCCTCATCCAATGAAAGCAAGAACGATGTACCAATCTATCCTGGATTCACTAATCCCCAATTTAGTAATCCAACGATTGGGAACTATTTTAGTTTTAAGCTTTCTAAGAATTTAGATCTCATTAGAATGATCATCATCATTATTCTAAAAGCATTGCTTAAAACTATGGGTTTATCACATATTATAAAACAAAGATCATGTAGATAATTAAAAGCCTTTAATAAATTAATACTTTTATTAATAAATGAATAAGATTGTTACAAAGTATATGCTTTATCATCAAACATGATCGGCTTGTGTGTGTATACTACTTTCAATCTCCCACTTGCACTAAAGCCAATCGCCATGGTATCTCATACTCTTCTTCTCTAAGTGACGATTATCCTCATCATGGATAAGCTTTTAGTTAATGGATATGTAATGTTGTTCATGAGAGTCCACTATCTCTATAGTGATTTCCCATCTTTCAATGATTCTAATAATCAAATGAAAGTGCCACAACACATGTTTAGATCCAAGATGAGACTTAGAACTATTCCTAGTTCTCAGAATGAACTTTTAATCCAAACAATCAACTCATAGCCTTCATTTATAGCTATATACTTTGTCTTTATCACTAAACCAAAGAACTCTTTTGTCGCTTGAAACCTTTCCAATTCATCGCACCACCGCTCAAGATAACGCTTTACCTTAAAGTGGATTTTCGTCATCTTGTCTCTGTCTTCGAAAACTTGAGTCTCATTAAGCCCTCTAGTTTTAATTTAGACCCACCATGAATATGATCACATCCTTAGTGCCTAAGTAAGAACTTTAAGATGTTTTTCACCGACTTACAGTGAACTTCTCCATAATACGACCGATCAACATCGTGTCTCGATATTTCATCAGATACATGATTGTCACTCATGCGACCTCTCTCTTTTTTGAGTCTGTGGGGACTATTAAGAGAGATACACCCATAGCTCATCGACATGAGACATCTCTTGAGTTTGCCATGCTAAACGACTTTAGCATCAAATGAATATACGCTCTCGGGTTAAGTCGAGCATCCTTTTAAATCTATCTATATAGATTTATATCCCCAATTAAGATACTCTTCCCAAATCATTCATGGAGGAATGTTTAGACAACTTTATCTTTACCGATTGAGCATTGGTATGTCATTCCTCATCCGTAGTATATCAACATATAATACTAGAATGTCACGATGCTCCCAATCGACCCTTTTGTACACACTCCCATTTTTGATAAAATCAAACTCTTTTGATTGCCTCATCAAAACGAATGTTCCATATTTGAGAAACTTGCTTCAATCCATTTCTCCGAGTGTCTACAACACTTACCTCATCAGATGTAATCGATCATCATCTTCTATGATGTGTACCTCATCATCATCATCCATGATGAATCCATACCTCCTAGGTATCTTCTTACTATTCCGCATTTACGATTCTCTTGCAGGTATAATAGGTCTATCTACAGTTCCTCTTATTTGACTTATAAGGTTTTGTGGTTCTTGAACTCTTCAAGATCTATTATCCTCCCACTAGCCCTTTTTAATGATAAACACCTTTATCTTAGAAGGCGCTGTTTCAGAACAAACACCTTTTGCTAAGTAGATTTATAGAACATATACCCTAAACTTACTTTAGGATGTCCCACAAATCAGATACTGTCAAATCTTGTCCCAAGCTTATCCTTTGAAACCTTTTCACATAAGTCGACAACCCTTTATCTTAACATACTTAAGATTAGAATCCTCCCCGTCCATAACTTTTATGGAGTCTTGGGGCCGATTTTGAGGTTACCTTTTTCAGTAGATATGCAAACCATTTCTAGGACATTATCCTAGAAGATACCGGAATGCTCAGAAAAATCATTATGGACCGCACTATGTCCAACAAGGTACGATTTTTCCTTTCGATACATCAATCAATTATCACAGATCGAGAGGTGTCCATTATGAGAAAACCATTTGAGATGATCTAGAAACTTATCAGACAAGTATTTATTCCTCGATCTAATCAAAGAATCTTAATACTTTGCCAATTTGTTTCACTTCAATTCTTTTCAACCTTTCAAATAATTCACACTTGTATTTCAAAAAAATACACACATTCAACTCTTTCGAATGATCATCTCCTTTTCTTATACTAGTTTGTTCAATTTGCAAAATTATTTTCATGTAAGTCAAGTATACAAAATTTATTAAGTAATATTCCATTTATACAAAACATTATTATTATAAATAGAACAACAATTGTTCTTAATTATAATACCAAAGATTTCATCATTCAACAATAAAATGGAAATAATATTTTTAACAAGAACCGGAATACAATAACAACTTATCGACTTAATAGATTTGCCCGTAGTAGGCATTGCTAAACTATAAGTTTCTATGGCTAATGTGGCAACCTTTGCTTCATTTCCACACATATGATTACTTATATTTGTTTAGCTTTCTACTTCTTGGTCCCTTCATAAATCTATATTTATGATAACCAAAGTTCGATATCCAATACCCAAGTAGAACCTCGACTTAAAGAAAAATTTATTTTAAATCATGAACAAAATTGTATTTGTAACCAAACTTCACTAAGCTTCTTTCGTTAGCCTCTCGCAAGATGCTTCTCAGCTTTTTTCCAAAGGTCCAGTGCTTATTGCAAAGGAAGCAAACCCCTTTGCTATCCGTATCGCTTTGTTTCTTATTATCCTTTGTTTTTGCCTTTCTATTTACCTTCTTTTTGAATCGCTCTTCTTTTCGTAAGATCCTTTGGCCCCTACCAAGAAGACTCGATCTTTCTTGTTGAAAGTGACTCTCAACATTTTTCAACATGTTAAGCAAATCAACAAAGTCGATATCTAGCTTGTTCATATGAAAAATTCACAACAATTGTGAAAGGAGTCCGGAGTGAGTGCAAGATCAAATCTCGCTCAACTCTCCATCCATGAAAAACCAATGTCCTAATCGATCAATCAAATTGATTATGTTAAGAACTTTTTCTCTCAGATCAGAAGTGCCATCGGCCATTCTAGATCTAAGAGCTCCTTAGATATCCGATATCTATCACCCCTACTTTCCTCACCATCAACTACTTGATGTGCAGTGAATATAGTAGAGAGCATCCATAGTTTCATGTCGACGTCAAGCTCATTACTCATGGATGCGAGCATGATGCATCGAGCCAATCAGGCATCATCTTGCCACTTTCTAAAAGTAGCAATCTCTTCCTCGTAGGCATTGTTCTGCAACTATTGCAGTGGATAGGCGATTGACATAAGATAGCTTTTTCAAATATGAGAACTATTCTCAAATTCCTTAACCAATCCGCTTAATTCTTGGCCCGTTAATTTAGCATCTAATATGCTTCGCAAAGGATAGTAATTTTAGACATTGTAAAATTTCAGAAATGAATTTGTAATTAACAACATTTTAACATACATTCTTTTTATTAATTACCAAAATAAATTAGGTCTTGTTTTAAATTGGTATCTCCCACTATTTTCTTCAAACTATATTACCTCACTTATATAGTTCTAAAAAAATCTAATTAAAGATTTGCTAGTGAGAATAAGGATCCCATTTCAAATGTATATAGCCTTGTGGTGACACAAACAAACTATATATAAATAAATAGGTAGACAACTTTTGTCAATTACATCACTATGCAACTCCTTTTATTTTTTGCCTCTTAGATTATTTTGATCAAGTGGTGGCACATCCGAATCAAAATTATCCAAGTTAAGTCCAACCTAGCACTCCATATATTCAAAAAAAAAAATATCATCCTTGTGGTGACACAACAAAACAATATTGTTCAATTTTCTTTATAAGCATCAAATGTGATAAATTAACATCTTAAATACTTAATACTTGCCTTGTGGTGACACAACAAACTCATATTAAATATTTAATACTCTATTAATTTTATCATGCTAGAAGGCTTACGCTCGATATTCCAAATATCTTTGAACGCTAGACTTAATATAAAAATTTTGAGGGGTTTGTTATTAATTTGTCTCATCTTGTTTAGCGCATATGCATATATATATATATAAAATACGCTATATATTAATGAACATGCGAAGCATGTTTGCATAATATATAATATATATATATAAGCATGCACATATAGAATACTATATTCTACCCGGATTGATTGATTATGGACTTTTATTCTAGTTTGTTCACTAGAGCCACCAAGTGAACCAAAAGGTCAAACCCTAGGGGTGCAAGAAATAATATTTAAATATAACTATTACATTTAAACCCTGCTCCATTACAAACGGGTCTTCAAGCGCCACTTCCTTTCTTCTCGATCTCCAATTTTTCAAAATTAATTCTAACTATTCCTATTACAAAACTATTTAAAATAAATAGAAACCTCGATCAAGCCATAAGGGAAGTACATAGAGGGAGATAGAATTTACATTAAGAAAAAATTAGAGAAGACGAGGTACGCAGAATCCCATTTAATAAAACCCATACATTCATGCATCCAACTAAAATAAAATCCAATCACATCGGTCAATAGTCCATAATCAATCCCATTTATTATCATACACATCACCATACGCATCAATAAATAACATTCATCTTATATGATAATAAACATTTAATATATATATTGATATCATTTAATGGGCAAATTTAGTTAGTATAAAATCTAATTTTGAATCAAAATAAACTCCTTTATTTTAATCCAAATTTAAATCAAAATAAAACTATTTTATTTTAATTTATCCAATTTTGAATAAAATAAACTATTTTATTTTAATCAAAATCTTTAATCAAAATAAACTCCTTTATTTTAATTAATTATGGAATCCAATTCCATATAAAAAAAAAAAAAATAAACTCTTTATTTAAAATAAACTCTTTTATTTTAATTAATTATGGAATCCAATTCCAATAAAAAAAAATATTTATTTTTAAAACAATATTCTTTCCTATTCACAAATAAACTCTTTATTTTTGAATAATATGAAATCTTATTTCATATTTAAATAAACTCCTTTATTTAAGGAAATTAGATTCTCTTTTTCTATTCACAAATAAACTCTTTTATTTTGAATAATATGAAATCTTATTTCATATCTAAATAAACTCCTTTATTTAAGGAAAAGATGGATTTACTTTCCTATTCACAAATAAACTTTTTTAGGAAAAATAAAATCCAATTTCAACTCCAATTAGTTATCATGGAATCCAATTCCAACTCTAATTAGTAGTTAAATTTAATTTTAAATTAAAAACTTTTAAAATTAAAATAAACCTTTTTTTTTAAGATTAAAATAAATTATTTATATTTAAATATTCAATTTTAAAATTAAAATAAATATTATTTTAATATTAAAATAAACTTTTATATATATATATATATATATATATATATATATATATATATATATAATATATATATATATATATATATATATATATATATATATATATATATATATATATATATATATATATATATATATATATATATATATATATATATATATATATATATATATATATATATATATATAATATATATATATATGTATATATGTTTCATATTTTCCGCATATAATTTTTATTTTATATATATAAAATAATTTAATTATTATATATATTAATATATAATATATATATATACCGATTTTTATTAACTATATTAATAAACTAATTCCTTATGCAACTAATTAAAAAAAAAAAATTTTTTTCAAATTCACGCGATTATGCAATTTTTTTTTTTTTTTTTTTTTTTTTTTTTTTTTTTTTTTTAATTAAATTTTATACAATAAAATTATGCCCAATTAAATTGTTCTAAACACATATCAATATACATATCAAATTAAAACAATTAATAATTCGTATAAAGGTTTGGCTCGATGCCACCGTTAGGTTTGTAATATTCATGAACGCAATCAAATTGCAAAAAAAAAAGCTAAACGTAAAAATCGTAGTTTAAAAATTTTACAAACCATATACCCTTGATCACCCTTTATGCACAATTATTAATTAAACGAAAAGATAAAGAATAAAAATCATACCTCAAGATCGAGCTTCCTCGTGTACAAGTTCACCTCCAATCCTTTTCGCTCAACTCTTGAATCCACCGGGTTTTGTTCCTTCCTTTCGATCAACGCTAGCCACCCAAGTGTTTGGCCTCTGTAGGTGATCCACCAAGGAAGAAGAAAATTCAAGAAGAAGGGTATTTCGCTCAAACCCTAGTTTTCTATCTCTATGTAAAAGAACGACTCCCAACAATTGGAATTATGTCGTGTGTTGTAAAGTCAACAACCCCACCACCCATAATAAGACTCTCTTATTTATAGATGTGGGCAACCCACCTTAACAATTAAGGAATTGGTTTTATTTAATTAATTAAATTCTTTTTTAATTAATTAAGCTCCCTAATCTTATTAGGGATAATTAATTAAACTCCTTTAACTAATTTTCCTTCCTAATCCAATTAGGAATAAATGAGAGTACTTTATATTAAATTAATTCCTAAACTCTTTTAGAAATTAAAATAATAATAATTGTAATAATATTAATAAGACTCTCTTATTAATTTATATTTAATATTTCTAAAATATTAAATAATAATATTAAGCTATTTAATTTATTCTATCACCATAGATTAAATTAAATATACTTAACATATTATTACGATTATGCCATTAACTTCTTAAATAATTATTCTTCCTTTTATGGTGTGACCTTTAGGTTCTCCATATTAAACCTATTGTGAATAAATCAATTAGAATAATTTAATCTTATTTAAATAAATAAATTAAACAATTAATTTATTTAAATAAATAATATTTATTCTACAATAGGATAAGCCTCCTAAATGATCAACGACTTTCCGTATAATATAGATTTCAACATTAATCATAAAAGAACCTTTCGAGTAAATAGTTACCGACAATTCAATCCTTCCACCATACAATGTCCCAATTAAATATAAGACATGGAATTACCGCACAAGTCTTATTTTATTTAATTATATGTATTTCGATCTCTTAAATGCACAACTCCAAATAATGCAAATTAGAAACTCCTTTCTAATTTCATTCGCTTTTGCCAAGGACTACTGGGTTGTCATTTATCGAATCACATAGACATTTCTTCTTTTTATTAGAAGTGGTAGATTCTTTATCGATCATACATTATCTCCATGCATAACTTATTATACCCAAGCATACCTTTGATATACCCTAAGGGTCTTAAGGAATAAGTCAAAGTATAACTCATCATACACAAGATACTATGATGATCTCAAGTCCAAGGATCACTAGACTACTATCACTACAGAATTCCTATCGACAGCAAAAAAACTCCATTAGGTATTCCTTAATGAGCCAATGCTCAAAGGAACTTATTCTCTAATAAGCACCTACATACTTGCTTTTAGTGTTCCACACAAATGATCATGAGATCAATCATCCTCATCCAATGAGCAAGTTAACGATGTACCAATCTATCCTGATTCACTAATCCCCAATTTAGTAATCCAACGATTGGGAACTATTTTAGTTTTAAGCTTTCTAAGAATTTAGATCTCATTAGAATGATCATCATCATTATTCTAAAAGCATTGCTTAAAACTACGGGTTTATCACATATTATAAAACAAAGATCATGTAGATAATTAAAAGCCTTTAATAAATTAATACTTTTATTAATAAATGAATAAGATTGTATACAAAGTATATGCTTTATCATCAAACACAAGACTTGAAAAGAGTAAAAGAGACAGAGATTTGTTCTATTCTTTGCGATATTCCCCCTTTCTTTCTTATTTTTAGGGCTCAGTTTGGAATTATGGAGATTAAACTTTTAAAGAAAAAAGGGAAGTACAGGGTGTAGTTACTTTTAACTTTTATAAAACAATGACATGACAGGGGATAAAAGAAGAAAGTACAGTCAAAAGGAGAATTATAAGTTTAGAAAGCAGCTTTGGAATTTTGATAATTCAATAAAATGGTTGTATGATTTTTATGCGCTCGTTTCATGTTGAACTACAGTCATGATTGTGATACACTCCTCCCTTACTTAATGTAGATAGTTTTTGGATTACAGATAAATATTAAAAAATAATTATAAAGTATTAAATATATTATCACTGTCTATATCAGATTTGTATTAAAAAATATTATTTATTGTGATAAAAATATAGTGGAGAAGCTAAAGTTATATTTAATACTTGAAGTAATATGAGAAACTAAACAATTAATGCTTACTTAAAATTCTCAAATGACTTATATTTAGGAACAAAAATATTTATCGAAACGAATTATATTAAGGAACGGAGGGAGTATTAAAATAAGTGATACATAAGATAAAAAAAATTATTAATTTAAATTTAAATTCGCTATAAATTAATTGACATATAAATTATTAATATGTTAAATTTTTAAATCTATTTTGGCAACCAAACCGAAACATACGTGTGGTGGTCTAGCTAAACTATTTTAGACCACCTAACCGAAACAAATTCAGTGTTACTATTTCCTAATTCGTTTGTTTGAAATTTACTTGTTTTTCTCTTTATTTTTTTTATATTTTATATTTTTATATTTTCTCGTCTCATATTAATACTTTGTGAAAATTGGAGGTTTGGTTATTATATAGACAAAAAAGAAAGAGAGACAACACATATAATCAAGTAAGTTATCATATAAAAATGTATAGAGTAAAATATAAAAGTGACTCTTGTATTATAGAAGTATTTGGATATTACACCTATTTTTTTAATCAATGTAAAATAAACGTTTTACTATCTATTTGGACTGTGAACCCTGTTGTGCCATCTGACACGTTAACATGTCAATTTAACACTTTTGAGTTCAAAATATTTATTCACTTAGGTTATGTTTGTTTACAAGAATTATACTTGGGATATGACTAATAATGCCAAATGTCTTGTTTGTTTTCAAATTTAAACTTATGACTATTAGTATATGGATTATAAAATGACTTAATAATCTTTAAATTATAATTGTAATCTCGGATTTATAATCTCGAGATTAGAATCCTAGGATTAATAGTTTTCAGATTATAATCCTAAGGATTATATAAATAATCATAGCCTTAAGATTTGGATCTAAAACCTCATATTCCCAAAATTAACAAAATATTTGATTACTAAGTTAACTAAGTTAAGAATGTGACGCTCCCAAAATAGAGTCCACACAACCCAATTTAGATTGCCAAAATACATACCACAATCATACGTTCTCTTAATACAATGTCGTAGATAATACGACAATATCCACACTCAAATTATTACAATGTCGTATAAGATACGACAACACATATTACAAGTCTTCAACATGATTATTGCCACACTATTTTACAACACGGTGAAGACAACTATAGAAATTATCCCGGACCATCACTCCACACCCCGTCTAGTCTTAGCTATACTCTTATTTCCTGATAAGAACAATGGAACAAAAAAAAAGGTGAGCTCAAATAGTTCAATAAAGAATATCATGACTAAGATAATGAACAATATATTATCTTTGGTCTTCAACAGTGAAAAATCTGATAGAATATAATAGACAACAAGTTTTAGATCAACAATTACAGCAGAAATAACAGTCAATTAGGATAGTAAACAAAACATGATGTTCACAATCTAATCAAATTTAAAAGTTCACCATCATTATTTTATTCCTGTAACACCAGTCAATAGTTACTGATCATAATCATGCAACTTAACAGTTCATATTTACACTACAAGCCAAAGATATTTAATTATAACACCAATGGTCATGATCATGCCAATCAACAATCCATCTTTGCACTACGGGCCAAAGAGAACTTTTCACCATGTGTCCTTGCCATGCAGACCAAAGACATTCACAATTATATCATCTTCGCACTCAAGCCAAATACTTTCACCAATCATATTATCTTTGCACTCAAGCCAAACATATTCACAATAACTTGATTTTAATAGCAACGATATAAAGGATGAACGAAAGTTGTAAGAATAATAAGATAAAAGAATAAACATTCGAGATTTGACTTTTAATTTGTCAAGAGTCCAATAATGTCCAAATTACAAACATGAAGACCAAAACGTGAATTTAAATTCAAGAATGATATTCAAGATTCATATTTCAAGATAAAGATTTAAATTAATATAAAGGTTCATATAAATAAAAAGTTCGAAGTGAAATGATATTAGATGAAGTGCAAACCTCAATTGAATCTTTAATCATTTTAGGAATTATAGAAACAATACTTACCATTAGATTTAAGAGTGTGAAAGAAAATGATATCCTTTACCTCAATTAGGAAGTGATTGGATATTGCTTTCTATGAAGTTTATCAACCTAATTAAATATATGTATAATTAGTAACTATCACATGTGGTGTACACTAATTCGTATATTATGAAATTATCAAAAGTGACTTTATAGTATAAATTTGTGTAATGTACAGAATAAGTTTTCAAAATAAAATATTCCAAAAGAAGTTTTTTCAAAACAACTCTTCTAAAGAAAGAATTTAAACACCGTGTGATGTGTGTGAGTGCTTGAAAACCTTTTATAGAAAGACTTACTTGAATAGTACTTGTACTCTTACTAATCTTCACAAATATTCAAGATAACCTAGCACACTTAGAAAGAGCTTATAATGTGTGCGACGCCCCCAAAATAGGTATACATCACCCATTTTGAGTCGTCAAATACATGGTATAGAAAATAACTACAACTTCATTATTACAATTGTTGTGCAAAATACGACAACACATATACTGTGAGTTTGAATACAAATATTATCTTCTAGACAGTATTCAAACACAAATAAGTCCTCATTACAATTATTGTTATATTATTTTACAAAAAATAGTGAGGACTACTAAAATAAAACCTTCTAGAACTATTATTCCATACCCCGATTAGTACTCGCTACCCTGAGAAGAAAAAATGGAACAAAAAGGAAAAGGGTGAGCTCAACTAGCCCAATAAAGAACATTATGACTAAGATAATATAGAACAAATTATCGTTAGTCCTCAACAGGGAAAAATCTGATAGAATATAATAGACAACAAGTTTTAGATCAATATTCGCAGCGGAAATAACAATTCATTAGAAGAGTTAAGTAGAGAATGAAATCTACTATCTTCTATGATTTTAAAGTCCATCATTAATATTTTATCCATGTGACATCAATCAATATATATCTTGAATCAAATACTCTTATTTGCAATACAACCAAAATATTCAATCGTATTCCCAGTTGGTCATGTTCATCTCAACACCTGTTCATCTTTGCACTACAGGCCAAAGATATTCATCATGTAATCGCTCATCTTTTTGCACTCACAGCCAAAGATATTCAGTTATATCACCATTTAGACCGAGAATGATGAAAATAATTTAAAGAAAATGAATCCGTGAGATAAAAGGACAAGATTTAAGGATTCATACTTTAGTTTATCCAAGTTCAAAAATACTCCATAATAAACCATTATGGAGCAAAATTCAAGAATGAAGATCAAAACATGGATACAATCAAAGTTAGTAATCATAATATACAACCTGGACAAAGAAAAGAAAATTTTAATTTTTTTGTGAATAGTGTCGTATACGTGAATAGTAACATCGATAAAAAGACAAGAGTTTCACAAGAAAAATCTTACCAATATTCCGGCATAATGATATTGAAAGAAATAATATCATTTATAAAAAAAATAACACCCCTTACCTTAAAAAGACAGTACTTCTGACTGGAATACCGGATATAACGCAGAAGGGAACTTGCACCGTATAACAACACTCAAAGTATCAAAATACTTACAAAAATACGCTCGATAATATAGAGAAAAAAATTTCAGTTTCTGGTGTGATTTTCAATTCTAACCTAAACACCCTATTTTTAGAAAAATGCTTAGAACACTAAAGTAGAAAATTTAATAAAATATTAATATATTTTTTAAAATTTCCTACGCACACCAATTTTGCTCAAAACATCAGCCACCAAGTGGGGCCCACCTCACCAAAATAAAAAAAAAACATTTTTCTTATTAAAAATATTTATAACTCCAAAAAATCAATTATTCTGAAACTTCAATAATTTATAATAAATAGCTCTTTTATCAGAAAAATTCAAATCTTATGTCTATTCCATAGGAAATTCAATTCTCTACAACTCTGTAAGTTTAAGTTTTTCCAAATTCCAAGCAAAAATTGACTGAAATCCACATACGAACGATTTTACAGGATATAATCAAATTTCAGTCAAAAAATGGGGTCCACCAACACACAAAATATGTGTTAAACATTTTTTGTAACAAAAATACTTTTTCTCCTCATTTATTCATATATCACACATTCATTGTAAAAATATCACTATTATTATATTATTATAATATAGTAATATATTTAACTGAATTATTTTATCAGAAAAGATAAAATATCAATTTTTGACAATTGTCACTTAAAAAAATTCCTCCATTTATATCCATATAAAATAAATATTTTTCTTATCATATAAACCAATAATTAATTATTCATAAATACCATTACAGAATCACAATACTGACAATCAGGCTGTTCATAGGAAAGAGGGGGCCTTCTGGTAAGGATTTCTCCTTACTAGCGCGCAATTAACTAACCTCTCCTAGACAGAACTTTCTAGACATTGCCGATAATGTTATCTAATAATATTATTAAAATAATATGAATTATTGATCCGATAATAGAAATACTGTGTAAGAATAATTATCAAACAACAATAATATAAAATATCAACGTAATAATTATCAATCAATAAAATATCAATAGTAATTCATCGTAACAATTATTGAGTAGTGACTTCACGTAAGAATCAATAATTGGTGCAATACCGCGTGCTACCTTGTGCAACACCGCCAGACATCGTATTTTAACCATCGGGTATTCCAACAGTGTTAATGGTAACAATTACGCCATTATTTATAAAACTTATACTTGTCGTTTTCTTCATCCAAACGCTTTCCGTTATGGGGTCCACATTAAATTCACATTGGCAATCGTACAAATATTCTTCGACAGTAAGAATATTCTACGACCAAACAAATATTCCCAACAACAATGAATATTTTATAACCACTTTTTTAATTAAGATATTTGTGCATTTTACCCATAACTAACCACATTAATCAAATCAACCCTTATTATTTCAAAATAATAAATAGAGGAAATATAATTTTTTTTATAAAAAATTGGGGTCTTACAACCTCCCCTCCTTATAAAATTTTATCCTCGAAATTGATGTACGTACCTGGTGTTTCGAAAAGACGAGGATACCTTGCTTTTATTTTCGTTTCCAATTCTCAGGTTATTTCCTCAATAGCATGGTTCCTCCACAAAACTTTGAATTATGGTATGACCTTTGTGCGTAGGACATGCTCCTTCCTATCCAAAATCTTGACAGGTACCTCCTCGTACGTTAAGTCTTCGGCTATCTCGTCTGGTTCTAACTCAATAATGTGGTTTGGGTCTTTCACATATTTACGAAGCACAGATACGTGAAAAACATTATGAACACGAGACATGCTCGGAGGTAACGCAAGTTTATAGGCAACATTTCCTACTCGGTCAAGAATAAAAAATGGACCAATAAATCATGGATTGAGCTTTCCTTCTTCTCGAATCTTGTAACTTCCTTCTATTGAGCAACACGTAATAATACATGATCCCCAATATCAAATTCCACGTCCTTACGATGAAGATCCGCATAACTCTTTTGTTGATTATGTGCTATTTGTATACGTTGTCAGATCATTTGGATCTTTTCTGCAGTCACACGTACCAACTCTGGTCCCAACAATGTTGCTTCACCTACCTCATCCCAACATACTGGAGAGCGACATTTTCGTCCATACAATGCTTCAAATGGAGCCACACCTATACTTGTCTGATAACTGTTGTTGTAGGAGAATTCTACCAATGGTAAGTACTTATTCCAACTCCCTTTGAAGTCTAGGACACATAGTCTTAATCTATCCTCAAGAGTTTGAATAGTCCTCTCTGATTGTCCGTCCGTTTGAGGATGGTATGCCGAACTGAATCGTAAATTCGTGCCCATAGCTTTCTTCAAGCTAACCCAAAATCGTGAAGTGAATCTTGGGTCACGATCCGAAACTATGGATATTGGCATGCCATGAAACCTCGCAATCTCATTCACGTATATATGAGCAAGACGTTCAAGGAAATAAGTTTCTTGTATAGGCAAGAAATGAGCAGACTTGGTTAATCTATCAATAATAACCCAAATCGCATCTATGCCTTGAGAAACCTTGGGAAGGCCCATAACGAAATCCATGGTAACGTGTTCCCACTTCCATTTTAAAATCTCAAGTGGTTGTAATGGACCCTTTGGCACTTGATGTTCCGCCTTTACATGTTGACAAGTTAATCACCTCGAGATAAACTCCGCGATCTCTCTCTTCATATTCTTCCACCAAAATGTATGTCGAAGATCACGATACATTTTGGTACTTTCAGGATGGATTGCAAATGGTGTATTGTGTGCCTCCATCATGATCTTGTACTTCAAATCAGAGTCGTTAGGAACACAAAGTCTGGAGTTGACTCGAAGTATTCCTTCTTCATCGATTCTTGCTTCAGGGATAACATCTTCTTGTACTTCCTTCTTCATACGCATCATCTCCGGGTCTGTGGCTTGAGCAAATTTAACTTTATCAATTAAAGATGGTTCTATGCATATACTTGACATCATTACATGGGTCCCCGGAGTTTTGAACTCTATCTTCATCTTTTGTAAATCACACAAAATGGGCCTTTGTGTTGACATCATCGCACTCGTTCCTGCATATGATCTTCTACTTAATGCGTCAGCTACCACGTTCACTTTTCCAGGATGGTATTGAATGGTATGGTTGTAATCTTTCAACAGTTCAAGCCAACGTCGTTGTCACATGTTAAGTTCCTTTTGGGTGAAGAAATATTTGAGGCTTTTATGATCTGAATAGATCTCCACTTTCTTCCCATACAGGTAGTGTCTCCAGATTTTCAATGCGAAAATAACTGCTGCCAACGCCAGATCATGAGTAGGATAATTTCTCTCATATTCCTTGAGTTGTCGCAAGGCATAGGCTATAACTTTCCCATGTTGCATGAAACACATCCTAACCCTTTGCCTGAAGCATCACTATAGATAACAAATCCATCCGAACCAGATGGTATTGTCAGAACAAGTGTCAAAATGAGTCTCCTCTTGAGCTCTTGGAAACTCTTCTCGCATTCCTCGCTCCATACGAATTTTGTATCATTCCAAGTTAGCTGAGTTAACGGAGTAGCGATTCGAGAAAATCCTTCCACGAATCTCCGATAATAACCAGCTAAGCCCAGAAAGCTACGTACTTCGGTCACCGACTTCGGTTGCTCCAAACTTTGTATTGCTTCAATCTTTGTCGGGTCAACAAATACTCCATGTTTTGACATCAAGTTCTCAAGAAATGCTACTTCCTCATGCCAGAACTCGCATTTCTTCATCTTAGCATATAGCTTGTTTTCACGAAGCTTTTTAAGTGCCAGCTTTAAATGGTGCTCATGATCTTCACGTCTTTTGAAATAGATGAGGATGTCATCAATAAAGACAACAACGAACTGATCCAAATATTCCTTGAACACACAGTTCATCATATCCATGAAAGCCGCAGGAGCATTAGTCAATCCAAAAGATATGACTAAGAATTCATAATGCTCGTCATCGAGTTCAAGGCGCGCCTTGAATATCCTCGGTTTTAATCTTCAGCTGATGATATCCAGAACAAAGATCAATCTTTGAAAAGTATTATTCTCCTTGCAACTGGTCAAACAGGTCATCAATGCGAGGTAGCGGATACCTATTCTTGATGGTGACATGGTTCAATTCCCGGTAGTAAATACAAAGTCACATACTCCCGTCTTTCATCTTTACGAATAAAACAGGAGCGGCCCAATGAGATGTACTAGGACGAATAAAACCGATGTCCAACAACTCCTGTAGTTGGACCTTTAACTCCTGAAGTTCAATAGGAGCCATTCGATATGGAGCTTTAGAAATGGGTTTTGTACCAGGTTCAAGATCAATAAAGAATTTAACTTCACATACTGGGGGTAGATCGGGAAGTTCTTCAAGAAATACCTCAAGAAATTCACTAACAACAAAAATATTATTCAAATCTGACGTGTCTTTATTCAAATCCATAACATGGGCTAAGAAAGCTTGACATCCGTTTTTTAATAAACGAATGGCTTTATGGCTTGATATGACTGTGATTGATTTTAGTGGTTTTGTTGCTTGAATTCGCATAACAGGTTGGTTAGGAATATGAAAACTAACAACCTTACGAAAATAATCAATTTTGGCATGATGAGTAGTTAACCAATCAATACCTAAAATCACGTCAAATGCAAGTATCTTTAAAGAGATAAGATCAACTGGTAATGTGATGGTGCCAACTTGCATCAAGCCAGATTTATAAACAGTGGATGTAATGAAAGTTTCCCCTAATAGAGTTTCAACAGATAAGTCAAAGTCTAATTTCTCAGGTATCAGAAGTTTAAACGTTGAGCACAAGCAGGAGAGATAAAAAGAATGGGTAGAACCGATATCTAGTAATGTATAAACTTCGTAAGAGTTTATGATTAGCTTACCCGTGATCACCTCGTTCGGGTTCCTCGCATTTTGGCCAGTTACGACAAACGCTCTTCCAGGAACCGTTGACTTTGACTTTTCTAGGACAGCCTTTGAAGTCACCATCCCCGCTGGAATTTATTCCGCTACAAGACAATCTCGAGCTATATGACCTTCCTTTCCATAGTTATAACACACCTTGGATTGTTGTGGGTAGTTTGGGCTGATATGTCCCTCTTTTTTGCATTTATGACATACGACCGGTGGTCGTTCTCCTCCCTTAGAAACAGTTGATGCTGGTGATGTCGTCTTCACATTGTCATTGTTGTACCTTCTCTTTTTAAAATCTCCTCCCGACTCGCTTCTTCTACTATCATGGCCACGATTACCACCAGAGTGGTTACCATTTTTGTCCGTATTCTTTCCTCCCCGCTGGTTATCATTGCTCCGATGACTGCTATCACCAGTCTGACCCTGGTTGTGGTCTTTCGGTTGAACATACTCATTATCTCGCTCTAATAATTAAGCCATATTGACAACATCTGAATATAGAGAAAATTTGTGAGAAATGAGGTATTGACGATGCTCGGTTTCAAACCTCTCGAAACATCCGCATATATACATTCCTCATTCTCTACCAAATGAGTTGCAACCTGGATAACTCAAGTGAACTTAGCATCCGTAGGGTTTCGACGTAAAACGCATAAATGAATATAAAAATTTATAAAGCAATTTACTTAAACCCAACACAGGATGCATGCGAAACAAATTTAATTCAAAGGGTTTAGAATTTATAATGATAATAGAAAACTCTGAAACCGCTTCGAATCTCCAACGCAATTCGAAAGAACTAAGCCTCTACGGTATCCACACGAACTCCCGCGAATCGTCGCATCGATTCTCAATAAAGAGAGATCGAGACTAGCCACCAAAGGAATGGATTTTTGTTTTCTCTAGTCTCTCTCTCTAAGAGCGGCTAGGTTTTTAGGTTTTGATTAACTTCCTAAAATGCTGATATATCATATATATATAGCAGTAAATCGAAATTAAGTAAAACCCTAATCTAATTATAATAAAATCTGAATTTATATATATATATTATATCTTAATTGAGTCTTACTTAATTAATATACATAGATATACACAAACCATCCTTTTTAATTTAAATTCATGATTTAAACACTATCAATCATATTGATATATTTAAATCCTTACAATTTAAATTAATTCCCTTTTAATAACGTTCTGTGTGTGTGACACTATAAGTTATTATTATTACCGGCAATAATTTTAAAATCATATTACAAAATTATAAATAAGGAGCGATTCTAGTAATGCATCACTGCTATCCAAGTAATAATAAGATCGATGATTCAATGCAACCTTTTCATGACCAATGTTTTCATGTAATTTAATCCTTTTAACCTTAATATCCTAGATTAAACTCGAGTCATGGAATGTGTCATACTCTTCATAATTTAATCTGAGTTTTTCTTAATCAATGAGTAGACTATATGAAACAAAATACTATTTGAGCATGGCCATGCATTTCATAGTCCTACTCAATCAAGAGGCCTGTGGATATCACCCCTAATATATAGGAGGGTTAAATTCCATCTAGATCACTCATATTCCTCACACAATTCATGATGTACCCAATAATCACCTTTATAGTCCACCCTATTAAAGGTGACATTTGATGATATCAAAGTACATAAATTCCCGTGTAGTAATATAGTAATTTCAGGTTGGAGGACCATTACATCATTGTCACTATGAGAATCACTAATGACACTTTGCATACTAATCCACGTAGAATTCTCATGGTGGGTCTGCCCAGTACATCGTTCTTTAACATGTACCTATGCATTGACTTACTATCTCATATATTTATGACCAATGAGATTTGGTCATCAGTCAATCCACATACTAGTCTCAATGCATCATTGTTGTCCCATCAACAATGATACTCGACTAGGGACTTTTAAGAATAATGATACTAATTATAATTATATAATCTCATGTTCAAGTCATATACTTGAAACTATATAATTTGTATCACTATTCTAAGGAATTTTATTATGTTAACATTTATATAACGCAGTAAATAAAAATAATAAAATAATTCATTTATTCAATCAAATATAATATCAAAATGTTAAGTAATTATATCAAATAATTGGCCTTTAGGGCACAAACTCTAACAAATTTCGTCTTCGGGACACCGCCATGTTGTTCTCGCTCCAAATCCTAATAAACTCTACCTCCTTCATACGGCGAATACTTTCGTGAAAAACTTATCATTGAACAGTTTGAAATGTTTCCTAAGACATATATGAAAAGGGTACCGGTCAGTACGCTTCACAGATTCCCACTAGTAATCTGTCTCACCACGAAACATAAAGGTGGCGAAAGGAACCTTCTGTTCCTCCATGCATCCCAAGACATCAAATATATTGGTAATTTGCTTGACCCACATTTTCGCCTTAATCGGATCCGGCTTTCCCCAAGATTCTGGTGGTCCCAACTCCTTGAATTGCTTAGGAGTGACCAACTGTGAGTTGCCATTGTTTCTACTTGCATTTTGAACAGGAGTCTCCCTCGTCTAGTTTTGCATGAACAACAAAAAGTTTCTAAACATCTCATCGTTCATCGTCTGCTCAGTGATGTTGTTTATAGGAGGAACATTGCCATCCTGTTGCACGTTCTCTTGGTTGTTGATTAAAGGTGTTTTCACGGTCTCATTCACTCCATCATTAATATTTTCAACTGTCATTCTTAAATACTGCCACAAAACAAGGGTTAATTAAAGAAATTGACATGTCACATAATAACCCTATATTCTGACCAACCAACAAATAAACTTAGGTAGGACACACTAGCGAAGGATTTACTCGTCTCTCCCCTTCTAGTTCTATTCCCTGATCTCCACCAGAGACTGTTGGTCGAATAACCGATCACTAAACACGCGCAAGTATACGCGGTCTAACAAGTAATACAGTGATAAGTAGAGTGTCGTACCCATGAGGAACTATCACTAATATTTACCAAATACCGACTTTGTATCGCTAAAGTCTTATTCGAACAACAATAAAGGGAAGAGTGATTAGTCTAAGCATAACTAATTATCAAAGCAAGTAAATGGATAACGAATGGTAATCTAAGGAATAACAAGCTAAGGTTACAACTTCACCCCCCACTCGTGGCATTCTCGTCAACACCAAGCGTGCTATGTTTCATCAAACTAGCTACCCTTCTCTCTCTGGTCTTAATGGTCACGAAAATTTGTCGAACGAGAACACACAAGTGCTCATACGCCTCTGTCGAGGTATGTACGAACATATCCTTTCCAAAACCACCCGATAGGGAATAAAATAGAAAAGAACGCCCAATCTAGATATAATCCAACATATGTCTATACGAATTGACCAGAACAAGGATTTAAGCATAAGCTCTCAATAGGTTGCACGCGGTGCACAGATATATGTCTATTCTACGCATAACTTGTATAGTCGAAATCCACAATCACATGTCAATATATTCAGGTATAAATCTACAATTCTTCTGTCGATATCATGTAAATTACCAAAATCATCACTAATGTCTTAGTGAGAATCATTAAGCATAAATATATCGAACCAAATCATATGGTGCCAACCAAAGAGATAAGACAGTCAATTTAAATAACAAATGGTTCCATTATAACCTTAGAGCAAATATTCAGTTCATAGTTATTGAACAAAATATAAGTAGCAATAAAGACAACATTTATGGATTACAAAATCAGAGAAAATAAATAGATAAGAAGAAACTTTGTCAAGGCCCTTCAATCTCTAAGCATTCTGCTCAAATCAAACTCTCCAGTCCGTGTAGCTCATTGCTCTTGATGCTCTAAAGAAATACCAAAACTTCTCCCTAATCTAATAAATCTATATTTACAAACATTTATCTAAGAGAGGAAGAGAAATTACAGAGAAAACTAATCTACGCCATCTCTCTATCTCAGATCTACTCCGTGTATGTTATGCAGAGCCTCATCTCCTTCTTATACCAGTATCCTTCCTTTTGCTAGGTCAAAAATCACTTCTCTCTGCCTGGGCACCAGAGGTGGCACCGCGGCGCAGGACACCAAGCATTAGATGGCGCTGCAGCACCACATTAGTGCTATGGACACGGAGCTTGCGCTGCGGCGTGTGCCAAAGAAGAAATAGTGGCGCCGCGGCGCAGTGCTGATGTCATCAAGGTTTAGAAGGTGGCGCCGCGGCGTGACTTTTAAGCTGGACTTTGGCACCGTGGCGCGGCCATGCATAAATTGTATATTTTGCCCCTTTAAAGCTGGAAAATCACTATAAAGCTCTGCAATGCAACGATTAAGCACAATAACACTATATTTATATAAAACTACATAAAAACTAGGAATTCAGGCAATTATTTAAGTCATAAAGTATCCGATTCACGGGTATAAATCCCACTCATCAAATACCCCTAAACTTAAGTCTTCGCTTGTCCTCGAGCAAACTATCTAACACAATAATAATAGTAGAAATTAAGAACGTGACAGGAATATAAAAATATCTACTATTATTGTGGCTACGAATCTCTAACTAAGCTACTCCCAAAGAATAAGGCAAACACAGGCATGAGTAAGGGTTCATTCTATTTCAAGCATAAGACTTTATTCGATCCATTCTATGTGCGTGTGTGAAGACCAACCGTCCTGACTAATCATAGCTCAAATAAGTTCGCACAGTCGATTGTTAAAACCAAGCAAACTCCGCAACTTAAACATTCAACAAGCATTAAGAATAAGACGCAAATGCAGGAAAAGATCAAAAGGCTCTAGAATGCCGACACTAAAATCAGACTCGAATAGTACTTAATTACCTTAGGCTATTCAGAACTACACATGAATGAGCTTTTGATCAGTGACTCCTAAGCCAGACGACTTTAGGGCACTAGGTGTAGAACACCCCTAAGAATCTAATAACTCGAGCAGTAAAGGCCACGTAATCAACATAAGCCAACTGAGACTTCACAACAAAAACGAAGATTATTCAGCGAGTGCATTTTATACTCCATCTCGATATCGGTCCTGCGTTTATGGGCGAGTGCGTTTTATGCTCCATCTCGACCCACCGCAAAACTTTCGATATCAACACTTCTTTTCTATTTTTATTCCCTTTTTTTTATATATAGATGTTGACAAACTAGAATCCAAGATCCAAAACTGTATAAACATCTAAGTCTTTTATTACCTTGCACAAATGAAAGTTTATTAGAGTGAACAAATTGTCAAAACAATAAACACACGAACTAAATTCGAAAAATAACTAGTTAACACAGTTGGTCGGTGCTTGCTAGAAGGACGGATCGATAACAGTCTAAACTTATCAACTAATAAACCCCTAGTACATGGCATGCTTGACACAAATCTACGAGAGACATACTCATTTGGCGCTAGACATAGCCACAATAAAAAATCAGCAATGATAAATATAACACCCTTGCTAAATAGCAGCTCAAAATAGGGTGAAAAGGCCATTTACATGGCACAAGCATCTAAATCTGTATAAGCCCCAAAAAGATGGCTAGAAACCACAATCATGCTAATAAAATCGAAATAAAACCAAAAATAGTTCATGGCATCCATAATGATAAAAATTCAAACATAATCCCGCAATTCAAAATGACTGCACCATAATACTGATAATAATAGTACTAAAGTCTGGCAACCTAGCATGGCAGTACGAAAATAAACAAATAATATCCAAAAACACCCCAAAACTTGAGGTGAGCAATTCCCTCATTGCTAAACATAAAGCAATTGTATACAAGAGGGCTTCCCTGAAGATCGCTCAGTCAGCAGCGGCATCGGCTTCATCCTCATCATCTGCGTCCTGATCAGCGTCGGCGGGCGATAATGGTGTAGGGTAAGGTGGGAAGACAGGAAGGTCCGGGAACTGGTATGGTGTGAACTCCGTGTTCTCGCCACAGTAATTAGTGTAGATGCTCTGAATGGTGTTTACCAGCTTAGCCTGGTACTGCAGCGCTATTTCCTGCCTTTGTGCCACAGCTGCGATGTGTCTTCACTGCCTCTGTGCCTCGGCGTCATGTTTCTAATGCAGCAGGGTGAGGGATGCCATAATGTCGGTCAGTAGACCCTGAATAGCTGGGCCTACCTCAGGTGCTTGAGAAGGCTCTGGGTCTGCTGAAGGAGATGGTGCTGTAGGTGGTCCGTACCCTTCGTCCCTGACATGAGACTCTGCCCCGTCCCAAACATTGAAGCGTTTGATCGTCTGATGGTCAATGACAGTCATGGGCAGTGAAGCTATCTTTTCTGGTCCCCACTGTATATATGCCTACTTGCATAGTCGGGTGATCACAGACGGATGGGGAAGTCCCGAAGCGACGGTACTCTTGATTGCCTTAATGATCGAGTCATGGATGAGAACTCCAATATCTACGTTCAGACCCGTGACAATGGCGAATAACAGAATCGCCCTATCTTTAGTCACATCGCTCAAGTGACGGGTCAGGATCATGCTGGCATAAATAAAACTGTACCACGCCTTCCCATAACGACTAAGTGCAGCAGACGGGAAGCTAGTCTTCTCGCCCGTATAGTCATTTTTCTTCCATGTCGTTTCTGTTAGGTTTTGTGAAAATCAAAGTAGCAATCAAATTGCAAAATTTAGCGGAAGCGAGATAAAATCAGATTTTTAAAATTTTTCACAAACTAATTACCCGGATCATCCTTTATGCATATTATTAATTAAACGAAGAATAAGAAATTATGAAATCATACCCTTGTAGAAACGAGCTTCCTCAGTGCACGAGTTCACCTCCTACTTCTCATGATCTCCTCAATCTCCTGGGTAGATTCCTTCCTTTTGATCAATGTAAGCCACCCAAGTGTATGGCCTCTATAGGTGATCCACCAAAGAAGAATAATTATCAAGAAGAAGGGATATATGGCTCAAACCCTAGTTTTTCCTATCTCAGATAGAAAAGGGGTGTTCTCTCAAAATCTAGGAATTACGTGATATTAGATATCTAATATAAGACTCATCTTATAAAGATATCATGTAACCTATTTTTAATTAAAATAAGGTATTATTTATTCAATTAAACTCTTTTAATTAAATGGGCTCCCTAATCTTGTTAGGGGTAATTAATTAAACTCCTTTAACTAATTTTCTTTCCTAATCCAATTAGGAATAAATGAGAGTACTAATATTAAATTAATTCCTAAACCTTTTAGAAATTAAAATAATAATAATTATAATAATATTAATAAGACTCCTCTTATTAATTTATATTTAATATTTCTAAAATATTAAATAATAAATATTAAGCTATTTAATTTATTCTATCACCATAGATTAAATTAAATATACTTAACATATTATTACAATTATGCCATTAACTTCTTAAATAATTATTCTTCCTTTTATGGTGTGACCCTTTAGGTTCTCCATATTAAACCTATTGTGAATAAATCAATTAGAACAATTCTAATCTCATTTAAATAAATAAATTAAACAAATAATTTATTTAAATAAATAATATTTATTCTACAATAGGGATAAGCCTCCCTAATGATCAACGACTTTCCGGATAATATAGATTTCAACATTAATCATAAAAGAACCTTTGAGTAAATAGTTACTGTATAATTCAATCCTTCCACCATACAACGTCCCAATTAAATATAAGACATGGAATTACTTTGTCAAGTCTTATTTTATTTAATTATATGTATTTCGATTCCTAAATGAATAACTCCTAATGAATGCAAATTAGAAACTACTTTCTAATTTCATTCCACCTTAACAAGGATTCTCGAATTGTCATTTATCGAATCACATGGGACATTTCTCCTTTTACTAGAAGTGGTAGATTCTTTATTGATCATTCATTATCTTCATATATAACTTATTACATCCAAGCATACCCTTTGATATACTCTAAGAGTCTTAAGGAATAAGTCAAAGTGTAATTTATTATATATAAGATACTATGATGATCTCAAGTCTAAGGATCATTTGTACTACTATCACTACTACAGAATTCCTATCGACAGTAAAGTAAAACTCCATTAGGTATTCCTTAGCGAGTCACGTTCGATGAACTTATTCTCTAATAAGCACCTACATACTTGCTTTAGTGTCTCCATACAAATGATCATGAGATCAATCATCCTCATCCAATGAGCAAGTTAACGTATGTACTTAATCTATCCGGATTCACTAATCCCCAATTTAGTAATCCAATGATTGGGAACTATTTTAGTTTTAAGCTTTCTAAGAATTTAGATCTCATTAGAATGATCATCATCATTATTCTAAAAGCGTTGCTTAAAACTATGGGTTTATCACATATTATTAAAACAAAGACCATGTAGATAATTAAATGCCTTTAATAAATAATTCTTTTATTAATAAATAAATAAGATTGATTACACAAAGATATGCTTTATCATCATTCATGATTGGCTTGTATGCATAATACTTTCAATCTCCCACTTGCACTAAAGCCAATCGCCGTGGTATCTCATACCCATCTTTTCTAAGTGACGATCAAACTGCTGTTGTGTTAACGCTTTAGTAAATGGATCTGCAATATTGTCTTGAGAGTCCACACGCTCGTGGTGACGTCTCTCTTTCAATGATCTCTCCGATCAAATGAAATCGCCGCAACACTTGTTTGGATTTACGATGAGACACAGGTTCCTTAGCTTATGCATAATGCTCAAAGTTGTTGTCACGAATAAAGGCACCGGGTCCTTTAATGCTAGGAACCACACCAAGTTCGGTAATGAACTTCTTCATCCAAATGACTTCCTTTGCAGCTTCACTTGCACTATGTACTCTGCCTCACATCGAATCAAGAATCGTTTCTTTGCTTGGAACTTTTCCAACTCATCGCGCCACCGCTTTAAGGTAAACACATACCCCAAAACGGATTTATCATCATCTTGGTCTGCTTTGAAAACTTGAGTCTGTGAAGCCTTCTAGTTTTAATTCGCACCCACCGTGAGACAAGAAATACATCCTTAGTTCTTCTTAAGTACTTTAGGATATTTTTCGACGCCTTCCAAGTGTTCTTCTCTGGATTCGACCGATATCTCGCTTGTTACACTAAGTGCATGAAGCGACATCCGGTCTAGTACATATCATACCGTACATGATAGATCCTATTGCTGAAGCATAAGGAATCTTACTCATACGGTTTCTCTCCTCAGGTGTCTTTGGGGCTTGTTTCTTGGAGAGATGTATTCTATGGCTCATCGGCATGAGACCTCTTTTGGAATCTTCCATGCTAAACCTTTTTAGCATCATGTCAATGTACGTTCCTTGGGACAAGCCAAGCATCCTATTAGATCTATCTCTATAGATCTTTATCCCCAAAATATAGGATGCTTCTCCCAAGTCCTTCATGGAGAAGTGTTTAGATAACTTGATTTTAATTGTTTGCGAAATAGAATATCATTCCCTATCGGTAATATATCATCAACATATAATACAAGGAATGAAATAAGCGCTCCCACTTACCTTCTTATACACACATGGTTCATCCTCATTTTGATAAAATCAAACTTTTGATTGTCTCATCAAAACGAATGTTCCACCTACGAGAAGCTTGCTTTAATCCATAAATGGATCGTTGTAGCTTACACTTGATTTGTTACAACCTTTGAAACAAATCCCTCTTGGTTGTGTCATATACACATCCTCCTCAAGTTTCCCATTGAGGAAGGCCGCTTTTCACGTCCATCCGCCAGATTTCGTAGTCATGGTAAGTAGCAATCGCAAGCAAAATCCGAATGGACTTGAGTATTGCTCTTTGGTGAGAAGGTTTCGTCATAGTCAACTCCTTGTCTTTGTTTGAAACCTTTTGCAACCAGTCGAGCCTTATAGGTCTCTACCTTGCCGTCTGCTCCAGTCTTTCTTTTAAAGACCCATTTACACCCAATAGGCTTAATGCCTTCAGGTGGTGAGACCAAAGTCCATACTTGGTTCTCATACATGGAGTCCATCTCGGATTTCATGGCTTCTTGCCACTTCTCTGAGTCTTTACTACTCATAGCCTGTTCGTAATTCAATGGATCATCATCATCTATGATGCATACCTCATTGTCATCTTCTATGACAAGTCCATACCTGTCTGGCATCTTTGGTACTCTTCCAGATTTACGAATAGGGTGTTGTACAGAAGGAATCTCTACTTGGTTAGGTACCTCACTTTGATCTGTAGTATTTTGTGGTTCTTGAACTTCTTCAAGATATATCTTACTCCCACTGACCCCTTCAAGGATAAACTCCTTTTCCAAGAAGGCAGCATGTTTCGCAACAAACACCTTTTGATCAGTTGGATGATAGAAATAATACCCCGATGTTTCTTTAGGATATCCCACAAATCTACATTTGTCAGATCTAGTCTGCAGCTTATCGTTTTCAAACTTTTTGACATAAGCTGGACAACCCCAAGTCTTAACATGCTTAAGATTTGGTTTCCTCCCCATCCATAACTCATATATGGGTCTTGGGGACGGATTTTGTAGGTACCTTGTTAAGTAGGTATGCAAATGATTCTAGGCATATCCCGGAAGAAACTGGAAGGTCGGTAAAGCTCATCATAGATCGAACCATGTCCAACAATGTTCGATTTCTCCTTTCGAGATACACCATTCATCCGTGGGCGTCCCGGTGGAGTCCATTGTGAGATTATACCATTTTCTTTGAGACAATTGAGAAACTCACCACTTAAGTATTCTCCTCCTCGATCGATCGAAGAATCTTAATACTCTTACCAGTTTGCTTCTCAACTTCACTTCGAACTCTTTGAACTTTTCAAATGATTCAGATTTGTATTTCATTAAATACACATATCCAAATCTTGAGTGGTCGTCGGTGAATGTAATAAAATAAGAATACCCTCCTCGTAAATTCGTTGTCATAGGTCCACATACATGCATGTGTACCAACCCTAACAACTCTGTAACTCTTTCTCCTTTTCCACTAAAAGGAGATTTAGTCATTTTACCCATGAGACAAGATTCACACAGTTGGATATGATTCATAATCGAGATAGCTCTAGAGCCCATCTTTATGCAACTTGGATAATCTTGTTTCATTAATATGCCCGAGTCTACAATTGCCACATGAAGGTATAATTAACATCATCTCTTTTCCTTTTCTTAGTTTGTTCAATTTGAAATATATTTTCATGCAAGTCAAGTATATAAAGTCCATTTCGCAAATTACCAACACCATATAAAACATTATCATTATAAATGGAACAACCGTTGTTCTTTATTATAATATTAAAACCATCCATATCCAATACGAGAGATAGAAATAATATTTCTAATGATATTTGGAACAAAATAACAATTATTTAAATTAATGAACTTGCTCATGAGCGATGCTAAACAATAAGTCCCTACAATAATAATGCAACAACCTTTGCTCCATTTCCCACTCGTAGGATTTACCTCATCCTTTTCGACTTTCTACTTCTCGACCAAATCCCTCGCATATTATTACATATGTGAGAACCACATCCCAGTATCCAATACCCAAGTAGAAGATTGACTTTCGAAAAATTAATTTCAATCATAAACAAACCTTGATTAGGATTCAAGCTTCTCAAGCTTCTTCGCTTTTGTTCTCGTGAGATAATCCTTGCAGTTCTCTTCCAAAGGACCTTACTTATTGCAATGGAAGCAAATTCCTTTGCTAGTGGATCGGTTTTCTTTTGATCCTTCACTTTCGCCTTTCCCTTAGCCTTCTTGGATTTCTTCTTTTCGAAAAATACCTTGGGCCTCTTCCTTTTCTTGGAAGAATCATCCACCAATGAAGACATGGTTCTTCTTGGATGGGAAGTGACCTTCAGCAGCTTTCAACATGTTAAGTAATTCGAAGAGTCGACATCCAACTTATTCATGTGAAAATTCACAAAAATTGTGAGAAGGTGTCTTCTGGATCGCAAGACTAAATCTTGACTCAACTCCCCATCCACGACGAACCCAAGTCGTCCAAGACGTTCAATCAGATTGATCATCTTTAGGACATGACTCTCAATTCAGAAGTGCCCTCGGTCATCCGAGATCTAAGAGCTTCTTAGATATTTCATATCTAGCAAATTCCTACTTTGCTCACCATATAACTCTCAAGGTGCGAGAGCATAGTAGGAGCATCCATGTTTTCATCGACGTATTTGAAGCTCATTACTTTCGTGGATGCGAGCATGATGCATTGAGCCATAGATGCATCATCTTGCTCAGAAGACCCCGAAATTTTTAAATAAAAAGGAATTTCCTTTATTTATTATTTTGAAATAGTAAGGGTTGATTTGATTAATGTGGATAGTTAAGGGTTAAATACGCAAATATTTCAAAATAAGCAAGTGGTTATAAAATATTCATTATCGTCGAGGAATATTCGTTTGGTCGTGGAATATTCGTACTGTCGGGGAATATTCGTACGACGGCGCAGCCATGTGTGGGCCCCATAACGGAAAGCGATTGGATGAAGAAAACGACAAATATAAGTTGTTTTTAAATAACGGCGTAGTTATTACCGTTAATACTGTTGGAATACCCGGTGGTTAAAACACACTAATACGCGTTGTTGAACAGTAGCACACGGTATTGCACCAATTATTGATTCTTACGTAAGAAGGCACTACTCAATAATGGTTACAGTAATTACTGTTCAGTATTTTATTGAGTTAATAATTGCACGTTGATATTTTATATTGTTTTGTTGTTTCAATAATTGTCATTACACGATTTTTTTCATTATCGAAGCAATAATTCATATTATCTCGAATAATATTATTAGATAACATTATTGGCAATGTCTAGAAAGTTACATCTAAGGAGAGGTTTGGTCACCTAATTGCGCGCCAGTAAGAAGAAATTCTTATTGGAAAGCCCCTCTTTCCTGGAAAGCTGCCAGGTTGTCAATATTGTGATTCTGTAATATTATTTGTGAATAATTAATTATTGATTTATATGATGAGGAAAATATTGATTTTATGTGGATATAGATGGAGAAAATTTTTAAAATGACAATTGTTGAAAATTAATATTTTATCTTTTTCGATAAAATAATTCATTTAAATATATTATTTTAATAATATATTAACGGTGATATTTTACAAAGAATGTGGGATATATGAGTATACGAGGAGGAAGAGTATTTTTGTTGCAATAAATGTTTAAAACATGTTAAACATGTCTGGTGGACCCCATTTATTGATAAAATTTGATTATAAACAGTAAAATCGCTTCCGCGTTTGTGGATTTCGGTCAATTTATATTTGGAATTTGGAAAAACTTTCTTCTGCAAAGTTGTAGAGAATTGAAATTCCTATAAAAACTCATGAGATTTGAATTTTCTGATGAAAGGGCTATTTATTATGAATTATTGAAGTTCAAGCTCAAAATAATTGATTTTTGTAAGTTTTAATTATTTATTTTATGAAAAACGTTTTTTATCATTTCTTTCTAGAAGGTTGGCATGTGGGAAATGTTGGGATCTGATTTCCAAAGAGGCGAGGAAATTTATTAATAATAATATATTTTATTAAATTTTACGCTTTGGTGTTCTAAAGATTTTCTTATAAATAGGTGCTTAGGTTAGAATTGAAAATCACACCGAAATCAAAGTTTTCTCTCTCTATATTATCGAGTTTATTCTTGTGAGTATTTTGAGTATACTTTGAGTATTGCTATATCTGATGCAAGTCCAAGTCATAGCTTATATCCTGTGTTTAAATTAGAAATCTTGATCTTTCGAGGTAAGGGATATTATTTTTTTCGTAATGATATTATTTCTTCAATATCATTATCTTTGAAATGTTGATCTGAAGTTTTATCAAATTTGGAACTTTTTCATGTCGGGTTACTATTCATGAGTTACTATTCACGAGTTACTATTCATGCGAGTTACTATTCACGAAGTTACTATTCACGAGTACTATTCATGAAGCGTGAAGATGTTTTTGTGGAATTTCTATCTTTTGGTGTCGAGAGTTACTATTCACGTGTATCTGGCACTATTCACGATATCTGACACTATTCACGATATAACTATTCAATTTAAAAATAAAATTTCTTCTTTTCGTCCAAAACATCTATTCGGGTACTAACTTTGATTGTATCCATGTTTTGATCATTCTTGAATTTTACACCACTATGATTATTTTTGAAGTATTTTTGGACGTGGATAAAACCAAATACTGAATCCTTAATCCTTAATCCTTGTCATTTTGTTTCACTAGATTCGTTTCTTTAAAAAAAATATTTTCATCATCCTCGGTCTTAAATGATGATATTATGGAATATCTTTGGCACATAGTGCAAAGATGAATGATTTCTTAAGAATATCTTTGGCTGTGTAGCAAAAAGATGAATGATTCTGAAGAATATCTTTGGCCCGTAGTGCAAAGATGAACAGTGTTTAAATGAACATGACCCAATCGATGAATATCTTTGGCCCGTGAGTGCAAAGATGAATATTTGATTCCGATGTATATTGATTGATGTTACGGGGATAAAAGATGACGATGAACTTTTAAATTCATACATAGAAGATAGTAGTTTGCATTCTCTACTTAACTCTTCTAATGAATTATTATTTCATTGCGAATATTGATTTAAAATTTGTTGTCTATTGTATTCTATTATATTTTTCCTGTTGAAGACTAACGATAATTTATTGTATATTATCTTAGTCATAATATTCTTTATTGAGCTAGTTGAGCTCACCCTTTTCCTTTTGTTCCATTTTTCTCGGGAGGCGAGAATATAACGAGTACAAGTCTGGGTATGGAATGAAGATTTTAGAAAGGATTGTTTAGTAGTCCTCACCATTTTTGTAAAATAATGTATCAATAAATGTGATGAGGATTTATTTGAGTATAGATATTGTCAGAAGATAATATTTGTATTCAAACTCACGCTTTTCTTGTTGTAATAATAAAGTTGTAGTTGTTTACGTACCATGTATTGACAACTCGAATAGGTGATGTATACCTATTTTGGGGGCGTCACGGTTGGTATCGAGCTTAGGATATGATCTCCATGGAGATCGGGGAATAGAACTAGGAGGGAGAGACGAGTAAATCCTTCGCTAGTGTGTCCTACCTAAGCTTATTTGTTAGTTGGTCAAGATATAGGGATATTATGTGATATATTGATTTTCTTAATTATCCCTTGTTTTATGACAATGTTTGAGAATGTCGAATGAGAATATTAACAATGGAAATGAGACCGTGGAGATGTCTGTACTCACCAACGAGGAGAAACGTCAACAGTCACAATGTTCCTCCCATGAACAACACCATTGAAGCGAGATGATGAACGAGGGGATGTTTAGAAGTTTTTGCGATTCATGCAAAATCGATTTAGGAGACTCGTGTTCAAAATACAGGAGGAAATGATAGCAATTCACGGGTTGTCACAACCAAGCGATTCAAAGAGTTGGGACCACGAAATTTAAGGAAAGCAAGATCCGATCATGGCGGAAACATGGGTCAAACAAATTACCAAGATATTCGATGTCTTGGGATGCACGAGAGGAACGAAGGTTCCATTCGCCACCTTTATGTTCCGTGGCGAAGCGGACTCTCGGTGGGAGTCGTGAAGCGTACCCATCCAAATTACAACTTCAAAGATGTCTTGGGAGACGTTTGAAGCTATTTAATGAAAAATACTTTCCTGAAAGTGTTCGTCATATGAAGGAAGTAGAGTTCATCGATTGAACAAAACAACATGACGGTGTCTCGAAGACGAGGCAAAGTTTGCGAGTTATCCGTGTTCAGACCTCATTTGGTGGAGAATGAGGAACGATGACGCGGATGTTTCTTAGAGGTTTGAAACCCCATACGTCGTCGAAGATCTCATTTCTCATAAATTTTCTCTTTATTCGGGATGTTTGTAAATGTGGCTCAATTATTAGAGCGAGATAACGAGTACGGTCCAACCGAGGGACCACAACAAGGATCGTATCGAGAGATAGCGATCAACGAATAATGATAACTGCGGAGAAAGAAAGAGACGGACAGAAAATGGTAACCACTCTGGTGGTAATCATGGCCATAAAAATAGAAGAAGCGAAGTCGGAGGAGATTTTAAAAAGAGGAGATTTAACAACGACCATGTGAAGATGACAGTCTTAAGAAGAATCGGTTCTAAAGGAGGAGAACGACCACCCATCATATGCTACAAATGCGAAAAAGAGGACATATCGGTCAAACCGCTTTCACAACAGTTCAAGGTATGCTATAATTATGGAAAGGAAGGACATATCGCTCGAGATTATACAGATGGCGAAACCTAGTTCAATGAGGGACGGTGACTCAAAAAGATCGTCCCGAGAAAAGTCAAAGTCAACGATTCCTAAGAGCGCTTGTTGTGATCGTCATAATGCGAGGAACCCAAACGAGGTGATCACGGGTAAGCTATTTATAAATTCTTGCGAAGTTTATACCTTACTTGATCTACCGGTGCTACCCATTCATTTATCTCTCCGCTTGTGCTCAACGTTTAAACTTGACTCGGAGAAATTAGACTTTGACCTATCTGTGGAAACTCTGTTAGAGAAACTTTCATCACATCCACTGTTTATAAATCTTGTTTGATTCAAGTTGGCACCATTACCTTACCTATTGACCTTATCTCTTTAAAGATACTTGCTTTTGATGTGATTTTAGGGATTGATTGGTTAACTACTCATCATGCCAAAATTGATTGTTTTCGTAAGGTTGTTAGTTTTTATATTCCTAACCAACCTGTTGTACGAATTCAAGCAACTAAACCATTAAAATCAATCACTATCATATCTAATCATAAAGCTATTCGTTTATTGAAAAACGGATGTCAAGCTTTCTTAGCCCATGTTATGGATTTGAATAAAGACATGTCAAATTTGAATAATATTCCTGTTGTTATTGACTTTCCTGATGTATTTCCCGAAGAACTTCCTCCTCACCCCGTAACGTGAAGTTGAATTCTTTATTGATCTTGAACCCGGTACAAAGCCCATTTCTAAAACCCCATATCGAATGGCTCTATTGAACTTCGAGGAGTTAAAGGTCCAACTACGAGAATTGTTGGACATCGGTTTCATTCGTCCCAGTACATCTCCTTGGGGTGCTCTGTTTTATTTATAAAGAAGAAAGACGGAGTATGCGACTTTGTATTGACTATCGGGAATTGAACCATGTCACCATCAAGAATATGTATCCTCTACCTCGTATTGATGACTTGTTTGACCAATTGCAAGGGCACAATTCTTTTCAAAAATCGATCTTCGCTTACGGATATCATCAAATCAGATTAGAATCGAGGATATTCCAAAGACGCCTTCGAACTTCGGTATGGGCATTATGAATTCTTAGTCATGTCTTTCGGACTAACTAATGCTCCTGCGACTTTCATGGATATGATGAACCAAAGTATTCAAGGAATATTTGGATCAATTCGTTGTTGTCTTTATTGATGACATCCTCATATATTCCAAAAGCCGTGAAGATCATGAGCACCATTTGAAGTTTGGTACTCCAAAGGCTTCGTGAAAACCAACTATATGCCAAATTGAAGAAATGCGAGTTACGGCTTGAGGAAGTAGCATTCCTTGGGCGCGTGGTGTCGAAACATGGAGTATCTGTTGATCCGGCCAAGATTGAAGCAATACAAAGTTGGGAGCAACCAAGCCTCGGTGTAAGCAATCGATCTTTTGGGCTTAGTGGTTATTATCGGAGATTCGTGGAAGGGTTTTCTCGAATCGCTACTCCATTAACTCATTTAACTCGGAAGGATACAAAATTCGTTTGGAGCGAAGAATGCGAGAAAAGTTTCCAAGAGCTTAAGAGGAGACTTATTTCTAAGACTGTTCTAACAATACCATCCGGTTCGGATGGATTTGTTATCTCTGACGATGCTTCGAGCAAAGGGTTAGGATGTGTTCTCATGCAACGTGGGAAAGTCATAGCCTATGCCTCGCGACAACTTAAAGAGTATGAGAGGAATTATCCTACTCATGATCTAGAGTTAGGCGGCAATGTCGTTCAGCTAAAAATATGGAGGCACTATCTATATGGGGAGAAAGTGGAGATATATTCGGACCATAAAAGCCTTAAATATTTCTTCACTCAAAATGAACTCAACATGCGGCAAATGACGTTGGCTCGAGCTATTGAAAGACTACGACCACACTATTCAATACCATCCCGGTAAAGCGAATGTAGTAGGTGACGCATTGAGTAGAAGATCATATCATGCGGAATGAGTGCGATGATGTCAAGTATCGCGTAGAGCCAACTTTAATAGAAAAAGTTAAGGTTGCTCAAGCCACCGGCCGGGTGATGCGTCGTGTATGAAGAAGAAAGTACAAGAAGGAGCTATTCCTAAGCGAGAATTGATGAAGAAGGAATACTTGAGTCCACTCTAGACTTTGTGTTCCTAACGACTCGATTTGAAGTACAAGATTATGATGGAGGCACACACATACGCCATTTGCAATCCATCTCGAAGTACTAAAATGTATCGTGATCTTGACATACATTTTGGTGGAACAATATGAAGAGAGAGATTGCAAAGTTTATCTCGATGTGTTTAACTTGCCGCGTGTAAAGGCGGAGCATCTTGTACCTAAGGATCCGTTGCAACCACTTGAGATTCCTAATGGAAGTGGGAACACATTACTATGGATTTCATTCACGGGTCTTCCTACGGTTTCTCAAGGCATCAATGCTATTTGGGTTATTGTTGATAGATTAACCAAGTCTGCTCATTTCTTTGCCGATATCACGGAGACTTATTCCTTGAACGTCTTGCTAGTATGTACGTGAATGAGATTGTGAGGTTGCATGACATGCTGTATCCATAGTTTTGGATTGTGACCCAAGATTCACTTCAAGATTTTGGGTTAGCTTGCAAAAAAAGCTATGGGCACAGATTTGCGATTTAGTTCGGCATACCATCCCCAAACAGACGAGACAATCGAGAGAGGACTATTCAAACTCTTGAAGATCTATTAAGACTCGTGTCCTAGACTTCAAGGGTAGTTGGGATAAGTATTTACCATTGGTGGAATTCTCCTACAACAACAGCTTATCGAGCAAGTATAGGTGTGGCTCCATTCAAGCATTATATGGACGAAAATGTCGTTCTCCAATATGTTGGGATGAGGTGGGTGAAGCAACATTGTTGGGACCCGAAGAGTTAGACGTATGACTACCGAAAAGATCCAAATGATTCGACAACGTATACAAAGCGGCACAAGATCGACAAAAGAGTTATGCGGATCTTCATCGAAAGGATGTGGAATTTAATGTAGGGGATCATGTATTGTTGCGAAGTTGCTCCATGGAAGGGAGTTACAAGATTTGGGAAGAGAGGAAAGCTCAATCCACGATTTATTAGTCCATTTCAAATTCTTGACCGAGTAGGAAATGTAGCCTATAGACTTGCGTTACCTCAAAGTATGTCTCGTGTTCATAATGTGTTTCACATATCCGTATTTCCGTAAATATGTGAAAGACCCGAACCACGTTATTGAGTTAGAACCGGACGAGATAATGAAAGACTTAACGTGTGAGGAGGTACTGTCAAGATCTTGGATAGGAAGGAGCATGTCCCACGCTTGAAAGGTCATACCACAAGTTAAAGTTTTGTGGAGGAATCATGCTATAGAGGAAATGACACGGAATTGGAAACGGAAATGAAAGCGAGGTATCCTCACCTTTTGAAAACACACCAGTGCGTCGTCAATTTCGAGGACGAAATTTCATAAGGAGGGAGGTTGTAAGACCAAAAAATTTTAAATAAAAGGAATTTCCTTTATTTATTATTTTGAAATAGTAAGGGTTGATTTGATTAATGTGGATAGTTAAGGGTTAAATACGCAAATATTTCAAAATAAGCAAGTGGTTATAAAATATTCATTATCGCTTGGGAATATTCGTTTGGTCGTGGAATATTAAATGCTCGTCGGGAATATTAAATGCGACCACGCAGACCATGTGTGGCCCCATAACTGAAAGCGATTGGATGAAGAAAACGACAAATATAAGTTGTTTTTAAATAATAGCTACAGTGGTTATTCACAGTTATAATCTTGTTGGAATACCCTGGTGGTTAAAACACACTAATACTGCGTTGTTGAACAAGAAGACACCAGTATTGCACCAATTATTGATTCTTACGTGAAGGCAGGCACTACTCAATAATGGTTACGATAATTCTTTATTCGATATTTTATTGAGTTAATAATTCTTTGCGTTGATATTTTATATTCATTGTTGTTTCAATAATTGTCATTACACGATATTTTTCATTATCGAAGCAATAATTCATATTATCTGAACAATATTATTAGATAACATTATTGGCAATGTCTAGAAAGTTACATCTAAGGAGAGGTTTGGTCACCTAATTGCGGCGCCATGAAGAAGAAAATCTTATTGGAAAGCCCTCTCTTTCCTGAACCGCACGGTTGTCAATATTGTGATTCTCATAATATTATTTGTGAATAATTAATTATTGATTTATATGATGAGGAAAATATTGATTTTATGTGGATATAGATGGAGAAAATTTTAAAATGACAATTGTTGAAAATTAATATTTTATCTTTTCTCGATAAAATAATTCATTTAAATATATTATTTGAATAATATATTAACGGTGATATTTTTACAACGAATGTGGGATATATGAGTATACGAGGAGGAAGAGTATTTTTGTTGCAATAAATGTTTAAAACATGTTAAACATGTCGGTGGACCCCATTTATTGATCAAATTTGATTATAAATGTAAAATCGCTTCCGCTTATGGATTTCGGTCAATTTCTATTTGGAATTTGGAAAAACTTTCTTCTGCAAAGTTGTAGAGAATTGAAATTCCTATAAAAACTCAAGCGAGTCTCGAATTTTCTGATGAAAGGGCTATTTATTATGAATTATTGAAGTTCCGAAGTTCCGAAATAATTGATTTTTGTAAGTTTTAATTATTTATTTTATGAAAAATGTTTTTTATCATTTCTTTCTAGAAGGTTGGCATGTGGGAAATGTTGGGATCTGATTTCCAAAGAGGCGTAGGAAATTTATTAATAATAATATATTTTATTAAATTTTCTGCTTTGGTGTTCTAAGCATTTTCCTATAAATAGGTGTTTAGGTTAGAATTGAAAATCACACCGAAATCAAGTTTTCTCTCTATATTATCGGCGTATTCTTGTGAGTATTTTGAGTATACTTTGAGTATTGCTATACTGATTGCAAGTCCAAGTCATAGCCTATATCCTGTTTTTCAAATGAAGATCTTGATCTTTCGAGGTAAGGGATATTATTTTTTTCATAATGATATTATTTCTTCAATATCATTATCTTTGAAAATGTTGATCTGAAGTTTTATCAAATTTAGAACTTTTTCATGTCGGGTTACTATTCATGAGTTACTATTCACGATTACTATTCATGAGTTACTATTCACGAGTTACTATTCACGAGTACTATTAATGAAGCGTGAAGATGTTTTTGTGGAATTTCTATCTTTTGGTGTCGAGTTACTATTCACGTGATATATGGCACTATTCACGATACTGACACTATTCACGATATGGTACTATTCAATCTAAAAATAAAATTTCTTCTTTTCGTCTAAAACATCTATTCGGATACTAACTCGATTGTATCCATGTTTTGATCATTCTTGAATTTTACACCACTATGATTATTTTTGAGGTATTTTTGGACGTGGATAAAACCAAGTACTAATCCTTAATTCTTAATCCTTGTCATTTTGTTTCACCGGATTCGTTTCTTTAAAAAAATATTTTCATCATCCTCGGGTCTTAAATGATGATATTATGGAATATCTTTGGCCCGTGTAGTGCAAAGATGAATGATTTCTTAAGAATATCTTTGGCTCAGTAGTGCAAAGATGAATGATTTTCTGAAGAATATCTTTTTGCCCGTAGTGCAAAGATGAACAGTGTTTAAATGAACATGACCCGTGATGAATATCTTTGGCCCGTAGTGCAAAGATGAATATTTGATTCCGGATGTATATTGATTGATGTTACTGAGGGATAAAAGATGAGCGATGAACTTTTAAATTCATACATAGAAGATAGTAGTTTGCATTCTCTACTTAACTCTTCTAATGAATTATTATTTCATTGCGAATATTGATTTAAAATTTGTTGTCTATTATATTCTATTATATTTTTCCTGTTGAAGACTAACGATAATTTGTTGTATATTATCTTAGTCATAATATTCTTCTTCTTGAAATAGTTGAGCTCACCCTTTTCGCTTTTTGTTCCATTTTTCTCGGGAGGCGAGAATATAAGCGAGTACGTTAGTGGGGTATGGAATGAAGGTTTTAGAAAGGATTGTTTAGTAGTCCTCACTATTTTGTAAAATAATGTATCAATAAATGTGATGAGGATTTATTTGAGTATAGATATTGTCTCAGAAGATAATATTTGTATTCAAACTCACGCTTTATTGTTGTAATAATAAAGTTGTAGTTGTTTACGTACCATGTATTGACAACTCGTAATGGGTGATGTATACCTATTTTGGGGCGCCACATTGCCACCGCTTTAAAAGTAGCAATCTCTTCCACAGAGGTCGCCTCTCTCTTTTTTTGCAGTGCACGGCTAATTTAGGACATAAGAAATCTTTTCAAAGAAGTGAGAACAATTCTCGATTCCTTAACCAAATCAGGTATAGTTCTTTTCAATCCTATTACAATTCTCGGTTTTAACGTTAGCATCAAGTATGCTACGCAGCGATGAAATTAGTGAATGTGACATTTTCAAAATTACGCATGTAAAAGACAATATTTTAGCAAACATTCATTTATTAATTACCAAAATAAATTAGGTCTTATTTTATATTGGTATCTCCCACTATTTTCTTCAAACTATATTACCCTCATTTATATAGTTCGGCAAAATCTAATTAAAGTTTTTGCTAGTGAGAATAAGGATCCCATTTCAAATATATATAGCCTTGTGGTGACACAACAAACTATATATAAATAAATAGGTAGACAACTCCTTGTCAATTACATCAACATGTAACTCCTTATGTTTTGCCTCTTAGATTATTTTGATCAAGTGGTGGCACATCCGAATCAAAATTATCTAAGTTAAGTCCAACCTAACTTCCATATATTCAAAAAGAAAAATATAAGCCCTTGTGGTGACACAACAAAAACAATATTGTTCAATTTTCTTTATAAGCATCAAATGTGATAAATTAACATCTTAAATACTTAATACTTGCCTTGTGGTGACACAACAAACTCATATTAAATATTTAATACTCTATTAATTTTATCATGCTAGAAGGCGACGTTCGATATTCTAAATATCTTTGAACGCTTAAGACTTAATATATAAAAAACTTTGAGGGATTTGTTATTATTTGTCTCATCTTGTTTAGCGGCATGCACAAATATATATATAAAATACGTCGTCATATTATTAAACATGCGAAGCATGTTTGCATAATATATAATATATATACTACTAGCATGCACATATAGAATACTATATTCTACCTGGATTGATTATGGACTTTTATTCTAGTTTGGTTCACTAGAGCCACCAAGTGAAAAGGTCAAACCCTAGGGTGCAAAGAATAAACATTTAAATATAACTATTACATTTAAACCCTGCTCCATTACAAAACGGGTCTTCAAGCGCTCCTCGATCTCCTGGTTCTTCAAAAAATTCTAACTAATCCTATTACATTAAACTATTTAATTTAAATAGAAACCTTGATCGTGATCGAGGAAAGTACATAGGAGAGAGATAGAATTTACATCAAGAAGAAAACCAGAAAAGACGAGGTACGCAGACCCCATTTAATAAAACCCATTCATTCAAACATCCATCTAAAATAAATCCAATCATATTGGTCAATTGTCCATAATCAATCCCATTTATTATCATACATATCATCATATGTATCAATAAATTAAATCATTCCATATATATATGAGTATCATTTAATGGGCAATTTTATGTTGCATGAAATCCAATTTCAAGATTAAAATAAACTCTTTTATTTTAATTATAAAATTATTAAGATTAATATATATATATATATATATAACAATTATATATATATAATAAAAGTCCTACACTTTTAAAAACCTCCAAAGACTCTGCTTTGCTACAATCCTCGGTCAACGTGATGGCTACAAATAAATCTGACCAAGCAGGTGCTAACAATTATTATATATATATAATAACAGCCAAACGGATTCCTTGTAAATAAAAATGATTGCCATGTTCGGTTTATATATATATAATATATATATAAAGTGAACAACACCAAAAAAAAAAAAGGTTACACAAAAAAAAAATTTAAACCGGACTCAACCTGTTATTTTTTTTTTCTTTTTCGCTAATTCCGTCAAATAACAGGTATCACATTTTTTTTTTGATTTGATAACCTGCTGCTATCATGTGTGAAGGAATCAACCACTTAACCAAAAAAAACAATCACGCCGGATTCGAAAAAAAAAATGTTTTCGGCAAAATTATTATTTTTTTTTCATAAAATAATAATTTTATACAACAAAATATGCCCAATAAATAATTCTAAATTCATACCCATACATATATAAAATCTAAATAATTAATAATTCGCATAAAGTTTGGCTTTGATACCACTGTTAGGTTTTGTGAAAATCAAAGTAGCAATCAAATTGCAAAATTTAGCGGAAGCGAGATAAAATCAGATTTTTAAAATTTTTCACAAACCAATTACCCGGATCATCCTTTATTGTAAGACCCCGAAATTTTTAAATAAAAAGGAATTTCCTTTATTTATTATTTTGAAATAGTAAGGGTTGATTTGATTAATGTGATAGTTAAGGGTTAAATACGCAAATATTTCAAAATAAGCAAGTGGTTATAAAATATTCATTATCGTCTTGGAATATTCGTTTGGTCGTGGAATATTCGCATCGCTTTGGAATATTAAATCGACCAGCCCTTGACCATGTATGTGTGGGCCCCATAACTGAAAAGCGATTGGATGAAGAAAACGACAAATATAAGTTGTTTTTAAATAACTACGTAGTTATTCATCAAGTATCATGTTGAATACCCTTAGTTTAAAACACACTAATACGCGTTGTTGAACAAGAAGATACCAGTGATTGCACCAATTATTGATTCTTACGTGAAGAAGGCACTACTCAATAATGGTTACGTATAATTACTGCTCGCATTTTTTATCGAGTTAATAATTGTCATGCTGATATTTTATATATTTCGTTGTTTCAATAATTGTCATTACACGTATATTTTTTCATTATATCGCAATAATTCATATTATCCAATAATATTATTAGATAACATTATTGGCAATGTCTAGAAAGTTCTCATCTAAGGAGAGGTTTGGTCACTAATCATTGCTACGCAATAAGAAGAAATTCTTATTGAAAGCCCCTCATTCTGAGGAACCACCTCGTTGTCAATATTGTGATTCTGTAATATTATTTGTGAATAATTAATTATTGATTTATATGATGAGGAAAATATTGATTTTATGTGGATATAGATGGAGAAAATTTTTAAATGACAATTGTTGAAAATTAATATTTTATCTTTTTCTCGATAAAATAATTCATTTAAATATATTATTTGAATAATATATTAACTGGTGATATTTTTACAAAGAATGTGGGATATATGAGTATACGAGGAGGAAGAGTATTTTTGTTGCAATAAATGTTTAAAACATGTTAAACATGCTCTGGTGGACCCATTTATCGATCGAAATTTGATTATAAATTGTAAAATCGCCTGCTTGTGGATTTCTTGTCAATTTATATTTGGAATTTGGAAAACTTTCTTCTGCAAAGTTGTAGAGAATTGAAATTCCTATAAAAACTCGTGAGATTCGAATTTTCTGATGAAAGGGCTATTTATTATGAATTATTGAAGTTCTGAAGCTCCGAAATAATTGATTTTTGTAAGTTTTAATTATTTATTTTATGAAAAACGTTTTTTATCATTTCTTTCTAGAAGGTTGGCATGTGGGAAATGTTGGGATCTGATTTCCAAAGAGGCGTAGGAAATTTATTAATAATAATATATTTTATTAAATTTTCTGCTTTGGTGTTCTAAGCATTTTCCTATAAATAGGGTGCTTAGGTTAGAATTGAAAATCACACCGTAAATCAAGTTTTCTCTATATTATCGAGCGTATTCTTGTGAGTATTTTGAGTATACTTTGAGTATTGCTATACTTGAGTGCAAGTCCAAGTCATAGCCTTTATATCCTGTTTTTAATTTAAAATACCGATCTTCGAGGTAAGGGATATTATTTTTTTCAGAATGATATTATTTCTTCAATATCAATATTGTGGAATTTCTATCTTTTGGTGTCTGAGTTACTATTCACGATACTGAGACTATTCACGATATCTTCAAGACTATTCACGTATATGGTACTATTCAATTTAAAAAATAAAATTTCTTCTTTTCGTCTAAAACATCTATTCCGGATACTAACTCCTCGATTGTAGATCCATGTTTTGATCATTCTTGAATTTTACACCACTATGATTATTTTTGAGGTATTTTGGACGTGATAAAACCAAGTACGAATCCTTAATTCTTAATCCTCGTCATTTTGTTTCACCGGATTCGCTTTTTAAAAAAAATATTTTCATCATCCTCGGTCTTAAATGATGATATTATGGAATATCTTTGGCTCAGAAGTGCAAGATGAATGATTTCTTAAGAATATCTTTGGCCCGTAGTGCAAAGATGAATGATTTCAAGAAGAATATCTTTGGCCGTAGTCAAAAGATGAACAGTGTTTAAATGAACATGACTAATCGATGAATATCTTTGGCCCGTAGTGCAAAGATGAATATTTGATTCCGTATGTATATCGATTGATGTTACAGGGATAAAAGATGATTTATGAACTTTTAAATTCATACATGAAGATAGTAGTTTGCATTCTCTACTTAACTCTTCTAATGAATTATTATTTCATTGCGAATATTGATTTAAAATTTGTTGTCTATCAGATTCTATTATATTTTTCCCTGTTGAAGACTAACGATAATTTGTTGTATATTATCTTAGTCATAATATTCTTTACTTGAAAGCTAGTTGAGCTCACCCTTTTCCTTTTTTGTTCCATTTTTCTCGGAGGCTAGAATATATATAGTAGAGTGCCTGGGGTATGGAATGAAGGTTTTAGAAAGGATTGTTTAGTAGTCCTCACCATTTTGTAAAATAATGTATCAATAAATGTGATGAGGATTTATTTGAGTATAGATATTGCTCAGAAGATAATATTTGTATTTAAACTCACAATTTTATCATTGTAATAATAAAGTTGTAGTTGTTTCGCATCTACGATTGACAACTCGTAATGGGTGATGTATACCCATTTTGGGGCGTCCACAGTTAGTATCGTAGCTATAAGTAAAGAGCCCCGAGCCTCTCGGCCCGGTGACTTCGTTGATGGGGGATGCGCCGCCGGACTCTCCGTAGGGACACACCTTCTGCATGCAAACCCGATAGGTATCAATGTGAGGTCTTGACACAAGTTGGTGTCCAGAGTTACAGCTTGGTATCGTAGCTTAGGGATATGATCTCAGGCGAGATCGGGAATAGAACTAGGAGGGAGAGACGAAAATCCTTCGCTAGGTGTCCTACCTAAGCTTATTTGTTAGTTAATGGTCAAGATATAGGGATATTATGTGATATATTGATTTCCTTAATTAACCTTTGTTTTATGACAAGATTTGAGACTGCTGATTGAGAATATTAACAATGGAAATGAGACCACAGAGATGCTGTACTCACCAACGAGGGAGAACGTGTAACAGTCAGCAATGTTCCTCCCGTGAACAACACCATTGAAAGCGATGATGAACGAGGGATGTTTAGAAGTTTTTTGCGCTTCATGCAAAATCGATTTAGGAGACTCGTGTTCAAAATACAGGAGGAAATGATAGCAATTCACTTCGTTGTCACAAACCAAGCGCTCAAAAAGAGTCGGGACCACCAGAATTTAAGGAAAGCCGATCCGATCATGGCGGAAACATGGGTCAAACAAATTACCAAGATATTCGATGTCTTGGGATGCACGAGGAACAGAAGGTTCCATTCGCCACCTTTATGTTCCGTGGCGAGGCGATCTCATCGGTGGGAGTCTGTGAAGCGTACCCATCCAAATTGACTCAAAGATGTCTCTGGGAGACGTTTGAAAGCTATTTAATGACAAATACTTTCCTGAAAGTGTTCGTCATATGAAGGAAGTAGAGTTCATCGATTGGAACAAAACAACACGATTTGGTGTCTCAAAGACGAGGCAAAGTTTGCAGAGTTATCCAAGTTTGCACCTCATTTGGTGGAGAATGAGGAACGATATGACGCTTGGATGTTTCTTAGAGGTTTGAAACCCTAAGATACGTCAAGATCTCATTTCTCATAAATTTTCTCTTTATTCAGATGTTGTAAAAATGGCTCAATTATTAGAGCGAGATAACGAAAGTACTACCAACCGAGGACCACAACCAGATCATATCGTAGATAGCGATCAATGTAATAATGATAACTCATGAGAAAGAAACAGACGGACAGAAATGGTAACCACTCCGTGGTAATCATGGCCATGAAAATAGAAGAAGCGAGTCGGAGGAGATTTTAAAAGAGGAGATTTAACAACGACTATGTAAAGATGATGCAAGGTCAAGGCAAGAATCGGTTCTAAGGGAGGAGAACGACCACCCATTATATGCTACAAATGCGTAAAAGAGGGACATATCACCAAACCGCCCACAACAGCTTCAAGGTATGCTATAATTGTGGAAAGGAAGGACATATCGCCGAGATTATGCGAAGAGCGAAACCTAGTTCAATGGGGGACGGTGACTCAAAAGATCGTCTCTGTAAAAGTCAAAGTCAACGATTCCGGAAGAGCGTTTGTTGTGATCGGTCATAATGCGAGAACCCAAACGAGGTGATCACGGTAAGCTATTTATAAATTCTTGCGAAGTTTATACCTTACTTGATACCGATGCTACCCATTCATTTATCTCTCCGCATGTGCTCAACGCTTAAACTTGACTCGAGAAATTAGACTTTGACCTATCTCGTGGAAACTCCGTTAGAGAAACTTTCATCACATCCACTCGCTTATAAATCTTGTTTGATTCAAGTTGGCACCATTACCTTACCTGCTTGACCTTATCTCTTTAAAGATACTTGCTTTTGATGTGATTTTAGGGATTGATTGGTTAACTACTCATCATGCCAAAATTGATTATTTTCGTAAGGTTGTTAGTTTTCATATTCCTAACCAACCCATTACCTAATTCAAGCAACTAAACCATTAAAATCAATCACTATCATATCTAATCATAAAGCTATTCGCTTATTGAAAAACGGATGTCGAGCTTTCTTAGCCCATGTTATGGATTTGAATAAAGACACGTCAAATTTGAATAATATTCCCATTGTTATCGACTTTCCGATGTATTTCAAGAACTTCCTGCCTACACCCCGAACGTGAAGTTGAATTCTTTATTGATCTTGAACTCGCACAAAGCCCATTTCTAAAACCCCATATCGAATGGCTCCTATTGAACTTCAGAGTTAAAGGTCCAACTACGAGAATTGTTGGACATCGGTTTCATTCGTCCCAAGTACATCTCCTCGGGGTGCTCTGCTTTTATTTAAGAAAGAAGAAAGACGGAGTATGCGACTTTGTATTGACTATCGGAATTGAACCAAGTCACCATCAAGAATAGGTATCCTCACCTCGTATTGATGACTTGTTTGACCAATGTAAGGGCACAATTCTTTTTCAAAAATCGATCTTCGCTACGGATATCATCACCAAGATTAGAATCGAGGATATTCCAAAGACCGCCTTTCGAACTCTCGGTATGGGCATTATGAATTCTTAGTCATGTCTTTCGGACTAACTAATGCTCCTGCGGCTTTCATGGATATGATGAACCGAGTATTCAAGGAATATTTGGATCAATTCGTTGTTGTCTTTATTGATGACATCCTCATATATTCCAAAAGCCGTGAAGATCATGAGCACCATTTGAAGTCGGTACTCCAAAGGCTTCGTGAAAACCAACTATATGCCAAATTAAAGAAATGCGAGTTCGGCTTGAGGAAGTAGCATTCCTTGGGCACGTGGTGTCAAAACATCGAGTATCTGCTGATCCGCCAAGATTGAAGCAATACAAAGTTAGAGCAACCAAGTCGATGGTGATCAAGTACGAAGCTTTTGGGCTTAAATGGTTATTATCGGAGATTCGTGGAAGGGTTTTCTCGAATCGCTACTCCATTAACTCAAATAACTTTAAGGATACAAAATTCGTTTGGAGCGAAGAATGCGAGAAAAGTTTCCAAGAGCTTAAGAGAGACTTATTTCTAAGACTGTTTCTAACAATACCATCCGGTTCGGATGGATTTGTTATCTCTGATGATGCTTCGAGCAAAGGGTTAGGATGTGTTCTCATGCAACGTGGGAAAGTCATAGCCTATGCCTCATGACAACTTAAAGAGTATGAGAGGAATTATCCTACTCATGATCTAGAGTTAGCGTTAGAATCGTTTTCGCTGCTAAAAATATGGAGGCACTATCTATATGGGAGAAAGTGGAGATATATTCGCACCATAAAAGCCTTAAATATTTCTTCACTCAAAAAAGAACTCAATATCTGGCGGCGACGTTGGCTCGAGCTATTGAAAGACTACGACCACACTATTCAATACCATCCCGTAAAGCGAGCGTAACGTGGTAGCCGACGCATCGAGAGAAAGATCATATACGAACGAAAAGGATGATGTCAAGTATCTATACGATAGAGCCAACTTTAATAGAAAAGTTAAGGTTGCTTTCAAGCCACCGAATCCGGAGTCGATGCGTTTGAAGAAGAAAGTACAAGAAGGAGCTATTCCAAGCGAGAATTGATGAAGAAGGAATACTTGAGTTCACTCTAGACTTTGTGTTCCTAACGACTCGATTTGAAGTACAAGATTATGATGGAGGCACACAATCGCCATTTGCAATCCATCCTAGAAGTACTAAAATGTATCGTGATCTTCGACATACATTTTGGTGGAACAATATGAAGAGAGATTGCAAAGTTTATCTCGATGTGTTTAACTTGCCAACGTGTAAAGCGCGGAGCATCTTGTACCTAAGGGTCCATCAGAACCACTTGAGATTCCTAATGGAAGTGGGAACACATTACTATGGATTTCACACGGGTCTTCCTACGGTTTCTCAAGGCATCAATGCTATTTGGGTTATTGTTGATAGATTAACCAAGTCCGCTTTCATTTCTTGCCGACACGGAGACTTATTCCTCGAACGCCTTGCTAGTATATGTATGACGTGAATGAGATTGTGAGGTTGCATGGCATGCCTGTATCCATAGTTTTGATCGTGACCCAAGATTCACTTCAAGATTTTGGGTTAGCTTGCAAAAAGCTATGGGCACGGATTTGCGATTTAGTTCTAAGATACCATCCCCAAACGAACGGACAATCGAGAGAGATTATTCAAACTCTTGAAGATCTATTAAGACTCTGTGTCCTAGACTTCAAGGGTAGTTGGGATAAGTATTTACCATTGGTGGAATTCTCCTACAACAACAGCTTATCGTGCAAGTATAGGTGTGGCTCCATTCAAGCATTATATGGACGAAAATGTCGCTTCCAATATGTTGGGATGAGGTGGGTGAAGCAACATTGTTGGGACCCGAGTTAGTACGTATTTACTCACCGAAAAGATCCAAATGATTCGACAACGTGATACAAACGGCACAAGATCGACAAAAGAGTTATGCGGATCTTCATCGAAAGGACGTGGAATTTAATGTAGGGGATCATGTATTGTTATGCGAAGTTGCTCCATGGAAGGGAGTTACAAGATTTGGGAAGAGAGAAAGCTTAATCCACGATTTATTGGTCCATTTCAAATTCTTGACCGAGTAGGAAATGTAGCCTATAGACTTGCGTTACCTCCGAGTTTGTCTCGTGTTCATAATGTGTTTCACATATCCGTATTCGTAAATATGTGAAAGACCCGAACCACGCTATTGAGTTAGAACCGGACGAGATAGCCAAGACTTAACGTATGAGGAGGTACTGTCAAGATCTTGGATAGGAAGGAGCATGTCCTACGCTAAGAGGTTATACCACAAGTTAAAGTTTTGTGGAGGAATCATGCTATAGAGAAAATGACCAGGAATTGAAACGGAAATGAAAGCGAGGTATCCTCACCTTTTCAAACACCAGTACGTCGTCGTCAATTTCGAGGACGAAATTTCATAAGGAGGGAGGTTGTAAGACCAAAATTTTAAATAAAAAGAATTTCCTTTATTTATTATTTTGAAATAGTAAGGGTTGATTTGATTAATGTGGATAGTTAAGGGTTAAATACGCAAATATTTCAAAATAAGCAAGTGGTTATAAAATATTCATTATCGTCGGGAATATTCGTTTGGTCGTGGAATATTCAGACTTTGTCGAGAATATTCGTATGCAACGACGGTAGCGACCATGTGTAAAGCCCATAACTGAAAGCGATTGGATGAAGAAAACGACAAATATAAGTTGTTTTTAAATAACTGGCGTAGTTATTACTGATTATCATGTTGGAATACCCGTGGTTAAAACACACTAATACGCTTGTTGAACAAGAAGACACCAGATTGCACCAATTATTGATTCTTACGTGAAGAAGGCACTACTCAATAATGGTTACGGTAATTATCGCTCAAGATTTTATTAAGTTAATAATTGTCGCGTTGATATTTTATATTCATTGTTGTTTCCATAATTGTCATTACACAAGATTTTTTCATTATCGAAGCAATAATTCATATTATCCTGAATAATATTATTAGATAACATTATTGGCAATGTCTAGAAAGTTCGCTTCAAGGAGAGGTTTGGTCACCTAATTGCGCCACCAAGAAGAAGAAATTCTTATTGAAAGCCCCTCTTTCTGAGAACCGCACAGTTGTCAATATTGTGATTCTCGTAATATTATTTGTGAATAATTAATTATTGATTTATATGATGAGGAAAATATTGATTTTATGTGGATATAGATGGAGAAAATTTTTAAAATGACAATTGTTGAAAATTAATATTTTATCTTTTTCGATAAAATAATTCATTTAAATATATTATTTTAATAATATATTAACTATGATATTTTTACAACGAATGTGGGATATATGAGTATACGAGGAGGAAGAGTATTTTGTTGCAATAAATGTTTAAAACATGTTAAACATGCTCATGGACCCCATTTATTGAATCGAAATTTGATTATAGCACAATAAAATCGCCCGCTTGTGGATTTCGGTCAATTTATATTTGGAATTTGGAAAACTTTCTTCTGCAAAGTTGTAGAGAATTGAAATTCCTATAAAACTCATGAGATTCGAATTTTCTGATGAAAGGGCTATTTATTATGAATTATTAAAGTTCAAGTTCAAATAATTGATTTTTGTAAGTTTTAATTATTTATTTTATGAAAAACGTTTTATCATCTCTTTCTAGAAGGTTGGCATGTGGGAAATGTTGGGATCTGATTTCCAAAGAGGCGTGGAAATTTATTAATAATAATATATTTTATTAAATTTTCTGCTTTTGTGTTTCTAAGCATTTTCCTATAAATAGGTGCTTAGGTTAGAATTGAAAATCACACCGAGAACTCAAGTTTTCTCTCTATATTATCGAGTTTATTCTTGTGAGTATTTTGAGTATACTTTGAGTATTGCTATATCTGATGCAAGTTCCTTCAAAGACTATACCCTAGATTCTAGCTAAAATCTTGATCTTTCGAGGTAAGGGATATTATTTTTTTTTGTAATGATATTATTTCTTCAATATCATTATCTTTGAAATGTTGATATGAAGTTTTATCAAATTTGAAACTTTTTCATGTCGGGTTACTATTCATGAGTTTACTATTCACGAAAGTTACTATTCATGAGTTACTATTCACGAGTACTATTCATGGGCGTGAAGATGTTTTTTGTGGAATTTCTATCTTTTGGTGTCTGAGTTACTATTCAAGTATATACGGCACTATTCACGATATCTGACACTATTCACGATAATATGGTACTATTCACCTAAAAATAAAATTTTTTCTTTTCGTCAAAACATCTATTCGGATACTAACTCGATTGTATCCATGTTTTGATCATTCTTGAATTTTACACCACTATGATTATTTTTGAAGTATTTTTGACGTGGATAAAACCAAGTACGAATCCTTAATCCTTAGTCCTTATCATTTTGTTTCACCGGATTCGCTTTCTTTAAAAAAAAATATTTTCATCATCCTCGGTCTTAAATGATGATATTATGGAATATCTTTGGCTTTGTGGTGCAAAGATGAATGATTTCTTAAGAATATCTTTGGCCAGTAGTAGTGCAAAGATGAATGATTTCAAGAATATCTTTGGCCGTAGTCTGCAAAGATGAATAGGTGTTTAAATGAACATGACCAATCGATGAATATCTTTGGCGCGTAGTGCAAAGATGAATATTTGATTCCGTATGTATATTGATTGATGTTACGGGATAAAAGATAGACGATGAACTTTTAAATTCATACATAGAAGATAGTAGTTTGCATTCTCTACTTAACTCTTCTAATGAATTATTATTTCATTGCGAATATTGATTTAAAATTTGTTGTCTATCAGATTCTATTATATTTTTCCTCATTGAAGACTAACGATAATTTGTTGTATATTATCTTAGTCATAATATTCTTTACCGAGCTAGTTGAGCTCACCCTTTTTTTTTTTTGTTCCATTTTTCTCGTGGAGGCGAGAATATAAGCGAATGCAGTCGGGGTATGGAATGAAGGTTTTAGAAAGGATTGTTTAGTAGTCCTCACCATTTTGTAAAATAATGTATCAATAAATGTGATGAGGATTTATTTGAGTATAGATATTGTCTGAAGATAATATTTGTATTTAAACTCACAATTTCTTCGTTGTAATAATAAAGTTGTAGTTGTTTATGCACTACGTATTGACAACTCGTAATGGGTGATGTATACCTATTTTGGGGCGCCACATTTATGCATATTATTAATTAAACGAAGAATAAGAAATTATGAAATCATACCCTTGTAGAAACGAGCTTCCTCAGTGCACGAAGTTCACCTCCTACTTCTCATGATCTCCTTGAATCTCCTGTAGATTCCTTCCTTTGATCAATGTAAGCCACCCAAGTGTATGGCCTCTATAGGTGATCCACCAAAGAAGAATAATTATCAAGAAGAAGGGATATATGGCTCAAACCCTAGTTTTTCCTATCTCAGATAGAAAAAGGGTGTTCTCTCAAAATCTAGAATTACGATATTAGATATCTAATATAAGACTCATCTTATAAAGATATCATGTAACCTATTTTAATTAAAATAAGGTATTATTTATTCAATTAAACTCTTTTAATTAAATGGGCTCCCTAATCCTATTAGGGGTAATTAATTAAACTCCTTTAACTAATTTTCTTTCCTAATCCAATTAGGAATAAATGAGAGTACTAATATTAAATTAATTCCTAAACCTTTTAGAAATTAAAATAATAATAATTATAATAATATTAATAAGACTCCTCTTATTAATTTATATTTAATATTTCTAAAATATTAAATAATAAATATTAAGCTATTTAATTTATTCTATCACCATAGATTAAATTAAATATACTTAACATATTATTACAATTATGCCATTAACTTCTTAAATAATTATTCTTCCTTTTATGGTGTGACCCTTTAGGTTCTCCATATTAAACCTAGGTTGTGAATAAATCAATTGTAATAATTTAATCTCATTTAAATAAATAAATTAAACAAATAATTTATTTAAATAAATAATATTTATTCTACAATAGGGATAAGCCTCCCTAGCGATCAACGACTTTCCCGTATAATATAGATTTCAACATTAATCATAAAAGAACCTTTGAGTAAATAGTTACCGTACAATTCAATCCTTCCACCATACAATGTCCCAATTAAATATAAGACATGGAATTACTGTTAAGTCTTATTTTATTTAATTATATGTATTTCGATTCCTAAATGAACAACTCCTAATGAATGCAAATTAGAAACTACTTTCTAATTTCATTCCACCTTAACCAAGGATTCTGGGATTATCATTTATCGAATCACATAGACATTTCTCCTTTTACTAGAAGTGGTAGATTCTTTATTGATCATTCATTATCTTCATATATAACTTATTACACTCAAGCATACCCTTTGATATACTCTAAGAGTCTTAAGGAATAAGTCAAAGTGTAATTTATTATATATAAGATACTATGATGATCTCAAGTCTAAGATCATTTCAGATTACTATCACTACAGAATTCCTATTGACGGTGTAAGTAAAACTCCATTAGGTATTCCTTAGCGAGTCACGCTCAAAGGAACTTATTCTCTAATAAGCACCTACATACTTGCTTTAGTGCCTCCACACAAATGATCATGAGATCAATCATCCTCATCCAACGAAAGCAAGCAACGTATGTACCAATCTATCCTGATTCACTAATCCCCAATTTAGTAATCCAATGATTGGGAACTATTTTAGTTTTAAGCTTTCTAAGAATTTAGATCTCATTAGAATGATCATCATCATTATTCTAAAAGCGTTGCTTAAAACTATGGGTTTATCACATATTATTAAAACAGCACCATGTAGATAATTAAATGCCTTTAATAAATAATTCTTTTATTAATAAATAAATAAGATTGATTACACAGTATATGCTTTATCATCATTCATGATTGGCTTGTATGCATAATACTTTCAATTTCGGGTTTGCAGAGCCTTCTAATGATATCCTCCAAGTCATAACTGCGGATTCCCTGTTGCATATAATCATTGCCCTCATAGTTGGGTACCCCGAACAGTGCATTGATGGCATGACTGTCAAAAGCCACTGACCGCCCCCTGACTATAACCACAGCAGGACCATCTGGACTGGCGTTTACGTAGAATTCCCAAACTATAGAGACCACTGCTGAAACGGGCGGTTTGGTGAAGTTTAGCCCCTGTCGCTCGAGTATCATGTTCATGAGTTCACCATCTTTTCTATCAGGCCACAACCCCCGTTTCTAAGCCGTCAAGCTTCTGGTATTGACGTGTTTATTGTGTAGGATTGGACGTGCTTTACGTGATTGAAGCGCGTGGAAAGATCTTGGCAGTAACAATTCTCATTGAAATAGTTAATTACCAAAAACAATATTAGACTAACCACTTCTGCCGAGATGGTGAGAATTATAGAACACAAATGACATCCATAGTAAGTAGGGCTGAGCAAGTAACCAAATTGGAACCGAAATTGCACCAAAAACTGCACGAACCGCACCAATTAAAATCGCATCAATGGTTCCGGCAGACGCAAGCGGTTTTTAGGTGGGTTGAATAACCAAATTCTATTTGGTTTGGTTACTAGCCAAAATCGCACGCATAAAACCGAACCACACCATGTGTGTGTATGTATATAATATCTCTAGTAAATTCTAAAGTTACTTTTCACTTGAACACGCTCAGAGAAAACCCGAGTCTTGCATTGTCATTTTTTCACCAATTGAAAGAAGATATTAGAGGTTATAGAGTCAAAAATTAAGCAATTGGGTTTTAGAATTTCGAATTTGTTTGATGCGTTATTGGAGGGGCTTATAGATGAGGGGCTCGAGCACTTGATGCATTGGTTAATGTCAATGTTATAATAGTAATAGTCTAATAGATTATTTTTCAAACTAGGTATAGTTAGGATTATATTCTATAAGTTCTCCCTACAATATATGAGATATAATTTTATTTTATCTCCAGTATATACTTTTAATTTTTGGGAAACTAGATAAACATTCTTATTTGTTATCGAATATATGGTCTCCGTTATTTTATATAGCGTATGTTTTAGTTTTAAAGCACGCTTGATATAATTCTCATTGTCGTCTTTGTCACTAAGTTAATTGCTCGATGTAAGTTTTATGTTAAATTTTATTGAAGGCTTAGACTTTTTTGTTATTTCAATTGGTTTTGGAATCGAAACCGCACCAATTAAAACCGCACCGCACACTTTAAAACCGCACCGAATCAATCACAAGCGGTTTCAGGTGCGGTTTTGAATTTTTCAAACCGCACCTAAGAGGTTTCGGGTGCGGTTTGGACTTCAAACCGCACCAAACCGCACCATGCTCACCCCTAATAGTAAGGGGGTCGGTGACATAGCCAAAGTTTTGAAAGATAATACTGTAATTAGATTTGTTAGTCCTTTATCTCTATCTTTTATTTCTACCACTTTCTTTTTATGTCTGAAAAACTTAATCTGAGTGCTCTCTCTCACACACTTAGTTGGAACTTGGTTATAATCCAATCGGACCTGATTGGCTTGTTTGCTCTTCAACATTATGTCACCAACAGGGTTGGATTCTTGTTTTCTCCTATTGTCATTACATGGATTTTGTGCATCAGTGATACTAGTTTATATACTCTGAGATAAAAGTGTAATAGTGAAGATCTAAAATATTTTATATATTATTCAGTTTTCTTAGAATCAGTTATCATAGGTTCACCCATGTCCTTATTAAATACATGAATCCTACATTTCCCCTTTTAGTGGTGGTAGACATTCCTAGAAATTAATCGGGCCAAATGCTATCTTTTTCAACCTTATTTTTAATTCTTTCTTGTTATGTTATATCGTTATGAGAAAGCAGTCTTGTAATATATTTCATGTTCTGCAGATTGCTTTCACAATTGTTGTTTATCCATCTTTGATCCTTGCATATTTGGGGTAAGCTGCTTATTTATGTCGACATCATGTGTTCAAATATATCCTTGACATTTATTACTCTCTTTTGTTACTCCCTCCGTCCCAGGATAAAAGTCCTGGTGGACTTTTCACGCATATTAAGAAAATGAATAAAATGACAAAATTGTCCATAATAATGTCATTAAATATGGAGAGAGAATTAGAATAAAAAAAGTATGAGATATTTAATACCACAGGCATAATTGGAAAAAATATGTAAAAGTTTGGTTATTAAAGGAAAATGGACATTTAACATGGGACTACTCAAAATAGTAATAAGGACTTTTATCCTGGGACGGAGGGAGTATTATTTATAGCTTGCATCATGTCTTGGCCCACACTTTGAATATTTTCAAGTGCAAACAAATATCAAAAACATGAGCTCAGCAGGTCTTGATCAACCTCACTCCTTTTCCTTATGTATTGTTTAACATCAAGAAGTTAAGAAATGCATGTCTGCAAGCACTTCAGCTCATGTCTTAGATGTTTATATCCGAATATGAAAGAGTATTTATTCCGTTACAAGTTGCTGCCAGTTTTGCTTCCGAGGGATCTATAATGAATGAGCTGATGTAGTGGAATGCTTTGTATGGCGAGGGAGGTTCAAGGATTTCCTATGCTTAATGAAAACTTTATAAGGTTTTTATGTATTTTTTGAATGGTGTCTCAACTAAATATTATTCAAAGTTATGCTAATACTGAATAGTTTAGTTGATGGATGAGACTTAGTTTCAATGATCTAGCTAATAATTTTTTTATTGTGCATGCTATGTATTTTTTTGAGACAAGATTTCATTAGAAATAAGAAGAAATATAAAATCAAGTGGGGTGAGAAAACCATGTATTTTTGTTATTATTTCTACTACATAAGAAAACAAATGGTTTGGCATATGTAAACAAACATTTCTGTTTGGTCGCATCGTTGGCTTATCATGATATCAAGAGCGAAGTCGATAAATGCCTCTATTTTGGGGATCTATTAGGTGCTTTTAATTGTATTGTGATTGGAGCTATTGAGTTGTTATACATTGCACATAAAATGAAATTATGATCTTGATGATTAAATTGATGTTTTTCTTTGTTGTTGGTTTTTTTGTTTTAATTGATTTTGTTGGGAGAATGCATTCTATGATTTGATGTTTTAATGTATAAGCTCATGATTGTTTGTAAGGTCCTTCAATGAATATATGTATAAGGACTTAGTGATAGATCAAAGTTGTTAGGTTGATCTAAGATCTTAACGTGTATCATTCTTTAATAGAATGTATAGATAGAAAAGATCAAAGCTGTTAGGTTGATCTTGAGATGTAATAGATAGAGTTCGAAGAAATCGTAGTGTGTCATCTGATCAACAGTACAGAAGTCAAGGCAGAAATGTAGAGCTTAACGGAACGTAGTGTGTGCCTGCCTTGAAGGGACTCTTCAAAAATCGTAGAGTGGTCCCAGCGTTTGCCGAGCCAACTCCACGATCGCAGTGTGCTGAAGGAAACATGAAGTTTACAAGTCAACGATCGTAGTGTGCTCTCGGGAACGTAGAGTCAACAACACGAGCAAGTAAGGATCGTAGTGTGCAAGGGATTAAGAGAAATCGTAGTGCTCTCTAAATGATAGCATCAGATCAAGCACCAAGGCAACAAGTCACTACAATCTAAATCGTAGAACATCATCTGTCTCATGTCAGAAAACGTCGAGCCTCATGATTTATGTAAAGGTAGATTTCAATATATGAGGAATGGATTCTAGACGAAGTGTATTGAAGAAAGAAATATCCTTAGTATGCAACAAAGAAGTGTATTGAAGAAGCTAAGGATAGTACCATGGATAAGAGGGACAAAACACCTTTTCAGGTGGTAGGTGAGAAAGCAGTCTGCTGTGTCAGTGGCCCAGAAGGCAATTTCAGAAGATGTGCAGAAATGTCTCCATCACAGTACAAAAAGTTCAAACGCATTTAATGCCACAACGGATGGATCCAACAGATAGTTTTCAACATCACATATATGCAGATCAGACAGATGAGAGAGAACTAAGCAAGCATTGAAAAAACAATGTGAACATCTCTCTCAAGCTCAACTCTACGATCTGAGATATTGCAAAGCTTGCTCAGCTACTCAGTTCTTTAGAACAAGTACTTACACAAATGAATGGAAAGTAGCAACCATCAAGAACACAACATTATCAACCAACCAAGAAGAGTACCAAGTCTGCTTTGGACTTAAAGAGTTCAGAGTGAACTATAAGTAAGCCAAGTCTGCTTTGGACTTGAAGAGTTCAAGAGTGAACTAAGAAGTTCTGAGCTCACCGGTCAGAAGGAATCAGTGATTCAAAAGTTGTAACAGACATCCTTAGTGGATATTCTACTCGTTGAGTAGAAGAGTGGACTAGGAGCTTTAAGTGCTCTAAACCACTTAAAAAGACTGTGTCATTTACATTCATATTGTAACTGCTATATCTGTTATAACTGCCATAACTGCCTCACCCTCATTACTCCAATCCTTGGTAAAGAAGATTAAAATAATTATTTATTCCGCTAAATAACTATTGTGCCAACTAGGAACTAACAGATTTGTTATGGGAACTGAAAATTTCCTATTCAAATTAGGATTGCCTCACACCTTATTATATATTAGTATTGGTTTCTTGATTTAATAATGATTGATTTTTTGTAATGTTTTGTACAGAATTTGTTTCACAACCACAACGTTCCTTCTTCGAATGGGGTGATCAGCCAAATAAGGGGTGCATATCGAAAGAAAAGTTAATCTCTTAATTTTATGCTACGGTAATTCACCTAATTTACATGAATTGTGTATTTCGAGTTCTTTTTTGATATGAATGTCGAATAAATTATTAAATTCATTATTCAAACTAGCATATGCATTGCACGTGTTATCAACTAGTATTAGAAAAGGGATAACCTTTACAATTCAAAACTATTTGTTTTAAGTATGCAAGTAAGAATTCAAGTTCAGTTAGATAATTTTGACATAAATATTAGTTTGCAAGGTGAATAATCTATATTGAAGGAAGTTCCAACAGTGATAATGTCATATGAGAACATCCCAACTCTCGATTAAATTAGTTGTTGTTCCAAATATTTATGTTCACTCCCTTCTTGTTGTAGTGTTCAAATAGTTATACATTGTGCTCTGGTTGCAAGCCTAGGGTGCAGAACTAATGCCCTACTTGTTGGCATGAACTTGGCAATATTAGATGTCTTTCACTGAAGAAAGTGGCTACATCTCACTTTCGTTGGTGCAGTACTTTTTGTTGCACTTTATGTATAAAATTGTGTTGAGATTATTGTTTTAAATAGGTGCAATCTGCAAGTTGCTCATGCTTGTTTATAATACAAAATTAGTTTTCTTGGTCTTATGTTTAGAATACATGCATTCATTTTATATATTTGACATGCATTCCATGTACTGATATTTGTAGGATGTTGATGTCGAGGATGGGCATGATGAAGATTCATGTGATGGTAACGAGGATGAAGACTTGTGATTATATATGCATGTTGATCTTGTAGTTAGTACTTTTTAGAAGTTACTTTTGTTTACCATCGAGGATGAAGACGTGTGATTATGTATAATTTTGAGCTTTAAAGCAATAGTTTTTAGAAATTACTTTTGTTGTATTTGGTAAGACTTGCAGTACAATATCTTTTATAAGATATTTGTAATAGTACTCATCGACAGATGTCTTATTTAGTATTGTCTATAAATAACAGTTTAGTAATTATCATTATTACTCAAAACATATTTATTTTTAGATTTCAAAATTAAATTGTGAAAATATTTGTAATTTGTTGTTAATAAACATATTGAGACGGCTTCTTTTCGTCCACAAAATGTGTGTTATTGGCGCTAAAGTTGACACAGATTTTGAGATGGTTGATGTCGGCCTCAAAATATGCACGCTAAAAAAATATTGGCGCCAAAGTTAAAACGGAATTGAGATGGATGACGTCCGTCTCAAAATGTAAGGGAAAATAGTTGCTACCAATTTTGATACAGATTTGAGACAAATTTTTCTGTTTCAAATTATGTGTGCAAAAAAGGGCCCCAATTTAACCCGTCAAATTTGAAACCGACAAAATCGGTTTCAAAAGTCAGCTCCCCATGGGTCAATTTTTGAGATGGATATTTTCTGTATCTAATATTCTGAGACGACAGTTTTCGCATCTAAATTTTTATTTGTGACGGACAAATTAGCAACGCGACCTATTGACACGGGCAAAATTCGTCTCAAAAGTGATTTTGAGATCCCGATTACACAGATTTGAGATGCATTTATCTGCCTCGGATGTCCGTATTTTTTGGTAGTTCTAATAAGTAAACCTTTTAGCTATAAAACTTCGACAGTAGGTTGTATTATGGGAGATTTGTTTTGTTAATAATAATTTAAATATTAGAGAAGTTTCTTTGTGTTTTAGGTAATTCTCTCATTTCTTTACCCGTGAATTTTTTGTTAATCAGCCCACAGAATAATCGTTATTCTGTGTGGAGTCACATCCTTTAGACTATTGAATATTTAGTACTATCTTCGCTTTAAATTAGATTAGAGTTAAATTCTGACATTTAAAAGTCAATTTGTGAATAGAATTAACGTACAATTAATATGAACTTGTTTAAATTTTAGGAACAAAAAATATGACAATTAATAATTTTCTTGGTATGTTTATTTCAATTATAATTATTTGTAATAAAATTAAAAAAATGTCGTATAGATTTTTAATTTTATAATTTTGTGAATACTGAAAAAAAAAATCTTAAATTTTGGAATTAAGGGAGTCATCTTTATTATTCAACCATTGTTGTTGATAATTAAAGCCCCGGTATCGCAGCATCATTAGATCTACTATCTCATTCCCTCTCTCACCCATTGCTCCAAAAAAAAATAATCTATATAATAAAATACAAATAATTTTAAATTTCTCGCTCATCCTAATAAATTATTTGGGACGTCTAAAGTTTGGGATAAATCTCACCATTCATAGTGCCGGAAGCACGGGACTATTGCTAGTAATTAATATTTGAACAACAGAAACAATACCAAATTACGTACCAATGACATTAATGTAACATAATTTTTTTTATTGACTCATTAGAACATTTACCATTCATTTATATCATCCTTATAAGGTTATACAGCCAAACAACAAGACTTCAAATAATTTCCTCCATTATACTTCCAATTGAGACATGAGATGATCCCTTCTCAAGTATGGCATTCCTACTCTTTTCTTGCACATCCTTTACCTTCTTCCGTAATTCATTCCTATTTATATCCATCATCAGCTCCTTTATCTTGCTCTCAATTTCCTCCACCTTAACAATCACACAATTCTTCATATTCCCATCATATCTATAGTCCATCTTAATATCCAACGCCATACCGTACTCGATTACCATCTCAAAAGCATTAAGTTGCTGCTCTGCATACAATGGCCATGTGGCTAAGGGCACCCCAAACCACACACTCTCGAGTATCGAATTCCAACCACAGTGTGACACGAATCCCCCAACTGCCACGTGTGATAGCACAGCCACTTGGGGCGCCCATCCGATCACTTTTCCAATCCCTGCCGTCCTTTCTAAGAACCCTACGGGAAGAATGTCCTTCAAATTTGAGTTGTCTTGTGATGGTTTTGCCGCGCCCTTTGATAGTGGTGGCTTCAAGGACCACAAGAATCGATGATTACTGTGCTCCAGAGCAAATGCAATCTCTTTTACCTAATAGAAATTAAACCAAGATCGGAACTAATTAGTTGTTTATGATATATACTAAATGGTTCCATATTTCATATTGCCTAATTTAAACATCTTGTCTCATCCTATATATTGGTGTGGATAATGATTTCGTTATCCATTTATCAATTTAATTAATTATAAATAAGTAAATAAAGTAAGTACTATTAAGTATGGAATAAGACGAGAGATCGATAAGACTGGAGATTGACAACAACTCACCTCAAAGTCTTTGAATTAGAATTGACAAAAACTTTGGGATCACTTCCTAACCTAATCCAGAGCGAATCGAAGCAACGGACTAATTGATCGTTGAGTTCCGGAGAGAGTCAACAACGGAAATTCTAACGAATTAAATTGAATAAAATTGTACCTTAGTCTATTACTCTGGAAAATATGGTATTTGATTTTACTGTATAACAAATTGTTATCTCGTGGTATTTGCAAGACCAATTATACCTTAAATATTACTCCATCCGTTTCTAAAAGATTATTGTTTAAGGTTTTAAGAAAATTTTATTTACCAAGTAAAATTTGTTTGAAATTCCATCACTACCCATTTATAGGAAATTGAAAACTATTAATACAAGGAAGAGAATTTATTGGAACAATGAGAGAAGGTATGAGTAATATAGGAAAGTAAATAATTTATTCTCCTCGAAAGTTGTAAACGACAAACTTTTTGAAACAAATTTTTTCTTCTAAAACGACAATCTTTTAGGAACGGAGGGAGTATAATTTTACTATATAATTGTCCCTTAAAAGATAGATTTGCTAAATTCAAGAACGAAAACATCACATACAAAGGATAATTTTCCATGTTAGTCAACATTATATTTTGAGCTTGCTTCCAATGTCAAAACATGAAATTGAGTTTTTAAATGTAGCAAAGTGCTTGCGAGTTCCCTTAAATATAGGGAGTTCATATTTTTTAGTTTATTTTTGATATTTTTACATGATTTTCTTTCATCTGAGCATACAGTGGGTCTCACTTTCTTGTGAGAAGTAACTATGTAGAAATATCAAAAATGCATATAGAAATAGTACTGATCTCCTAAATATATAGAAAGCAACAAAATGCATGCTTCAAGAACTTGTACTTCAATGCCTCTTTTTTGGCGTATTTCTTCTTATGTAGCTAGACATTGACTATACTCCGTGACAATGATAACATGTAAATAAGTTAAAGACTAAAAAAAATCACTTCCATTTTGATTTGAACTCAAAACCTCTATCTTATAATTGTAACCAACTAACCAACCAAGCTACATAATATAATTTTAAATAAAGCAACATAAATTTTATTTATACAAGCTTCTCATCAATTTAAACAAAAAAAAAGATAAATATTTGTTAAGTAAGTTTTGTCTAGTGTTGATTTATAGGGGGAGTTTAAGTTTATTTTGATAATCATAAGATTTAAAAAAATTAATTGCATTTATTGTATACTATAATAAACTATATATTTTGATATTTTGATTGTTCTTAACATACTAAAACAAGTGACGCATCAACCAAATCTATATTTATCTAATTTATTTATTAATTAGGAATTATACTAATAATATTTATTTCCATTGACACAAAGAATTTCTTAAGACTAAAGGTGATATATGTATAGCCAGAGGCATATAAAAAAAAGTATTTCTCATATTCTTTGTCTTAATTCAAATGCTTTAAAATTTTGTATATTAAGTTGCAGTATTATAATGCAGTTTTTAACTTATTTACTAGTTTAGTTTATAGTTTTTATTCATCAAGTCGAAGAATACAATTGACGCACCTTTATAAACACATCTTAATTATTATAAAAATAAAGTGCTATTTTGGCCAAATAAAGTTGAAAATGTTTACTTAAAATATCCAATATTAACGTTTTCTTTTTTAATTGTAATAAAAATGTTAATTGGACGTACTCAATTTATAATGGAGAAACTTGTATAAATAAAATTTATATTATCTTGTTTACAATTATATTTTTGTAGTTTAGTTGAATTGTTATTTAAAGATATGAGATTGAGGTTTTGAATTTAAATCTTGATGGAAGCATAATTTTCTTTTAACCTAGTACACCTACCGTGTGGTGAAGTCGAAATACTCGTAACATTTGTGTAATTACTGTGATATTCATAGTTAGACCACATGAATAGAAGATGAGAAAAACATCATGTTAAAACATCCAACCAAAGTCAATTGCCACATAAAATGACTTTCCCAGTTCTAATTTTAACGGACCAATAGAAAATGGTTCAACAAATTTATACAGGGTTCACAAGTTATAAAAATAAAGAAAATATTGAATTTAGCACATCACCTGGTCATTCGAAATACTTCCCATGCTGCCAAAGCACAAAAATACTACCGATGAAACTGGTTGATCATCTAACCACATGATTATAACGGCAGTTTCGTCGGAATTGTAGCCTACCCCTGCAGAATTAAGTACCGGTCCGACAGGATAAACCGGAGGGATCTTGCTGTCACTTGCAATTAGTGACTCAATCGCATAGGATTCCAGTTCCATAAAAGTGTTAACTATAATCCCCTTAGTTTCTCGAAACCTTTTAGCCATGGATAATAATACATCACACCCTCCTTGCTTATCCAATACCATAGATGGCAACAGCTTACAAGGAAAAGGGTTCCTAAAACTCGGTACCAACAACTCGGCATCCGAGTCCTTCAACTCGGTGACATCTTTCCCGTACTCATCACTTAGGGTTTGGACATGGAACATGAGACCAAGAAAAGCAGCACTCGCCGCAAAGAAAACATAAGCTGGAACCTTAAATTCCGCAGCCAAATCAATCATTGTAACGCAAAACATGTCGATGAAAAATCCGGCAAGTCTAGTGGACTCGGAGGTGAAAATGTCTTGCACAATATCTCTAACATAGATCTTTTGCATCTCAATAAGAGAGTAGAGGATTGTGTTTGGGGGCTTGGACATGTATGTAGAGGGATCGCTTTGGGGGAGTTCTACAAGCGTTAAGCGAGGAATGGACGTGCTGGAGAGTGATTGAATATAGGCGCTTAACCCTGTATCGAATGGGAGTTTGATGAGGAGTACGGTGATTGAGAGGGTTTCGTATCTGGTGACGAGAATTTTAGCCATTTCCAACATCGACGGGAGGTGTCCCATGAACGGAGCGGGCATGAATATGAGCTCTGGGTTCTTCATTTTTAAGTCTTCTATTTGTTCAGTGAGAATAAATATTTATATGGAATCGATATTTTCATATGAAAATATAAATTTTTATATGATTTTTTTTAAATTTCACTTTCACTTCCATTAGGGTGAAGTTATAACCAACTTTACTATGCTTAATTATATAAATTTTATTACTTTTATTATAAAAATATTATATTTATAAATTCAATAAAAATTATAGAATTTACTAAAATTTTACTATAACCGGATTAAAAAAAAAATACTAACATCATTTTCCTATTTATATTCGTTATAAGTGATTCACTGTGTACAATGCTTTATGGCTCGTTTTGAGTAATAAATCTCGTCCACTCATTTAATACGGTAGAATCATGATCTAGAATTGTGCGAGGTTAGAAAGTAATTTTTGAACTGGAACTTTTGTTTGTATTTAGTACGTAATCATGTATTTTGAGATATTATTGTGCTCTTCCATCTCCTTGTGGTCAAACTGAAAGTAGTATGCACACAAGTCAATTATGTTTGATGATAAAATATATATTTTGTAACAATTTTATTTATTTATTAATAAAAAGTATTAATTTATTAAAGACTTTTAATTATCAATATGTTGCTGTTTTATAATATGTGATAAACCCATAGTTTTAAGCAATGGATGAGGATGATTGATCTTATGATCATTTGTGTAGAGATACTAAAGCAAGTATGTAGGTGCTTATTAGAGAATAAGTTCACTGAACGTGGCTCGCTAAGGAATACCTAATGGAGTAATTTTTGAACTGGAACTTTTGTTTGTATTTAGTACGTAATCATGAATTTTGAGATATTATTGTGCTCTTCCATCTCCTTGTGGTCAGACTGAAAGTAGTATGCACATAAGTCAATTATGTTGGATAATAAAATATATATTTTGTAACAATTTTATTTATTTATTAATAAAAAATATTAATTTATTAAAGACTTTTAATTATCAATATGTTGTTGTTTTATAATATATGATAAACCCATAGTTTTAAGCAATGGATGAGGATGATTGATCTCATGATCATTTGTGTAGAGACACTAAAGCAAGTATGTGACGCCCCCAAAATAGGTCCATTCCATCCAACCCATTCTGAAATCGCCAAATCGTAGATGCATGAAATAAGTCTGACTTTATTAATACATTTGTCGTGCAAAATATACTTTACAACATATATATATGTGAGTTTGAATACGATATTGCCATCTAGATAATATCCACACAAAATAAATCCCCATCATAATTATTGATACATTATTTTACAAAAATAGTGAGGACTACTAAACAACTTTCTCTATAACCATCATTCCATATCCCGACTCAGCATTTCGCTACATTCTCGCCTCCTAAGAAGAAAAATGGAACAAAAGGAAAAGGGTGAAATTCAATTAAATTTCAAAGAAAGAATATTATGACTAAGATAATATACAACAAATTATCGTTACTCTCCAATGGAAAAAATCTAATAGAATCTGATGACAACCGGTTTAAATCAACAATCGCAGTGAAACAACAATTCATTGTAAGAGTTAAGTAGAGAATGTAACTACTATATTCTATATATGAATTTAAAAGTTCATCGTCGATATTTTATCCTCGTAACATCAATCAATATATATCTAGAATCAAATATTCATCTTTGCACTACTGCACTAAAGATATATTCATCAATTAATATTCTCATCTAAACACTGCTCATCATTCTGCACTACTACCAAAGATATTCTTCAAAATCATTCATCTTTTGCTTGGCTGGTGCCCAAAGATATTCAATGTATCATCATTTAAGACCGAGGATGATGAAAAATATTTTTAAAGAAACGAATCCAAAGTGAAACAAAATGACAAGGATTAAGGATTAAGGATTCGTGATTTGTTTTTATCCATGTCCAACAATACCTCAAAAATAATCATAGTGGTGTAAAATTCAAGAATGATCAAAACACGGATACAATCAAAGCTAGTATCCGAATAGATATTTTGAACGAAGAAAAAATTTTTATTTTTTCTATTGAATAGTCTTGAGATCGTGAATAAGACCAGTATCGTGAATAAGAACTCAAACACCAAAAGATAGAAATTTCACAAAAAAAACATCTTCACGCTTTAATGAATAGTACTCGTGAATAGTAACTCGTGAATAAGAACTCATGAATAGTAACTCGTGAATAGTAACTCATGAATAGTAATTCATGAATAAGAACCCCGACATGGAAAAGTTCCAAATTTGATAACAAGTTTCAACCAATATTTTAGCGTAATGATATCAAGAAATAATATCATTTGAGAAGAAAATAACATCCCTACCTCGAAAGACAAGATTTCTAGTTGAAACACAGGATATAAAGCTATGACTTGAACTTGCACCGTATAAAGAATACTCAAAGTATACTCAAAATACTCACAAGAATACGCGATAATATAGAGAGAGAAAACTTCAGCTTCTGGTGTGATTTTCAATTCTAACCCAAGCACCCTATTTATAGGAAAATCTTGTAACACCAAAGCGAAAAATTGAATATAATAATAATATATTATATATATATTCCTACGCCAACCAAGACTCCTGAAATCAAGCATGTTTACAACACATGGGGGCCAACCAAAACAATAAAAACGTTTTTGTTGATATAAATAATTAAAACTTCCAAAAATCAATTATTTTGAACTTAACTTCAATAATTCATAATAAATAGTCCTTTTGTCGAAAAATTCAAATCTCGTGACTTTTTATAGGAAATTCAATTCTCTACAACTTTACGTAAGAAAGTTTTCCAAATTCCAAACATAAATTGGCCCAAATCCACAAACTAATCGATTTTACGATCTATAATCAATTTCGGTCAATAAATGGGGTCCACCGACATGTTTAACATGTTTTAAACATTTATTGCAACAAAATCTACTCTTCCTCCTCGTATACTCATATATCCCACATTCGTTGTAAAAATATCACCGATTAATATATTATTAAAATAATATATTTAAATGAATTATTTTATCAGAAAAAGATAAAATATTAATTTTCAACAATTGTCATATTAAAAATTTTCTCCATCTATATCCACATAAAATCAACATTTTCCTCATCATATAAATCAATAATTAATTATTCACAAATAATATTACAGAATCACAGTACTGGCAACCAGGCCGTTCCCAGGAAAGAGAGGGCTTTCCAATAAGAATTTCTCCTTACTGGCGCGCAATTAGGTGACCAAACCTCTCCTTAGATAGAACTTTCTAGACATTGCCAATAATGTTATCTAATAATATTATTCAGATAATATGAATTATTGCTTCGATAATGAAAAATATTGTGTAATGACAATTATCAAAACAACAAAGAATATAAAATATCAATGCAACAATTATTAACTCAATAAAATATCTTTGAATAAAGAATTATCGTAACCATTATTGAGTAGTGCCTTCTTACGTAAGAATCAATAATTGGTGCAATACCGTAATCTTCGTGTGTTTTAACCAATAGGGTATTTTAACAATATTAACGGTAACAACTACGCCGTTATTTTTAACCCACTTATATTTGTCGTTTTCTTCATCCAATCGCTTTCCGTTATGGCCCCACAAAAGACTGCGCCGTCGTACGAATATTCCCCGACGATAATGAATATTTTATAACCACTTGCTTATTCGAAATATTTGCGTATTTTACCCATAACTATCCACATTAATCAAATCAACCCTTACTATTTCAAAAATAATAAATAGAGGAAAATAAATTTCATTTATTAATAATTTGGGGTCTTACAACCTCCCCTCCTTATGAAATTTCGTCCTCGAAATTGACGTGACGCATTCTGTGTTTCAAAAAGATGAGAATACCTCGCTTTCATTTCCGTTTCCAACTCCCAGGTCATTTCCTCAATAGCATGGTTTCTCCACAAAACTTTAACTTGTGGTATGACCTTCGTACGTAGGACATGTTCTTTCCTATCCAAGATCTTGACAGGTACCTCCTCGTACGTTAAGTCTTCGGCTATCTCGTCCGGTTCTAACTCAATGACGTAGTTCGGGTCGTCCACATATTTACGTAACATCGATATATGAAAAACGTTAACAACGCGCCATACTTGGCGGTAAAACTAGTCTATAGGCCACGCTTCCTATTCGATCAAGAATTTCAAATAGATTAATAAATCAAGGTTTGAGCTTTCCTCACCTCACCGATTCTCGCTTTTGAAATAACAACTTCTTGCACCTCCTTCTTCAAATTCATCACCTCCGGTGTGTAGCTTGAATGCGACTTTAACTTTATCGATTAAAGTCGATTATACTCGTATATCATCACGTGGGTAACTAGAGTTTTCATCTCCATCTCTATTATTTGTAAATTATACTTGAAATGAGTCTTTGACAATATCGTACTCGTACTTGTATACGATCTTCTACTCAACACGTCGCCTACCACGCTCGCTTTTCCAGATGGCATGTTCGTAACATGTCTTTGAAATGAGTCTCCTCTTGAGTTCTTCAAGCTCTTCCCACATTCTTTGCTCCATTCAATTTTGTATCTCTATGAGTCACCGCGTTAATGGAATAGCGATTCGAGAATATCCTTCAACGAATCTCCAATAATAACCAACTAAGCCTTAAAAGCTACGTATTTGATTACCAACTTAGGTTGTTCTCAACCGTGACTCATATCCCAACCTTGGATAAGACGTTACAATGACACCTATCGCTTTACTATCGCATCGAATATGGTGTCCCTACGAGAAATCTGGCTTGCTTTGCATTCCACAAAGGAAGTCACCAGATAAAGGCTCGGTACCAAATTTATAGTTGAATTTTTAACTCCTCGAAGTTCAATAGAGCCATTCGATATGAGATTTTAGAAATGAGTTTTGTCTTGGGGTTCAAAGTCGATACAAAATTTAATATCGATCTTTGGGAGTAAACCAAGAAATTCTTCAGAAATACATCAGAAAAATCAATAACAACAGAATATTATTCAAATCGACGTGTCTTTATTCAAATCCATAACATGGACTAAGAAAACTTGACATCCGTAATAAACGAATGACTTCATGGCTTGATATGAAAATGTTTGATTACCATGGTTTGATTGCTTGAATTCAATAACGAGTTGCTTAGAATATGAAAACTAACAACCTTACGAAAAGTAATCAATTTCGGCATGATGAGTAGTTAACCTTAAAATCACATCAAAAGTAAATATCTCTATAGAAATAAGGTTAACATGTAATGTGATAGTGCCAACTCAATCAAGCAAAATTTCTAAACAACAGATGTAATGAAAGTTTCTCCTAACGAGTCTCCATAAATAGGTCAAAGTCTAATTTCTCCGTAGTCAAGTTCAAACGTTGAGCGCAAGCAAAGAGAGATAAAAGAATGGGTAGAACCTAGATTCTAGTAAGGTATAAACTTCGCAAGAATTTATAATTAACTAACCCGTACTAACTTCGTTCGTGTTCCTTGCATTTTGATGGCCACGACAAACGCTCTTCCGTGAATCGTTGACTTTGATTTTTCCTGGGACAATCTTTTGAATCACCGTCCCTCATTGAACTAAGCTTTCTTCTACCGCATAATCCTTTGAGCGATATGTCCTTCCTTTCCATAATTATAGCATACCTTGAATCTGTTGTGGGCGCTTTGATCATTATGTCCTTCTTTCCGCATTTGTAACATACTGACCGGTGGACTTTCTCCTCCTTGGAACCGGCTATTCTTTGAGTCGACGCCTCTTCACATGATCGTTGTTGAATCTCCTCTTTTAAAATCTCCTCCCACTCGCTTCTTATATTTTCATGGCCATGATTACCACCAGAGTGGTTACCATTTTTGTCCGTCTGCTTTTTCTCCGCCCGGTTATCATTATTCGCTTGACCGCTATCTCTCGCATACGATCCTCGGTTATGGTCCTCGGTTGAATATACTCGTTATCTCGCTTCTAACAATTGAGCCTCTCGTAACAACATCCGAATAGAAAGAAAATTTATGAGAAATGAGATATTGTCGTATCGCCGGGTTTCAAACCTCTCGAAACATCCGCGTCATCGTTCCTCATTCTCCACCAAATGAGGTGCAAACTCAGATAACTCATGAAACTTCGCCAGATCGGGACACCGCCATGTTATTCTCGCTCCCACCTAATAAACTCCACTTCCTTCATATATACGAACACTTTCGTGAAAGTATTTGTCATTAGATAGTTCTCAAATGTCTCCCAAGACATGCCGAAAAGTGCTTGGTGGATGGATGCGCGCTTCACGCACTCCCACCAAGAGTCTGTCTCGCCACTTTTAACATAAAGGTGGCGAATGGAACCTTCTGTTCCTCCGTGCATCCCAAGACATCGAATATCTTGGTAATTTGTTTGACCCACGCCTCCGCTTTAATCGGATCCGCTTTCCCTGCACTCGTGGTCCCAACTCTTTGAATCGCTTGGGTACGTGACCACCCGTAAATTGCTATCATTTTCTCCTCAATTTTGAACACGAGTCTCCTCGTCTCGATTTTGCATGAATCGCAAAAAGCTTCTAAACATCCCCTCGCTCATCATCTCGCCAATGGTGTTGTTCACAAGAGAACATTGCCACTGTTACACACGCTCTCCTCGCTGGTGAGTACAAGCGTCTCCACCTGGCCTCATTTCCATTGTTAATATTCTCACGACATTCTCAAATATTGTCATAAAACAAGGGTTAATTAAGGAAATCAATATATCACATAATATCCCTATATATCGACCAACTAACAAATAAGCTTAGGTAGGACACACTAGCGAAGGATTTACTCGCCTCCCTCCTAGTTCTATTCCCCGATCTCCGCCAGAGATCATATCCCTAAGCTCGATACCAACCGTGATGCCCCCAAAAATAGGTCCATTCCATCCAACCCATTCTCGAGTCGCCAAATACATGGCATACGTAAATAAGTACAACTTTATTAATACATTTGTCGTGCAAAATACGACAACATATATACTGTGAGTTTGAATACAGATATTGCCATCTAGACAATATCCACACATAAATAAATCCCATCATAATTATTGATACATTATTTTACAAAAATGGTGAGGACTACTAAACAAATTTCTCTATAACCATCATTCCATATCCCGACTCGTACTCGCTACATTCTCGCCTCCTAAGAAGAAAAATGGAACAAAAAGGAAAAGGGTGAGCTCAACTAGCCCAAGAAGAATATTATGACTAAGATAATATACAACAAATTATCGTTAGTCTCCAACAGGGAAAATCTAATAAAATACAATAGACAACCAGCTTTTAAATCAACAATCGCAATGAAACAACAATTCATTAGAAGAGTTAAGTAGAGAATGTAAACTACTATCTTCTATATATGAATTTAAAAGTTCATCGTCGATATTTTATCCCCAGTAACATCAATCAATATATATCCGGAATCAAATATTCATCTTTGCACTACGCACCAAAGATATTCATCACCGGGTCATGTTCATCTAAACACTGCTCATCTTTGCACTACTACCAAAGATATTCTTCAGAAATCATTCATCTTTTGCACTACAGCCAAAGATATTCAAAGAATATCATCATTTAAGACCGAGGATGATGAAAATATTTTAAAGAAACGAATCCAAAGGAAACAAAATGACAAGGATTAAGGATTAAGGATTCGTACTTTGTTTTATCCATGTCCAACAATACCTCAAAAATAATCATAGTGGTGTAAAATTCAAGAATGATCAAAACATGGATACAATCAAAGCTAGTATCCGAGAATAGATATTTTGGACGAAGAGAAAATTTTCATTTTTCTAATTGAATAGTCAGATTCGTGAATAAAGGCCAGATATACATGAATAAGACCAGATACGTGAATAGTAACTCAGAGACACCAAAAGATAGAAATTTCACAAAAAAACATCTTCACGCTTCGTGAATAGTACTCGTGAATAGTAACTCGTGAATAAGAACTCATGAATAAGAACTCGTGAATAAGAACTCATGAATAGTAACTCGTGAATAGTAACTCATGAATAGTAACTCATGAATAATAGTAACCCGGACATGAAAAAGTTCCAAATTTGATAAAAAGTTTCAATCAATATTTTAGCATAATGATATTGAAGAAATAATATCATTTGAGAAGAAAATAACATCCCTTACCTCGAAAGATCCGTACTTCTAGTTGAAACACCGGATATAGGCTATGACTTGAACTTGCACCAGATATAGCAATACTCAAAGTATACTCAAAATACTCACAAGAATACGCTCGATAATATAGAGAGAGAAAACTTCAGCTTAAAAGATTTTCAATTCTAACCTAAGCACCCTATTTATAGGAAAATGCTTAGAACACCAAAGCAGAAAATTGAATATAATAATAATATATTATATATATATTCCTACGCCAACCAAGATTCCTGAAATTAGCATGTTTACAACACATGGGGGGCCAACCAAAACAATAAAAACGTTTTTGTTGATATAAATAATTAAAACTTCCAAAAATCAATTATTTTGAGCTTCGTAACTTCAATAATTCATAATAAATAGTCCTTTTGTCGAAAAATTCAATCTCGCGATTTTTTATAGGAAATTCAATTCTCTACAACTTTACGTAAGAAAGTTTTTCCAAATTCCAAACTTAAATTGACCAAAAATCCACAAACTACGATTTTACATCTATAATCAATTTCACCAATAAATGGGGTCCAATCGACATGTTTAACATGTTTTAAACATTTATTGCAACAAAAATACTCTTCCTCCTCGTATACTCATATATCCCACATTCGTTGTAAAAATATCACCGCTAATATATTATTAAAATAATATATTTAAATGAATTATTTTATCGTAAAAGATAAAATATTAATTTTCAACAATTGTCATATTAAAAATTTTCCATCTATATCCACATAAAATCAACATTTTCCTCATCATATAAATCAATAATTAATTATTCACAAATAATATTACGAATCACAAGATCTTGGCAACCAGTGCCGCTCCTGTGAAAGAGGGGCTTTCCAATAAGAATTTCTCCTTCATTGGCGCCAAGAATTAGGTGACCAAACCTCTCCTTAGATGTAACTTTCTAGACATTGCCAATAATGTTATCTAATAATATTATTCGATAATATGAATTATTGCTTCGATAATGAAAAATATTGTGTAATGACAATTATCAAACAACAAAGAATATGAAATATCAACGCAAAGAATTATTAACTCAATAAAATACCGAATAAGAATTATCAGAACCATTATTGAGTAGTGCCTTCTACGTAAGAATCAATAATTGGTGCAATACTGGTGCTACTCTTGTGTTTTAACCACCGGGTATTTTAACAAGATAATCTGTGAATAACTACGCCAAGTTATTTTTAACCCACTTATATTTGTCGCTTTCTTCATCCAATCGCTTTCAGTTATGGGCCCACAAAAGATCAAGGCAGCATTGCATTTAATATTCCCCGACGATAATGAATATTTTATAACCACTTGCTTATTCAAATATTTGCGTATTTTACCTATAACTATCCACATTAATCAAATCAACCCTTACTATTTCAAAAATAATAAATAGAGGAAAATAAATTTCATTTATTAATAATTTGGGGTCTTACAAAGTATGTAGGTGCTTATTAGAGAATAAGTTCAATTTGAACGTGGCTCGCTAAGGAATACCTAATGGAGTTTTACTTATGCATCAATAGAATTCTCAGTAGTGATAGTAGTCTAGTGATCCTTGACTTGAGATCATCATAGTATCTCGTGTATGATGAGTTATACTTTGACTTATTCCTTAAGACCCTTAGGGTATATCAAAGGGTATGATTGGGTATAATAAGTTGTATACGTGGAGATAATGTATGATCAATAAAGAATCTACCACTTCTAGTAAAAGAAGAGAAATGTCCTATGTGATTCGATAAATGACAACTCAAGTAGTCCTTGGCCAAGCGTAATGAAATTAGAAAGGAGTTTTTAATTTGCATTATTTGGAGTTGTGCATTTAAGAGTCGAAATACATATAATTAAATAAAATAAAACTTGACAAGAATTCCAATGCCTTATATTTAATTGGGACATCAGTATGGTGGAAGGATTGAATTGTATTTATAATTATTTACTCAAAGGTTCTTTTATGATTAATGTTGAAATCTATATTATCCGGAAAGTCGTTGATCGCTAGGGAGGCTTATCCCTATCAGAGAATAAATATTATTTATTTAAGTAAATTAATATTTTAATTTTTTATTTAAATAAGATTAGAATTGTTCTAATTGATTTATTCACAACCTATTAATATGGAGAACCTAAAGGGTCACACCATACAAGAAAAAAATAATTATTTAAGAAGTTAATAAAGATAATCGTAATAATATATTAAGTGTATTTAATTTAATCTATGGTGATAGAATAAATTAAATAACTTAATATTTATTATTTAATATTTTAGAAATATTAAATTTAAATTAATAAGAGGGGTCTTATTAATATTATTACAATTATTATTATTTTAATTTCTAAAAGAGTTTAGGAATTAATTTAATATAAGTACTCTCATTTATTCCTAATAGGATTAGGAGGAAAAATTAGTTAAAGGAGTTTAATTAATTATCCCTAATAAGATTAGGGGAGCTCATTTAATTAAAAGAGTTTAATTAAATAAATAATACCTTATTTTAATTAAATAGGGTTACATGATATCTTTATAAGAGGATTCTTATATCAGATATCAAAATATACGTAATTCCAACAGTTGGAGAGTACGCTCCTTTTCTCTAAGAGATAGAAAAACTAGGGTTTTGCCAAACACCCATCTTCTTGAATCTTTATTCTTTCTTGGTGGATCACCTCTAGAGGCCAAACATTTGGGTGGCTAACGTTGATCAAAGGAAGGAACCAACCCGGTGGATTCAAGTTGAACGCGAAAGGATTTGGAGGTGAACTTGTACCTGAGGAAGCTCGAATCTTCAAGGGCACGATTCTTGTTCTTTATCTTTTCGCTTAATTAATAATTACAGATAAAGGATGATCCGGTATATGGTTTGTAAAATTTTAAACTCGATTTTTACATTTTTCGCTTATTTTCAGCAATTTGATTGCGTTCATGAATATTACAAACCTAACAGTGGTATCAGAGCCAAACCTTTATGCGAATTATTAATTATTTTAATTTAATATGTATATTGATATGTGTTTAGAATAATTTAATTGGGCATAATTTATTGTATAAAATTATTATTTTATGAAAGAAAATAAAAACAATGTTGGTTTACTTTCGGTATTGCAATCCGTGATTCGCGTGATATATCATTTTAATTGTTCCTGATGCATGTTCCCACGTGGTTAGTATGATATATATATATATATATACCATAGCAAGGTTCTTGATATTTCATTATAGTTGTTCCTGATGCATGTCCCACGTGGTTAATATTTATATATATATATGATATATTATAATATATATATATATATATATATATATATGGAAATGATCCATAACATCTATATGTTATGGGATAAAAAGTGGCATATAAGCTCTAAATCATCCGTTTTATTGGTGAATGGCTGAGATTTATTATGGCAACTCCCCGTCCGCTAGAATTACTAGCGGATGTAATTAATCAATTCACTTTCCAATTTTACCCCCAATTTAGCCTGAAAGACTTGTTAACTCATTAGCGCCATGGATTCTCCTATCTATGGTGCCACTAAGCTCTTCCCTCTACTTTTTCATCTCTCTTCGAACTTACTATTACCGCCAATAACCACCACAAACTCAACCTCCTCTACCGCCCAAATTAATTCTAACTTCGTCCTCGTCGTCCTCCTCGATTCCCACTACACGGAGCTCTCCAAAAATTCATAAACCAAGTACAGGGACCCTTCTTTTAAACAGGACACATACAGTTGATAATACAGATCTATGGGTTTCTTTTTTACTGATTTTTTTAGATATGGGTTTTCGCTTCATCATCATCAATAATAAAACATTTTGACAATAAAATTGGGATTTTTGTTTTTGTGTTTGTGATTATTTCTTATGAATCATTTTGACTGTAAAATAAATTATGATTATTTCTTTATTCTTTCGTTTCTCCGATAAATTGATTCTGGGTATTCGGGATTTCAGTAAATTGATTCTGGGTATTCGGGAGGCTACTGAAATTGTATCTTTACCATCCGCTAGTATGACTAGCGGACGCTGACCATATTTTGGTTTGGTCTACTATAATTGGGGGCATAAGCGTAATTGGGGGCATAAGCATCAAGAATTTTGATTAATTACATCTCCGCTAGTAATACTAGCGGGACGGGGGAGTTTCCATAATAAATCTCAACCATTCACCAATAAAACGGACGGTTTAGAGCCTATATGCCACTTTTTATCCCATAAAGATATAGATCTTATGAATCATTCTCCACACATATATATATATATATATATATATATATATATATATATAAATAACCATTCCTTGCATGTCCAGGATAAGTTTCACAAAATCACGTTAACCAAGCCAGTGAATCACGTTAATATTATATATATATATATATAATATTAGCGTAATAATTTTATAATTAAAATTAAAAGTTTATTTTAATCTTAAAATTAAATTTCATGCTAACTAATTAGAGTTGAAATTGGATTCCATAATAACTAATTGAAGTTGAAATTGGATTCCATGTTTCCTTAAATAAAGGAGTTTATTTTGATATGAAATAAAATTTCATATTATTCAAAATAAAGGAGTTTATTTGTGAATAAGAAAGAGAAACCGTATTTCCTTAAATAAAAGAGTTTATTTAGATATGAAATAAGATTTCATATTATTCAAAATAAAAGAGTTTATTTGTGAATAGGAAAAGAGAATCCGTGTTTCTTTTAATAATTTTTTTTTACTTGAATTGGATTCCATAATTAATTAAAATAAAGGTATTTATTTTGAAAATAAAATAGTTTATTTTATTCAAAATTGGATAAATTAAAATAAAAGAGGTTTATTTTAATTTAAATTTGGATTAAAATAAAGGAGTTTATTTTGATTCAAAATTAGATTTTATGCTAACTAAATTTGCCCATTAAATGATATCAATATATATATTGAATATTTCACATTCATGAGATGAATGTTATTTATTGATGCATATGGTGATGTGTATGATAATAAATGAGATTGATTATGGACTATTGACCAATGTGATTGTATTTTATTTTAGTTGGATGCATGAATGTATGTGTTTTATTAAATGGGGTCTGCGTACCTCGTCTTCTCTAATTTTTCTTAATGTAAATTCTATCTCTCTCCTATGTACTTCCCCTTGACCGCTGATCAAGGTTTCTATTTACTTTAATTAGTTTTGTAATAGGAATAGTTAGAATTAATTTTGACGAATTGGAGATCAAGGTACAAGAAGCGCTTGAAGACCCGTTTGTAATGGAGCCCGAGTTTAAATATAATAGTTATATTTAAATATTAATTCTTGCACCCCTAGGGTTTGACCTTTTGGTTCACTTGGTGGCTCTAGCGATCCAAACTAGAATAAAAGTCCATAATCAATCCAGGTAGAATATAGTATTCTATATGTGCATACTTATACTATATATATTATATATTATGCAAATATGCTTCGCATGTTAATTAATATGACACGTATTTTATATATATGTGCATGCGCGCTAAACAAGATGAGATTTATTAAAAACAAACCCCTCAAATATTTTATATTAAGTTGTAACGTTCAAAGATATTTGGAATATCGAACGTCGCCTTCTAGCATGATAGAAACAATAGAGTATTGAATATTTAATATGAGTTTGTTGTGCACACACAAGGCAAGTATTAAATATTTAAGATGTTGTTTTTATTACATATGATGTTTATAAGGAATTGAACATTATTTGCTTTGTTGTGCACACAAAGGGTCATGTAGTTTTCTCTTCACTTATATGAAAATGTTGGGTCTGACTTAACTTAAATTATTTTAGTTCGGATGTGCACACACTTGACCATTATGATTTAAGAGGCAAAATACAAGGAGTTGCATAGTTGATGTAATTGACAAGAGTTGTCTACCTATTTATTTATATATAGTTTGTTGTGCACACACAAGGCTATATACATTTAAAATGGGATCCTTATTCTCACTAGCATATCTTTAATTAGATATTGCCGAACTATATATATTGAGGGTAATATAGTTTGAAGAAAATAATGGGAGATACCAATATAAAACAAGACCTAATTTATTTTGGTAATTAATAAAAGAATGTATGCTAAAATGTTGTTAATTACAAATTCATTTATAGAATTTTACAATGTCTAAATTACTATCACTGCTTAGCATATTAGATGCTAATTTAACCGGACCGAATTACTCGGATTGGTTAAGGAATTTGAGAATAGTTCTCATGGCTGAAAAGCTATCTTATGTCCTTAATATGCCTATCCATGCAATTTGCGCATAATGCCTCGAGGAAGAGATTGCTACTTTTAGAAAGTGGCAAGATGATGCACAGTTGGCTCAATGCATCATGCTCGTATCCATGAGTAACGAGCTTCAGCGTCAACATAAAACTATGGATGCTCCTACTATACTCTTGCACATCAAGTAGTTGATGGTGAGGAAAGTAGGACTGAAAGATATCAGATATCTAAGGAGTTCTTCCGATCTAGAATAATCGATGACACGACAGTATAGACATAAGTCCTTAACATAATCAATTTGATTGATCAATTAGGACAACGGGTTTTGTCATGGATGGAGAGTTGAGCCAAGATTTGATCTTGCAATCACTCCCGGACTCCTTTCACAATTGTTGTGAATTTTTCATATGAACAAGCTAGATATCAGCCTCGCTGATTTGCTTAACATGTTAAAAATATTGAGAGTCACTTTCCAACCAGGAAAGACCATGTCTTACTGGTAGGGGCCAAAGGATCTTCTAAAAAGAAGAACGATTCAAAGAAGGTAAAAAGAAAGACAAAAATAAAGGATAATAAGAACAAAAGCGATCACGGATAAGAAAGGAGTTTGCTTCCACTTCAATAAGCTCGACACCGGAAAGAAAGCTCATGAGAAGCATCTTGCGAGAGAGGCTAACCAGAAGAAGCTTAGTGAAGTTTCGGTTACAAATATTATTTTGTTCATGATTTAAAATATATCTTTCTTTAAGTCAAGCTTTTACTTGGGTATTGGATACCGACTTTGGTTATCATAAATATAGATTTATGAAGAGACCAAGTAGAAGTAGAAAGCTAAACAAAGATAAGTAATCCTATGTGTGGAAAATGAAGCAAAGGTTTTTCCATTAGCCATATAAACTTATAGTTTAGCATTGCCTACGGGCAAATCTATTAAGTCAATAAGTTGTTATTGTATTCCAGTTCTTGTTAGAAACATTATTTCTATTTTATTGTTGGACAATGAAATCTTTGGTATTATATTTAAGAACAATTGTTGTTCTATTTATAATAATAATATTTTGTATAGAACTGAAATATTACTTAATGGATTTTGTGTACTTGACTTACGTGTAAATATATTTTGCAAATTGAACAAATTAGTAAAAGAAAAGGAGATGATCATTCAAAGAGTTGAATATGTGTATTTATTGAAATACATGTATGAATTATTTGAAAGCTTCAAAGAATTCACAAGTGAAACAAATTAGCAAAGTATTAGGATTCTTTGATCGGATCAAGGAATAAATACTTGTGCAATAAGTTTCTAGATCATCTCAAATGGTTTTCTTGTAATGGACGCCTCCTGATACGCAATAATTGATTAATGTATTTGAAAGGAAAAATTGTACCTTGTTGGACATGGTACGGTCCATAATGATTTTATCGACATTCCAGTATCCTTCTAGGGTCATGTCCTAGAAATGGCTGTATATCTACGAAAAAGGTAATCTCAAAATCCAGTCCCAAGACTCCATAAAAGTTATGGACATAGAGGATTCCTAATCTTAAGTATGTTAAGATAAAGGGTTGTCCAGCTTATGTGAAAAAGTTTCAAAGGATAAGCTTGTGACAAAATTTGACAAGTACAGATTTGTGGGACATCCTAAAGTAAGTTTAGTGTATATGTTCTATAATCCTACTTAGCAAATGGTGTTTGTTGCGAAACACTCTACCTTCTAAGATAAAGATGTTTATCATTGAAGAGGCTAATGGGAGGATAATAGAATCTTGAAATAGTTCAAGAACCACAAAATACTGTAACTCAAATAAGAGGAACTTGTAGATAGACCTATTATAACACAACCGAATCATAAATCTGGAATAGTACTGAAGATACCTGGGAGGTATGGATTTATTATGGATGATGATGATGAGGTACGCATCATAGAAGATGATGATCCAGTTACACACGATGAGGGAAGAGTTGTAAACAACTCAGAGAAATGGATTGAAGCAAGTTTCTCAAAAATGGAACATTCGCTTTGATGAAATAAATCAAAAGAGTTTGATTTTATCACAAATAAGAATGAACCTAGTGTATACAAAAGGGTCAGTGGGAGTGTCATGACATTCCTAGTATTATATGTTGATATACTATGGATAAGGAATGACACACCAATGCTACAATCAGTAAAGATAAAGTTGTCGAAATATTCCTCCATGAATGATTTGGGAAGAGTATCTTAATTGGTGATACAAATCTATATTGATAGATTTAAGAGGATGATCGGCTTAACCCAAGAAACGTATATTCATTTGATGCTAAAGTTGTTTAGCATGGCAAACTCTAAGAGACGCCTCATGTTGATGAGCCATGGAGTGTATCTCTCTTAAAAGTCCCCAAAGACTCCTGAAAAGAGAGATCGCATGAGTGACTATCATGTATGCAATGAAATATACGAGACCTGATGTTGATCGGTCATATTCTAGAGAAGATCATTGTAAGACAGTGAAAAATATATTAAAGTACTTAACTGGTACTAAGGATGTGATTAAAATTTATGGCGGGTCTAAATTAAAACTAGAGGGTTTAACAGACTCAAGTTTTTCAGACAGACCAAGACGACAGAAAATCCACTTTAAGGTAAAGGGTTACCTTGAACAATGGTGTAGTGAATTGAAAAGGTTTCAAACAGCAAAGAGTTGTTGCTTTAGTGATAAAGACAAAGTATATAGCTATAAATGAAGCTGCAAGTTGATTGTTTGGATTAAAAGTTCATTACGTAAACTAGAATAGTTCCTAAGTCTCATCTTGGATCTAAACATGTGTCAGGGCACTTTCATTTGATTATAGGAATCATAGAAAGATGGAAATCACTATAGAGATAGTGGACTCTCAAGAACAACATTACATATCCATTAACTAAAGCTTATCCAACAAAGAGGATAATCGTCACTCGGAAGAAGAAGGGTATGAGATACCATGACGATTGGCTTTAGTGCAAGTGGGAGATTGAAAGTAGTATGCACACAAGCCAATCATGTTTGATGATAAAGCATATACTTTGTAACAATCTTATTCATTTATTAATAAAAAGTATTAATTTATTAAAGGCTTTTAATTATCAACATGTTGTTTGCTTTTATAATATATGATAAACCCATAGTTTTAAGCAATGCTTTTAGAATAATGATGATGATCATTCTAATGAGATCTAAATTCTTAGAAAGCTTAAAACTAAAATAGTTCCCAATCGTTGGATTACTAAATTGGGGATTAGTGAATCCTGGATAGATTGGTACATACGTTGCTTGCTCATTGGATGAGGATGATTGATCTCATGATCATTTGTGTAGTAGACACTAAAACAAGTATGTAGGTGCTTATTAGAGAATAAGTTCATTTGAACGTGGCTCGCTAAGGAATACCTAATGGAGTTTTACTTGTTCGTCAATAGGAATTCTGTAGTGATAGTAGTACAAGTGATCCTTGGACTTGAGATCATCATAGTATCTTGTGTATGATGAGTTATACTTTGACTTATTCCTTAAGACCCTTAGGGTATATCAAAGGGTATGCTTGGGTATAATAAGTTATACATGGAGATAATGTATGATCAATAAAGAATCTACCACTTCTAGTAAAAGAAGAAAATGTCCTATATGATTCGATAAATTACAACTCAAGAGTCCTTGGCCAAGGCGTAATGAAATTAGAAAGGAGTTTTAATTTGCATTATTTGGAGTTGTGCATTTAAGAGTCGAAATACATATAATTAAATAAAATAAGACTTGACGAGAATTCCATGTCTTATATTTAATTGGGACATTGTATGGTGGAAGGATTGAATTGTTTATAACTATTTACTCAAAGGTTCTTTTATGATTAATGTTGAAATCTATATTACCGGAAAGTCGCTGATCGCTAGGGAGGCTTATCCCTATTGTAGAATAAATATTATTTATTTAAGTAAATTAATAACCTAGGTTTATTCACAACCGGTTTAATATGGAGAACCTAAAGGGTCACACCATACAAGAAAAAAATAATTATTTAAGAAGTTAATGGCATAATCGTAATAATATGTTAAGTGTATTTAATTTAATCTATGGTGATAGAATAAATTAAATAGCTTAATATTTATTATTTAATATTTTAGAAATATTAAATATAAATTAATAAGAGGGTCTTATTAATATTATTACAATCATTATTATTTTAATTTCTAAAAGAGTTTAGGAATTAATTTAATATAAGTACTCTCATTTATTCCTAATAGGATTAGGAGGAAAATTAGTTAAAGGAGTTTAATTAATTATCCCTAATAAGATTAGGGAGCTCATTTAATTAAAAGAGTTTAATTAAATAAATAATACCTTATTTTAATTAAATAAGGTTACCTGATATCTTTATAAGAGGAGTCTTATATCAGATATCAAAATATACGTGATTCCAACAGTTGGAGAGTACGCTGCTTTTCTATGAGAGATAGAAAAACTAGGGTTTTGCCAAACACCCATCTTTTTGAATCTTTATTCTTTCTTGGTGGATCACCTCTAGAGGCCAAACACTTGGGTGGCTAACGTTGATCAAAGGAAGGAACCAACCCGGTGGATTCAAGTTGAACGCGAAAGGATTTGGAGGTGAACTTGTACCCGAGAAAGCTCGAATCTTCAAGGGTACGATTCTTGTTCTTTATCTTTTCGTTTAATTAATAATTACACATAAAGGATGATCCGGGTATATGGTTTGTAAAATTTTAAACTCTGATTTTTACACGTTTTCGCTTATTTGTGCAATTTGATTGCGTTCATGAATATTACAAACCTAACACGAACAACCATGAAAGTCAGAGGGCATGAAAGGCGAGCACGGAAAAAATTCCGGCCTGGGCTACTGAAATTGGAACCAAAATTAAAAAGCGAGCGGGGGACCAGAAAGGGGCGCCTATCTCACCTTGGGCTTCTGGCCAAAATTCCCAAATTTCGCATTTTTTCGTAGCCACTTTACAATTTTCTAACTCAAATTATACACATCCAATTGGAACCAATTTTAACATGTTATTGAAGGTATGACATACTATTTTAAAAATATATAAACCAAATTCAAATAAATGTTTCACACGTGTTCTATATGGGCTCAAAACTGCTTTCACCACATTAGTTTTCTAACCAAACCAAAATTACTCAATTCACTTAAACTTACTTCTAAACCATTTCTAATTCAGTAAAGTCACTTGAGACACATATATTTTATAAATATAAGCTTTCTTGCTTACAATAACATCAAATTTTCACTTTTAAAACTTCACAAACTCTAAGAGGAATTTAGTCGAACAAGTGAAGTGCATAACTTTAAAAGAGAGATCTCATAATTTAGAAATAATTAAGCCAAGAATTTTTCAATTCTTTTTCCTTATTACTCCACCCGGCACCCACCATATATATTCCCATTTCCACAAACAATTCACAAATGCTTATAACTAACATAGCAAAATCGACACTATGACTTTAATTTCAAAATGAACTAAAACTTATGTTGTACCTTTCATGAAAATTCTTGTCATCTGCATTGATGTTGGCCAAAATCAGTTTCCTCTTGCCTAAAATAAGCTTCAATTCCTTCCCAATTCAATTTGCAACTTTCATTCCATTATTAGTTTCACCCGAAAACCAAGAGCAATTGATAAAGGTTTGAAGTAGTTTAAAGAGAAGAAAAATATATGGAATGGGCGGATAACAATTAATATGTGACATGTGATGTAAAGGAACAGGACTTATGAAGATTGGGCTGCGATATTAAGATATATAAATACTAAATATTTGTCAAAAAGTACTTCACCCGGGCTAGAGCCCACCCTATCCCATGAGTGGCTCCGCCCTTGGTAGGGCAGGCATTTCACGTCTGTTTTTTTGGCCGTGGGGTAGAGATGCAAAAGGCCTGATGTCCGCAGTCTGGTCTTGATCCGACTTGGGCCCAGCATACTTAAAGTCCGACCTGGTCAAGGCCTGGATCGGTCTGGCCCGATTTGAAAGGCTTAAAAAGGCTGCCATTTCAGTACAAAAATCTGGCATAAATCGGCCTGGCCAAAAGTCCAGCCTGGATTGGCATGTGGTCTGAGTTTGGCCTGGTTCAGTTCGGCGTAACATGCCTGGCCTGGCTTGTTATTTGTCAAACTCAATAATCTAACCTAACACAAAAAAAAGGCCAGATGCCCCAGCCTAACACTAACACCACCAGGCCAGCCTTAACGCCTAACGGTTAAAAAAAGAAAAGAAAGACACTCAACTGTTAAAATGTGCAACCAACCAAAACTGAGTGATTGACTGATTGAACTCTCACTGCCAAAGGAAAGGCTTACTCCCAAGTCACATGCAAGAAAGCAAGACCTACCAAGCATTCATCTCTATGCTACTCACCTAGGCTTCACATCCATCAACAAAAAATTCATATATATATATATATATATATAGCCCCATGGCCCCCATTATATCTCTAAAAAAGAAAACATTAACTGTGACGCCCCCAAAATTAGGTATACATCACCCATCTTGAGTCGCCAGATACATGGTACAGAATTCAAATACAACTTAATAATACAACTGTCGTGTACATTACGACAAAACATAAACTGTGAGTTTGAATACAAACACTGTCTACTAGAGAGTATACAAACTCAAAAGAAGTCCTCATTACAATTATTGTCATACTATTTAACAGAATAGTGAGGACTACTAATACTATCATCTGGTCCATCACTCTGTTCCCCGACTCGTCCCAGCTATATTCTCATTTCCTGAAGAGAACAGTGAAAGAAAGGGTGAGCTCAACTAGCCCAGTAAGAAATATTATGAGTAAGATAATGCAGAAAAAATTATCATTAACCTTCAACAGTGTTAAACTGATAAAATATAACAAACATCAAGTTTAACTGTAGCGGAACAAATAATTCATTAGAAGAGTCAAGTAGAAAATAAAATCTAATATCTTCTATGATTTAAAAGGTTTTTCATGACTTTTATCATCGAGACTCGACAATAAATAATCCACATCATCCCCACACTACTGACACCAAGGATATTCATTAGTATCACAACCACAAATTTTCCATGCACCACAGCCAAGGATATTCGTGTATTCATCAATGGTCATGATCATGCTAACAATTGTCCATCAATGCACTACGGGCCAATGAGGGCTTTTACCACATCATTTGTAATGTTAAGGTCATGATTATACTGAATAATCCCTGGTCATAATCATACCAAGTCCATCTATGCACTACAGGCCACAAATGACTTTCAACATAATATAAACTTGAGGATGATGACAATGATATAAGAATTCAATAAAACAAGTTCAAGAATTAATTTATCTAGGAACTAATAACGTCCAAATTGTCAACATGATACTGCTTTGTAGAGTAAAATTCAAGAATGCTCAGAAGAATATTTTCATGAAAAGATACTGGATGAAGCGCAAATATCAAGGATATTCCACTAATTTCATAGAGTATAGAAGTTAAAACTTTAACCAACTGAGTATAATAATGAATGGAATAACAAAAGAAATCACCATGCATACGGTAGATTGCATGAGCGGTTATTCCAACAATAATAATAAGTAATGCGGAACTGTGTCAAATGCGAAATTGCATCTACGGCTGTGATGTTCCAATGAATAATAAAGACGGAACCAAGTCCGTAAAAAAACGCACAAACAGATATTCCAAAAGAATAATAATAAAGACGGACCAGTCCCACAGAAAAGCGAATGCATATGATATTCCAAAGAATAATAATAAAGACGAAATAATAGAATAATGTCACCAAGTATAGGGTAGTCCGCACAGATAATTTGGTTATTCCAAAGAGAATAATAAAGAATGGAATAATGTAAGTTCTCTTCATGAATACAAAAGAAATAATCCCTTACCATAAAAAGCTGGATATATGTAAAACCCCAACTTTTTGAATAAAGATGAATTTTCTATAAATATTATTTTGAATATTATGGAGTGAAATTGATATAATGTTATAGTTGTGGGTAATATTTATAAATTTTGCAAAGTACGCAAGTTGTTATATAATATTCGATTGGTGGTGAGGAATATTCGTTTTAACAGGAATATTCGTATAACCAAGACACAATCATTGGTGGACCCTACAACGGAATTATTGTTTGGATTGAGAAAATGACAAAAAATACTTTATGAAAATAATGGCGAAAAGTTTTTCCTTTAACTGTTGAAACACCCTTGTTAAAATACGATGTCTGGCGCGTGGTCGCATAAGAGCATACGGATTAATTATTGATGCTTACGTGATAAGTCACTCAGGTTTTGTTGGTATTATTAATGTAATAATACGTAAAATCTTTTTATATAAAAATGTAATACTTTTATAAAGTTATTCTATAAATAGAATCTATTATATTCTATTACGCATAGTGTTGAATAATTAATCTGCATAGTGTTTTGCATAGTAAAATCTTTTTATATAAAAATGTAATACTTTTATAAAGTTATCTATTTTATTAGACAATAATTAGAATATATTATATTTTATTATGCATAAGTGTTTTTATAAGGTACTGCATAGTGTTTGATATAGTAAAATCTTTTATAAAGTTATTCGCTTTATTAGATTATAAATAGAATATATTGTATTTTATTTAAAAGATTTTGCTTTAAATATGGACCGTCGATTAAAGTAAATTAATCTGGACCGCTCATGAGTTAGTTACTATCGCACCCATTTTTCTATAAATAGAAGCTCATTCCTTCATTATTTTCTTACGAATTCACTTTGAAACTCTGAGAGATAAACTATAGAGAGAAAGAAGAAAGTATTCTATTACTTCACTACTTATATATCCAAGACTTTTCTTCTTAAGGTAGGGAATATTATTTGTTGTACTCGTAAGGGGTGTTATTCTTTTGTATTCATGAAGAGAACTTATGTTATTCCATTCTTTATAATTCCATTTGGAATAAATCTGATACGCAGCTACCCTATACTTGGTGACATTCTTCTATTATTCCGCCTTTTTATTATTCCGTTAGAATATCCCATGCTCAGGCGCTTTTTCGCTTGGACCGATTCCGCTTTTATTATTCTATTGGAATATCCTGTCTCATGCGCTTTTACGCCTGGACTGGTTCCGCTCTTTATTATTATTCTCATTGGAATATCTTGTCATGGCGCTTTTCTGGCGGACCGATTCCGCCCTTATTAGTATTCATTGGAATAACTCGCTCATATCAAATCTTGCATGCATGGTGATTTCGTTGTTATTCCATTCTTTATTATTCTATTGAACATCCTCGCTCTTAATTTCTTTGACCGACCGGTTCCGTTATTTAGTATTCTATTGAATAACTTTGCTTATGCTAAGCACCGCATGCATGGTGATTTCTTTTGTTATTCCATTCTTTATTATACTCACTTGGTTAAAGTTTTGACTTCTATACTCCATGAAATTAGTGGAATATCCTTGATATTTGCGCTTCATCCAAAGATCTTTTCATGGAAATATTCTTCCGAGCATTCTTGAATTTTACTCTACAAAGCAGTATCATGTTGACAATTTGGACATTATTAGTTCCTGGATAAATTAATTCTTGAACTTGTTTTATTGAATTCTTATATCATTGTCATCATCCTCATGTTTATATTTTTTTTGAAAGTCATATGTGGCACTCAGAGTGCGTATGGGACATGGTATGATTATGACTGTGGATTATTCGGTGTAATCATGACCGTAATGTTACAAATGATGTGGTAAAAGTCCTCATTGGCCCGTAGTGCATTGATGGACAGTTGTTGGCATGATCATGACCATTAATGAATACACAAATATTCTTGGCCCATAGTGCATGGATAATTGTGGTCGTGATACTAAAGAATATCCTTGGCCGTAGTGCAGGGGTAATTTGATGATGTGGATTATTTATTGTCGAGTCTCAAATGATAAAAGTGATGAAAAACCTTTTAAATCATAGAAGATAGTAGATTTTATTCTCTACTTGACTCTTCTAATTGATTGTTTGTTCCACCGCAGCTTAAACTTGATGTTTGTTATATTTTATCGCTTTAACACTTTGTTGAAGGATAATGATAATTTATTCTCGCATTATCTTAGTCATAATATTTCTTCGGGCTAGTTGAGCTCACCTTTCTTTCACTATTCTCTTCGTGAAAATGAGAACGTAATGGGGACAAGCCTCGGAACCGGAGTGATGGTCCTGGATGATAGTATTAGCTAGTAGTCCTCACTATTCTCATTAAATAGTGTGACAATAAATGTAATGAGGACTTATTCTCGAGAATGGATATTGTTTAGAAGATAGTATTTGTATTAAAACTCACGCCTCTCTTGTTGATATTAAAGATTGTATTTGTATTCATGCACATGTATTTGGCGACTCGTAATAGGTGATGTATACCTATTTTGGTGGCGTCACAGTTGGTATCAAAGTTTAGGGATATGATCCTTGGCTAAGTTGTGAGACTAGAACTAGGAGAAAGAGACGAGGAATTCCTTCGCTAGTATGACCTACTTAAATTTATTTTGTATTTAAAATTGGTTGGTCAGAGTTTAGAGATAATATGTTACATGTCAACTAACCCTTGTTTTGTGGCGAGATCTCGAAAATAACATCCGAGAATGTTGAGAATAGCAATGGAGCACAGAGACCGCTGAGTCTCCACATATCAATAATCGTGATAATGTGCATCGTGAAGGCGACAATCCTCATGCAAACAACAACACTGACCAAATGATGAATGATGGATTGTTCAGAGGCTTTATGCAATTCATGCAACATCGGCGAGAGCGCGCTCTCGCTAAATATGTAGGTGGAAACACTGAAAACTCTCGCACGGTCACCGCTAAACAGTTCAAGGAGCTGGGACCACCGGAGTTTATTGGAGAGCCAAAACCGCTTTAAGGCGGAAGCATGGATAAAGAAAATCACCAAGATATTTGATGTCTTGGGATGCTCCGAGGAGCAAAAGGCTCCCTTCGCCACCTTCATGTTGCGTGAAGAGGCAGACATCGGTGGGAATCAGAAACGCACTCCACCGACGCACTCAAGATGTCTTGGGAGAAGTTCCAAGAGCTATTCAACGACAAGTACTTTCCCCGAGAGTATTCGTAACATGAAAGAGGTGGAGTTTATCAAGTTGGAACAAAACAATATGACCGTGTCGCATTACGAGGCTAAATTTGCGAGTTATCCCTGTTTGCATCCCATTTGGTCGATAATGAGGAGCGAATGACACGAATGTTTTAAGAGGTTTGAAACCCGGAGATACGCCAATATCTTATTTCTTATAAACCGTGTTTTACTCGGATGTTGTAAATAGGGCTCGCTTATTGGAGCGCCAGAACGAGTCAACGCAACCAAGAGAAAGTAGCCGCGAAAGATGAAAATACCAAAGGTATCACCATCAAGCTGCGGTGACAACAAACGTGGAGGAATCAACATGCCAAAAAATGGTAACCACTTCTGGTAATCATGGCCAAGACAAGAAAATGGATATTTCAAGAAAAGGAGATTCAACAATGATGAAAAGACGCCAAGACCAAAGAACCGTGGTTAAGGAAGGAGAACGACCACCTATCATATGCTTTAAATGTGGAGGGGGGGACATATCGATCCAAACCTAGCGATGCCATCCAAAGCGTGTTATAATTGTGGAAGAGAAGGTCACCTAGCCCGATTTTGTCGCTCACCAAGACAAGTTCACTAGGATGGAGGCACCAAAGGTCGTCCCCCAAAAAGTCAAAGTCAGTGGTGCAAGGGAGAGCATTTGTCGTGACATCCCAGAAAGTAAGGAACCCGAATGAGGTCATCACGGGTAAGCTTATCATAAACTCTAGCAAAGTCTATACCTTATTTGATACCGGTTCTACCCATTCTTTTATTTCTCCTACTTGCGCTCAACGTTTAAATTTGACTCCGGAGAAATTAGACTTTGACTTATCTGTTGTAACTCCGTTGGGAGAAACCTTCATTACATCCACTATTTATAAGTCTTGTTTGGTTCAAATTGGTACCCTCACATTACCTGTTAATCTTATTTCATTGAAAATACTTGCATTTGATGTGATTCCAGGGATTGATTGGTTAACTACTCATCATGCTAAAATTGATTATTTTTGTAAGGTTGTTAGCTTTCATATTCCTAATCAATCTATTATGCGAATTCAAGCGACCAAACCATTAAAATCAATCACGGTCATCTCAAGCCATAAAGCTATTCGTTTATTGAAAAACGGATGTCAAGCTTTCTTAGCCCGCGTCACAGATCTAAACAAAAATACGTCAATTTTTAATGATATTTCCATTGTTAATGAATTTCCGACGATTCCCAAGAACTTCCCGCCTACCCTGAGGCGTGAAATTGAATTTTGTATCGACCTTGAACCCGGTACAAAACCCATTTCCAAATCCCCATATCGAATGGCTCCTATTGAACTTCAGGAGTTAAAGACCCAATTGCAAGAATTGTTAGATATTGGTTTCATTCGTCCTAGTATGTCTCCTCGGGGTGCTCCTTTCTATTCGTGAAGAAGAAAGATGGGAGAATGCGACTTTGTATTGATTATCGGGAGTTGAATCATGTCACCATCAAAAATAGGTATCCATTGCCACGTATTGATGATCTGTTTGACCAGTTGCAAGAAGCCAAATTCTTTTCAAAGATTGATCTTCGTTCTGGATATCTCCAATTGAATATTAGAACCGATGACATTCCAAAGACGGCTTTTAGAACTCGGTACGGGCATTATGAATTCCTAGTCATGTCCTTTGGATTGACTAATGCTCCTGTTGCCTTCATGGATATGATGAACCGAGTATTCAAGGAATATTTAGATCACTTTGTGGTCGTCTTTATTGATGACATCCTTATTTATTCCAAAAGCCGTGAAGATCATGAGCAACACTTGAGGCAGATACTCCAAAAGCTTCGTGAATATAAGCTTTATGCCAAGTTGAAGAAATGCGAGTTCTGGCTTGAGGAGGTAGCATTCCTTGGGCACGTGGTATCAAGTCATGGAATATCTGTTGACCCAGCAAAGATTGAATCTATTCAAAGCTGGGAGCAACCTAAATCAGTGACCGAAGTACATAGCTTTCTTGGCTTAGCTGGTTATTATCGGAGATTCGTAGAAGGGTTTTATTGAATCGCTACTCCACTAACTCAGCTGACTCGGAAAGATACAAAGTTCGGTTGGAGCGAGGAATGTGAGAAGAGTTTTCAAGAACTCAAGAGGAGACTCATTTCAAAGACTGCTCGGCAATACCATCCGGTTCGGAGGATTTGTCATCTACAAAGGATGCTTCGGGAAAAAGGTTAAGATGTGTTCTCATGCAACATGGGAAAGTCATAGCCTATGCCTCGACAACAACTCAAAGAATATAAGAGGAATTATCCTACTCACGACCTAGAGTTAGCGGTTTGTTGTCTTCGCACTTAAAATTTGGAGGCATTACTTGTATGGGGAGAAGGTGGAGATCTTTACGATCATAAAAGCCTCAAATATTTCTTCACTCAAAAGGAACTCAATATGCGACAACGATGTTGGATTGAACTGTAGAAAGATTATGATCATACCATCCAATACCATCCTCGAAAAGCTTAACGTGGTAGTGGACGATTGAGTAGAATATCATATGCAAGCATCTGAGTGCGATATTGTCAACACAAAGGCCCATTTTGTGTGACTTGCAAAGGATGGAGATAGAGTTAAAGACTCCGAGGACCCATGTGATGATGGCGAATATACTGAGTAGAACCAACTTTAATTGATAAAGTTAAAGCCGCTTCAAGCTGCACTGAGCCGATGCGTATGAGGAAGAAAGTGCAAGAAGGTGCTATGCCGGAAGCAAGAATCGATGAAGAAGGAATACTTGAGTCAACTCCGGACTTTGTGTTCCTAACGACCCTGATTTAAAGTATAAAATCATGATGGAGGCGCACAACACACCGTTTGCAATCCATCCTGGGAGTACCAAAATGTATCATGATCTTCGACATACATTTTGGTGGGGCAATATGAAGAGAGAGATAGCACTGCTTATCTCAAGGTGTCTAACGTGTCAACGAGTCAAGGCGGAGCATCAAGTACCAAAATGTAAGACCCCAGCTTTTATAAATAAAGATGAATTTTCTATAAATATTATTTTTGAATATTATGGAATAAATTTTATATAATGTTATAGTTGTGGGTAATATTTATAAATTTTGCAAAGTAAGCAAGTTGTTATAAAATATTCGTTTGGTCGGAAATATTCTTTTGTTTGGAGAATATTCGCATGCGACGGCTCAATCATTAGTGGACCCATTAACGGAAGTATTGTCGTAGTTAGTTAAACGACAAAATTATCTTTCTATAAAAATAACTACGAGGAGTTACCGTTAAAACTGCTGAACTACCCTTAGGTAAAAGTACAAGAATACGTCTGGCGTCGTTAAGTAGTAGCCTCAGTATTGATTATTGATGCTTACGTGAGAAGTCACTTAGCTATACTCAATTATTACTACATGAATTGTCAGATCATATCTCTTATATTATTGATTCAATTATTGTCACAAGATCATCCGTCATATAATATGTTATATTATTAATTGAGACGACAAGTTATAAATGATTAATAATTGTTGAAAGATTAAAATGTGTTGATTAAAATAAAATAATTTATGGTAATATTTATTTAATCCTTGATGTATATAAAGAGTCTCATTATGAGGCGTTTGTGGTAAGTTGATTATTTTATGGGGGCCATATGTCATCATCTAAGAGTCTCTTCAATCAATAGTAATTACCTTTGTGAATAGTAATTACCTTTGTGAATAGTAATTACCTTTGTGAATAGTAATTATCTTTGTGAATAAGTAATTACCTTCACAATAGTATTTACCTTCGCCAATAGTATTTACCTTCGTCGATAGTAATTACCTTTGTGAATAATAATTACCTTTGTGAATAGTAATTACCTTCAATCAATAGTATTTACCTTCGTCAATAGTAATTACCTTCTTCAATAGTAGTTGTCCCTTCAATATTACCAAGAGTTAACTCTTCTCTTGTGTTCCAAAGGTTAATTACCCTTCGCAAAATAGTAGTTGTCTCTTCAATATTACCAAGAATCATTTCACCCTTCGTTAAGACTCAAGAGCCACCCCTCGCTTTTTCTATAAATAGAAAGCTCATTCCTTCATTATTTCTTACGAATTCATTGAAACTCTGTAGAGAGAAACTATAGAGAGAAAGAAGAAAAGTATTCTCGCTACTTCACTTTTCCAATATTCAGCTTCTTCTAAGGTAGGGAATATTATTTGTTGTACTTCGTAAGGGGTGTTATTCTTTCTTATTCATGAAGAGAACTCGTTGTTATTCCATTTCTTATTATTCTGTTGGAATAACTCAGTATCATGCAGGCCTACCCTATACTTGGTGACATTCTTCTATTATTCATTGGAACATCCTCGTCTGTGTGTTTTTCACCGGACCGGTTCCGCTTTTTATTATTATTTTGTTTGAATATCCTCGTCTCGTGTGTTTTACACCGGATTTGGTTCCATTTTTATTATTTCGTCTTTATTATTCTGCTTTTAATATCCTGCATCGTGCTATACACCTTGACTTCGGTTCCATCATTTATTATTCCGCATTTATTATTCTCATTGAAACATCCTCAGCTTGTGTGAATTTCACCCCACACGGTTCCGTTATTATTATTCTGTTGGAATAACTTCGCTGTATGGTCTATCGCATGCATGGTGATTTCTTTTGTTATTCCATTCTTTATTATACCCAAATAAGTTAAAACTTTGACTTCTATACTCCATGAAATTAGTAGAATATCCTTGATATTTGCATCCAAAGATCTTTTTTCATGGAAATATTCTTCCGATCATTCTTGAATTTTACTCTACAAAACAAAGATCATGTTGACAATTTGGACGTTAATAATTCTCGGATAAAATAATTCTTGAACTTGTTTTATTGAATTCTTATATCATTGTCATCATCCTCATGTTTATATTATGTTGAAAGTCATCATGGCACAGTAGTGCATAGATGGACTTGGTATGATTATGACCGAGACTATTCTTGTAATCATGACCGTAATGTTACAAATGATGTGATGAAAGTCATCTCGTGGCCAGAGTGCATAGATGGACTTGGTATGATTATGACGAGAGAGACTATTCTTGTAATCATGACCGTAATGTTACAAATGATGTGATAAAAATCCTCGATTAGTCAGTAGTGCATTGATGGACGATTGTTGGCATGATCATGACCATTATCGAATACACAACTATTCTCGGCCAGTAGTGCATGAATAATTTTGGTCGTGATACTAAAAGAATATCCTCGGCAGTAGTTCGTAAGTGATTCGATGATGTGGAATATTTATTAAAGTTTGAGTCTCAAATATAAACAAAGATGAAAACCTTTTAAATCATAAAATATAGTAGATTTTATTTTCTACTTGACTCTTTTAATGGATTCATTGGTTCACTGTGTAGTTAAACTTGATGTTCATTATATTTTATCGCTTTTAACATTGTTGTAGAAGCTAATGATAATTTATTCTCGCATTATCTTAGTCATAATATTTCTTCTTGAGCTAGTTGAGCTCACCCTTTCTTTCACCGTTCTCTTCGGAAATGAGAATATAGCTAGGACCTAGCCTGGGGACGGAGTAATGGTCCGGAGGATAGCATTAGTAGTCCTCACTATTCGTGAAATAGTGTGATAATAATTGTAATGAGGACTCCTTTTGAGTTTGTATAATATCTAGTAGACAATATTTGTATTCAAACTCACGCTTTATGTCGATTGCATACCGACGCTTATATTAAGTAAGTTGTATTTAAATTACATACCATGTATCCGATCGCCCAAGATGGGTGATGTATACCTAATTTTGGGGCGCCACAATTAGTATCGAGCTTAGGATATGATCCCGGCTAAGATGTGAGAATAGTACTAGGAGGGAGAGATGGGGAATACCTTCGCTAGTATGACCTACCTAAGTTTATGTATATGTTATTGGTCACGTAGAATATAGAGATAATTTGTTACATGTCAATTAACCTTTTGTTTTGTGGCGATGTCTCAAAATGACATCCGAGAATGTTGAGAATAAAGAATGGAGCACAAAGCGATCGTTGATTCACCACATATCAATAATCGTGATAATGTGCATCGTGAAGGCGATAATCCTCATGCAAACAACAACACCGACCAAATGATGAATGATCAAATGTTCGAGGCTTTATGCAATTTATGCAACAAAGAAAGCGAGAGCGACTAATTCGCTCAAAACGTAGGTGGAAACACGGAAAACTCTCGCCGGTCACCGCTAAACAATTCAAGGAGCCGGGACCACCGGGAGTTTAAGGAGAGCCAAAACCACTTCGGCGGAAGCATGGATAAAGCGAGATTAACAAGATATTTGATGTCTTGGGATACTCCGAGGAGCAAAGGTTCCCTTTTCACGCCTTTTATGTTGCGCGAGAGGCGATTACTCGTGGGAATCGGTAAAACGTACTCAACTTCATTGATCAAGATATCTTGGGAGAAGTTCCAGGAGCTGTTCAACGACAAATACTTTCCTGAAAGTATTCGCCACATGAAGGAGGTAGACTTTATCAAGTTGGAACAAAATAATATGACCATATCGCAATACGAGGCAAAATTTACGGAGTTATCACGGTTTGCGTCCCACTTAGTGGATAATGAAGAGAAATGACGCGGATGTTTTAAGAGGTTTGAAGTCGAGATACGCCAACATCTTATTTCTCATAAACTATGTTTGTATTCAGATGTTGTAAATAGGGCTCAGTTAGTGGAGCGCGATAACGAGTCAACGCAACTAAAAGAGAGCAACAAAGAAAATTATAATACCAAATGAGAGTAGTCATCGGGCGGTGACAACAAGCGTGGAGGGAATCAACAGCGGATATGGTAACCACTTCGGTGCTAATCGTACCAAAATAATAAGAATGGACATTTCAAGAAAAGGAGATTCAATAATGATGGAAAGACGTCAAAGACCAAAGACCCGTTGTTAAGGAAGGAGAAAGACCACCTATCATATGCTTCAAATGCGGAGGAGAGGACACATCGGGCCTGAATCACATACCATCCAAAGCATGTTATAATTGTGGAAGAGAAGGTCACTTAGCTCGATTTTGTCATTTCATCAAGACAAATTCAACTAGGATGGAGGCACCAAAGGCCGTTTCTAGAAAAGTGAAAACCTAGAGTCTGAGGGAGAAGCGTTTGTTGTAACCTCCCAGAAAGCAAGGAACCCGAATGAGGTCATCACGGGTAAGCTTATCATAAACTCTAATGAAGTCTATACTTTATTTGATAATTTGGTTTCTACCCATTCTTTTATTTCTCCTACTTGCGCTCATCGATTAAATTTGACTCCGGAGAAATTAGACTTTGACTTATCTGTGGAAACTCCGTTGGGAGAAACCTTCATTACATCTATTGTTTATAAGTCTTGTTTGGTTCAAATCGGTACCCTCACATTACCTGTCGATCTTATTTCATTAAAAATACTTGCATTCGACGTGATTCTAGGGATTGATTGGTTAACTACTTATCATGCAAAAATTGATTGTTTTCGTTAAGGTTGTTAGCTTTCATATTCCTAATCAACCTATTATGCGAATTCAAACGACCAAACCATTAAAATCAATCACGGTCATCTCAAGCCATAAAGCTATTCGCTTATTGAAAACGGATGTCAAGCTTTCTTAGCTCATGTATCACATTTAAACAAAAATACGCCGGTTTTGAACGATATTTCTATTATTAATAAATTTCTGACGTATTCCCCAAGAACTTCCCCGCCTACCCCGGAGCGTGAAATTGAATTTTGTATCGACCTTGAACCCTGTGATAAAACCTATTTCCAAAGCCCCATATCTAATGGCTCCTATTGAACTTCAAGAGTTAAAGACCCAACTGCAAGAATTATTAGACATTGGCTTTATTCGTCCTAGTACTTCTCCTTGGGGTGCTCCTGTTCTATTCGTGAAGAAGAAAGATGGGAGTATGCGACTTTGTATTGATTATCGGGAGTTGAATCATGTCACCATCAAAAATAGGTATCCATTGCCACGTATTGATGACCTGTTTGACTAGTTGCAAGGAGCCAAATTCTTTTCAAAGATTGATCTTCGCTTTGATATCACCAATTGAAGATTAGAACCACGACATTCCAAAGACGGCTTTCGAACTCCCATGCAGACGTTATGAATTCCTAGTCATGTCTTTTGGATTGACTAATGCTCCTCGCCGCCTTCATGGATATGATGAACCGAGTATTCAAGGAATATTTGGATCACTTTGTGGTCGCCTTTATTGATGACATCCTTATTTATTCCAAAAGCCGTGAAGATCATGAGCAACACTTGAGGTCGACACTCCAAAAGCTTCGTGAATATAAGCTTTATGCCAAGTTGAAGAAATGCGAGTTCGGCAAAAAGTAGCATTCCTTGGGCACGTGGTATCAAGTCATGGAATATCTGTTGACCCAAAGAAAGATTGAAGCTATTCAAAGTCGGGAACAACCTAAATCGATGACCAAAGTCGTAGCTTTCTCGGTTTAAATTTGGTTATTATCGGAGATTCGTGGAAGGATTTTCTCGAATCGCTACTCCATTGAATCACCGACTCGAAAAGATACAAAGTTCTGGTTGGAGCGAAGAATGTGAGAAGAGTTTTCAAGAACTCGAGAGGAGACTTATTTCAAAGATCTGTTACGACAATACCATCCGCTCTGGAGGGATTTGTCATCTGAGTGATGCTTCGAGCAAAGGGTTAGGATGTGTTCTCATGCAACATGGGAAAGTCATAGCCTTTATGCCTCACGACATACTCAAAAAGAATATGAGAGGAATTATCCTACTCATGATCTAGAGTTAAGGGTACATTATCATCAGCACTTAAAATTTGGAGGCATTACTTGTATGGGAGAGAAAGTGGAGATCTTTACGGATCTTAAAAAGCCTCAAATATTTCTTCACTCAAAAGGAACTCAACATGCGACAACGATGTTGGCTTGAACTGTTGAAAGATTATGATCATACCATCCAATACCATCCTGGAAAAGCGAACGTGGTAGCTGACGCTTTGAGTAGAAGATCATATGCAAGTACGAGTGCGTTATTGTCAACGCAAAGGCCCATTTTGTGTGACTTGCAAAGGATGAAGATAGAGTTAAAGACTCCAGGGACGCATGTGATGATAGCGAGTATACGAGTAGAACCTACTTTAATTGATAAAGTTAAAGTTGCTCAAGCTACAGACCTGGAGCTGATGCGTATGAGGAAGAAAGTGCAAGAAGGTGCTATCTTAGGAAGCAAGAATCGATGAAGAAGGAATACTTGAGTCAACTCCAGACTTTGTGTTCCTAACGACCGATTTAAAGTATAAAATCATGATGGAGGCGCCTGACACAGATTTGCTTGCAATCCATCTCGGGAGTACCAAAATGTATCGTGATCTTCGACATACATTTTGGTGGGGCAATATGAAGAGAGATAAAGACTTTGCTTATCTCAAGGTGTCTAACGTGTCAACGAGTCAAGGCGAGCATCAAGTACCAAAATGTAAGACCCCAACTTTTATAAATAAAGATGAATTTTCTATAAATATTATTTTTGAATATTATGGAATAAATTTTATATAATGTTATAGTTGTGGGTAATATTTATAAATTTTGCAAAGTAAGCAAGTTGTTATAAAATATTCGTTTGGTGGGGAATATTCTTTTGTCGGGAATATTCGTATGCGACTACTCAATCATTAATGGACCCCCAAAACGGAAGTATTTTCGTAGTTAGAAAAGCACAAAATTATCTTTCTATAAAAATAACTATGGAGGTGTTACCGTTAAAACTGTTGAACTACCCTTGGTAAAAGTACAATAATACGCGTGGTTGCATAGTAGTACACTCAGATTGATTATTGATGCTTACGTGAGAAGTCACTAGCTATATACTCAATTATTACTACTGAAGAATTCTTTGCATCATATCTCTTATATTATTGATTCAATTATTGTCACAGTATCATCGAGACCCAAGATTCACTTCACAATTTAGGGTTAGTTTACAGAAAGCTATGGGCACAGATTTACGATTTTGCTCGGCATATCATCCTCAGACGGACTGATAGTCGAAGAGGACTATTCAAACTCTTGAAGATCTATTAAGACTCTGTGTCCTTGATTTCAAGGGAAGTTGGGACAAGTTCTTACTATTGGTGGAGTTTTCCTATAACAACAGTTATCAAGCAAGTATTGGCATGGCTCCATTCGAAGCGTTGTATGGAAGAAAGTGTCGTTCTCCAGTATGCTGGGATGAGGTGGGAGAAGCAACGTTGTTGGAACCGAAGTTGGTACGTATAACTACAGAAAAGATTCAAATAATCCGACAACGTATAAAAACCTCACAAGATCGACAAAAGAGTTATGCTGATCTTCATTGAAAGGATGTGGAATTCGATATAGGAGATCATGTGTTGTTCCGCGTTGCTCCATGGAAAGGAGTTACGAGATTTGGAAAGAGAGGAAAGCTCAATCCTCGATTCATCGGCCCATTTTTAATCCTCGATCGAGTAGGAACTGTGGCCTATAGACTCGCTTTCACTTTAAAGATGTCTCGTGTTCATAACGTTTTTCACATATCTATGCTACGTAAATATGTGGAAGACCCGAACCACATTATTGAGTTAGAACCGGACGATATAGCGGAAGATTTGACGTATGAAGAGGTTCCTGTTCAAATCTTGGATAAGAAGGAACATATTCTACGCACCAAGGTTATACCTCAAGTTAAAGTTTTATGGAGAAACCACGATGTTGAAGAAATGACTTGGGAGTTAGAATCTGACATGAATTCAAGGTATCCTTACCTCTTTGACATACCAGGTACGTACCCTAATTTCGAGGGCGAAATTTCATAAGAAGGGGAGATTGTAAAACCCCAACTTTATGAATAAAGATGAATTTTCTATAAATATTATTTTTGATTATAAATAGAATATATTATATTTTATTTAAAAGATTTTACTTTAAATATGGACCGTCAGATTAAAGTAAATCAATCTGGACCGTTCATGAGTTAGTTACTATGCACCCATTTTTCTATAAATAGAAGCTCATTCCTTCATTATTTTCTTACTTAATTCACCGAAACTCTGGTAGATAAACTATGAAAAGAAAGAAAAAGTATTATGCTACTTCACTACTTATATATCCAATGACTCTTCTTCTTAAAGTAGGGAATATTATTTGTTGTACTCGTAAGGGGTGTTATTCTTTTGTATTCATGAAGAGAACTTATGTTATTCCATTCTTTATTATTCATTGAATAACTTCAGATACGCCGCTACCCTATACTTGATGACATTCTTCTATTATTCCGCCTTTTATTATTATGTTGGAATATCCTGTCAAGTCGCTTTTTACGCCTAACCGATTCCGCCTTTTTATTATTCTCATTGGAATATCATGTCACATGCGCTTTTACTGGGACTGGTTCCGCCTTTTATTATTATTCTGCTTGGAATATCCTGCATGCGTTTTACGCCGGACCGATTCCGCCCTTATTAGTATTCCGTTGGAATAACTTTGTACATGCTGCAAGTACCTCATACATGGTGATTTCATTGTTATTCCATTCTTTATTATTCTATTGGAACATCCAATGCTTGCAAGTAATTTCAATTTCTACACAGGTTCTCATTATTTAGTATTCTCGTTGAATAACCTGTCATCGAAGTACCACATGCATGGTGATTTCTTTTGTTATTCTATTCTTTATTATACTCAAATGGTTAAAGTTTTGACTTCTATACTCCATGAAATTAGTGGAATATCCTTGATATTTGCGCTTCATCCAAAGATCTTTTCATGGAAATATTCTTCCGAGCATTCTTGAATTTTACTCTACAAAGCGTTATCATGTTGACAATTTGGACATTATTAGTTCCTGGATAAATTAATTCTTGAACTTGTTTTATTGAATTCTTATATCATTGTCATCATCCTCACGTTTATATTTTTTTTGAAAGTCATCTGTGGCCTGTAGTGCATAGATGGACTTGGTATGATTATGACCAGGGATTATTCGATGTAATCATGACCGTAATGTTATAAATGATGTGGTAAAAGTCCTCATTGACTCGTAGTGCATTGATGGACAGTTGTTGGCATGATCATGACCATTAATGAATACACAAATATTCTTGGCCCGTAGTGCATGGATAATTGTGGTAGTGATACTAAAGAATATACTTGGCCGTAGTGCAGGGGTGATTTGATGATGTGGATTATTTATTAAGCTGAGTCTCAGCGATAATAGTGATGAAAAACCTTTTAAATCATAGAAGATAGTTGATTTTATTCTCTACTTGACTCTTCTAATGGATTGCTTGTTCCGCTGTAGTTAAACTTGATGTTTGTTATATTTTATCGCTTTAACATCTTTGTTGAAGGCTAATGATAATTTATTCTGCATTATCTTAGTCATAATATTTCTTACTGGGCTAGTTGAGCTCACCCTTTCTTTCACTGTTCTCTTCAGGAAATGAGAACGTAGCTGGGATGAGTCAGGGAATAGAGTGATGGTCCGAATGATAGTATTAGCTAGTAGTCCTCCCTATTCTGTTAAATAGTGTGACAATAAATGTAATGAGAACTTATTCTGAGAGTGGATATTGTTTAGAAGACAGTATTTGTATTAAAACTCACAGCTCTCTTGTTGTATATTAAAGATTGTATTTATATTCTGTACAATGTATTTGGCGACTCAGAATAGGTGATGTATACCTATTTTGGGGGCGTCACAATATAAGAGTAGGGAAGTAGTAGAATACTTTTCTATAGTTTCTCTATAATTTCTCTCTCTGGAGTTTCAGTGAATTCATAAGAAATAATGAAGGAATGAGCTTCTATTTATAGGAGAATGGATAGGCACTGTGTAAGGATTTTTCTCATGGACGCTTAACAAATCGTCTGATAATTCACGGGTTGATTCTAATCAATTCACGGATGACTACTCATCAAATAAAACCAAAACTAAAATAAAATATAATATAATATAATAATATATATATATATATATATATATATATCAATACATGCCTTACACGTCACTTTTCCACCACATACTCCAACATCAACATCCACTCAATACACCAAAATTCAACATCTCCCAAGACTTTTGTTTCCACCAACGTATATATATATGTAATATACATCCAACCACACTAATATTATATATATATATATATATATATATATATATATATATATATATATATATATATATATACTCTCCACCATTCCCATATTCCACCCAATTTACGGGTGAAATTCCTCCCACACACAAAAGTCCTTTCTTTCCCCCACCAATTATATATATATATATATAAATACCGAATGATTATTTTTAAAAAAATGGGTAAATGTGGGGTCCATAAAATACATAAAAAATTATAATAAAAACTTCATAAAAAACACCTCAATATTTTTAACAATATTTATCATCATTATTATAATTCACAATATTAATCGACCATGTAACGACCCCAAAATTCATACCATTTAAATCTTGACTTCGGTCGTTAACCATACATTAAATCTCTAATAAAACATCATTATTCGATATTAAAAACACTAAAATTGCGGAATAATTAAAACGTTTAAACATTTCATTCTTTCTTGCCCTGAATCGCAACCTTTACATTACATCTCTTTGATTCAATCTTATATCATGAATCGTTACAACAAAATGACTATACAAAGTCTTACATCATAACTAAATATCCATATACATCGGATAACTCAACTTACAATTCAACAACATGTTACGTTCAAAATATGAAATTCATTTCTCATAAAACACAAGTAATCTTCGTTAATATAGATCTCTATAACTCACTTAGCACATATCTTTACCTTAAAATCTTGACCTGCAAAAGTGGTTATTTGCAAGAGTGAGCTTTCGATGTACCAAAGAAAGTCTAACGATTTTCATGCATCACATAACACATAATAACATGCTCGATATACATCTCATTAAAGTAACACTACGATACATGCTTTTAATTCACATAGCAAATATAAAGATCGAGTTCCTTACTCAATCATCATTACTTAGCCAAAACAATGCAGTCATATATTGACTTTAACATTTCATGATTTCAACATGTATAACACATATCATGCAATTTAAAATAGTTCATCAAGTCCACGTAGAAAATAGGAACCAAAAGACTTGCCTTGATCGTTGTTTACCAATAATAGTTTAACAGCTTACAGTTATCTGCATTTCACGTGCCCTACACAATTATATAATCATACACATCAACTATTAGTCACATAACAACACATAGTAATTGTAATGTAAACTCTACTCCACATCTCATAATCATTCCTACTAATTAGCACACAATGTTCAATTAGATTGTGTTAACTTTTTTGACTTATGACTCACTATATTTCATAATCGAAGTTCATTCAAGTGCTTAAGTCTTGCTAGGACTACTTATTGGTTATATATTAAACCCATTTTATATTCTATAATATTCATTTCAATTGAATTGAAACACTTTTTAAGTTCGTTAACACTTGGCACGGTGTTTCGACGTTCATTCGTCACACGCCCGATTTGCCTCTCTTGTGTATGCTTACTATGCTTCTATAACTTGTCTAATACATTATTTATTAATGTTAAGCATCATTATATTTACTAACATACATGTTTTATAACTTAAGACATCATTATTTATGGTCAGGAGCACTACACATGCATATGTGCATGCCCGACGCCTCTCGATCATTTCCCCAAACATAATAGTCCTAAAGATGACCATTTTGACTACTGTTACAGACCTCAAATTAAAACACTTAAAGTATGAAAGTTGTAGGTCTACTCGTCCTCGTTCCGGATCATCTTGAATCATCTCAATCGGAGTTCGTATAAGAATGTTATGGCCATTTTACTACAGAGGCCAAAATCGTCTGACTCAGATTTTCTATCCCCGTGCCGCAAATATGAGAACTAAGTCATACTGATGGTGCCTTGTTGTGAGATTGGTCTTTGGGCGCGAATTTCAGCAATAAGGGCGAACTTCTTGCTCTGGGCGCGCGAATTTTGGCGTTGGGCTCCATTTTTGGCGTTAGGCGTAAAAACTAATGTAACGCAAATTTAACGAAGAATGTAAACAACTAAATTTATGTCTATAACTTAATTTCTAACACTAATTAACATGTATAACTTATGACAATTACACATATACACATTACCCAACATGCATATACTAATTTAAACCACTAAACAACAATCACAGAAAACTTAATTCCTTGAAAACACTGTTTTCAACCAAAACACCATTACCGATGTTTGTTTACACAGTGAACATGGTAAACATAATTTATAAGCCAATTTGATTCCTTTGAATTATGTTTCTCTGAATTTCTTACCCCATTATTGTTGCCTCTTTTTTATGACTAACAAAAGAGCTCTAACTCATTCAAGCATACATGTGTCAACAAGTAATACAAAGCAAGTAAAGTATCGATCCCACAGAGAAAGTTGTTTAACTTAAACTACTATTCATTAATTAAATCACTATATTTACATGCTCAAACTAAAGATTAAACTTGGTTGATTCTTAAATCGCAAATAACAACTACAATAATATAAACGATATAATAAATGATATTGGAACGAATGGGATTCTAACTTCATTTATTGCTTCATTCAATCGCCACTATCATGACTAAAAGAGTATTAGCCATTTTTCAATGCATTAAGACCTACTTACACAGCATCCACAGATGATAGATTCTATGAAATCATCAATATAACCAACATCACTATATGTCTATGTGAAATTGCAACTATATTGATTTTAAGTTCAAGCTCTTATCTTAACTTATACGGTGAAACAATATATGTCTATCTGGTTCACGAAATACAAAAGCCATATAACACGGCCCTATACACGTATACTATCATGATTACAGTCCATATTTGCATGTTCATTGTCAATTCCATACAAATACTGAAACGAATGGTGATTAAGCATTCATGTATGTAAAACAATCATGACAGACATCCCATATAATATGCAAAACAACCCAGCATTTAAGCATGCAATCAAACTACATAATAAAATTCGTTAGAATCCAATAATGGAGTTTAGTTCATGACTGAACCAAAAGCCATTATGGGATCAAAGTTAAACATGATCAATAAGCAACAATTGAAAGACAAAAGATGAAACTATCAAACCTAATTGCTTAATACACATCAATATTCAATCCTCATAAGAGTCCAGCAAAAACTAACGTTAATAATCCGCTCTCGTAGAGAAAATCCCAAGAAGGAGTAGAAAAATAGAGTTGTAGCCTCCTCCTCCGTAGGAATCCTCTCTAGAGAGTAAAAACCCTAATTACGATGTAAAGTTACGTGAAAAACTAATAAAATATCAAATCATACCCCTGACACCAGTCAGGAATCGTTTTAAATCAATTACAACCTTTAAAATTCGAAAATAAAATAACTCATCAGCAACATCAGACATCGCGCTCGGTCGCGCGCTCTTCTAGCATAATAGTCTCGCGGCCGCGAGACCTGCAATAGGTTCATATGTTCAGCTACACTCGCGCACGGGCGCACGCTCCATAGGCTTGTCTATCTCGCGGCCGCTAGACTTGCAGTAGCATCCAAGATCTGGCTGGGTGATCGCACGGGCGCGCGTCTTCAAGTCTATTTTGCCGCGCGGCCGCGCTGCTTGAACTCTGTAGGTCCTGGTTTCTATTTTCCTACTGCTGTCGCTTGCTCCGTTATGCTTTATTTCCTTGCACCAATGCACCTTCATGCCATTCATATCCCATCCTTTTACCTCGTTTCAAGCATCCATTTACCTTATGCTCCAAATCACCACCAAAATAGGCCAATTCTTGCACTTATTCACCAAAAGGAGTTTTAAGAACGTGCAATGCAATTTAACATGAAATGCAGCTAAACTAGACTAAAATGTACTTGAGATAGGCATAGTTCACATGAATTGGTACTCCATAAGTAGGTAAAAATCCTACTTATCAGTTATCATATACAAGGTTCAATTTCATAACTTCATAATTAACATACACTAATTTTGTTATCTTACAAAAATCATATTCATGCATATGTGTTCACTGTAAAACCAATTCCCCTTACTTGTATACAAAAATTAGCATACAATCTTGTCTATACGCTAAACATACAATCATATATATATATATATGCTAGTATAACACTTGCAACAATATGGTTTTATAGAGAATCTTTGTAAAAACCTTATAGACATTGAAAATCAAGATCACAGACACAGAGAACGTAAACATATATATATATTAAGGTTTTAAAACATACCTTTTGTCGCTTTAGAAACCCTTGCTAATCACTGACAATAAGAATTCGGAACCTTCTCTTGTTGCTTCTCTCTCTTAAACTCTCTCTCTCTCTCTCAAATTCTCTGTGATTTTCTTCTTAGGCTTAGCAAGCACTTAGAATGCGTAAACAAAACCACTGGTAACCAATCGTAAATGGCCATAATAAGCCCGATTAAATAATATCAGTTACCAAATATAACGTATAGGTTATAAATATATTTTATTCATTATTTTATTTATATAATTTATATAATATTTCAAAATTCAAAAGAACTCCAAAAGTTATAAGGCTTCGTTTGGCAAAACTCTTTAAAATTAAAGAATTAATATATTTAAGCCTTGTTTGGCAAAATAAATTAAAACTACTTTAATTTATTTTAATAACTACTTATAATATAGTTATTTGTCACATTTCTAATTAATTAAGTTTTCATACTTAATTTAATTAATACCAATAACAATTCATTGCATAATATAATAATTTATTTAATCATTATAAACCCTCTAACTTAATTATTAAATTAAATTAGATTACTATCTCAAAATTATTACTTTCCTTAACTCATTAATTATTTATTAAACAAATAAATAATCAAATCACATCAAATCAATTAAACAAATACTTATTCAACGATAAACACATCCATTAAATATTTATATAATTCAATAAATATTTAAATATTAATTAAAAATCTGGATTGTTACATCATTCCCTCCTTACAAGGATTCTGTCATCAGAATCACAACTCAAACCACTCATTCGTTACAATCTTCCCTACTTACAAAGATTCTATCCCCAGAATCGAAGACACAAATTAAACAAACAACTCAGAGTAATCTTTCATCATTTTATCTAAATATAGCTTATATATTTCCTACTACATTCATTACTTTAACAAATTATAGGTTTCATTTCATAACTTTCACTTGATCTTAATATATTCTGAGTATTATATATCTTTTAACCCATTCATTTCCTTTGATAAGGATCGTTACCATCAACACTCGGGATATTACATTCACCATTTCTTCTAAGAATTTCATCCTCGAAATTTTATTTATTAATCTTTATTCATTCAATCTATCAGAGTAGATTTTATGTCACTACTTCATTCATTCATTGGTTTGTATAACCACTTTCTTTCCACATGGATCATTCTATAATTATTAACTTTTCTATTAAAAGTTTTACATTATTCTTTGATAACTCATATCCTTCTCACTTCAAAATCTCTTTTCTCACTTATATATTCATCATTCAGTGTCGCATTCTACGACTCACTTCTTTCTAAGGAATATCATCCTTACCACATTCAACTTTTTGAATATCAAGAATCTTCCACAATTGCTCAATAATTGGGAAGCGATATGAATAATGTGAATTTAAAAGATTCCAAATCATGCTTTGAGGGTCATAAGACCACGAACTATGTCCACTTGTTGTAAGTAATCTTTCAACTTCAACTTTAACACCATAAGACTATAAGGACCCCGTCTTTGGGGTGTTAAGCCCTTCAGATCGATGTATTGTGCACAAACATTTAAACGCTTATCGTATGTCCATAGTTATAAGTAATCTTTCAACTTAAACTTTAAATAAATATAAGACTATAGGGACTCCTCGTTACTTAGGGTGATCGACCCCTTACGTCTGACAATGTATTGTGCACAAACATCTCAATGCCTCCGCGTAATCCCCTATAAAAGGGTTGTTCATCTCAGCTTTTCAACATCTGAATCCGCACCAAAACAATTTGGTTTGGCATAACTTCTCAAGAAACGCATGCATTTCATGAACATCTTTTAATATTCGTCTAGCTGAATCAAATAGCATAGACTTCTACAACAATTCGTACATCAATCGAAATATACATATATATATATATTCTCATATCTTAAAGAAATCTCAAAAATCTTTTTATGACGTCATGATACCGCACTGTATTTACAAATCAGGTGAGGATTCTCATTATTTGGTGATTTTATCATACTACATTATACCATAAATGGTGACGCATCCTTAGATCACATCCAACACTAGGTAATACTGCATTGATGACTCCATCATTTTTATCATTTTTGCACCAGGTTACATGATACATTAATGATATAAAATACATTTTGATATATTGCAAATCATTGTTGTCTAGCCGAAGCAATTAGCATAGACATACGAATAATAGTATTATTGTTAAAACTCATTGGTTCCATCATTTGATCCAATGTTTTTCAAGAAAATAAAAGTGTAAACATCAGCACGAAGTCAATAAATTTTGAAAGTATAGCATAGCAAGTAGATTTAGAATACCTATGCTTCCACCATCAACTCCACTTTCTATAATGATCTATTGCTTAATAGGTCTATCTATTCCTATTATCCTTAATACTCCATTTACTCTTATCTATACCCAGTTCGTCAAACTTACCACATGTTATGAGTTCAGGAACTTGCCACAATCATATGAGTTTAAGAACTTATCCTAGTCGCACCATAAAGCGCCCATTCACGAGGGGTTCAAAAACATACCATATAATTATGAGTCATTTAACCTACCATAAGTATGAGTTTTAAGAACTCGCACTTAACCTTATAATATTCTCTAACTATACTCTACCTATCTGTTATACACATGAGAAAAGAATCACCTTCTCAATAGGCATATAGCAAATAGCGCGACACAAACATTCCAATGATTATCAATGTGATAAACCGAGTGCAAAAGCACAAAACCCTCGTCCCATACAAAGGTTTGTATAACTCACCCCACCACCACGAGTCATCAATTGAAATCCTCCTAACTCTATCTTGCTTATAAATTACTTTTTGCTCGATACTGATTCCTCGTATCACATCATCTATAACTCCTCATGAGTTTATCTCGTCTTATTATAAGTACATTATCTTCATAAAGATCAAGCTATAATCATTCAACCATTACAAACCATCTTCCTTTTATAACTTAAAACAAATCACGTCGTGATCTTATTCTATAATCATCTCCCTTAAAATTATTTTCTTAACTCGTGATCGTTTTGTTTTACGATCCTCATTCTTTCCTTTTTTCATCATTTACGACATTATTCGTTATCTTGGCTTTTAGAGTTAGGAAACTCCCATTTCTTATCTTTGTTTCTCTTAGATTCTTCTTTGAATCTTTTTGTTTAAAAAAAAATTCTTCCTTTAAGAATTTCTAACTTCAGTTACATCGCTCAAAAATTCATTCAAGTTCTACACTTTTATCATACGTATCCATTTACTAAACTTTGTACACATCGAGTCTCTAACAGTTTCAATATGGTACGCTGAGTGGTTTCCCACAAACAACCAACAAACTAGGTTTCGAGTTACTAGTTCGTATATACCTCCGCTCTATGAAGGAATCGTTTAGCCCAGATACCATACATCAACTACTAAAGAGTACAATTGCACCATACTCTCTATTCTTAACTTCTTTATCATTCTCTTTTATATATACATTGTCTATTTATTATCACCTTACATCCTTATTATTGGAGTTGGGTAACCCCACATTCATAATCCTTATAACTCATGCGATTCTTCTTTGAATCCTTTCACGCAAGTTTTTAATCCCTTATTGTTCAAACTCTATTTGAGCTTATTCGTTTATTATCTTCACCTCTCTTCTCTAAGGTTATAGCATATGGTACTCGTACCTAAGGTTTATAACCCACAACTTTGATACCAACTTGTAACGACCCTAAAATTCATACCATTTAAATCTCGACTTCGGTAGTTAACCATACATTAAATCTCTAATAAAACATCATTATTCGATATTAAAAACACTAAAATTACTGAATAATTAAAGCGTTTATACATTTCCTTCTTTCTTGCCCTGAATCGCAACCTTTACATTACATCTCTTTGATTCAATCTTATATCATGAATCGTTACAACAAAATGACTATACAAAGTCTTACATCATAACTAAATATCCATATACATCAGATAACTCAACTTACAATTCAACAACATGTTACGTTCAAAATATGAAATACATTTCTCATAAAACACAAGTAATCTTCGTTAATATAGATCTCTATAACTCACTTAGGACATATCTTTACCTTAAAATCTTGACCTGCAAAAGTGGTTATTTGCAAGAGTGAGCTCGACAGCCTAGCAAAGTCTAACAGTTTTCATGCATCACATAGCACATAATAACATGCTCGATATATATCTCATTAAAGTAACATGGCATACATGCTTTTAATTCACAAAGCAAATATAAAGATTAAGTTCCTTACTAAATCATCATTACTTAGCCAAAACAATGCAGTCATATATTGACTTTAACATTTCATGATTTCAACGTATATAACATATCATGCAATTTAAAATAGTTCATCAAGTCCACGTAGAAAATAGGAACCGAAAGACTTGCCTTGATCGTTGTTTACCAATAATAGTTTAACAGCTTACAGTTATCTGCACTTCACATGCCCTGCACAATTATATAATCATACACATCAACTATTAGTCACATAACAACACATAGTAATTGTAATGTAAACTCTACTCCATATCTCATAATCATTCCTATTAATTAGCACACAATGTTCAATTAGATTGTGTTAACTTTTTTGACTTATGACTCACTATATTTCATAATCGAAGTTCATTTAAGTGCTTAAGTCTTGCTAGGACTACTTATTGATTTTATATTAAACCCATTTCATATCCTATAATATTCATTTCAATTGAATTGAAACACTTTTTAAGTTCGTTAACAATTGGCACGACGTTTCGACGTTCATTAGTCACACGCCCGATTTGCCTCTCTTGTGTATGCTTACTATGCTTCTATAACTTATCTAATACATTATTAATTAATGTTAAGCATCATTATATTTACTAACATACATGTTTTATAACTTAGGACATCATCTTTTATGGTCAGGAGCACTACACATGCATATGTGCATGCCCGACGCCCTCTGATTGCCCCTGAAAACATAATAGTCCTAAAAATGGCCATTTTGACTACTGTTATAGACCTCAAATTAAAACACTTAAAGCATGAAAGTTGTAGGTCTACTCGTCCTCGTTCCGGATCATCTTGAAGCATCTCAATTGGAGTTCGTATGAGAAAGTTATGGCCATTTTACTATAGGAGGCCAAAACTGTCCGACTCAGACTTCTGTCCCCTCGCCGTGGCGCGAGAACTAAGTCATCTTTGTGGCGCCAAGAATGATGAGATTGGCGTCAAGCGCGAATTTTAGCATCAAGCGAATTTTGGCGCTAGGGCTCTATTTTTGGCGCTGGGGCGCCGAAAACTAACAGAACGTAGCCCACGAAGAACAGAACAACTAAATTTCTATCTATAACTTAATTCTCTAACACTAATTAATATGTATAACTTATGCCAATTACACATATACACATTACCCAACATGCATATACTAATTTAAACCACTAAACAACAATCACAGAAAACTTAATTCCTTGAAAACACTATTTTCAACCAAAACACCATTACCGATGTTTGTTTACACATTGAACATGGTAAACATAATTTAAAAACCAATTTGATTCCTTTGAATTATGTTTCTTTGAATTTCTTACCCCGTTATCATATACAAGGTTCAATTTCATAACTTCACAATTAACATACACTAATTTTGTTATCTTACAAAAATCATATTCATGCATATGTGTTCACTGTAAAACCAATTCCCCTTACTCGTATACATAAATTAGCATACAATCTTGTCTATACGCTAAACATACAATCATATATATATATGTTAGTATAACACTTGCAACATTATGGTTTTATAGAGAATCTTTGTAAAAACCTTATACACATTGAAAATCAAGAACACAGACACAGAGAACGTAAACATATATATATTAAGGTTTTAAAACATACATTTTGTCGCTTTAGAAACCCTTGCTAATCACTGACAATAAGAATTCAGAACCTTCTCTTGTTGCTTCTCTCTCTTAAACTCTCTCTCTGTCAAATTCTCTGTGATTTTCTTCTTACGCTTAGCAAACACTTAGAATGCGTAAACAAAACCACTGGTAACCAATCGTAAATGGCCATACTAAGCCCAATTAAATAATATCAGTTACCAAATATAACGTATAGGTTATAAATATATTTTATTCATTATTTTATTTATATAATTTATATAATATTTCAAAATTCAAAAGAACTCCAAAAGCTATAAGGCTTCGTTTGGCAAAACTCTTTAAAATTAAAGAATTAATATATTTAAGCCTTGTTTGGCAAAATAAATTAAAACTACTTTAATTTATTTTAATAACTACTTATAATATAGTTATTTGTCACACTTCTAATTAATTAAGTTTTCATACTTAATTTAATTAATACCAATAAAAATTCATTGCATAATATAATAATTTATTTAATCATTATAAACCCTCTAACTTAATTATTAAATTAAGTTAGATTACTATCTCAAAATTATTACTTTCATTAACTCATTAATTATTTATTAAACAAATAAATAATCAAATCACATCAAATCAAATCAATTAAACAAATACTTATTCAGCGATAAATACATCCATTAAATATTTATATAATTCAATAAATATTTAAATATTAATTAAAAATCTGGATTGTTATAGACCAGGTCGTTCCCAAGAAAGAGGGGGGCTTTCCAATAAGGATTTCTCCCTATTGGCGTGCAATTAGGTGACCAAACCTCTCCTTAACAGAACTTCTAGACATCGTTAATATTTCAAATAATAATATTAATAACTTTGTCGTCTCAATTATTGATTTAATAATATATAAAATATTGACAATAATTGAATCAAATAATGTGAGATATTATCGCAATTTACCGTAGCAATAATTGAACAAAAACGAGTGACTTCTCACGTAAGCATCAATAATCAATATCGTAATATTCTTGTGCTAACTACGCCAGACATCGCACTTTTAACACCGGGTGTTTCAACAGCTTAACGGTAAAACTTCCGCCGTTATTTTCATAAAAAGTATTTTTGTCGTTTTCTCGATCGACAATAATTCCGTTAGGAAACCACCAATGATTGTGTCGTTGTATTTAATATTCCTGTTAAAACGAATATTCCCCACCAATCGAATATTATATAACAACTTTATGCATTTTGCAAAATTTATAAATATTACCCACAACTATAACATTATATCAAATTCATTCCATAATATTCAAAAATGATATTTATAGAAAATTCATCTTTATTTATAAAAGTTGGGGTCTTACAATAACAGTAGTTAATCTGCTACATGAATGACATTTTCATACATATTATACTGTGTTTTTATAGCACTAGCTACTCTACTTGGACCAATATTTTGAGTTAATGTTTTGAATACCTTCTCATCTCATATTTAGTATTGGTAATAAGACAATGACTAACGAAAGAAGAAGAAAAAAGTCGACACACCTTCTCATCCATCTATCCATCCATCACATCTATCCAAAATTTCATTAGAATTCATATTTCAAAAATTAAATAAACTTTTCTATGCCAGTTGTAAAAGCTATAATTTTTCTAACGGTTATTTATTTCACTATAAAAATCCCATAATTTATTCCATAAAATTTACAACTCCTCGCATCTTTTTCTCTTTATTTTCTAATATAATAATAACACCATACTTGCAAGCTCAAATTCTTATAATTTATATAATATATATTTATAATTTATTATACACATACATCATAATATTTATTTTATTAGTACACTCATATTATTACAATGGATTCTTCCAACATTCCACCAGTGTCATCATTTATTCAAAATGATCCAAATATCATTATGTCTGAAAGTGTCGTTCCGGGTTCGAGTACAATATTTCCACGTCCTACCGGCGAGCAAAATAAACGTACAACGGCTATTTGGGATCATTTCATTGAAGTGTGGATTGCAGAAGGTGTTAAAAAATTTTAATGCAAAATATGTAACAACTTATTTAGGGTTAAAGGAAATAATACATTACTCCGTCACTACGAGTCGTGTTTGAAGAAGCATAAAATAACTGATGAAAGCTCTCAATCACAAATTGATCGTTCTGGTCACAATTGAAGTTATGATCAAATATTACAAAAGCTGAGTGGCAAGCTAAATTAATGATCTTGAAGGAGCTTCCATTCAATTTTTTTGACGACGCGCGTTGTACCGACTACATTCAAGGTTCATTGCAACCGAAATATAAACAAGTAAGTAGAATGACTACTAAACGTGATGCAATGAAATTATATAATAAAGCTAAAAATGAATTAATTGAGTATTTTGATAATTTTAACAGTAAAATTTGTTTAAATAGTGATACTTGGTCTGCTAATCATCAACATGGAATTAGCTATATTTGTATTACAACTCATTGAATAGATTCTGAAATGTTTATGCAAAAAAGAATTATAGGATTAATTTGAATATTTTGAATTACCACATAATGGTCAATCAATATATGCTCAAATTATGTCCATAATTCATACTTTCAAAATTAAAGATAAAATAATGAGTATTAGTTTAGATAATGCAACAAATAATACTAGTTCTATTAATATGTTAAAAAATGATTTAAAGCATGTAGTAAATGGTGTATTTTTTTCATGTTAGATGTGTATGTCATATAATAAATTTGATTGTACAATCCGGATTCACTTACTTGCAAGATCCAATAAATAAAATTCGTCGTATGGTTAGTTTTACATATGGTTCAAATAGAAGAATACAATATTTTAGAAATTTTTGTCATGCAAGGGGTGAAAATTTTAAAAGAGTAAAATTTGATAATAACACTAGATGGAATAGTACATATGATTTATTTAAAGATGATTATAAACATCAAAATATACTTATGGAGTTTTATAACACACAAACTGATCATGAAATAACAAATGAAGATTGGAATTTATTATGTCAACTTTTAAATATTCTTAAAGTTTTTAAAAAACACACAAAAATATTAAGTGGTGTTTATTATCCTACAATTCATCATGTTCTGTTTGCATGTTTGGAAATAACAAATATGTTTCAACAATATAAATATGATCATTTCTGGACTAACCTTATTTTTAGTATGCAAGATAAATTTAAAAAATATTTTGAAGACATGCCTACAGTTATTACTTGTGCAGTGGCATTAAATCTCGTAATAAAATTAGAAGGTGTGGAAAGTGTTTTAGAAGATATAGTAGAAAATATAGGTGCTGAAAATATTAATTACATTAAACTAAATTTTAATAATACATTTACTAAATTTTATGAACAATATGAGTCTGTATTGTAAGACCCCAACTTATTATAAATAAAATCGAATTTCCTCTAATTATTATTGTGAATAATAAGGTGTTAATTTGATATAATACTTTGGCCGAGTATGTGAGTAGGTGCTTAACTTGTCAGAAAGTTAAGGCCGAACATCAAAGACCAAGTGGCTTATTACAGTCATTGGAGATTCCAGAGTGGAAGTGGGAGCATATCACGATGGACTTTGTGGTGGGACTTTCGACTACTCAGAAGGGGTATGATGCGATTTGGGTAATAGTGGACTGGTTAACGAAGTCGGCTCACTTTTTGCCAATTCGAGTTAAGTATAATCTAGAACAATTAGCTACATTTTATTTTAAGGAAATTATTTCCAGACATGGAGCACCAGTGTCGATTGTGTCAGATCGTGACCCACGATTCACATCGAACTTTTGGAGAAGTCTTCAAGAGTAGTTGGGGACGCAGTTGAAGTTGAGTACGGCATATCATCCACAAACCGATGGACAGAGCGAGAGGACAATTCAAACATTAGAAGATATGTTAAGATCTTGCGTCATGGATTTTAAGGGTAGTTGGGATGATCATCTACCATTAGTAGAGTTTGTGTATAACAATAGTTATCATGCAAGAATAGGTATGCCGCCGTACGAAGCTTTGTATGGAAGGAAATGCAGAACACCATTGTATTGGGATGAAGTGAGAGAACGCCGAATGCTAGGACCAGAATTAGTGCGAAGAAACAAATGAAGTGGTGAAGTTAATACGATGCTGCGTCTCGTGAAAGCGACTCAAGATGAATGCAGGAAGAAATACGCAGACTTACATCGAGAGAATAGGGGGAGTTTGAGGTAGGCTCAGACGTATTTCTAAAGGTATCTCCCTGAAAAGGAAAGATACGCTGTGGAAAGAAGGGAAAACTAAGCCCAAGGTTTATAGGACCTTTTGAGGTAATAGAACGGGTAGGTGAGGTAGCTTATAGGGAAGCATTATGTCCAGACCTAGAGCGAATACATAACGTATTTCACGTTTCAGTGCTACGTCCTTATAAACCAGATTATAAGCACGTGATAGAATTTGAGCCTATTTAAATCGAGAAGGACGTAACCTATGAAGAGATGCCGATTCAAATCATCGATAGAAAAAAGCAAGTTCTGCGGAACAAAGTTATATCGTCAGTAAAGGTATTATGGAAGAACCACTATGCCGAAGAAGCAACGTGGGAATTGGAAGAGAATATAAAGGAAGATTACCCTCATTTGTTTGCGTAGTGTAAGGCGAAATTCTGGGGACAGAATCTTTATAAGGGGGGAAGAATGTAACGACCGAGAAATTCGGATCCTTTATAAAATACTTGAAAGAATTAAATAATGAATAAAATAATATTATTTGTTATTATTATGTGTTAATAAGATGTATGTCATTCTATAACCTAGAAACAACGGAACATCGTAGTATTTGAACCACGTGAGGGAATTAAAGTGTTTGAATTTCCAAGACGAAAATAAAAGTTTTCCGAGAAAGTTTTTGAAAAATACTATTCACCGTTTATCGCTCAGAAATTATTTTTGAACTTCCGGGAAATACGTAACTTTATAATATCAAGGCGAGATGGATTATATAATAATAATCTAAGTATGGAAAACGCAATAATTCGAATGCGAACTTAAATTGAGAATGTAGGTATTAAAAATCTAATGAAATGAATTAATGTAACTTTGTATGAAATATAAGTCCAATAAGACTAAGGTGTAAACCTATGTGGGATTTATATTAAGCCCAAGTGATTAATAAAATGAAGCCTAAACTAATTAATGCAAGCCCAAAAAATAAATTGATTAGATTAAGAGCTAAGCCCAAAGGGTGATCCACTAGTTGAATAGGATCCATGGGGCAACCCATGGGTGTAGTAGTGGGCAAGAGCTTTATGTGATGCCCAAGTACTTTATGTGATGATCAAGTGTTGTGTTGATCAAGAAATATGAGTGGCTAGCAAGATTACTTAGTGATTAAGTAGATGAATAGTAAAGAGGTTAGTTGAGGAGGTGGGGTGATTAATGACTAATATGCCCTCACCTTGGCTCTCCTATAAATAGAAGAAGTTGCTAGACATTTTTCATTGTTCAAGTTTCACTCTTTCACAAATAACTTAATTGTTAGAGCAAATAAGCACTTTGAGCTTAACCTTTCATTAGTAGATTTCCAAAGCAAGAGAAGTAATCTTCAAAGGTAATTGATCTTGTCTCTTCTATCTCTATCATGGTATGTTGATAAGAGAAGTGAAACTAATGAACTTAGTTGTTAAGAACATAAGGGAAGTTGATAAGCAATGGACCTAAGCTGAAGAAGTTATGAATAAGTAACTTGAATCTAAATAAGTTATGAACTTATGGAATACACATATGAGATTATCATATGATTAAATTAAGAATTTGTATAAATAATAGTATATAAGCATGTAGCTTGAATGACTTAATTAAGAGTAAGTCATAAGGAAATGAAAGTCTTGTATTGTATATTTTGTTAAGTTATGAACTTATAAGAAATAAGCCATAACCAAATTCTAATATAAGTTGTTATATCATGTAAATTAAGATGTCTAGATAATAAAATGAATGTATTTAGAATGATGAACAAATCACTAGTAATGAAGTTTCATTTTAATTAACACGATTGATTTATAATCGTCGAATTCGTGAAATTCTTGGAATGGAAGTCGTATTTTGTATTTGAACTCGGAAACATTGGTTTTCGATGGAAACAAGTCATATTTGGCATTATAGAGTTGCGGACTTGAAAATGGCCGGATTCTGACTTAGAACGAAGAAACAAGCGTTGAACGTTCTCGAACATTTATTGTTTTCGTTAAAAATGGATTAATAGGTGAAATTATAGCAAACAAAGTCAAATAGATAAAATTCTTACATGAACACGTAGAGTAGGTGATTTGTGAACCGTAGGCTCTTGAACGAGCCAATTCAGACTTATAACGAAGAAGTTACGAGTCCGGGAATCTCACTATTTGAAAAATCTGTCAAAAATTTCTGAGGCTCAGAGTCCGCGCCGGGGCGCGACTCCTAGCTAATTAGCCGGCGCCGCAGTGCCAAAGTGAGCCTCAGCCCCTGTAAAATCACATCGCAGCGCGACCCATAACAAAGGGATTCGCGCCCAATACGAGTCCGATTTACGGGCAATAATGGGTGGCGTCATGCAGTACAAGCACCAAGAGTAATAGTCGGCGTCCGCAATACGACCTCATGACCTGAATCTTTGAAAATTGTTTGCATGTTAAGCATGAAGAGTAATTGATGAACACTTAACTAACGATCTTAATGAAACATTATTAAGACATACTTAAGCCTTAAGTATGATTACTTAGGGTTAAAGAAAGTCAGTGACTTATGAATGTAAGAATGACGTAATGGAAAGCCGGAACCTATAATAACAAATCTAATATGTAATTAGATTGAGAAGAAGGGTAAGATTCTTTAGAAACTATGTATGTTTATTTATGACCTAATGTGCTATGTGATGTTATTATCTACTGTAGAGACTTAAAGACTTAAAGTGCACGCGTTATAAACTGTAGCAGACGCTAAAGGCAAGTACTCTAACCCTTGTTCCAGTTCGATCTGGACAAGTCTCTGTGATTCATGTATTCTTCGCATGAGTTAATGTCTGAGGAAGTCAAAGCCAATTCTTTCGGCTAGACGTATGCTATGTTATTCTATTAAGTGTTGATAAGGATTTACCAAACTAATATTTTTGTGGTTTTCAAAAGTAGACTGAGTATGCTAAATTGTTTTATCGTCAAACGACAGGCACGTGAGGTTTCCACAACTTAAACGTATACACGTTTAATGAATGTAGTGTTGATCAACATAGAGTACTATAGGCTGATCACCTAGACGTGCTCGTAAGCTATGTCGGACTTACGGACTTAGTGTCGGGACGTCCTTTTCAAAGTACTTATGATATGCTTACGGTCTTGAACCGGAATTGATGTTTTACTGAGTATTGTTGTTGTAAAACGTTTTGAATGAAAAGAAGTGCTATTTTGAATTATCAATAGTACTTCATAACTATTGTTCAGTTATTGAAGATATATGATTCCTATGTTTCAAGCATGATATTTTCCTAGAATTGTTGTACTTGCTGAGCTAGTTAGGCTCATTCTTGCTTGAACCATATGAATGCAGCTAAGACCAAACAGACTGATGGATCCGGCAAGGATAAAGGGAAGGCGAAGGTGAACCCATAGATTACATATGTAATAATATAGGTTTTGTAAGAATAATATTGATATTATGACAAAGACAAATGTATTGGTTGTAAAGAACCTGGGAAATATAAATATTCTTTTTATATATATAAGACGTATCCGTTCTTTTGAGGCATTTCAATTGAATGTTTATGTGAACTGTAGCACCGTGTAACACCATCTGTCGGGTTGGAAGATACACGGATTTGGGGCATCACATCAATCAACAGTTCCTATCCACAATCATGTGAATAACTCATAATCCTAATTATGGTTCTAAATTCCTATTCGCACCCACGACGAAGATAATTTCTCTCACCCGTCTTTACCTGAAATATCAAAGATCATGGTTATACCAAATCACAGTTCCTGTTCATAATCATACTAATAAATTCATCTTTGCACTACGGCCAAAGATATTCATCAACAGCTCATCCATGCACCACTAAAGCCAAAGATATTCAACAACAGGTCATCTTTGCACTACAGGCCAAAGATATTCAACAACAGGTTATCTTTGCACTACAGGCCAAAGATATTAATATGTCAAAGAAATACATAATCATTTCAGAATTTATATAAACAATAATTATAACCATGTTGATCAATTCACCTTTGCACTTAAACTAAAGATATTCAATTATAAATTCAATGGTCATGATCATACTAGTCAACAATTCAACTTTGCACTACTGGCCAAAGAGAACACATAGTCACGATCATACCAATAATCTACCCATCTTTACGCTCAAGTCAAAGAGAAATTTCATCACCATGATTATAAAATGTTATATATGATAATAAAAACAATATGATCAACAACAGCATTTAATTTCAAGAGTAAGATTCATAAATAAACAATAATTTGGTCAGAAAAAGAAACCAATTTTGTCATGAATAGTACTCGTGAATAGTAATTCCTGAATAGTAATTCGTGAATAGTAACTCGTGAATAATAACTCATGAATAGTAACTCATATTCATACAAAGTACCGTATATAAATAATATCATATACGTAAATAGTGCCATATACATGAATAGTGACGTATATGTGAATAGTGCCGTATATGTGAATAGTAACCCCGACATGAAAAAGGTAGAAATTCCACAATAAAATCCATACCAATATTTCAGTATAATGATATTGAAAGAATAACATCATTATGAAGAAAATAACATCCCTTACTATCCCTTACAACCTCTTACAATCCCTTACCTCAAAAGAGCAGTACTTCTGACTAGAATATCGGATATGACGCTGAAGGAAACTTGCACTGATTAGCAACTCTCAAAGTATCAAAATACTCACAAAATACGCTCGATAATATAGAGAGAGAAAGAGAGAAAACGTGTTTCTGGTGTGATTTTCAATTCTAACTAAGCACCCTATTTATAGAAAAATGCTTAGAACGCTATAACAGACTAACCTGCTACCTGATGGCTTTACCTGCTACTATTCACGCCCACCATTTTTGAAATAAAATTTCAGCACATTTCTTTTTTCACCAACCAAAAGTGGGGCCCACCATATTGTTAATAAAAATATTTATTTCCAAAACTTCAATAATTCATAATAAATAGCCCTTTTATCATAAAAATATGAATTTTATGTCCATTCCATTGGAAATTAATTTCTCTACAACTTTGTAAATTTAAGTTTTTCCAAATTCCAAACGAAAAATGACCGAAATTCACATACGGACGATTTTCAACACCTCTTAAAATTCATAACAAATCATACGTAATCTTTAACGGTTCAAAATTTGTGGACATGTACTCATCTTATATATGTATAATATATCCAAAAATCACAACGATCCAACGGTCGGATTAAAATTATAACTCACGCAATAGAGCTTTAAGAACACTGATTTGATTTTCGGACTATAAGTCCCTCGTACCAGTTTCACTCAAACAGTCACCACGAAAAATCCACAAAAGAATATTTGGGTGATTCAAATTTCTACGCTTAGCTTACTTCCAAGGCATTCTTTTGATAAATGGCTCATCTCCTAACTCATTATACACAAAGAGTTATTGATTTTACAAAATCAAGTAATAAACTAATTTTTCTGAAAATCTCCATATTTTGTTCTTCTTTTTGACAAAATACTAATAAAACACCTCAGCTTTAATTCATTCATTTATAACCACATAAAATATATTCATCATTTATATCCACATAAAATAAATATTTTCTTATCACATAAATCAATAATTAATTATTCACAAATAATATTACAGAATCACAATTATGATGACCGGTCGTCGTTCTCGTAAAAGAGGGGCTTTCCGATAAAGATTTCTCCTTATTGGCGCGCAATTAGGTGACCAAACCCCTTTCCTAGACAGAACTTACTTAAACATTGCCAATAATGCTATCTAACAATATTATTCAAATAATATGAATTATTGATCTGATAATGGAGATACTGTGCAATGACAATTATTAAAACAACAATAATATAAAATATTAACGCAACAATTATTGAATCAATAAAATAAAATATTGAACAATAATTACTGTAACAATTATTGAGTAGTGCCTTCTTACGTAAGAATCAATAATTTCAAAAATATTGTGCAATGTCGTGTGCTACTGTGCAACGATGCGTATTACTGTATTTTAACCACCGGGTATTCCAACAGTGTTAACGGTAACAATTACGCCGTTATTTATAAAAACTCAAACTTGTCATTTTCTTCATCCGACAGTTATTCTGTTATGGGCCCCACAAATGGCTGTGCCGTCATACGAATATTCCCTGACAACAAAAATATTCCACGACCAAACGAATATTCCCCGACAACAATGAGTATTTTATAACCACTTGTTTATTTTGCAAAATTTGCACATTTCACCCATAACTTTAAACTTTTATGAATTTAACTATTTACTAAATAGAAAAATTGAATAATTTTATTTCATAAAATTTGGGATCTTACAATTTACACTTTACATAATCTAATTTTTTTTGTCTCCCTTTTTTCTATATAAGAAATGTATGATTTTGTAGCCATTTATGTTAAGGATTTGCAATGCACAAGAAATTAACAAGATTTCAGGAAAAACATTTGTGGAATTAAGAATTGAACTGTGGTTGCCATATTTGTTTCTTTTACTTGGAGAGTTTGAGGTTTAATTTCTCTGATTACCTCATTAAGAAAGATGAATTGTGGTTGCCATATTGACACTATCAACATCACACGACTGGTAGAAAACAGAAATAGTGTTTGCACAGAGGATGAGAACCAAATGTAACCAACTATTGAGCACAATATCAACCTAGAGAATTAATAGAAAAGGGCAAGCTGCAGTAGAATGTTTCGTAGTTTTAGAAGCCAATTAATTAAGATAACCTTGAAGCTCTTGACTACATAAGAATCTTATAATTATCATCATGTTTGCGCATATAAAAAAAAAGTACAGTTTATACACTAATTTTTTTAACATCATACCAAGTAGATATGTTCATTAATGAGACATTGTTCAGGGTAAAATTTTGTTTTCTTATAACACAAAAACTTTATCATAGCTATCTTCCACTAATAAGTAGATGCTAAAAACAATTAAAGGTATTGTACAAATTGATGCTTACATTGCAGATGAGTCAATTACAATACTTATGGCAGAGTTGTTTCACCTTGATAATGCGGATCGATAGAGAAGTGAATCCACATTTTGTAACCCTATCATTCGACGGCTGATGGCAAGAAGCCAGCTTGAAGTCTGAACTGTGGTTGATAATTTATTGTGTGATGATAATTTATGGTTTGAACTGTGGTTGCCATATTGACACTAGAATGTTTGATGTTGGCTTCCCAACAACTTTAGATATTTACATTAAACTGAACATTATGCTCGTTAATATTTTTTAGATAATTTATTTCCATGTTGCTAAACTGATACGATAACATTGACAATAAGATATTGATTGTCCTTGGTTGTAATTTCAGGCCTTAGTAGAGGCAGCAGGGGAGGTTACATCTTACAGTGTCACATGGTGCAGTGAAGCTACACAAAAAAACATTTTGTAATTGCTTAATTAAGCTATTAAGCTATTGTATCATTATTTTTTTAATTACCTGGGGTAAGCCCCTTGTAAACATGTAAATTGTGACTATAGTGTTTATGAAATGAATTCCAATTATTGTGTTCATCAATTGAGAGCAAAACTAACAATGAAATTTGGAAAATTAAAGATGAAAACAAATTATCAAAATTATAATGCTTTTGGTAAATATGAACAGTATTATCATATGCATGAATCATCCACTAAGCTACCTAAATAGCTTTAATATATCAAAGCTACAACTAAATCAAGTCAAAAATCTTTGTAGCCAGCATTGGAAGTGCCTTCACCTATTGACCCAAAATTCCACACCGCGCCAAGATTTAGAAGTTCATCTCCCCATATGGATTCTTACAAGTTACAGAAAGAACCATCGATGTTAATTGAGTTCATACATCTAAAAATTTATGATCTATGAAAGGTAACATAAATCATTACTCTCTTGTGACAACATATATGAACCCTTAAAAATGCTCACCAATAAAGTAAAAATAATAATCATAACAATTGAAAAAAAAATCATTACTCACATTCAAGTTAATATTTCCATGATGACTCTCTTATGTCTCATGAAAAATAGGTGGTTGATGACTCTCTTGCATCGGTTCTTTTTTGGTGAAAGTAATTTATGGCTTTCATTTGGGTCGTTATTTTCATATTCACTCGCGTTTAATGTGACGACCCCAAAATAGGTTTATTCAACCCAACCCATTCTCGAGTGCGCCAAATACATGGTACAAAAACAAATACAACTTCATGTACAATTGTCGTGCAAAATACGACAACACATATACTGTGAGTTTGAATACAACTATTGTCTAATAGAGAGTATTAAAACTCAAAAGGAGTCCTCGTTATAATTATTGATACACTATTTTACAAAATAGTGAGGACTACTAAAACAACTATCTTGAACCATCACTCCAAACCCCGGCTAGTTCCTGGTATGTTCTCACCTCCTGAGAAGAAAAATGGAACAAAAAGGAAAAGGGTGAGCTCAACTAGCCAGGTAAGAAAATATTATGACTAAGATAATATACAACAAATTATCGTTAGTCTTCAACAGGGAATAATATGATAAAATATAATAGACAACAAGTTTTAGATCAACAACTGCAGCGGAAACAACAATCCATTAGAAGAGTCAAGTAGAGAAAGAATTCTACTATCTTCTAAGATTTAAATGTCCATCATCAATATTTTATCCCTGTAACATCAATCAATATACATCTTGAATCAAATATTCATCTTTGCACTACAGGCCAAAGATATTCATTTGTATCACCAATTGGTCATGTTCATCTCAACACCTGTTCATCTTTGGACTACGGGCCAAAGATATTCATTAGGTAATCATTCATCTTTGCACTACAGGCTAAAGATATTCATCAGTTAATCATTCATCTTTGCACTACAGGCCAAAGATATTCAGTAATATCATCATTTAGGACTGAGGATGATGAAAAATATTTTAAAGGAACGAATCCAGTGAAACAAAATAACAAATATTAGAGATTCGTATTACAGTTTATCCAAGATCAATAATACTTCATAATAACCGATTTTGAAGCAATATTCAAGAATAAAGATCAAAACATGGATACAATCAAATATAGTAACCATAATAGACACCTTGGATAAAAGAAGAAAATTTTATTTTTCGGTGAATAGTGTCGTATTCATGAATAGTGCCGTATACATGAATAGTAACTCCGACACCAAAAGATAGAAATTCCACAAGAAAAATCATCATGCTTCGTGAATAGTACTCGTGAATAGTAACTCATGAATAGTAATTCATGAATAGTAACTCGTGAATAGTAACTCATGAATAGTAACCCCGACATGAAAAGTTTCAAATTTGATAAAAAGTTCCAACCAATATTTTGGCATAATGATATTGAAGAAATAATATCACTTACGAAGAAAATAACATCCCTTACCTCAAAAAGATAATACTTATGGCTGGAATACTGGATATAGTGCTGAAGGAACTTGCACCGTATAGCAACACTCAAAGTATCAAAATACTCACAAGAATACGCTCGATAATATAGAGAGAAAGAGAGAAAACTTATGAATTCTGGTGTGATTTTCAATTCTAACTAAGCACCCTATTTATAGGAAAATGCTTAGAACGCCATAGAAGACTAACCTGCTACCTGATGGCTTTACCTGTTACTATTGCCACCCACCACATTTGAAATTCAATTGAGCACATTTCTCACCAACCAATTCTAAAATTTTTCAAAATATTTTATCATTTAAAAAATAATCAGAAAATTTAATAATTCATAGAAAATAGCCCATTTATCAGAAAAATACAAATTTTATGTCCATTCCACACGAAATCGAATTCTCTACAACTTTGTAGCTTTGAGTTTTTCCAAATTCCAAACAGAAAATACCCGAAATCAACAAATGGATGATTTTTAAATACTTTCAATCCGGGCAAAAATACCGATAAAACACCTCAAAGATTAATTCCTTCATTAATAACCACATAAATAAATCCATCATTTATATCCACATAAAAATAAATAATTCCTTATCATATGAATCAATAATTAATTATTCACAAATAATATTACAGAATCACATTTATGACAACCAAGCTATTCCTAGGAAAGAGGGGGCTTTCCGATAAGGATTTCTCTCATCTTGGCGCAAATTAGGTGACCAAACCTCTCCTTGACAGAACTTTCTAGACATTGCCAATAATGCTATCTAATAATATTATTCCAAATAATATGAATTATTGATCTGATAATGGAGATGATGTGCAATGACAATTATTGAGCAACAATAATATAAAATATCAACGCAAAGAATTATTGAATCAATAAAATAAAATATTGAACAAGAATTCATCGTAACAATTATTGAGTAGTGCCTTCTTACATAAGGATCAATAATTCAACAATACATGCAATACTGGTAATATTTCTTGTGCAACCACGCCAGACATCGTATTTTAACCAATTTGGTATTCCAACAAGTGTTAATTCAGTAACAACTACTGCCAGTTATTTATAACAACCCAAACTTTGTCATTTTCTTCATCCGACGCTTATCCATTATGGGGACCACAAATGGTTTTTACCATCGTCTTTAATATTCCCCAAGCGTAAAGAATATTCCATGACCAAACGAATATTCCCCGACACAATGAATATTTTATTACCACTTGCTTATTTTTCAAAATTTGCACATTTCACCCATAACCAAAGTATTATATCAAATTAACACCTTATTATTCACAATAATAATAAGAGAAAATTCGATTTTATTCATTAAAAAAATTTGGGGTCATACAACCTCCCCTACTTATGAAATTTCGTCCTCGAAATTGACGTACGTACCTGGTGTTTCGAAAAGGTGAGGATACCTCGCTTTCATTTCTGATTCCAACTCCCAGGTCATTTCTTCAATAGCATGGTTTCTCCACAAAACCTTAACTTGTGGTATAACCTTCGTGTGTAGGACATGCTCTTTCCTATCCAAGATCTTGACAGGTACCTCCTTGTACGTTAAATCTTCGGCTATCTCGTCTGGTTCTAACACAATAATGTGGTTTGGGTCGTCCACATATTTACGTAACATCGATACGTGAAAAACGTTATGAACACGCAGCATACTTAGCATTAAGGCGAGTCTATAGGCCACAGTTCCTACTTGATCGAGGATTTCAAATAAATCGAAGGCTTGAGCTTTCTTCTCTTCATCGACTCTTACTTCTAGAATAACGCATTCTTGCACCTTCTTCTTTATATTCATCAGCTCCAGTGTATCTTGAGTGATTTTAACTTTATCGATTAAAGTCGATTCTACTCGTATATTCGTTATCTTCACGTGGGTTCCTAGAGTCTTTAACTCTATCTTCATCATTTTTAAGTCATATAAAATGGATTTCTGTGTTAAAAACATCGCACTCATAAACGCATACGATCTTCTACTCAACGCGTCAGCTACCACGTTCGCTTTCCCACGATGGTATTGAATGGAACAATCGTAATCTTGAACAGCTCGAGCCAACATCTTTGGCACATTATACGTTCGTTTTGGTTGAAGAAATATTTAAGGGTTTTAGAAATGGGTTTTGTACTGGGGTCAATACAAAATTCGATTTCACGTTCTAGGGGTAGGCTAAGAAGTCCTTGAGAATACGTTAGGAGATTTATTAACAATAGAAATATCATTTAAAAACTGTGACTCTCATCCAAGACTTGGATAGCACATGAAATGAAGGTTTCTACTAACGAAGTTTCAATCGATAAGTTAAAGTCTAATTTCTCCGGAGTCAAATTTAAATGTTGAGCGCAAGAAGAAAGATAAAAGAATGGGTAGAACCGGTATCTAATAAGGTATAGACTTCGCAAAAATTTATAATTAACTAACCCGTGATAACTTCATTCGATTCCTCGTCAGGGTAATTCAAAATTCGATCGATGCTGGATTCTCCCAATTGCTATCGAAAAAGAGAAATACATATCATCTATTTTAGCTTTCTTGGATCGGACTTCTCTTTCCACCATATCAACGCGTCGTCGCTTTTTTACCCATGCATCTTTCATTCTCACTGCTCGCTCGATTACTTCTTCTTTCAAATTGCTCCTTGACGTTTGAATTCTCATATTCCAGCTTTAATATCGTATACTCTGCCAAAGAGTGCTTCTGTTCAACCGTCGCACATCGGGTAATACAATTTTGAATTGTTGTATCCCTTTGTTCTACGATCGTCTGCCGTTCTTCAGCATGCTCTTCTAACTCATGAATACGATTTTGCAATTCTACATTTTGATCAATAAGTTCTTCTAATAAATCATCCTCAGGTTCCTCTTCTTCCTCACTCTCAGTTGCTACCTTTGAGACTAGCTTGAGTGCAACTTTTAATTCCTCAATCACCGCATGGATATCTCTAATCACATTAACCTGGTTGGTGATTAGAGGTGTCTCCACGATCTCATTTACACCATTGTTAACATTTTCAGCTGCCATTTTAAACACTGCCACAAAACAAGGATTAATTGACATGCAACATATTATCCCTATACTCTGACCGACCAATTAAATACCAAATAAACTTAGGTAGGTCATACTAACGAAAAAATTCCCCGTCTCTCCCCTCCTAGTTCTTGTCTCACATCTCAGCCAGGGATCATATCCCTAAGCTTTGATACCAACTAGGACGACCCCAAAATAGGTCCATTCAACCCAACCCATTCTGAGTCGCCAAATACATGGTACAAAAACAAATACAACTTCAGTAATACAATTGTCGTGCAAAATACGACAACACATATACTATAAGTTTGAATACAACTATTGTCTAATAGAGAGTATAAAAACTCAAAAGGAGTCCTCATTACAATTATTGATACACTATTTTACAAAATAGCGAGGACTACTAAAACAACTATCCTGAACCATCACTCCAAACCCCGGCTAGTTCCTGCTATGTTCTCACCTCCTAAGAAGAAAAATGGAACAAAAAGGAAAAGGGTGAGCTCAACTAGCCTAGTAAAAAAATATTATGACTAAGATAATATACAACAAATTATCGTTAGTCTTCAACAGGGAATAATCTGATAAAATATAATAGACAACAAGTTTTAGATTAACAACTGCAGCGGAAACAACAATCCATCAGAAGAGTCAAGTAGAGAAAGAATTCTACTATCTTCTAAGATTTAAATGTCCATCATCAATATTTTATCCCTGTAACATCAATCAATATACATCTTGAATCAAATATTCATCTTTGCACTACAGGCCAAAGATATTCATTTGTATCAACAGTTGGTCATGTTCATCTCAACACTGCTCATCTTTGCACTACGCCCAAAGATATTCATTAGGTAATCATTCATCTTTGCACTACAGGCCAAAGATATTCATCAGTTAATCATTCATCTTTGCACTACAAGCCAAAGATATTCAGTAATATCATCATTTAGGACTGAGGATGGTGAAAAATATTTTAAAGGAACGAATCCAATGAAACAAAATAACAAATATTAGAGATTCGTATTACAGTTTATCCAAGATCAATAATACTTCATAATAACCAATTTTGAAGCAAAATTCAAGAATAAAGATCAAAACATGGATACAATCAAAGATAGTAGCCATAATAGACACCTTGGATAAAAAGAAGAAAATTTCATTTTTCGGTGAATAGTGCCGTATACGTGAATAGTAACTCCGACACCAAAAGATAGAAATTCCACAAGAAAAATCATCATGCTTCGTGAATAGTACTCGTGAATAGTAACTCATGAATAGTAACTCATGAATAGTAACTCGTGAATAGTAACTCATGAATAGTAACCCCGATATGAAAAGTTTCAAATTTGATAAAAAGTTCCAACCAATATTTTGGCATAATGATATTGAAGAAATAATATCACTTACAAAGAAAATAACATCCCTTACCTCAAAAAGATAATACTTCTGGCTGGAATACTGGATATAGTGCTGAAGGAACTTGCACTGTATAGCAACACTCAAAGTATCAAAATACTCACAAGAATACGCTCGATAATATAGAGAGAAAAAGAGAGAAAACTTATAAATTCTGGTGTGATTTTCAATTCTAACTAAGCACCCTATTTATAGGAAAATGCTTAGAACGCCATAGAAGACTAACTTGCTACCTGATGGCTTTACCTGTTACTATTGCCACCCACCACATTTGAAATTCAATTGAGCACATTTCTCACCAACCAATTCTAGAATTTTCCAAAATGTTTTATCATTTAAAAAATAATCAGAAACTTTAATAATTCATAGAAAATAAACCGTTTATCAGAAAAATACAAATTTTATGTCCATTCCACACGAAATCGAATTCTCTACAACTTTATAGCTTTGAGTTTTTCCAAATTCCAAACAGAAAATACCCAAAATCCACAAATGGATGATTTTTAAATACTTTCAATCCGACAAAATACTGATAAAACACCTCAGCATTAATTCCTTCATTAATAACCACATAAATAAATCCATCATTTATATCCACATAAAAATAAATAATTCTTTATCATATGAATCAATAATTAATTATTCTCAAATAATATTACAGAATAACATTTATGACAACCAGACTGTTCCCAGGAAAGAGGGGACTTTCCGATAAGGATTTCTCCTTACTGGCGCGCAATTAGGTGACCAAACCTCTCCTTGACAGAACTTTCTAGACATTGCCAATAATGTTATCTAATAATATTATTCCAAATAATATGAATTATTGATCTGATAATGGAGATGATGTGCAGTGATAATTATTGAGCAATAATAATATAAAATATCAACGCAGCAATTATTGAATCAATAAAATAAAATATTGAACAAGAATTCATCGTAATAATTATTGAGTAGTGCCTTCTTACGTAAGGATCAATAATTCAACAATATTGTGCAATACCGTGTGCTACTGTGCAACCATGCGTATTACTGTATTTTAACCACCGGGTATTCTAACAGTGTTAACGGTAACAACTACACCGTTATTTATAACAACCCAAACTTTGTCCTTTTCTTCATCCGACAGTTATCCGTTATGGGAACCACAAATGGCTACTGCCAATGCATTTAATATTCCCAACGTAAAGAATATTCCACGACCAAACGAATATTCCCTTTACACAATGAATATTTTATTACCACTTGCTTATTTTGCAAAATTTGCACATTTCACCCATAACCAAAGTATTATATCAAATTAACACCTTATTATTCACAATAATAATTAGAGAAAATTCAATTTTATTCATTAAAAAAATTTGGGGTCTTACATTTAACTTTTGAGTAGGTCAACTTTTTTCACAAACTCCATCCTCCGTATTCCATTCCACCTTTAGTTAAAGAAGCCGATCTACAAGTTGGTCACATCTTTTTTGAGTGTCATATGCAATGTCCGTAACGTCGAAAAAAGTATTGCACACCTTGTCATATCTCTGTCCCGATTCTGTGTCTTTCCAAACATTATAAGTGACTTTAGCTTTAGTATAACGTCGCCAAACAACCAAGCAAAAGTGTTAATATCTTCATTCGATATAAAGCCACAACCAAGTAGTATGGATTGTCCATGGTGGTTAACTCCAACAAAAGGAGCAAATAGCATATCATATTTATTAGTCAAATAGTAAGTGTCAAATGTGATGATATCACCAAACTCCTCATACACATATCGAGACCTCGAATTCACCCAAAATAAATTTTTGATCCGATTTTTCTCATCCGGTCTATCACATAGAAAAAGTTAGAATCCACTGCTTGAACTTTAGCAAAATATTTTTGAAGTGCACTAGCATCACCCTCAGCAAGCCTTGGCTTTTTTAATTTTCCCATATAATTTTCACAGTCTTTCTTTAAACAAGGCATTCCATTTTCTCCATACTCAATTCTAATTGAATTATAACTTTTATTCATCATTGTTTAGCTCAAGATACTAGATTTTATTTTCCTCCATTGTTAACCTTGTGATCTCCTGTACTGACTCTTACACCGGAGCTATCCCCCGTGTGGCGTAACTGCTTTCTCAAGACTGCACTTAAAATTCAAAATCTACATTTGTGTCATGGCATGTAGTAATCCTTCTTTGCTTGGCTATACATGCACATGAAGTTTAGAAGTGGTGAGTCTCGCAGGGTATCATCATGACACGACCTATCCTTTGTTAGTTGGCGCTTACTGGTGAGAGTTAATGTTGGCTATGTATGCTTTCGTGGTCGCCATGAAATTATACAAGATAAATAGATGAAGCTTATGGCATGAGGTGCATTTTCTGAGCTTTTCTACCAAGACAAATACAAAAACTACACTACACACGCAAACTTACAATGTTAAAACATAATAAACACTATTATAATATGCAGTGTATCATACTAAACATGTTGCCCGTAAATGATAGACACAAAACATTAATGCACAATATGGCAGCCATTTTAACAACCTAAATGACACAGACACAAAATAAACTAAACATAAATAACAAAAACAGATAAAAATTTATACCGAGATGGGGGTCCCTCCCCATCAAGCGCTTGTTTTAAAGTCGTCGGCTTGACTATAATGATGTTGTTCAATCCGGCTCATAAGCAAAAATGACCTTTTCATGCCGCCTTTTTGTCAATTCCTTTAAAGTATTGGCCGACATTGAAGATTGGCAATTCTTCTGCCCGTTATCGATCCAGTCATCCTTCAGCACAAAGAATCGCTCGCCACTGGAATTATCCACTAATTTGCCTGGTTTATTAAATTAAAAGCGTTCTTCATGCTCAATTGGGCCCTCCAGGGTTTTCACAGTCGGGAGCATGGTTTCTGACTGGAGATTTGCAATGACTAGACAACCACCGTTTCTCAGCTTGTCTTCAACTTCAGACTCCATCGATTGGTTAGATTACACTAAGACATCTCCCTCAACATCAGTGTGAGACTCATCGCATTTTCCTTGCGTATCCACCGTGCAATAATCTATTGCTTCATCGTCGAGATCAATTAAGACCGGTACATAGACCCGCGGTGGATTTGTAATGGCATTGACGAGTTGCCCTAATTGATTCTCAAGGCAGTGCAATGCGGCTTCTTGGCTTGCCATCCGAATCTCATTTCTTTCGAAAAAGATGGTAAGAAGCTCTTCAAGCCGGTTCTCTTCTTCATGTGTTGAGGACTCAGAAAAGATCTCATTCTGCTGAGATGTCCACTCATAGTGCGGCGGAGACTGATATTTAATCTAAGATGCATGATTCAGATCATGATACTGCTCTTGACTGTAGTCCCAAGAGTTTGGATAACCCTGGCAGTTCGGATGATAGGAGATCGGTTCAAAGTCAGCTTGCTCCTGACAGTAGGCATTCTGAGTGGACTGACACTCAAGATTTTTAGAAAACCTCAAGGCATTGGCAATTTGAACTTGTAATTTCTCGAGTCCTTCTTCCGAGCTTGATGGCGTCGTCCACTCATAAGGCCATTGATAACATTGATCGTCCATAATCTGTAAACTTAAAAACAAAAGTAAGGAAGATCAAACAAATAAAAGAAATAAATATATATATATATATATATACGTTCAAAGTAAGACTAAATTGATTGAAATCAATATTGGATAATATTAGAATAACAGTTCCCCGGCAACGGAGCCAAAAACCTTTTGGTCGGATAACCGATCACTAAACACGCGCAAGTATACGCGGTCTAACAAGTAATACAATGATAAGTAGAGTGTCTTACCCACGAGGAACTATCACTAATATTTACCAAATATTGACTTTGTATCGCTAAAGTCTTATTCGAACAACAATAAATGGAAGAGTGATTAGTCTAAGCATAACTAATTATCAAAGCAAGTAAATGGATAACGAATGGTAATCTAAGGAATAACAAGCTAAGGTTACAACTTCACCCCACTCAGGCATTCTGTCGAACACCTGGCGTGCTATGTTTCATCAAACTAGCTACCCTTCTCTCTCTGGTCTTAATGGTCACGACAATTTGTCGACTAAGAACACACAAGTGCTCATACGCCTCTGTCGAGGTATGTACGAACATATCCTTTCCAAAACCACCCGATAGGGAATAGAACAGAAAAGAACGCCCAAGCTAGATACAATCCTACATATGTCTATGCAAATTGACCAGAACAAAGATTTAAGCATAAGCTCTCAATAGGTCGTATGCGGTGCACATATATATGTCTATTCTACGCACAACTTGTACAGTCGAAACACACAATCACATGTCAATATATTCAGGTGTAAATCTATAATTCTTCTGTCGATATCATGTAAATTACCAAAATCATCACTAATGTCTTAGTGAGAATCATTAAGCATAAATATATCGAACCAAATCATATGGTGCCAACCAAAGAGATAAGACAGTCAATTTAAATAACAAATGGTTCCATTATAACCTTAGAGCAAATATTCAGTTCATAGTTATTGAACAAAATACAAGTAACAATAAAGACAACATTTACGGATTACAAAATCAGAGAAAATAAATAGATAAGAAGAAACTCTGTCAAGGCCCTTCAATCTCTAAGCATTCTGCTCAAATCAAACTCTCCAGACCGTGTAGCTCATTGCTCTTGATGCTCTAAAGAAATACCAAAACTTCTCCCTAATCTAATAAATCTATATTTACAAACATTTATCTAAGAGAGAAAGGGAAATTACAAAGAAAACTAATCTACGCTATCTCTCTATCTCAGATCTACTCCGTGTATGTTATGCAGAGCCTCATCTCCTTCTTATACCAGTATCCTTCCTTTTGCTAGGTCAAAAATCACTTCTCTCTGCCTGGGCACCGGAGGTGGCACCGGAGGTGGCACCGCAGCGCGGGACACCAAGCATTAGATGGCGCCTAAAGACTTCCACATTAGTCTTATGGACACGAGAGTTCATAACGCATGGATGAGCCAAAGAAGAAGTAATGGCGCCGCGGTGCGGTGCTGATGTCATCAAGGTTTAGGAGGTGGCGCCGTGGCGCGGCTTTTAAGCTTGACTTTGGCGCCGTGGCGCGGCTTTTAAGCTTGACTTTGGCGCCGCGGCGCGGCCATGCATAAATTGTCTATTTTGCTCCTTTAAAGCTGGAAAATCACTGTAAAGCTCTACAATGCAATGATTAAGCACAATAACACTATATTTATATAAAACTACATAAAAACTACGAATTTAGACAATTATTTTAAGTAATAAAGTATCCGATTCGCGGGAATAAATCCCACTCATCAGAGACCATATTCCTAAGCTTTGATACCAACTGTAACGCCCCCAAAATAGGTATACATCACCCATTTTGAGTCGCCAAATATATGGTATAGAAAATAACTACAACTTCATTATTACAATTGTCGTACAAAATATGACAACACATACACTGTGAGTTTGAATATAAATATTATTTTGTAGACAGTATTCAAACACAAATAAGTCCTAATTACAATTATTGATATATTATTTTACAAAAAATAGTGAGGACTACTAAAATAAAACCTTCTAGAACTATTATTCCATACCCGACTAGTACTCCCTACATTCTCGCCTCCTGAGACGAAAAAATGGAACAAAAAGGAAAAGGGTGAGCTCAACTAGCCCAGTAAAGAACATTATGACTAAGATAATATAGAACAAATTATCGTTAGTCCTCAACGGGGAAAAATCTGATAGAATATAATAGACAATAAGTTTTAGATCAATATTCACAGCAAAAATAACAATTCATTAGAAGAGTTAAGTAGAGAATGAAATCTACTATCTTCTATGATTTTAAAGTCCATCATCAATATTTTATCCCCGTGACATCAATCAATATATATCTTGAATCAAATACTCATATTTGCAATACGACCAAAATATTCAATCGTATTCCCAGTTGGTCATGTTCATCTCAACACCTATTCATCTTTGCACTACAGGCCAAAGATATTCATCATGTAATCGTTCATCTTTGCACTACAGACCAAAGATATTCAGTTATATCACCATTTAGGATTGAGAATGATGAAAATAATTTAAAGAAAATGAATCCGGTGAGATAAAAGGACAAGATTTAAGGATTCGTACTTTAGTTTATCCAAGTCCAAAAATACTCCATAATAAACCATTATGGAGCAAAATTCAAGAATGAATATCAAAACATGGATACAATCAAAACTAGTAATCATAATATATAACTTGGACAAAGAAAAGAAAATTTTAATTTTTCTGTGAATAGTGTCATATACGTGAATAGTAACCTCGACAAAAAGACAAGAATTTCACAAGAAAAATCTTACCAATATTCTGGCATAATGATATTGAAATAAATAATATCATTTATAAAAAAATAACATCCCTTACCTTAAAAAGACAGTACTTCTGACTGGAATATCGGATATAACGCTGAAGGAAACTTGCATCGTATAGCAACACTCAAAGTATCAAAATACTCACAAAAATACGCTCGATAATATAGGAAAAGAAAACTTCAGTTTCTGGTGTGATTTTTAATTCTAACCTAAACACCCTATTTATAGGAAAATGCTTAGAACACCAAAGTAGAAAATTTAATAAATACTAATATATTTTTAAAAAAATTTCCTACGCACACTAATTTTGCTCAAAATATCAGCCACCAAGTGGGGCCCACATCAACAAAATAAAAAAAAATTATTAAAAATATTTATAACTCCAAAAATTAATTATTCTGGAACTTCCATAATTTATAATAAATAGCTCTTTTATCAGAAAAATTCGAATCTTATGTCCATTTCATAGGAAATTCAATTCTCTACAACTTTATAAGTTAAAGCTTTTCTAAATTCCAAGCAAAAATTGACCGAAATCCACATACGGACGATTTTACAGGATATAATTAAATTTCAGTCAAAAAGTGGGTTCCACCAACACACAAAACATGTGTTAAATATTTTTTATAACAAAAATATTCTTCCTCCTCATTTATTCATATATCACACATTCATTGTAAAAATATCACCATTATTATATTATTATAATATAATAATATATTTAAATAAATTATTTTATCAGAAAAGATAAAATATTAATTTTTGACAATTGTCACTTAAAAAAATTCTTCCATTTATATCCACATAAAATAAATATTTTTCTTATCATATAAATCAATAATTAATTATTCACAAATAATATTACAGAATCACAATACTGACAACCAGACTGTTCCCGGGAAAGAGGGGGCTTTTCGGTAAGGATTTCTCCTTACTGGCGCGCAATTAACTAACCTCTGCTAGACAGAACTTTTTAAATATTGCCAATAATATTATCTAATAATATTATTAAAATAATATGAATTATTGATCCGATAATGGAAATATTTGTGTAGTGATAATTATCAAAACAACAATAATATAAAATATCAACGTAATAATTATTGAATCAATAAAATATTGAATAAGAATTATCGTAATAATTATTGAGTAGTGACTTCACGTAAGAATCAATAATTGGTGCAACAACCGCCAGACATCGTGTTTTTAACCACCGGGTATTCCAACAGTGTTAACGGTAACAACTACGCCATTATTTATAAAAACTCATACTTGTCGTTTTAATGGGGCCCACACAAGGCTGCGCCGTCGTACAAATATTTCCTGACAGTAAGAATATTCTACGAACAAACGAATATTCCCAACAACAATGAATATTTTATAACCACTTGCTTAATTAAGATATTTGCGCATTTTACCCATAACTAACCACATTAATCAAATCAACCCTTATTATTTCAAAAATAATAAATAGAGGAAATTTAATTTTATTTATAAAAAATTGGGGTCTTACAATGTGACACCCCCAAAATAGATATACATCACCCATTCTGAGTCGCCAAATACATGGTACAGAAATAACTACAACTTTATTATTACAATTGTCGTACAAAATACGACAACTCACATGTTGTGAGTTTAAATACAAATATTGTCTTCAAGACAATATCCACACTCAAATAAGTACTCATTACAAAATAGTGAGGACTACTAAAATAACTATCTTAAATCACCACTCCATACCCCGGCTAGTTACTGCTAAATTCTCACATTTTTAGAAGACAAATGGAACAAAAAGGAAAAGGGTGAGCTCAACTAGCCCAGTAAAGAATATTATGACTAAGATAATATACAATAAATTATCGTTAGTTTCAACAGGAAAAAATCTGATAGAATATAATATACAATAAGTTTTAAATCAACAACTACAGCGGAAACAACAATCCATTAGAAGAGTCAAGTAAAGAATGAATTCTACTATCTTCTAAGATTTAAAAGTCCATCATCAATATTTTATCCCCTCAGAATATCAATCAATATATATCTTGAATCAAATATTCATCTTTGCACTACAAAGCAAAGATATTCATTTGTATCACCAATTGGTCATGTTCATCTCAACACTGCTCATCTTTTGACTACGGCCAAAGATACTCATCAGTTAATCATTCATTTTTGCACTACAGGACAAAGATATTCAGTAATATCATCATTTAGGACTGAGGATGATGAAAAATATTTTTAAAAAATGAATTCAGTGAGACAAACTAACAAAGATTAGGGATTTGTACTTTAGATAATTCAAGTTCAAAAACACTTCATAGTGGCATAAAATTTAAGAATGAAGATCAAAATACTGATACAAATCAAGATAGTAACTATAATAGACATCTTGGACAAAGAAGAAAAATTTTATTTTTCGATGAATAATGTCGTATTCGTGAATAGTACCAGATATCGTGAATAATAATAGATATCGCGTGAATAAGAACTCTCGACATAAAAAGGTAAAAATTCCACAATAAAATTCATACCAATATTTTGGTAAAATGATATTGAAAGAAATAATATCATTTACGAAGAAAATAATATTCCTTACCTCAAAATAACAAAGATTTTCGACCGGGAATATCGATGTAATCTTTGAAAAAAAATTGCACCTAATAAAGAACTCTCAAAGTATCTAAATACTCACAAAAATACGCTTGATAATATAGAGAGAGAAAACTTATCTTTCTGGTGTGATTTTCAATTCTAACCTAAGCACCTATTTATAAAAAATTGTCAGAACGTCAAAGTAGACTAAATTAATAAAATGTTATTTTATAATTCTTTCCACACACACCACTTGACCAGCACTCCACTTTTGAAATGAAGAAAAACTCAGCACGTTTCAACAAAGGACAAGAGTGGGGTCCACCAATTTTTTAATAAAATTATTTATTTTCGTAACTTCAATAATTCATAGTAAATAGCTCTTTTATCAGAAAAAATTTGAATCTCATGTCTATTCCATAAGAGATTTAATTCTCTACAACTTTGTAGATTTAAGTTTTTCCAAATTTCAAATAGAAAATGTCCGAAATCCACATACGGATGATTTTTAATACCTCCATTCTGACAAAATACTGATAAAACACCTCAGTATTAATTCCTTCATTTATAACCACATAAAATAAATATATCCATCATTTATATTCACATAAAATAAATATTTCCTTATCATATAAATCAATAAATAATTATTCACAAATAATATTACAGAATCACAATAATGACAACCAGTCCGTTGCTAGGAAATAGGGAGCTTTCCGATTAGGATTTCTCCTTTTTGGTGCGCAATTAGATGACCTAACCCCTTTCCTCGATAGAACTTTCTAAACATTGTCAATAATGTTATCTAATAATATTATTCAAATAATATAAATTATTGATCTAATAATGGAAAATATTGTGCAGTGACAATTATTGAAACAACAATAATATAAAATATCAACGTAGCAATTATTGAATCAATAAAATATTGAACAGTAATTACTATAACAATTATTGAGTAGTGTCTTCTTACGTGAGAATTAATAATTCAAAAATATGCATGCAATAATACCGCAAACAACATCAAGAATCACGCCAGACATCAGATTTTAACCACCGTGTATTCCAACAAAATTTATTGAGTAATAATTACGCTGCTATTTATAAAAACTCATATTTGTCGCTTTCTTCATCCGACCATTTTTCGTTATGGGCCCACAAATGGTTGCTACTTTTTCGCATTTAATATTCTCGACAATGAAATGAATATTCCACGCATGAACGAATATTCTCCTAATAACAATGAATATTTTATAATCACTGCTTATTTTGTAAAATTTGCACATTTCACCTATAACCAAAAGTATTATATCAAATTAACACCTTATTAATTCAAAATAATGAATAGAGAAAATTTAATTTTATTTATAAAAAGCTGGGGTCTTACATATAATAAGAAATTTTTAGAGAGTGGAGGAAGTATAAGTAAGAAAGTTATGATTTTCCTTATGTTAAGCCTTCTTAGTTATAGCCAAAATATCTCATATTTTATAAATATATTATTCATCCATTATCATTATATTTAAACATAATAATTACTCATTTTCATCCATTATCTTTACTTTATTCAAAAGAATAAATCATTATCAATTTTTATTCAAAAAGAATAATCAATTGTCAATATTTATTTAAAAGATAAATCCATTATCATTATTTATTCAAAAGAATAATTCATTATTAATATTTATTCAAAAGATAAATTCATTATCAAAAAGATTATTCTATTATCATTATTTTATCCGCTTTTTATATTACTGATTTAATGTATTAATATTACGGATATTAATGTTCTTCAAATAATGAATCGATCCAACTAATTAATACTCATGACTTTCATTTATGCAACTTTTCATTATTATTTTTGTTACGATATCAATTATTTGTTCAATAATATGAGATGATATATAAGGCAGCGATTTAAACCGTCATTATGTCTTTAGTTTTTTTTTTAGTTGGTTGGAGAAAATTTTTCCACCATTGATTTTTTTTACCCCGTCTTTGTCAAGTCAAACTAAACACCACGTAAAGGTAAGTAGGCTTCTCACGAGGCAAACTAAGGCCTGTATAAAAATTTCAAACCAACACAAGGTATAGTTTTTTTTATATATTAAAAAAGATAACAAGAATATAAAATGAAATATAAGTATATCATTTAGTGAAATTCATCAGTATCAAAAAATAATTTTTTTATTATTTTATGTAGTCTTGTAGAGTTACAAAGAATTTTTTTTCTTATTTTACTTTTTTTAATGCGTGTAAAAATGTATTTAAAGATGAAGACGGATGGATTATGTGGTTCTATATAGAAATTTAGAAGCATTGCCAAACGCAGCCTTACTCGTTTAAGAGTTGATAGGAGAAAGACTTAAATTAGCAAAGGGGACCAATAATAATTGCAGAATATTCTTATTAGAGTATTTGGGTTGTGAACAGAATAATCTCAGTCTTTAAAATTAAATATATTTGCATTCAGCTGTCGGCAGGCAGGCTCCATAATAACTAATGGCACTGCACTACTTTATTACTCCATTTTGTTTTTGGGTTAATTACATATTTTAGTTCATTTTTAGAAATGATTACAATAATGGTGCATAGATAAAATAATTATAAAAATAATATATTTTTTTATATTTATTTACAATATTAGTGCAATTAGGATTCGTTAATTTAGAGAATTAGTATTAGAAATGACGTGATTCTCTCTCTTTTTTCTTCATCCTCTTTTTTGAAACGCGTGATTTTCTTGCTTATTTTTCTGTGACCGTGTGGTTTCTAAGCACCCTTGCTCTCAGGTGTAGAAATGTGGCAGAGGGTACTTTCTTTGATTGGGTTGAATCTATCACTAATCATGGGATTTTAATCAAATTGATGTGTTGCCATGGTTGCTTAGGAATTGTGGAATCAATTGAATGCTTGATTACAGGGTCGCAGAAACTTGATCTAGCGGATGTGGTGGCTCGTTGCCTTCGTCTTCTACAGAATTTTGGATTTGCTGCAGTCGGTGGTTGTAAGGGTAACCCAAAGACCCATGGTAGGTAATGTGTGTTGGTGCACTTCCCCCAAGTGGAATGGTTGAGATCGTTGTATAATGTGTTTTTACCCAGAGATAACTTGACGAAGGAGCCAGCCATAGTTCAGAATACATGGATCAATGATATTGGATGGGGGAAGAAGGAAAGATGCCCTGACCATCAATCCACTAACATTGTGAAAGGTACATTATATACATTCTCCTTGCTACTTTTGTTTAGAATCAAACCTTCATACCAAGCGTAGAACTAAACTGGCATATACCAAGCAAGAATCTAATCCATACCTCCATACCAAGGTAATTAAACCTTCATACCAAGTAAACTCAAACATCCATACCAAGAACTACCAAATATTCATACCAAGATAACTAAACTGTCATATTACAAGAATTCAAACTATCATAAATGCAAGCTGGTTAGAATAAACCTTTATACCAAGGTAACTAAACTCATATACGAAGTAACTAATCCACACCTCCATACCAAGGTAATTAAACCTTTCATACCAACGTAACTAAACCTCTATTCCAAGGTAAATTAAACATTCATACCACAAGTAATTAAATCAAGCGTAAATAAGTCTGGATTGGAATCAAACCTTCATACCAAGCGTAACTAAACCTGTCTATATCGAGAACTAATCCACACCTCCATACCAAGAACCAAACTTTCATATCACCAGTAACTAAACCTCCATACCACAAGAATGTAAACCTTCATACCAAGAATGTAACTAATCCACATACACGCAGCTTTTTTTCATAGTATAGTTGGTAACCAAACTTTCATACCAAGTTTACCAAACCTGCATACCAAGGTTACCAATCCACCTCCACACTTGCAGTATCTCGAGAATTTCCTTTTATTACCGGAAAATAGTTGTTCCCGCCACCACTGCCCCACCATCCACCTCCACCGTATCTGTAACCACCACCTGAGCCACCAACGCCAACTCCCCCGCCGCTGCCGCCATCACCGCCATTGCTACCTCCTCCATAGCCTGTATCGCCGCCTCCGAAGCCACCACTACCACCTCCTCCGAAGCTGCCACCTCCTCTGAAGCTTCCACCTCCTCCGAAGTTGCCTCCACCATCTCCTCTAAAATACAAAATTTGTGCAGTCTTTCCTATGAAGATTTGAATTTAAATATTTGAATTTGAATTATTATTTTGAATTTGATTTTATTGTTGTGGTTAGATTCCAGATATTTGAATTTAAATTATTAATTATGTCAGTTATTTCTCCTTTATTTTAGGTTTCCTTATTAATGTGAATTGCGTTATTTTTGTAATTATTTTGTGTATGTATTATTTTTGTAAATACTTTATAATTGTTGTATATTAGTGTTAAGAACCCTAAAAATTGGATATGACTGTATTTGAATTTTATCTATTTGTATTTTTACCCATCGTTAGGCGTCAAAATGTAAATAAGTGAAATTCAAATATACTCATGTCCACATAAATTTTTTTAAATACAAATGAAAAACTCTATTTGGACATAAAAATTAGACATGAGTGTATTTAAATTTCACTTATTTATATTTTAATCCTAATAGTGAGTAAAAATATAAATAAATAAAATTTAAATACATTCATATTTAATTTTTATATTCACCTAAAAAAATTTAATATAAATAAATAAAATTTAAATATATTGGTATTAAATTTTTATATCCTTCTAAAAGAGTTCGGTGTTAATAATGTTGTGAACTTGTGATAATGATTAATGGATAAGACGGGTGGGTAGACAGAGAAATTAGTACGAGAGTTTTATTATTCAGCCAAAAAAATAATTGAAGAAGATGTTGCGTTAAGCCGTTAATTGTAGACCACGAACGTAGACTCTAAGGATATTACATAGGTAGGACCCTAATCCACCTACCAAAAACCAGGTCCCACCTGGCAGTACTGAAAAAGCCAGGTCACCACCCAATCGTTTTGCTTGGTTCAAATTAAAGGAGGGTCTGGGTGAGTCATGAGTGGAAGACACTGGGTAATTATTATCTTTTAATATATATCACGATAAATTTATATTAATTTATAATTCTAAAATTTATTAATAAAAATATAGAAGGATCTCACTAATTATATATTTTTTTTAAAAAAAATTAACATTAATATTTATGCAATATAATTGATAATCAAATAATCAACATAAATATTCACAAATTAGAGTAAGAATTAATATTCTGAAAAACAAATAATTTTATAAAACCCCATTTTTAGGAAATATAGTATAATTTTATAATACATCATTATCAATATCAATAATCAATCAAACATCAACCCCTGTTTGTGAGTTTTTAAAATTAAGAAAATGATAAAATTAAGAAAAATTGTAATATTTAGTTAGAAATCGAATGTTTGTGAGTTATTTTAAATTAAAAAGGCAAGGAAATTATTTCTTAAATATTTTCCTCACCAAAACGGCAGAAAAGTTAAAGAAAGAAAAATAAATTTATTTTAATTTCGTAATCACAAACAAAATTGTAAAGAAGAAAAATAAATAAAAAAAAAAAAATAAGTTCACAAATAAGTCTCACTTCAGAAAGAAAAAAAAAAAAACTTCACATAAAGAATAAGCTAAATATCACACTATCTCAACGTTAACATTTCTAATATGACTAGTATGTTTGTTTGTTCTCTTATCATCAAAAATATATCTTTAAAATAGTGAATTATAAATATAATTTTATATTTTAGAATTCAACGTATGATTAATCATCAAAAAATTCAAATATTTTTTTTATAAATACATGAGGAATATCATTACAAGTACAAATAAATTTATAATTAGCATTAATAATAGTAACTAGTTTCAAAGAAAAAGTATCACAATAAGAGGAAATAATTAATAATTTAGCGCTAATAAAGAAATACAACTAAACCGATAACGGAAAAGGAAGCCTGAGACTTAACTTAATTTTTTTATACATAAAAGACAGATATATTTGAGGACTCACAAGTAAGAATTTAATAAGATACTGTGATGTTAAATATAAAAAGAAAAAAATTAATAATATATTAAAATTATTACTCCACAAGTAAGTCTATATTATACATATATAATCAGGGGCGAAGCCATTAGTTAATTAATGTAAATAATTGCATTCATTGGATTTTTTTTTTTTTTTTTTTAATATATGATAACTAGATTTTTTTTTTGATGGTCGGAAGAAATAATTCGACCCAATTTAAATTGGGTATACACTTTACTCGAAATTAGGTATTACACTTTCCCTTCAAAGCAATTTGCACCCACTCTTTTACAAATCGAAATTGTTAATCAAATTTTAACCACATACGACTCAGATCTTCTCAATATATGATCTCTCTATAATATTTTTAACTAAATAATAATCTAAGTTATATTACTTTTAAAAATAAATAATGAATTACTTATTTATGAAACAATTGTGATTAAAAAATCTATTATGAAATAATATAAATAGAGTATATATACCATATATTATTACTCATTATATTTTTATTGTAATATAAGATATATATATATTCGAAAGTATAAAGTATTAAAAAATTTGGCTCATGTGAATATTTGTGACGCCTTCAAAATAGGTATACACAACACCCATTCTCGAAATACCAAATACATTGTGACAAAAAGCAAACTACAACTTCAATAATACAAATGTCGTAGTGAAATACGACAATATATATCTTAATGAGTTTAAATATAATATCGTTTTCTGATAATATCCACACGCAAATAAATCCCCATCATAATTATTGATTCATTATTTTACAAAAATGGTGAGGACTACTAAACAACTCTCTCTGTAACCTTCATTCCATACCCCGACTAAGATTTCTACATTCTCGCCTCCCGAGAAGAAAAATGGAACAACAAGGAAAAGGGTGAAATTCAACTAAATTTCAAGAGAAGAATATTACGACTAAGATAATATACAACAAATTATCGTTAGTCTTCAACAGGAAAAAATCGATAGAATACAATAGACAACAAGTTTTGATCAATATTCGCAATGAAATAATAATTCATAAGAAGAGTTACGTAGAGAATGAAATCTACTATAATCTATGAATTTAATAAATTCCATCATCAATATTTTATCCCCGTAACATCAATCAATATATATCCTGAATCAAATATTCATCTTTGCACTACAAGTGCCAAAGATATTTCATCACTTAATCATGCTCATTTAAACACTGCTCATCTTTGCTACAAGCCAAAGATATTAATCAATCCACATGCTCATCTCAACACTGCTCATCTTTGCACTACAAAGCCCAAAAGATATTCTTCAGAATCATTCATCTTTGCACTACAGCCAAAAGATATTCAATAATATCATCATTTAAGACCGAGAATGATGAAAAAATATTTTTAAAGAAACGAATCCAAATGAAACAAAATGACAAGGATTAAGGATTAAGGATTCAGATCTTGGTTTTATCCACATCCAAAAATACCTCAAAAATAATCATAGTGGTGTAAAATTCAAGAATGATCAAAACACGGGATACAATCGTAGTTAGTATCCGTATTAGATGTTTTAGACGAAAAGAAGAAAAATTTATTTTCTATTGAATAAGATCAGATATCGTGAATAAATCTCAGATATCGTGAATAAATCTCAGATACGAATAATAAGAATCTGGACACCAAAAGATAGAAATTCCACAAAAACATCTTTACGCTTCATAGTACTTAATAATCGTGAATAGACTCGTGAATAAACTCGTGAATAAGAACTCATGAATAAAGAACTCCATGAATAAGAACCCCGATACTGAAAAAGTTCCAAATTTGATAAAACTTCGTGATCAATATTTCAAAGATAATGATATTGAAGAAATAATATCATTACGAAAAAAATAATATCCCTTACCTCGAAAGATCAAGATTTCTAAATTTGAAACACCTGATATAAAGTATGACTTGACTTGCAGACCGTATAAAGCAATACTCAAAGTATACTCAAAATACTCACAAGAATACGCCGATAATATAGAGAGAAAAACTTCAGCTTCGTGTGATTTTCAATTCTAACCTAAGACCCTATTTATAGAAATCGCTAGAAACAAAAAGCAGTAAAATTTAATATAATATATTATAATTTTCCACAACTTCATACGCACACTAACAATCTGAATTCAGCCTCCTAACCACATGTTAAATGAGTTTCAAAAATGAAAAAACGTTTTTGTAATTAAAATATTTTAAACTTCCAAAATCAATTATTTCTAACTTCGTAACTTTAATAATTCATAATAAATAGCCCTTTCATCGAAAAATTCGAATCTCATGAGTTTTTATAGGAAATTCAATTCTCTACAACTTTGCAGAAGAAAGTTTTTCCAAATTCCAAATAGAAATTGACCAAATCCACAAACGGTATTTTAAAAAGCTATAATCAAATTTCAAATAATAAATGGGGTCCAATTTACATGTTTAACATGTTTTAAATATTTATTGCAACAAAAATACTCTTTCCTCCTCGTATACTCATATATCCCACATTCGTTGTAAAATATCACCGTTAATATATTATTAAAATAATATATTTAAATGAATTATTTTATCGTAAAAAGATAAAATATTAATTTTCAACAATTGTCATTTTAAAATTTTCTCCATCTATATCCACATAAAATCAATATTTTCCTCATCATATAAATCAATAATTAATTATTCACAAATAATATTACGTAATCACAATATTGATAACTGTGCGCGCCTCAGAAAGAGGGGGCTTTCCAATAAGAATTTCTTCTTCATGCCAGCAATTAGGTGACCAAACCTCTCCTGTATGTAACTTTCTAGACATCGCCAATAATGTTATCTAATAATATTATTCAGATAATATGAATTATTGCTTCGATAAAGAAAAATACCGTAGTAATGACAATTATCAAACAATAAAACGCAGAATTATTAACTCAATAAAATATCGAATAAGAATTATCAGAACCATTATCGAGTAAAGGCCTTCTTACGTAAGAATCAATAATTGGTGCAATACCAAGTGCTACTGCTCAACAACGCCAGATTAGTGTGTTTTAACCACCGGGTATTCCAACAAGATAATTGTAGAATAACTACGCCAAGCTATTTAAAAACAACTTATATTTATCGCTTTCTTCATCCAATCGCTCACATGTTATGGGGCCCACACACGGTCGCTACTGTCGCATTTAATATTTCCCTACCGCATTTAATATTCCACTTCACCAAACGAATATTCCCCGACAACAATGAATATTTTATAACCACTTGCTTATTTTGAAATATTTGCATATTTAACCCTTAACTATCCACATTAATCAAATCAACCCTTACTATTTCAAAATAATAAATAAAGGAAATTCCTTTTATTTTAAAAAATTTCGGTCTTACAACCTCCCTCCTTATGAAATTTCGTCCTCGAAATCGACGTCACGTATTCTGTGTTTCAAAAGGTGAGGATACCTCGCTTTCATTTTCGCTTTCCAATTCCCAGTGTCATTTCTCTATAAAGCATGATTCCTCCACAAAACTTTAACTTGTGGTATGACCTTTCATGGCGTAGACATGCTCCTTCCTATCCAAAATCTTGACAGTACCTCCTCATACGTTAAGTCTTCTGCTATCTCGTCCTGCTTCTAACTCAATAACGTGGTTCGGTCTTTCACATATTTACGGTACGAGATATATGAAACACATTATGAACACGAGACATACTCTGAGGTAACGCAAGTCTATAGGCTACATTTCCTACTTGGTCAAGAATTTGAAATGGACCAATAAATCATGGATTGAGCTTTCCTCTCTTCCCAAATCTTGTAACACCCTTCCATGGAGCAACTCGCAACAATACATGATCCCTACATTAAATTCCACGTCCTTTCAATGAAGATCCGCATAACTCTTTTGTCGATCTTGTGCCGCTTTGTATACGTTGTCGAATCATTTGGATCTTTTCTTTGAGTCATATCGTATTAACTCCGGGTCCCAACAATGTTGCTTCACCCACCTCATCCCAACATATCGAGAACGAAATTTTCGTCCATATAATGCTTCAATGGAACCATGCCTATATTTGTTTAATAACTATTGTTGTATGAGAATTCCACCAATGGCAAGTACTTATCCCAACTTCCTTTGAAATCTAGGACACAGTAGTTTTAATATATCTTCAAGAGTTTGAGTAGTCCTTTCGACGATTGCCCATCCGCTTCGAGGATGGTATGCCAAATCAATCAGAAATTGCGCCCATAGCTTTCTACAAACTAACCCAAAATCATGAAGTGAATCTTGGGTCACGATCTAAAACTATGGATACCGGGCATGCCATGCAATCTCACAATCGCATTTACGTATATACGAGAAAAACGCTCAAGGAATAAGTCTCTCGTATCGGTAAGAAATGAGCGGACTTGGTTAATCTATCAACAATAACCCAAATAGCATTGATGCCTTGAGAAACCGTAGGAAGACCCGTAATGAAATCCATAGTAATGTGTTCCCACTTCCATTCCTAATCTCAAGTGGTTGCAACGGACCCTTAGGTACAAGATGCTCCGCTTTACACGCTGACAAGTTAAACACATCGAGATAAACTTTGCAATCTCTCTCTTCATATTGTTCCACCAAAATGTATGTCAAGATCACGATACATTTTAGTACTTCCGTGATGGATTGCAAATGGCGATTGTGTGCCTCCATCATAATCTTGTACTTCAAATCGAGTCGTTAGGAACACAAAGTCTAGAGTGGACTCAAGTATTCCTTCTTCATCAATTCTCGCTCGAATAGCTCCTTCTTGTACTTTCTTCTTCATACGCATCACCTCCGGCCTGGTGGCTTGAGCAATCTTAACTTTTTCTATTAAAGTTGGCTCTACGCGTATACTTGACATCATCGCACTGCTCCTCGCATATGTTCTTCTACTCAATCGCCACCACCACGCTCGCTTTTCCAGTGATGGCAGATGATCGTAACATGTGCTAAAATGAGTCTCCCTCGAGTTCTTCAAACTCTTCCCACATTCCTCGCTCCATTCAATTTTGTATCTCTACGAGTCACCAAGTTAATGGAATAGCGATTCGAGAATATCCTTCAACGAATCTCCGATAATAACCAACTAAGCCTGTAAAGCTACGATTTCGATTCGACTTAGGTTGCTCTCAACCGCGACTCATATCCCAATCTTGGATAAGACGTCACAATGACACCTATCGCTTTACTATCGCATTAATACGACGCCCCTACAGAGTCTCTGCTTAGTGAATTCCACAAAGGAAGTCACAAGATAAAGGCTCAGTACCAAATTTATAGTTGAATTTTTAACTCCCAAGTTCAATAGAGCCATTCGATATGAGATTTTAGAAATGAGTTTTGTACCGTTCAAAGTCGATACAAAATTTAATATCGCTTTTGGGAGTAAGCCAAGAAATTCTTCAGAAATACGCCAGAAAATCAATAACAACGTGAATATTATTCAAATCGACGTGTCTTTATTCAAATCCATAACATGGACTAAGAAAACTTGACATCCGTAATAAACGAATGACTTCATGGCTTGATATGAAAATGTTTGACTACAATGGTTTGATTGCTTGAATTGAATAACAAAGTTGTTTAGGAATATGAAAACTAACAACCTTACAAAAGCAATCAATTTGGCATGATGAGTAGTTAACCTTAAAATCACATCAAAAGCAAATATCTCTATAGAAATAAGGTTAATAGGTAATGTGATAGTGCCAACTTGAATCAAGCAAGATTTTTAAACAACGGATGTAATGAAAGTTTCTCCTAATGGAGTCTCCACAGATAGGTCAAAGTTTAATTTCTCCGTAGTCAAGTTCAAACGCTGAGCGCAAGTAAGAGAGAGATAAAAGAATGGGTAGAACCGATATCTAGTAAGGTATATGCTTCGCAAGAATTTATAATTAACTAACCCGCTAACTTCGTCGTGTTCTCAGATTTTGACCGGCCACGACAAACGCCTTCCAAGAACCGCTGACTTTGACTTTTCTCGGACATCCTTTTGAGTCACCATTCCTCACCGGATCGGTTTCGATATCGCATAAATCTCGAAGCGATATGTCCTTCTTTTCCACAATTATAGCATACCTTAAACTGCTAGGGCGCTTAATGATATGTCCCTCTTTCCGCATTTTGTAACATACGACCGGTGGTCGCTCTCCTCCCTAAAAACTAGTTGCCATCGGCGCACCGACGCCTTCACATGGTCGTTGTTGAATCTCCTCTTTTAAAATCTCCTCCCGACTCGCTTCTTCTATTTTCATGGCCACGATTACCACCAGTAGTGGTTACCGCCTTTGTCTCAGTATTCTTCTTTCTCCGCCGGTTATCGTTATTCGATGATCGCTATCTTCTAGATGATCCTCGGTTATGGTCCCCTAATTGAACATACTCGTTATCTCGCTTCTAACAACCGAGCCCCGCTGACAACATCTCATAGAGAGAAAATTTATAAGAAATGAGATACCGACGTATGTCGGGTTTCAAACCTCTCGTAAACATCCGCGTCATACGCTCCTCATTCTCCACCAAATGAGGTGCAACTCGATAACTCCGCTAACTTCGCCGCATCGGGACACCGCCATGTTATTCTCGCTTCTAGTCTAATAAACTCCACTTCCTTCATACGACGAATACTTTCGTGGAAGTACTTGTCATTGAACTGCTTCTCAAACGTCTCCCATGACATACGAAAGTGCAAATGATGGGTACGCTTCACGATTCCCACCAAGAATCGCCCGCCACTTTTAACATAAAGGCGCGCGAATGGAACTTTCTGCTCCTCCCGCATCCCAAGACATCGAATATCTTGGTAATTTGTTTGACCCACGCCTCCGCCTTTAATCGGATCCGCTTCCTGCAATTCTGGTGGTCCCAACTTTTGAACCGCTTGGTCAGACCACCCGTGAATTGCTATCATTTCCTCCTCAGATTTTGAACACGAAGTCTCCTCGTCGATTTTGCATGAACGCAAAAAGCTTCTAAACATCCCCTCGCTCATCATCTCGCTTTCAAAGGTGTTGTTCACAGAGGAACATTACCACTGCAGTTGTACGCTCTCCTCGCAGGTGAGTACAGCATCTCCACGGCCTCATTTACTCCATCATAATATTCTCACGACATTCTCAAATACCGCCATAAAATAAGGGTTAATTAAGGAAATCAATATATCACATAATATCCCTATATACCCACTAACTAACAAATAAGCTTAGGTAGGACACACTAGCGAAGGATTTACTCGCTCTCCCTCCTAGTTTTATTCCCCGATCTCCGCCAGAGATCATATCCCTAAGCTCGATACCAACTGCGACTCGACACCAACTCAGGTCAAGACTCACATCATTGATACCTATCGGCTTGCCACCACAGAATCAGGCCCCCCTACGGAGAGTCCGCTTCGCAGCATCCCCATCAACAGAAGTCACCAAATGAGAGGCTCGGGGCTCTTTACTTATAGCTCTAATACTAACCGCGACGCCCCCAAAATAGGTATACACAACACCCATTCTCGAGTCGCCAAATACATGGTACAAAAAGCAAACTACAACTTCAATAATACAAATGTCGTGTGAAATACGACAATATATACCGTGAGTTTAAATATAATATTGTCTTCTAGATAATATCCACACGCAAATAAATCCCCATCATAATTATTGATTCATTATTTTACAAAAATGGTGAGGACTACTAAACAACTCTCTCTAGAACCTTCATTCCATACCCCCCACTAGTACTTTCGCTACATTCTCGCCTCCCCGAGAAGAAAAATGGAACAACAAGGAAAAGGGTGAGCTCAACTAGCCCAAGAAAGAATATTATGACTAAGATAATATACAACAAATTATCGTTAGTCTTCAACAGGAAAAATCTGATAGAATACAATAGACAACAAGTTTCGGATCAATATTCGCGCAATGAAATAATAATTCATGTAAGAGTTACGTAGAGAATGAAATCTACTATAATCTATGAATTTAATAAATTCATCATCAATATTTTATCCCCGTCAGAACATCAATCAATATGCATCTGAATCAAATATTCATCTTTGCACTACAAAGCCAAAGATATTCATCACCGGGTCATGTTCATTTAAACACTGCTCATCTTTGCACTACAAGCCAAAGATATTAATCAATCTGTCATGTTCATCTCAACACTGCTCATCTTTGCACTACAAAAGCAAAGATATTCTTCAGAATCATTCATCTTTTGCACTACAGCCAAAGATATTCAATAATATCATCATTTAAGACCGAGAATGATGAAAAATATTTTTAAGAAACGAATCCAAAGAAACAAAATGACAAGGATTAAGGATTAAGGATTCGTACTTGGTTTTATCCACATCCAAAAATACCTCAAAAATAATCATAGTGGTGTAAAATTCAAGAATGATCAAAACATGGATACAATCGAGAGTTAGTATCCGCATAGATGTTTTGACGAAAAGAAGAAATTTTATTTTTCTATTGAATAGTACCGTGATACGTGAATAGTGTCAGATATCGTGAATAGTGCCGATACGTGAATAGTAACTCCGACACCAAAAGATAGAAATTCCACAAAACATCTTTACGCTTCAACATTTAATAAGACTCGTGAATAAGAACTCGTGAATAAGAACTCATGAATAAGAACCCATGAATAGTAACCCCGACATGAAAAAGTTCCAAATTTGATAAAAACTTCAGATCAACATTTCAAAGATAATGATATTGAAGAAATAATATCATTACGAAAAAATAATATCCCTTACCTCGAAAAGATCAAGATTTCTAAATTAAACACCTGATATAAAGCTATGACTTGACTTGCTTGCACCGTATAGCAATACTCAAAGTATACTCAAAATACTCACAAGAATACGCCGATAATATAGAGAGAGAAAACTTCGCTTTAAAAGTGTGATTTTCAATTCTAACCCAAGACCCTATTTATAGAAATTGCTAGAACACCAAAGCGTAAAATTTAATATAATATATTATAATTTTCCACAACTTCATACGCACACTAACAATCTGAATTCAGCCTCCTAACCACATGTTAAATGAGTTTCAAAAATGAAAAAACGTTTTTGTAATTAAAAATATTTTAAACTTCCAAAATCAATTATTTCTAACTTCGTAACTTTAATAATTCATAATAAATAGCCCTTTCATCAGAAAATTCGAATCTCATGAGTTTTTATAGGAAATTCAATTTCTACAACTTTGCAGAAGAAAGTTTTTCCAAATTCCAAATAGAAATTGACCGAAATCCACAAACGGTCGATTTTACAAAGCTATAATCAAATTTCACCAATAAATGGGGTCCAATTTACATGTTTAACATGTTTTAAATATTTATTGCAACAAAAATACTCTTCCTCCTCAGATACTCATATATCCCACATTCGTTGTAAAAATATCACCGCTAATATATTATTAAAATAATATATTTAAATGAATTATTTTATCGTAAAAGATAAAATATTAATTTTCAACAATTGTCATTTTAAAAATTTTCTCCATCTATATCCACATAAAATCAATATTTTCCTCATCATATAAATCAATAATTAATTATTCACAAATAATATTACGTAATCACAATATCGACAACCAGCAGCTCTCAGAAAGAGGGCTTTCCAATAAGAATTTCTTCATCGCTAAGCGCAAATTAGTGACCAAACCTCTCCTTAGATGTAACTTTCTAGACATTGCCAATAATGTTATCTAATAATATTATTCAGATAATATGAATTATTGCTTTATAAAGAAAATACCGTAATGACAATTATCAAACAACAAAGAAGAATTATTAACTCAATAAAATAATAAAAAATAAAGAATTATTATCAGTAACCATTATCGAAAGTAGTGCCTTCACGTAAGAATCAATAATTGGTGCAATACCAAGTGCTACTGCTCAACAACGCCAGATTAGTGTGTTTTAACCACTACCATAATCCTTTTCCTTATCTTATTAGGTATAACAATTTTATTAATTATAGAAGATATTTATTTATATTAATTCTAGCTAAGCATATAACAATAATTATATATGTTGGGCCTCCTTTTCGATCATGTTACGCTTAGTCCTGGTTGGTCCGAATGGTTTAGGCCCGCCATTTGATTATTTCATCGGGTCCTTTCTTGGTTGATCCCATTATTCGGGTCATTTCCATTATTTGGGCTTAGTCATCGAATCGGCCATTATACAAATTGTCACTTAATCCAACTTCGACCGTAAATCATTATACCAAGTGATAGTCGACCATCGTGTTCGCCACCTTTCTCGCACGGCATTAATGAGGATGGGACTCAATGACCTCCATGGGGGCAAACAAAGGGTAGTAGCAGTGTGAAGTAGGTCGCATACTTTCTACCGAAATGACCGGAGTGGGGAAAAGGTGTCGAAGTGATGAGTGGCACCAGAACCGGATCGAGTATGTATGATGGGGCTAAGATCACATAAGAAGGTAAAATATATACAATCATATTATTATTCTCTCGTGCATTAGATATTATTTTCCTCCATTGTTAACCTTGTGATCGCCGACATCGACTCTCACGCCGAGCTATCCCCCGACGGTCAGCCGCCAAGCTTTTTTGTGTCGATTTGTTGAATCGCGGGATATCTGGACGCGCTCTTGGTGATCGGGACGGGAGAAAGATCTCGCGCTAATATCAAGCGCTGTAAGGAGGGTCGAAGTTCTAGTGTCCCGAGTATTTTTCAATCACGCATCGTGTTTGTTCTACGCCAAGATTCATGGTGAAGAGTAGAACACCTACATTCAAGGGCGTACCGAGGGTCGCCAAAGGAATCGACACCACGAAAGTCCCAAGCTAAGGATCGCTTGGGGACCGGCAATAAGTGTTCATGCTAAGACAGTCATTCAAACGATCACCAAGATTTTCTATCAAGGCGGCGGGCAAGGCTAAACGTAGGCTAGTCTTCCCGACGGAGAAAGCGCCCGCCACTATTTAAACGAGTAGTAAGGCACTTCGCCTTAAACTCGATACCGAGAGGACCAGACGAAAAAGCTTCACGATCGCTAAGATGGCGATGAGGCGATAGAGCTATGAAAGTACTCGTGAAGCAACGACAGATATAGCCGAAAGCAGATGGCCCTTGATGGCGAGTCGAGAGACGAAGAGCTCAGCCATGATCATCCAAGAGCAAGGACACCAAAGTGGAAAGAACCTGCTCATTCAGACGAGAGTCTCTGGGCCGAACTCGAGAAAGAAGAAGATCCCAAGCCCTACTCCTCAAAGATCAAGAGGGTATCATCACCCCGCCGATTCTAAGGAGCAGGGTCGAGAGAACGAAGAGGTCGATCCAGAGACCACACTCCCGAGACCACAAAGAAAGCCCTTATTGTCAGACATTCTCGCCATAGTGCCCGAGCTCATGACGGCGTATATCTAGAGATCGACTTCCCGAGAGTCTATCGAGGGTACACCACCCCGTGGACACTCTCTCACATCGTAAAAGCCCTTCTAGAGTCAAGGCTCTATTGTAAGAAACCGATCTACTCGTAGAGGAGGAAGGAGTCACCGAAAAAGAAGCATCATCTCAACCGTAAGGTGTGGAGTATCCGTTAAAGAGTTAAAAGAACTTCTAAGCAAGCAAATGGCCAAGTACAAAAAACGAAGGATACTTCGGAAAGAAGGCATCCCTTTTTCCGCGGAGATTCTTAAAGAAAAAAGTCAACCCACCAAGAAGTTGCCCCATATCGAGAGTTACGATGGATCGGGGATCCCTATGACCACAACAAAGCTCGATCGATCGATGGATTATTACGACTTTAGCGATGCTGCTAAGTGTCATACTTTTGTCACAACGCTCAGAAAGGATGCCCGGCAGTGGATGGGGACTTTGCCCTCGGATTCAATTTCATCTTGGGCGCATATGCAAGAATTTCATGCCGCGCCGGAGCAACAAAAGAAGGGGAAAACCAACTCGTTCGCTGCTCAGTTCGATAGCCGAATGAGTCTGGGGGCCAAGATGTGAAGCGGCCCGCGAAGCGCTTCGCCAAGTGATGACCGAACGATCTACAAGCCGCTGGACTGCTTTCAGAATGGGTTAGATCCGTCAAATCGAGAAGTTGGTGAAGAAGTTAATGTTTCATCACCAAGAGTCTCAATAAGCCTTCGACAAAGTCAAGGCTATATCGTGGTGGAGGAAGCCATGGATGTACTCAAAACGCCCTTCTTCGCATCGGCTTAAGGAGACAGACGATGTGAACCGATAGAGACCGTAAAAGAATGAAGGGAATAAAGACCGCTACGAAGGCGGGTCAAGAAATATAACAATTGAGATAAGGTGGAGGACGCTCGTCCGCCCCAAAATTTCGAGAGTGAATAGACGACACAAAGACTCAACACGTATGTGGTCATTATCTCGATCAAATTAAGAATCAACCTATCTTCGAACCACCTCGAGATAACATTAAGCCCGGAAAGGGAATTCTCGTAAGTATTGTGGATTACCATCAAGCTTCGGGTCATGATACAAACGAATCGTGCTAGTTCAAGGACTTTATTGAAAGAAAGGTACAAGGTGGGGCTTTAATTCAAGATGTGGTCGCCAGAACTAATCAACAAAGCAGGACGTAGGGCCTGCTCCAAAGAAATTTCAACCAGCTCAAAGAAGCGCCGCTGGGCCCTAATGTACTCGCAAGGCACGTGGTAGATGTCATCACCGGGGTACTTCCGCAAACTCGCTGGAAAGAAGCGCCCGGTTACTTTGATTCGGCCATGTCAAATATGTACCTCCCAAGATCGACAGACCTTATTCGAGTACCAGAATCTCTTTTATCGATGAAGATTACCTTCTAAGTCATCGAACCGCACGAGGGATCATCAGCCGATCGCATAAGTGGGTTCTTGGGATATACGTTTGATGATGGTAGATAATGGGTCTTCAGAGATATTCTCAGATGCCCACGCTTATCGTAGGATGCACCTAGACGGCGAAAAGATGGAGATAGACAGAGGCTCTTTTATATGGTTTTAGTAACGACCCTTGGCCAAGGTGGTCGAACCATCGAACTACCAAATATCTTCTAACTACTTCAACAGTAGAAATTATTTGCAAATTTTATGTCAGGTATGTAGATTCTCGCTTATAATGCTATTTTGGGAAGGCTCACTTTAATTGCTTTCATAAGTCGCGACCTCAATTCCTCATTTCAAAATCAAATTTCCTACTACCATGGGGCTCATGAGGTGAAAGGGGATTCGATCTCGCTAAAGGTGTTATATAGAACGCCAGATCACTTCGGAGTGGGAGTATCAAATGTAAGCACTACGCGATAGAGATCGAACCCTTCACAGAGAGTAGTTCAAAACGCTGGTCATGCCACCAAGAAACGGAGGAGATAGAGCTCATCCCGCAAAGAGAACAAGACGGCAAAATAGGTTCGGTCCGCCGTAACCTCTCCTGACGAACCTCAGGAGCTCCCCGCAATGCTATGTCGACATTTTCGCATGGGAACCCTCGTGATATGCCAGAGTAAGGTGGATATCACCGAGCATCTACTTGAGGTGGACCCGCCAAAGAAGCCAAATCCGACAGAAGAGGAGGATTTTCGCACCGAACGCCAAATAATCATCACGAAGAGATTGCAAAACCGCTGGCAACCGACTTCATCTTCGAGATCGACTACCCACAATGGATGGCGAATGTGGTGTCGGGTCCGTATAAAATGGTAAATGGCGAGTCCGCATCGACTACACCGACCTAAATAAAGCTTGTCCAAAGGATTTCTACCCGCCACCCCACATCGACCAACTCATCGATGCCACTTCGGGTATGCTTTGTTAAGTTTCATGGACGCATTCTCCGGATATCATCAAATTTCCATGCAGTAAGGAGGATATACCAAGACGGCTGCTCATTACGCATCGCTCTAAGATATGCCTATAAGAAAATGACTTTCTACCTCATCAATGCCGAGCCACATACCGTAGGATGATGAACCATGTCTTCGTGATATCACCAAGGTGAAATGTGGAGGTGTACGTACGACATGATTGTCAAAAGCATGTTGGTGCATAAACATCCGGATGATTTAGAAGAATGCTTTCGCACAATTCATCATCACAATTTGAGATCGAACCCCACTAAGTGCACCTTCTGGCCTAGGGGCCGCAAATTTCGTTATCTTGTCACCGAGAGGAATCAAGCCAATCCAGAGAAGATTCAAGCGATCCCGAATACGAAGACTCCTCACCATTTAAAGATGTTCAACGTCCCGACCGAAGGATTGCAGCCTTTAAGGAGGTTCATGTCCAAGTCTCAAGCAGAAAGATGTTTACCGCTCTTTCGATACATCGAAAGGGGTCAAGAATGCAAAGACGTTTCAATGGACTTCGAGTGTGAGGACGCCTTCCAGAGCATCAAGTCCTACCTATCTTCTAAGACTTTGTTGGTGAAACCCGCCTCCCACCGAACCCCTATATTTGTACTTAGCAATGAGTTCGTCAAGTAGGGAGCAGCTTTTGGTGCGTGAAGTCAGTAAGCAAAGACCCGCTTTATTATGTAAGCCATGTCCTTCGGGATGTCAAACAAGGTACCAAACATCAAAAAGTTTGCTTTTGCTTTAATAACTGCTAATCGAAAGCTTAGGCAATACTTCCGTGGTAGATTGGTAATAGTATATACAGATCACCTTTTGAAGAAGATTATGGGCAAACCCGAGGTATCGTGAGATTAATGCACGGACGATGGAGTCAGTCCCAATTTTTCATTGAATATCATCCTCGAACCGCCATCAAAGGGCAAGCCTCGGGCTGATTTTGTAGTCGAATGCTCGCTCAAGTCGATGAAGAAGTTGTGGTCAAGGAAGGATCTGACAGAGCAAATGCGCTTCTTCAAAGTAGCGCGTAGTTCGTGGACGCCAGATGCAGATGGGTCTTCTACCACTGGACGCCGCGGAGCAGGATTATTCTTACGAGTCCGAGGGATTCAAGGTGCAAAGAAAGCCATCGATTTCAAAGCCTCAAGCGACAAACAACGGTTTAGTAGTAGAGGCGGTGATTGTAGGGTTACGAATCGACAAAGAGTCTTCAAGTGCAAAGAATAATCATCTTCAAAGATTCTCGCTAGTCGTTACAACTTTCTCTGGGGAATACGGGCTCGAGGCCCAAAAATGATCAAATATCTAGCGTAAATCAAGGAACAACTTCAACATTTCCAATCCTACGAAGTTTCAGGGGTCGAGCGTAATAACAATTCCATTGTCGATGCACTCTCCAAATTAGCCACTACTTGATGTTAACGCTTTCGATGGGCTCGGCTTACTTAGAAATTTTGCAACATCCTAGTGTCCATTATGAATCCAAGATGTGTATCGATCAACCAACCAACCGGTCGACCCATATATAGAGTATCCGCGATGGCGCTTACCTTCTGGACGGATGCTAGCCAAGAAAATCAAGTATAAGAGTGCTAATTTTGTTCGATTGATGGGGATCTGTTCAAGGGCTTTCTCATCTCCACTATCGAAATGCCCGACCCATCCGTCGAATATGCTTCTCGGAAGTACATGAAGGCATCTATATGACTATATACGGCGCTAAGTCATTAGCCTATAAAGTACTTCGACAAGGGTACCATCGCCTACCATCTTCAAAGAAGCGAATCATATACGCTAAGAAGTGCGAGAAGTGTCAACTCAATAGTCCGATCCCACATCACCACCGTAAGAGCTATACTCGATCTTATCTCCTATACCCTTCACCGTCTGGGGGTCGATATATCGGGTCCACTACCAAAGGCAAAAGGTCAAGTCGCTTTTGTTATAGTTGCCATCGACTATACGACCAAGTGGGTAGAAGCAAAACCACTTAGGTTAATAACGAACAGAATGCTTGAAATTTTTGAAAGAATCAGTAGTATTTCATTTCGGATTCCTAAGGTGGTAATATCTGACAATGGACGCCACCAGGGATCGAAATTTGAAGCATTTTTGAAAGAACTGGGATTCAAAGATGAAAGACTTCAAAGGCTCATCCACACCAAATGGACAAGTCAAGTGACCAATGTAACGTCACCGAATGGGATCAAGCGCAGATTGGACGGGCCAAGGGCGATGGCCGAGAGGAGCTACTTAGCGTGTTATGGGCTTATCGAACTACTCCGAGGACTACAACGGGATTCACCTTTTAGACCGCCTATGGTAATCGATGCCTTAGTCCCAGCTTGAAATTGATCTCCAAGTCTTCGTCACCAATTCAGAGAGATCTACAATGAGGAAGGGCTCAAGGCCAATCTTGATTTTCTTTCGAGAAGTAAGAGAAAAATTTTTAATCAAATCAAGCAAATTTATCATCGTCAAGAGTGGCCAAGCATTATAACAAGGGGGTAAAGTTTCAAGGTTCAAGTAGAGATTTTGTCCTCAGAGAAGCCAAGCATCTACACCTCGTAACTGGGAAAGTCGATGCCAAACCGAAGGACCGTATGAAATCATCAAGTGCCAAGCCGGAACTTATCGGCCAGGCATTAGATGGGTCAAGAATTAAGAATACTTCGCACGTCAAGGCAGCTTAGAAGTACTTTCAAGAAAAATGATGTCAAGACATCGAAGTCTCAGAAATATGTATGTCATCATCAATAAAAGTTCCCTTTTTCTCAAACAAATCTTGCCTTCGCTACGATCGCCTCAACGGAGTTAGAGGTTCGGTGGACTCACCGCCATTCGATGGCAAATTTTTCTAGCAGTGGTCCTTATGAGTTTGTCGTGCCCTTCGTGGTAGGCAAACGCCATCGGTGTTGGGAGGTTCGGTGGACTCACCGGCCATTCGATGGCAAATTTTTCTAAGTAGTGGTCCTTATGAGTTTGTCGTGCCCTTCGTGGTAAGTAAACGCCATCGGTGTTGGAGGTTCGTGGACTCACCGCCATTCGATGGCAGCCTTTTCTAAGTAGTGGTCCTTATGAGTTTGTCGTGCCCTTCGTGGTAGGCAAACATCATCGGTGTTAGGAGGTTCGTGTGGACTCACCGGCCATTCGATGGTAGCCTTTTAATGGTAGGCAAACGCCATAGACATTTTCGGGTAGTGATCTTTCAGACTTGTCAGTCTTCTTCTTGTAGGTGTGTCATCTTTTCAGACTTGTCAGCCCTTTCGTGGTAGGTAAGTGTTGTCCTTTAGACTTTGTCGCCCTTCGTGGTAGGCAAATGTCATCTTTGGTTTTGTTAGGTTAGCTTTCTCGGTAAACAAATTCCTAATGAAGCGATCCGTTCACACTTTGGTAACTAATAAGTATCCCTTTACTTTATTACCTAAATTTTTTCTAAGTGTCGAGTTCTAATGCCTCATTCTTTAACTTCATCTTATCTCGTTATATGACATGTTTAGTTGTTACTTAACAGCTTCGTGTTCACCCATGAAAGAGTTTGTGCATCTTTCCAGCTTAAATTAATATCGAGTATCAAGTAAAATAAATACAATCAAGTCATAAGGAATGAAGCCATTTTTCATTAATGTTCAATCTAATCACAATATTATGTAATTTTTACAAGTCCTATAATTTAAAGAAAGAAAAATAACAAAAAATAGAACATCGCCTTCAAAGCGCCATCTTCGCTATCCAAGAATCGAGTAAGGATGGATCCAAGTCGGTCAGCAGATACCTTCTCCTCCACGACTCCTAAGCAGAGCTCAGAATCTCCTCGTAATATATCTTCATTATCTCCCCGCTGATTTCGTCTCGAAGTTCCTGTGATTTTCACATATTTGTTTGCATGAAGATCATCTGCTAGAGGAGGCCCAAGGTCCCAAGAGCCTCGAAGTTCTTGATTTCTTCTTCGAGCTTGAGCCGCTTATTCATATGACGAGTCTCTCGCCTCCCAGCTTTATGGATGGTCTTGGTCGATTTTAGCATCAACCTTTAATTCCTCGATCTTCTCCATCCTTATCTCGCCCTCCTCCGAACCAAGTCAATGTTCATTTTGACGATCTCCTCGTGGTCAGATTTTGATCGACTTTAGCTCTTCATCGAGGCCTTCACATCTCCCTCGCTTGAGCTAACTCTTTTTGAAGCCCTTCATTTGTATGAAGAATGCATTCACGCTGAAGTCTTTTCCTTAGCCAAGGCGTACTTCGTAAAGGCATTCTCCTTCCTCGTGGCCTCTTCCTCGATTCGGCCGAGGGACTCTGACGAAGACGCCTCAACACAAAGATTTGCCTATGCATTTCCAATATTATTTAACTCGGCCAGATGTATAAGTATGAAGATAAATTCGAGATAAAGGGAGAATCGCTTACCTTCGCCAAGTAGTTCATGCCTCACCGAGTAAATCCTCGCTTGAATCGCTCCTCAACCGATGATCATCTGCTTCACGAACAAAGGCGCTGAATAGCTTGAAAGGGAAATGGGCATCAATCGGGCCACATCGCTGGAGAGGCCATGGCGCCCCGCCGAATCTTGAGTCGGGTTGTCTTGGAGGAGAAGGCGGGGTTCATCATGAATCGGCGAGGAGTCCACATGTATGGTTTCGGAGAAGGGGACCGAGCAGGTGGGTTCGGGGTCATGGCGAGGTGCGTAAGATGAACCGGAGGGTCAGTCTCATGGATGTTTTTTTTTCGATGGAGCCGGGACAGATCCGGCTTGGCTCATCGTCAGCACTTGGATTTCGTGACGCGTGATCGAGGAACGACAACAAGAGGTGGGAACTCCTGAGCTCTTCTGCAATGGGGGTTATCTTAGTCCTTATTTTCTTTACATCGGCGACCTTAGCCCGATCGCAAAAAGGAATGTCGAAAGTGCCCTCCTCACCGGGGTAGGTTCGTAAGTCAGTAGGATTGGGGCTCATTGAGAGAGGTTGTTTGTGGGGTTGCTTCGGAAGTGTTTCGGATCACTTTCGGGTTTGTTTCGTCAGGTGGATTTGGATCTTTCGCGGATCTTTTTCTTCTACGAGGTCCGAGGTTTTCTTCTGTATGCTGGGTTCGCTTGGCTTGAGGTTCATCATTTCAAGGGAAGTAGTTGGTGGATCGATGATAGGGGATCAACCCGAAGATTCTTCACCGGATGCTCTTCACTCGCATCCGCATTCATCCTCGCTAAAAAATCTTCCGTGTCTCTCACTTCCAAAGAAGCTTTGCTTGATCGTAGACACCGCAAAACCATATATCGTAACCTCAGATCACTTATATATCTCAAAAATTATGTTACAAAGTTATTCAAACTTACATTTGTGGATCATATAGCCAGTTTGTTTGGTCGTAAGTGTAAAACTCCATTCTTTTGAGGAATCTTCTTCAAAAGTCCGCCATCTCCTCACACGCCTTCTGAGATGTCTCCAAAGTCACAGAGAGACCCGATCGAGGTAGTCCAACTGGAAGAGAAGAGATCTCGTCCCGTGACAAAAAACCACTTCGTACAACCCTTGTTGCCGGAAGGGGTATCCATCGTGGGTCTCCTCTCGAACTGTGTCAGGTCTGGGAGACCGCTTGCTCAACATTTTCAAGCCTCGCTTCTAGACTTTCCGCAGAGAGAAGAGGGTGAAGAAGATGTCAACGAGGAGAAAATCCCTAATTCATGACAAAAAAGGCAATGAATGCCAGATACGGATGTAGGAGTTGGGCACTAATCGAGCAAAGCCCACTCCTACGAACCCTAGGAGGGTAACGATAAAGACACGGAGAGGTAAAGAACCCCTTTTCCAAGAAGGTGATCTGCACGGCGACCCAACCGTCCGGTCACGCCGTACATACGCTTTCAGAGCAGGGCCCTCATGGCTTATATGTCGTGAATCATAACGAGTCCCGAGGATACATATTTTAGATTCTCGCGATGGAGGAAGGGATGTTGGTACGAGGGAACTGCTCTCGCCCCTAAAGAAGTCGAGGTCGAGACAAGGGGGATCGAGAAGGATTTCCCCATGGTTGTTGATTGGGGTTGGAACTTGAACCCTCTTGGTTGTGGTTTGGGTCGGAGAGTTATGGCCGAATTCACAAATACCACCATTGTTGAGATTTCGTGAATCGTAGAGAAGAAGTTTGCAGAGAGAGAAGAAAGCTCAAAGGTTCAAATTTCAAATTAAAGCAGTAAAACCGCTGAATTGGTAAAGTTTACCTTTTATAATCGACAGCTATACTCAGAATCGAGGGCGCATATTTAATTCAATCGTAATGATGATGAATGGGAAGAGGTTTCATCTGCTTTTTGGGTCTAAATATCTTCACCGAGTGGGCTTCAAGCCTATCGGGCTTCCCACTTCTATTCCCCGATATCAATTTGGACCGATTTTGATGGGCTTTGGTGAGTTTCACTTTGATCTCTTGTGACTTATCATAATTCGTTATGTCAGGGGCCTATATCGCTTATAGTCTTTCATTAAACATCCTGCTTAATAAAAGACTAGGGGGCAATGTCAGCCATAATCCTTTTCCTTATCGGGCCGCACTTAATGGGCTCCTCCTCGATCATGTTACTTTGTCCCGGTTGGTCCGAATGGTTTAGGGCTCAGCTATTTGATTATTTCATCGGGTCCTTTCTTTGATCCCATTATTCGGGTCATTTCCATTATTCGGGCTTAGTCATCGAATCGCCCATTATACAAATTGTCACTTAATCCAACTTCGACCGGAATCATTATACCAAGTGATAGTCGACTATCATCGTGGTTCCGCCACCTTTCTCGCATGGCATTAATGAGGATGGGACTCGGATGACCCATGCTAGGGCAAACAGGTAGTGTGTGTGAAGTAAGTCGCATACTTTCTACCGAAATGACCGGAAGGGGGAAAAGGGTGTCGAGGTGATGAGTGGCACTAGAAACCGGATCGAGTATGATGGGCTAAGATCACATAAGAAGGAAAGTAACATACACATTCATATTATTATTCTCTCTCGTGCATTAGATATTATTTTTCTCCATTGTTAACCTCAGTGATCGCCGACATCGACTTCACGCCGAGCTATCCTCCAAAGATTAATTCTAATAACAAATACCTAATAAAATGAACAAAAATTAAAACTCGATTTAAAATATAAATTATTTAAATATGAATAAATTTCAAAATTCGATAAATTACTCGAACTTTCTTAAATTATAATTTTTTATTGATACTCGGATCATATTCGTTCAAAAAACTCAAACTTCTTGGACTCGATTAGAAATCGTGCTCGACTCGATAGTTAAACGAGTCTCAATTAAACCTTATTTTTATACTTAATAAATTTTGTGAACCAAATTTTATCAATCCAATACTTTCACTCTTTTGCTTGATTTACACCCTTAACAATAACAATCTATGTAATAATAATGTCTGGCGTGTTTATTTACTCACGATTATATTTGGATTTTTAAATATTATTATATCTATGAATTAAATAAATTATACTAAAAATAAATTGTCTTTAAATAAATAAATATTTTAAATGTGTTTGGAGTTTGGACATTTAAAAACACCTAAATACAATCACTACATAAATAAACACAAAGATTAGTTCAACCTTAATTCAATGAAAGTAAATTAAAAGAAATATATATATATATATATATATATATATATATATATATATATATATTCAAATCTGAACTAAGAGCGAACCAACTATATCTAGCTCGTTATAGCATAAAACTCGATTTTCTATGCTACCCGTCATTATAATTGGTTCGCTTTTTAGTTCGCTACATCCATTTTGGAGAGAAGCGGACATATATATATATATATATATATATATATATATATATATTATCTTGATTCGAATCTTAAAAGTGACCTTTATCTAGCTCACTTGCTCATCCCCTTTAGCGACGGATATGATCGACGGGCGATTTCATCTATATATATAAAACTGTCGCTATATGTTGTTTATCGTTATATCTTGTCCGTCGCTAAAAGCTAAGACGACGATTCTATATATAGCGACGGACCGAATCTGTGACGCCCCCAAAATAGGTATACATCACCTATTCTGAGTCGCCAAATACATGATACAGAATACAAATATAATTTTAATTATACAACAAGAGAGCTGTGAGTTTTAATACAAATACTGTCTTCTAGACAATATCCACTCTCAGAATAAGTCCACATTATTTTTAACATTACGGTCATGATTATACCGAATAATCCCTGGTCATAATCATACCAAGTCCATCTATGCACGTAAGCCAAAGATAACTTTTATCACATCATTTGTAACATTACGGTCATGATTACACTGAATAATCCCTGGTCATAATCATATCAAGTCCATCTATGCACTACAGACCACAGATGACTTTTAACATAATATAAACATGAGGATGATGACAATGATATAAGAATTTAATAAAACAAGTTCACGAATTAATTTAACCAAGAACTAATAACGTCCAAAATGTCAACATAATACTTCTTTGTAGAGTAAAATTCAAGAATAATATTCATGCACCAAAAATAATTTGGACAGAAAAGAATCAATTTTTCGTCGTGAATAGTGCCCCGTGAATAGTACTTCGGGAATAGTACCTCGTGAATAGTACTCTGACATGAAAAGTACTCCAAATACCCGAGTGACTAATATTCGGGTGAATAGTAATTTCGGTGAATAGTAACTCGTGACTAGTATTCCAGCATGAAAAGTGCCCCGAATACCCGAGTGAATAATACTAGAGTGAATAGTAATCGGGTGAATAGTTACCCATGAATAGTAACTCGTAACAGAAAATACCAAATAAAATGATATTTCATGACATTTGTATAGAAGTCAAAACTTTAACCAACCGAGAATAATAAAGAATGGAATAATAAAAGAAATCACCATGCATGCGGTATCAGATGATGAAGTTATTCCAATGTAATAATAAATAACGGAACGAGTCAAAGTAAATTCACTTGCAAGTGATGTTCCAACAGAATAATAAAGAATGGAATAACAACAAAATCACCATGCATGCGGTACTTTGCATGACAAGTTATTCCAATGTAATAATAAATAATTTGAACCCCGTGTCCCACGTAAAAACGCATAGACAGGATATTCCAACAGAATAATAAAGATTGGAATATTAGAAGAATTTCACCATGTATGCGGTATTGGCAGATAAACAGTTATTCCAACATAATAATAAAGAATGGAATAATGAATAATTTCACCAAGTATAGGGTAGTCCACAGATACGGGTTATTCCAACAGAATAATAAAGAATGGAATAACAGAAGTTCTCTTCATGAATACAAAAGAAATATTACCCCTTACCTTTGAAAGAAACTGGATATAGGAGTAGTGAGGTAGTAGACTTTTCTTCTTCTTTTTCTCTATAGATTTTCTCTCTATAGCTTTTCTCGATAATTTCTCTCTATAATAATTGCTCTATAGCTTTAGTGAATTGGTGAGAAATGAAGAAGAATGAGCTTCTATTTATAGGAAAATATAGTTTCGATAATTGCACGTTTTGGGACTCGAAATATTACAGTATAATACCTTCCTCTTTTTCTTCCTTTTTAATTTAGTCCTGCAAGTATTATCAAACTTGTAAGACACCAACTTTTTGAATAAAGATGAATTTTTTATAATTATCATTTTTGAATATTATGGAATGAATTTAATATAATGTTATAGTTGTGGGTAATATTTACAAATTTTGCAAAGTATGCAAGTTGTCATATTATATTCGCTTGGTCGGGAAATATTCTTTTTGTCAGGGAATATCCGTACGACGGTACAATCATTGGTGGACCCCACAACAGAATTATTGTCGGATTGAGAAAACGACAAAAATATTTTTATGAAAATAACGGTAGGAAGTTTTTCGATTAAAAGCTGTTGAACTACTTTGGTAGTAAAAAGTACGATGTCTACGCTGTGGTTGCATAAGTAGCACATAGTATTGATTATTAATGCTTACGTGAGAAGTCACTCGCTTTATTTAATTATTATCACATGATTTGTTGTAAATTTTGACGTAGTTTATGGACCCTCATTTACTCATTTTTTAAAAATAGTTTTTATAAAATATATATATATATATATATATATATATATATATATATATATATATATATATATATATATATATATATATATATAACTGTCAATTTCTCGGGGGTGGAGTGTTTGGTTGAATAATGTTGGTTGTTTTATATATGAATTGATTTGGTGGAATCAAGTTGGTGGTATTATTATGATTGTTATTATATATATATATATATATATATATATATATATATATATATATATATTTTTTTTGAGGATGTCACGGGTGTAATGGGGGGAGAATTATTGGGTGTATGGATTTTACTAGTATAATATATACATATAGGCATGTGCCGATTTTATATATATATATTATATAAATCGTTAATTTATATGAATTGTCGTATAAGGCAAGCTCTTAAATATATATTTATATATATATTATAAGTTTTATTTTATTAGATTATAAATAGAATATATTATATTTTATTTAAAAAATTTTGCTTTAATTATGGACCGTCCGATTAAAGTAAATCAATCTGGACCGTTCATGAGTTAGTTACTATGCAATCCATTCTTCTATAAATAGAAGCTCATTCCTTCATTATTTTCTTACAAATTCACTGAAACTCTAAAGAGATAAACTGTAGAGAGAAAGAAGAAAAGTATTCTGCTACTTAACTACTCTTATATCCAGTTTCTTTTACGGTAAGGGATATTATTCTTTTGTATTCATGAAGAGAACTTCTGTTATTCCATTCCTTATTATTCTGTTGGAATAACCTGTATACGCGGACTACCCTATACTTGGTGACATTCTTCTATTATTCTGTTTTTATTATTACATTTCAATATCCTGTGCATGTGTTTTTACACCGGACACTGGTTCCGTCTTTATTATTACATTAGAATATCCTGTTTGTGTGTTTTACATCTGGACTGGTTCCATCTTTATTATTACATTGGAATAACTTGTCTCGCTGAAGCACCGCATGCATGGTGATTTCTTTTGTTATTCCATTCTTTATTATACTCAGTTGATTAAAGTTTTGACTTCTATACTCCATAAAATTAGTAGAATATCCTTGATATTTGCGCTTTATCCAGTATCTTTTCATGGAAATATTCTTCTGAGCATTATTGAATTTTACTCTACAAAGAAGTATCATGTTGAAAATTTGGACGTTATTGGTTCCTGGACAAATTAATTCGTGAACTTGTTTTATTGAATTCTTATATCATTGTCATCATCCTCATGTTTATATTATGTTGAAAGTCGTCTGTGGCCTGTAGTGCATAGATGGACTTGGTATGATTATGACCAGGGATTATTCGGTATAAACATGACCGTAATGTTACAAATGATGTGGTAAAAGTTCTCATTGGCCCGTAGTGCATTAATGGACAGTTGTTGGCATGATCATGACCATTGATGAATACACGAATGTCCTTGGCCTGTAGTGCATGGATAATTTGTGGTCATGATACTAAAGAATATCCTTGGCCGTAGTACAGGGGTGATTCGATGATGTGGAATATTTATTAAGCTGAGTCTCAGCGATAAAAGTGATGAAAAACCTTTTAAATCGTAAAAGATAGTAGATTTTATTCTCTACTTGACTCTTTTAATGGATTCCTTGTCCGTTGCAGTTAAACTTGATGTCTATTGTATTTTATCAATTTAACATTGTTGGGGACTAATGATAATTTATTCTGCATTATCTTAGTCATAATATTTCTTGTTGGGCTAGTTGAGCTCACCCTTTCTTTCACCGTTCTCTTCAGAAAATGAGAACGTAGCTGGGACGAGTCGGGGAACAGAGTGATGGTTCGGATGATAGTATTAGCTAGTAATCCTCACTATTCTGTTAAATAGTGTTACAATAAATGTAATGAGGACTTATTCTGAGAGTGGATATTGTCTAGAAGACAATATTTGTATTTAAACTCACAGCTCTCTTGTTGTATAATTAAGATTGTATTTATATTCTGTATCATGTATTTGGCGACTCAGAATAGGTGATGTATACCTATTTTGGGGGCATCACAGTTGATATCAAAGCTTAGGGATATGATCCGTGGCTAAGATGTGAGACAAGAACTAGGAGGGGAGAGACGGGGAATTCTTTCGCTATTATGACCTACCTAAGTTTATTTGGTATTTAATTGGTCGGTCAGAGTATAGGGATAATATGTGATATGATAATTAACCCTTGTTTTGTGGCAGTGTTTGAAAATGGCATCCGAGAATGTTGAGAACATCAATGGAGCATAGGAGACCGTTGAGTCTCCACAGATCAATAATTAGGATAATGTGCATCAGGAAGGCGACATTCCTCAGGCAAACAACAACATTGACCAAATGATGAACGATGGAATGTTTAGAGGCTTTATACAATTCATGCAACATCAGGCAAGAGCGGCTCCTATACAAAATACAGGTGGAAATACTGGCAACTCTCGGATGGTCACCGCCAAGCAGTTTAAGGAACTGGGACCACCGGAGTTTTTTGGAGAGCCAAAACCACTTAAGGTGGAGACGTGGATTAAGCAGATCAACAAGATATTTGATGTCTTGGGATGCTCCGAGGAGCAAAAGGTTCCTTTGCCACCTTCATGTTGCGAGCGGAGGCGATTCTTCGGTGGGAATCAGTAAGCGTACTCAACTCGCCGCCTTTGAAGATGTCTTGGGAGAAGTTCCAAGAACTGTTCAACGACAAGTACTTTCCTGAAAGTATTCGTCACATGAAAGAGGTAGAGTTCATCAAGCTAGAGTAAAACAACATGACCGTGTCGCAGTACGAAGCCAAGTTTGCCGAGTTGTCCCAGTTTGTGTCCCATTTGGTTGATAATAAGGAGAGAATGACACGAATGTTTTTAAGAGGTTTGAAACCTAAGATATGTCAATATCTTATCTCTCATAAACTGTGTTTGTATTCAGATGTTGTTAATATGGCTCAATTATTGGAACGCGATAATGAGTCAACCCAACCAAAAGAAAGCAGCCGGCAAAATGATAATACTAGTGATAACAGTCATCGAAGCGGTGACAATAAGCGTGGAGGGAATCAATTTACCAGAAATGGTAACCACTTCAGTGGTAATCATGGCCAAAATAATAAGAATGGACATTTCAAGAAGAGGAGATTCAACAATGATGGAAAGACATCAACATCAGCACCTGTCGTTAAGGAAGGAGAATGACCACCTATCATATGCTTCAAGTGTGGAGGAGAGGGACACATCAGTCCCAACTATGCGATGCCATCCAAAGCATGTTACAACTGTGGAAGAGAAGGTCACCTGGCCCGATTTTGTCGTGCACCGAAGACAAGTTCAGCTAGGATGGAGGCATCAAAGGCCGTCCCAGAAAAGTCAAAGCCGGTAGTGCAAGGGAGAGCGTTTGTTGTAACCTCCCAAAAAGCAAGGAACCCGAACGAGGTCATTACGGGTAAGCTTATCATAAACTCTAGCGAAGTCTATACCTTATTTGATACCGGTTCTACCCATTCTTTTATTTCTCCTACTTGCACTCAACGTTTAAATTTGACTCTGGAGAAATTAGTCTTTGACTTATCTGTTGAAACTCCGTTGGGAGAAACCTTCATTACATCCACGGTTTATAAGTCTTGTTTGATTCAAATTGGTAACCGCACGTTACCTGTCGATCTTATTTCTTTAAAAATACTTGCATTTGATGTGATTCTAGGGATTGATTGATTAACTACTCATCATGCAAAAATTGATTATTTTCGTAAGGTTGTTAGCTTTCATATTCCTAATCAACCTATTATGCGAATTCAAGCAACCAAACCATTAAAATCAATCACTGTCATTTCAAGCCATAAAGCTATTCGTTTATTGAAAAACAGATGTCAAGCTTTCTTAGCTCATGTCACGGATCTAAACAAAAATACGTCAGTTTTGAATGATATTTCTATTGTTAGTGATTTTTCTGACGTATTCCACGATGAACTTCCAGCCTACCCCGGGCGTGAAATTGAATTTGTATCGACCTTGAACCCGGGTACAAAACCCATTTCCAAAGCCCCATATCGAATGGCTCTATTGAACTTGAGGAGTTAAAGACCCAACTACGAGAATTGTTAGACATTGGCTTTATTCGTCCCTAGTACTTCTCCTTGGGGTGCTCTCTGTTTATTTCGTGAAGAAGAAAGATGGGAGTATGCGACTTTGTATTGATTATCGGGAGTTGAATCATGTCACCATCAAAAATAAGTACCCATTGCCACATATTGATGACCTATTTGACCAGTTGTAAGGAGCCAAATTCTTTTCAAAGATTGATCTTCATTCCGGATATCACCAGTTGAAGATTAGAACCGATGACATTCCAAAGACGGCTTTCAAAACTCGGTACGGGCATTATGAATTCCTAGTCATGTCTTTTGGATTGACTAATGCTCCTGATGCCTTCATGGATATGATGAACCGAGTATTCAAGGAATATTTGGATCACTTTGTGGTCGTCTTTATTGATGACATCCTTATTTATTCCAAAATCCGTGAAGATCATGAGCAACACTTACTTAAGTGATACTCCAAAAGCTTCGTGAATATAAGCTTTATGCCAAGTTAAAGAAATGCGAGTTACGGCTTGAGAAGTAGTATTCCTTGGGCACGTGGTATCAAGTCATGGAATATCTGTTGACCCAAAGAAAGATTGAAGCTATTCAAAGTCGAGCAACCTAAATCGATGACCAAAGTACGTAGCTTTCTCGGTTTAGCTGGTTATTATCGGAGATTCGTGGAAGGATTTTCTCGAATCGCTACTCCACTAACTCAGCTGACTTGGAAAGATACAAAGTTTGGTTGGAGCGAGGAATGTGAGAAGAGTTTTCAAGAACTCAAGAGAGACTCATTTCAAAGACTGCTACGACAATACCATCTGGTTCAGAGGGATTTGTCATCTACAGTGATGCTTCGGGCAAAAGTTTAGGATGTGTCCTCATGCAACATGGGAAAGTCAAAGCCTATGTCTCTCGACAACTCAAAGAATATGAGAGGAATTATCCTACTCATGATCTAGAGTTGGCAGCTGTTGTCTTCGCACTAAAGATTTGGAGGCATTACTTGTATGGGGAGAAAGTGGAGATCTTTACAGATCATAATAGCCTCAAATATTTCTTCACTCAAAAGGAACTCAACATGCGACAACAACGTTGGCTTGAACTGTTGAAAGATTATGATCATACCATCCCATACCATCTTGGAAAAACGAATGTGGTAGCTGACGCATTGAGTAGAAGATCATATCGCGGTCTGCAGTGCGATATTGTCAACACAAAGGCCCATTTTGTGTGACTTACGAAGAATGGAGATAGAGATAAAGACTCAGGGGACCCACGTGATGATGGCAAATATCTGAGTAGAACCAGGCTTTAATTGATAAAGTTAAAGTTGCTCAAGAATCTGAGATCCGTAATCGATCGCGTATGAGGAAGAAAGTGCAAGAAAGTGCTAGCTTAGGAAGCAAGAATCGATGATGAAGGAATGCTTGAGTCAACTCCGGACTTTGTGTTCTAACGACCACGATTTAAAGTATAAAATCATGATGGAGGCGCATAACACACCGTTTGCAATCCATCACAGGAGTACCAAATGTGTATCGTGATCTTCGTCATACATTTTGGTGGAGCAATATGAAGAGAGAGATAGCGCTGTTTATCTCAAGGTGTCTAACTTGTCAACAAGTCAAGGCGGAGCATCAAGTACCAAAAAGTCCATTGCAGCCACTTGAAATTCCAGAATAGAAGTGGGAGCACATTACCATGGATTTCGTTACTGATCTTTCCAAGGTTTCTCAAGGCATTGATGTAATTTGAGTCATTGTTGATTGATTGACCAAGTCTGCTCATTTCTTACCAATACGAGAAACTTATACACTTGAACATCTTGCTCGTATATACATAAACGAGATTGTAAGACTGCATGGTATGTATCCATAGTTTCTGATCGAGACCCAAGATTCACTTCACGATTTTGGGTTAGTTTACAAAAAGCTATGGGCACAAATTTACGATTTAGTTCGGCATATCATCCTCAGACGGACGGACAATCAGAGAGGACTATTCAAACTCTGGAAGATTTATTAAGACTCTGTGTCCTTGATTTCAAGGGAAGTTGGGATAAGTTCTTACCATTAGTGGAGTTTTCCTACAACAACAGTTATCAAACAAGTATTGGCATGGCTCCATTCGAGGCGTTGTATGGAAGAATGTGTCGTTCTCCAGTATGCTGGGATGAGGTGGGTGAAGCAACATTGTTGGGATCGGAGTTGGTACGTATGACTACGAAAAAGATTCAAACGATCCGACAACGTACAAAAACCTCACAAGATCGACAAAAGAGTTATGTTGATCTTCATCGAAAGGACGTGGAATTCGATATAGGAGATCATGTGTTGTTACGTGTTGCTCCATGGAAATGAGTTACGAGGATTGGAAAGAGAGGAAATCTCAATCCTCGATTCATTGGCCCATTTTTAATCCTCGATCGAGTAGGAACTGTGGCCTATAGACTCGCTTTACCGCCAAGTATGTCTCGTGTTCATAACGTTTTTCACATATCCATGTTACGTAAATATGTGGAAGACCCGAACCACATTATTGAGTTAGAACCAAACGAAATAGCGGAAGATTTAACGTATGAAGAGATTCCTGTTCAAATCTTGGATAAGAAGGAACATATTCTACGCTCCAAGGTTATACCTCAAGTCAAAGTTTTGTGGAGAAACCACGATGTTGAGGAATTGACCTGGGAGTTAGAATCTGAAATGAAGTCAAGATATCCTTACCTCTTCGATATACCAGGTACGTACCCTAATTTCGAGGGCAAAATTTCTTAAGAAGGGGAGGTTGTAAGACCCCAACTTTTTGAATAAAGATGAATTTCTATAATTATCATTTTTGAATATTATGGAATGAATTTAATATAATGTTATAGTTGTGGGTAATATTTATAAATTTTGCAAAGTATGCAAGTTGACATATTATATTCGCTTGGTCGGGAAATATTCTTTTTGTCAGGGAATATCCGTACAACGGTACAATCATTGGTGGACCCCACAACAGAATTATTGTCGGATTGAGAAAACGACAAAAATATTTTTATAAAAATAACGGCGGAAGTTTTTTAGTTAAAACTGTTGAACTACTCGGTAGTAAAAGTACAGTAATACGCGTGGTTGCATAGTAGCACACGGTATTGATTATTAATGCTTACGTGAGAAGTCACTCAATTTTGTTTAATTATTGCCATAGTATTTGTTGTAAATTTTGACGTAGTTTATGGACCCTCATTTACTCATTTTTTTTAAAATAGTGTTATGAGTATTATATATATATATATATATATATATATATATATATATATAAACCGTTGACTTCTGGGGGTGGAGTGTTTGGTTGATTAATGTTGGTTGTTTTATATATGAATTGATTTGGTGGAATCAAGTTGGAGTAGTATTATTATGATTGTTATTATATATATATATATATATATATATATATATATATATATATGTCTCTTGCAGGATGTCACGGGTGTAATGGGGGGGGGGAGAATTATTGGGCAGGTAAGGATTTTACTAGTATAATATATATACATATAGGCATGTGCCGATTTTATATATATATTATATAAATCGTTAATTTATATGAATTGTCGTATAAGGCAAGCTGTTAAATATATATATATTTATATATATATTATAAGTTTTGTTTTATTAGATTATAAATAGAATATATTATATTTTATTTAAAAGATTTTGCTTTAATTATGGACCGTCCGATTAAAGTAAATCAATCTGGACCGTTCATGAGTTAGTTACTATGCAATCCATTCTTCTATAAATAGAAGCTCATTCCTTCATTATTTTCTTACGAATTCACTGAAACTCTAGAGAGATAAACTGTAGAGAAAAAGAAGAAAATTATTCTGCTACTTAACTATTCTTATATTCAGTTTCTTTTACGGTAAGGGATATTATTCTTTTGTATTCATGAAGAGAACTTCAGTTATTCCATTCCTTATTATTCTGTTGGAATAACCTGTATACACGGACTACCCTATACTTGGTGACATTCTTCTATTATTACTGCTTTTTATCATTACATTTGGAATATCTTGTGCATGTGTTTTACAGGACTGGTTCCGTCTTTTATTATTCCAGTAGGAATATCCTGTCAATGTGTTTTACACGGACTGGTTCCGCCTTTTATTATTCTTGTTGGAACATCCATGTGGTGCTAATTTACGCCTAACTTTGTTCCGTTATTATTATTCTGTTGGAATAACTTTTCATACATCAAGTAATCGCATGCATGGTGATTTCTTTTGTTATTCCATTCTTTATTATACTCGGTTGATTAAAGTTTTGACTTCTATACTCCATGAAATTAGTAGAATATCCTTGATATTTGCGCTTCATCCAAAGATATCTTTTCATGGAAATATTCTTCCGAGCATTCTTGAATTTTACTCTATAAAGAAGTATCATGTTGACAATTTGGGCGTTATTGGTTCTGGACAAATTAATTAAGTGAACTTGTTTTATTGAATTCTTATATCATTGTCATCATCCTCATGTTTATATTATGTTGAAAGTCATCTCGTGGCACAGTGGTGCATAGATGGACTTGGTATGATTATGACCGAGGATTATTCAAAGATAATCATGGTAGTAATGTTACAAATGATGTGGTAAAAGTTCTCATTGGCGTAGTGCATTGATGGACGATTGTTGGCATGATCATGACCATTGATGAATACACGAATGTCCTTGGCCCGTAGTGCATGGATAATTTGTGGTCGTGATACTAAAGAATATCCTTGGCCATAGTACAGGGGTGATTCGATTATGTGGATTATTTATTAAGCTGAGTCTCATCGATAAAAGTGATGAAAAACCTTTTCAATCTTAAAAGATAATAGATTTTATTCTCTACTTGACTCTTTTAATGGATTGCTTGTCCGCTGCAGTTAAACTTGATGTCTATTGTATTTTATCAGTTTAACATTGTTGGGGACTAATGATAATTTATTTTGCATTATCTTAGTCATAATATTTCTTGATGGGCTAGTTGAGCTCACCCTTTCTTTCACCGTTCTCTTCAAGAAATTAGAGCGTAAATTTGGGACGATCGAGGAGCGGAGTGATGGTCCGGATGATAGTATTAGCTAGTAGTCCTCACTATTACATTAAATAGTGTTACAATAAATGTAATGAGGACTTATTACGAGAGTGGATATTATCTGAAGACAATATTTGTATTTAAACTCACAGCTCTCTTGTTGTATAATTAAGATTGTATTTATATTCTGTATCATGTATTTGGCGACTCAGAATAGGTGATGTATACCTATTTTGGGGGCGTCACAAAACTTGCACCAACTCCCCTAATAGTAAATAATGTGATTCAATAGTAAATCATGTGAATCAATTGTTCTAGACATGTGAAAATACGAATTACAGTATAGTACCTCCATCTATACCTCCATTTTTAACTTAGTCATGCAAGTATTATCAATCTTGCACCAACTCCCCTAATAGTAACAAGAATGTGAATCAATAGTACACACATGTGAACAAATAGTTATAATCATGTAAAAAAATAGCAATCAATTGCTCATTTATCCGGTTAAATACCCGATTGGTCAATATAACCTCCAAACATCAATTATTTTCGAAATAAATGTCGATTTTCACTAACACAAATAATTCCAACACAATGAAACTATTTTTATCAAAAATATAAATTTTGAAATTTCAAAGTTTGACTTTTCCCAAAAAAGTCAACTGTTGACTTTGACCAAATAGTGAATCCTCAAAAATTTTTGTGTTTATAGACTATTTTACTAATTTCATTAGCTCGGACTCAAATATTACGTCCGCGTCTCCAAATTCAACTCCGAACAACATTCATCATTAATATTATAACTCACAATATTTATCAACCAAGTCGTTCCCATGAAAGAGGGACTTTCCGATAAGGATTTCTCCCTATTGGCGCGCAATTAGATTATCTAACCTCTCCTTGACAGAACTTCTAGACATTGTAAATATTGCAATTTATAATATGAATAACTTTGTTGTCTCAATTATTGATTTAATAAAATAACACTTTATGCAGATGATACTGTGACAATAATTGAATCAATAATATGAGAGATATGATGCAGCAATTACTGTAGCAATAATTGAGTATAACTGAGTGACTTCTCACGTAAGCATCAATAATCAATACCGTGTGCTACTACACAACCACGTGTATTACTGTACTTTTACTACCGAGTAGTTCAACAGTATTAACGGTAAAACTTCCGCCGTTATTTTCATAAAATATTTTTGTCGTTTTCTCAATCCGACAATAATTTTGTTGTGGGGTCCACCAATGATTGTGCCATTGTACGAATATTCCCTGCTAAAATGAATATTCTCCGACCAATCGAATATAATATAACAACTTGCATACTTTGCAGAATTTATAAATATTACCCACAACTATAACATTATAATAAATTCATTCCATAATATTCAAAAATGATAATTATAGAAAAATTATTTTTATTCATAAAAGTTGGGATCTTACAGAATCGTCGCCCGGTTCGTCGCTTAAGGGGGTGAACAAGGTGAACTAGATAAGTGATGAGCTTAAGATCCGGCCGTATATATATATATATATATATATATATATATATATATATATATATATATATATATATATATATATATATATATATATGACCTTTAATTTTATGAAATAAAAGTATTCAATTTTTCTATTTAGTAAATAGTTAAATTGATAAAATTTTAAAGTTAAGGGTGATATATATAAAATTTTCAAAATACGCATGATGGTTATAAAATACTCATTTACGCCGAGGAAAATATTCGTTTGGTCGTGAAATATTCTTGTTGTCGGGGAATATTAAGACGACAATAGCGATTTCTTGAGGCCCCATAACTTGGAATAACAATGGGATATAAAGCGTACGTAAATAACCTTTTAAAAATAACGGCGTAATTATTACCGTTAACACATCGTTGGAATACCCGTTGGGTAAAGTAAAAATACTGGCGTTATTATCGCATGAAGAACATACGATATTGCATGTATTTTTAGATTATTGATTCTTATATAAGAAGACACTACTCAATAATTGTTACAGTAATTACTGTTTAATATTTTATTTTATTGATTCAATAATTGCTACGTTGATTTTTTATATTATTATTGTTTCAATAATTGTCACTGCACAGTATTTCCATTATCAGATCAATAATTCATATTATTTGAATAATATTATTAGATAATATTATTGATAATGCCTAGAAAGTTCTGTCAAGGAGAGGTTAGGTCATCTAATTGCGCGCCAATAGGGAGAAATCCTTATCGGAAAGCCCCCTCTTTCCTGTGAACAATCTGGTTGTCATTATTGTGATTCTGTAATATTATTTATGAATAATTAATTATTGATTTATGTGATAAGAAAATATTTATTTTATGTGGATATAAATGATGGATAGAGAAATGTTTATTTTGTATGGATATAAATGAATAAATTAATGCTAAGGTGTTTTATATTTTGTCAGAATGGAGGAATTCTTAGAAAAGTGACAATTATTAAAATTAATATTTTATCTTTTCTGATAAAATAATTCATTCAAATATATTATTATATTATATTATAAATGTATAATGTGATAATATAATAATATAATAATGGTGATATTTTTACACAAAATTCACGGTGCATGAATCAAATGAGATAAATCTAGAAATCAAAAGAAGAACAAAATATGAGATTTTCAGAAAAATTAGTTTATTACTTGATTTTATAAAATCCATAACCCTTTGTGTATAATGAGTTATGAGATGAGCTATATATCAAAAGAAATCCCTAAAAGTAAGCTAAACGGAGAAATTTGAATCACCCAAAAATTCTTTGTGAATTTTTCGTGGTGTCAGTTTGAGTGAAACTGGTCCAAAAGACTTATAATTTGAAAAATCAGTTTTATTAATCTCTATTTTATGAGTTATAATTTTTAATCCGATCGTTGGATCGTAGTGATTTTTGGTTATATTATACATATATAAGTTGAGTATATTTCCATAAATTTTGAACCGTTAAAAATTAACGCATGATTTGTTATAAATTTTAAGAGGTGACTAATTCAAAAATTATTTATATAAATGATTTTGGTGGAGATTTTTAGAAGGTGGGACCCACTTTTGGTTGTTGTTGGAGTTGGCTAATTTCTGGTGGCCCCCACTTGTGGTGACTGAGTTTTATTTAAAGAGGTGTATGTAGAAAAAACTTTTATTAATATTTTATTAATTTAATCTCCTTTGGCATTCTAAGATTTTCCTATAAATATGGTGCTTAGTTAGAATTGAAAATCACAACAGAACCATAAGCTTTCTCTAGCTATATTATCGAGCGTATTTTGTGAGTATTTAGATATTTTGAGAGTTACTATTCAGTGCAAGTTTCTTTCGGCTTTACATCCGATATTCGAGTCAGAAGTATTGCACTTTTGAGCTAAGGGATTGTAATGGTTATTATGTTTTTCATATTCTAAAGAGATATTATTCAATATTAGTAAGGGGTATTATTTCTTTCGTATTCATGAAGAGAGTTATTTTCTTTCAATACTCGTAAGAGTTATTATGTTTTTCATACTCTTAAGAGATATTATTTTTTGTATTCATATGAATATTATTTTCGTTCAACCATTGTAAGTAAGGGGTTTCTACCAGGGGCAGTTTCATAATTTTTTCGAACTTCAAAAATTCTGGAAAAATTTAAAATGATAATCTGATGAGTTTTCTAGATTGTGTCCAAAAATAACAATTTTTGAATGTATAGATTAGGAGTTATGAATTTTATGGGAAAATACTATTTTAAAAGTAAACCCTTATAACTCCTTGTAGTTAACTCCAAAATTGGTGAAATTTTTATTGGGAGTACATGTATATAACAGCAGTATACTCTGTAAATTTCAGAATTTTTCGGATAAAAGTACAGTTTATGATAAATGTCTAAATATTCAGATGTTTTGGCCATATGAAAAATAGTAAATAAATTTTAAAAATTCCGAGAAAAATATATGTTTAATATGAGACTATATTCTGCTAAATCTCAGAAAAGAAAATTTTCTGGGACTGATTTGGTATTTTTTATAAAAATAGACTAGTTATGCGTAAATGAATTAAATATGTTATGTTAAGTAAGAAAATTGGAAAAATAGAATTTTATGGCTTGAGAATCCTATATATGGTATATACATATTTTTGATGAGAGTTTTGGTTATTGGTGATGAAATTTTATGAGTTTGACATTTTAGGATGATTAAATGCATTAATTAGTAAAGTGTAAACAATAAAAATAAATTGTTAATAAGTTTAAGAAATGATTAAAATATTGTTGTAATATTAATAATATTAGATTATGAGATTATTAAGTGATTTATAACATTTGAGTTAAGGTGTTATGAAATCATTGATTTAAAATATTATTTAATGATGAATAATATTATTAAATAAATTTAATGTTATTATATAATGAATAATATTAAATGGAGTTTATAATATAATAAATAATGTTATTATCTTCATTAAATATTCGTTGAAATATTATTTTACTGCTCAAATCATTTTGATATAATATTATTTTTGAATTTTACTCCACAAAGCGATGTCGTGTTGACAATTTGGATATTATTGAATTACGGATAAATTAAATTGTTAAAGTCTTTAAAATTTATCCTTTATCTCATGTGATTGATTCTTTATATCCTTGTCATGATCCTCATACGCTTATATTGTGATGAAAGTCATCTTTGGGCTGTGTAGTCTGAAAGATGACACATTGATCAATATCGTTGATCCAGTAGTGCAAAGATGACCTGTTGTTGAATATCTTTGGCCTGTAGTGCTAAGATGAACTGTTAATGAATATATTTGGCCCGTAGTACAAAGATAAATTTATTAGTATGATTATGAACAGTGTGACGCCCCCAAAATAGGTATACATCACCTATTCTAAGTCACCAAATACATGGTACAGAACACAAATACAATCTTAATTATACAATAAGAGAGCTGTGAGTTTTAATGTAAGACCCCAAATTATTAATAAATGAAATTTAATTTTCTCTATTTATTATTTTGAAATAGTAAGGGTTGATTTGATTAATGTGGTTAGTTATGGGTAAAATGCGCAAATATCTTAAATAAGCAGGTGGTTATAAAATATTCATTTTTGTCAGGAAATATTCGTTTGGTCGTGGAATATTCTTATTGTCAGGGAATATTCGTACGATGGCGCAGCCTTGTGTGGGCCCCATAACGGAAAGCGATTGGATGAAGAAAACGACAAGTATAAGTTGTTTATAAATAACGGCGTAGTTGTTACCGTTAATACTGTTGGAATACTCGGTGGTTAAAACACAGTAGCACACGGTATTGCACCAATTAATGATTCTTACGTAAGAAGGCATTAATCAATAATTGTTACGATTATTCGCTCATTCAGATTTTTTATTTTATTGATTCAATAATTGCTTCGTTGATATTTTAGATTCTTGTTGTTTCAATAATTATCACTACACGATATTTTCCATTATCGAGCAATAATTCATATTATCTGAATAATATTATTGGATAACATTATTGGCAATGTCTAGAAAGTTACGCTAAAGAGGGGTTTCATCATCTAATTGCATGCGCAAATGACGGAGAGATCCTTATTGAAAGCCCCTCTTTCTTGGAACCGCACGGTTGTCGATGATTGTGATTACATAATATTATTTGTGAATAATTAATTATTGATTTATATGATGAGAAAAATATTGATTTTATGTGGATATAGATGGAGAAAATTTTAATGTGATAATTGTTGAAAATTAATATTTTATCTTTTTCTCGATAAAATAATTCATTAAAATATGTTATTATATTTTAATAATATAATAATGGTGATATTTTTACAATGAATGTGGAATATACGAGTATATGAGGAGAAAGAGTATTTTTGTTGCATTAAATGATTAACACATGTTTTGTGTGTCGGTGGACCCCATTTCTTGACTGAAATTTGATTATAGCTTGTAAAATCACTCGTTTGTGGATTTCGGTCAATTTCTGTTTGGAATTTGGAAAAACTTTCTTCTGAAAAGTTGTAGAGAATGGAATTTCCTATGGAAAAGACATGAGGTTCAAATTTTTCTGACAAAAGGGCTATTTATTATGAATTATTGAAGTTCTGAAGTTCCAGAATAATTGATTTTAGGAAGTTTTAATTGTTTTAATCAAGAAAAACGTTTTTTTCAATCCCACATGTGTGGTAAATGAGCTAAATTCAGATTCTTGGGTGGTGGGCTTGAATATTTATTAAATAAAATTATTTTAATAAATTTTCTGCTTTGGTGTTCTAAGCATTTTCCTATAAATAGGGTGTTTAGTTTAGAATTAAAAATTACACCAAAACTAAAGATTTCTCTCTCTTTCTCTCTCTAATTATCGAGCTTATTCTTGTGAGTATTTTGAGACTTTGAGTATTGTTATATGGTGCAAGTTCCCTTTAGCACTATATCCGGTATTCCAGCTAGGAGTATTATCTTTTCGAGGTAAAGGATGTTATTTTCTTCATATATGATATTATTTCTTTCAATATCATTATGCCGAAGTATTGATATGAACTTTTAATCAAATTTGGTACTTTTTTTGTGTAGGTTACTTACTATTCACGTATACTTACACTATTCACGATATCTGATCTATTCACGAATACTTGTGACTATTCACGTAAAAAAATTAAATTTTTGTTTTTCGTCCAAAATATCTATTATGGATACTAGCTTTGATTGTATCCATGTTTTGATCATTTTTGAATTTTACTCCACTATGGTAATTTATGAGGTATTTTTGAACATGGATAAATCGAAATACGAATCCTTAATATTTGTTCTTTTGCTTCACTGGATTCGTTTTCTTTAAAATATTTTTCATTATCCTCAGTCTTAAATGATGATATTACTAAATATCTTTGGCCCGTAGTGCAAAGATGAACAGGTGTTGAGATGAACATGACCAACTGATGAATATCTTTGGCCTGTAGTGCAAAGATGAATATGTGATTCAAGATGTGTATTGATTGATGTTACAGGGATAAAAATACTGATGATGGACTTTTAAATTCATATATAATAGTAGATTTTTACTGGGCTAGTTGAGCTCACCCTTTTCCTTTTTGTTCCATTTTTCTTCTCAGGAGGCGATAATGTAGATAGTACTAGTCGGGGTATAGAATGATGGTTCTAGAAGTTGTTTTAATAGTCCTCACCATTTTTATAAAATAATGTATCAATAATTGTAATGAGAATTTATTTGGGTATGAATATTGTCTAGATGGCAATATTTGTATTTAAACTTACAGTTTATATGTTGTATTAATAAAGTTGTAGTTGTTTCTATACCGTGTATTTGACAACTCCGAATTGGTGATGTATACCTATTTTGGGGGTGTCACAGTTGGTATCAGAGCTTAGGGATATGATCTCTGGCGGAGATCGGGGAATAGAACTAAGAGGGGAGAGACGAGTAAATCCTTCGCTAATGTGTCCTACCTAAGCTTATTTGTTGGTCGGTCATAATATAGGGATATTATGTGATATGTTAATTGGTTTAATTAACCTTTGTTTTATGGCAGTATTTAAGAATGGCAACTGAGAATGTTAACAGTGGAGTAAATGAGACCGTGGAGATGTCTGTACTCACCAATGAGGTGAACGTGCAACAGGCTGACAATGTTCCTCTTGTAAACAACACCACTTATCAGACGATGAACAACGCAATGTTTAGAAGCTTTTTGTAGTTCATGTAAAATCAGACGAGGGAGACTCGTGTTCAAAATACAGGAGGAAATGATAACAACGCACGGTTTGTCACAAATGCAGCTTCAACGAGTTGGGACCACTGAGTGCAGGGAAAGCCGGATCCGATTAAGGCGGAGACGTGGGTCAAAAAAATTACAAAGATATTCGATGTCTTGGGATGCACGGATGAACAGAAGGTTCCATTCGCCACTTTTATCTTCCGTAATGAGGCAGATTACTGGTGGGAATCTGTGAAGCATACCCATCCAGCCGCACTTAGTATTTCATGTGAGTCGTTTCAGAAACTGTTCAATGACAAGTACTTTCCTGAAAGTATTCTTCATATGAAAGAAGTGGAGTTTATTAAACTGGAACAAAATAACATGACGGTGTCCCAGTATGGGGCGAAGTTTGCGGAGTTATCCAGGTTCGCACCTCATTTGGTGGAGAATGAGGAACGTATGACGCGGATGTTTCCGAGAGGTTTGAAACCCGACATACGTCAATATCTCATTTCTCATAAATTTTCTCTGTATTCAGATGTTGTCAACAGGGCTCAATTATTAGAGCGAGATAACGAGTACGTTCAACCGAAGGACCACAACCAGGATCATACCGGTGACAGCAGCCATCAGAACAACGATAACCAGTGAAGAAAGAAGAATACGGACAAGAGCGGCAACCACTCTGGTGGTAATCATGGCCATGAAAATAGAAGAAGCGAATCGGGGGGAGATTTTAAAAAGAGGAGATTCAACAATGACAATGCGAAGACGTTAAAGACCAAAGAAGAATCGGTTCTAAGGGAGGAGAACGACCACCCGTCAGATCTTACAAATGCGGAAAGAGGGACATATCATTAAACCGCCTACAACAGTTCAAGGTATGCTATAATTGTGGAAAGGAAGGACATATCGCTTTCGAGATTATGCGATGTAGCGAAACCTAGTTCAATGGGGACGGTGACTCAAAAAGGTCATCCCCGTAAAAGTCAAAGTCAACGGTTCTGGAAGAAGCGTTTGTCGTGGATCGGTCAAAATACGAGGAACCCAAACGAGGTGATCACGTGTAAGCTAGTCTTAAATTCTTGCGAAGTTTATACATTACTAGATATCGGTGCTACCCATTCATTTATCTCTCCTGTTTGTGCTCAACGTTTAAACTTGACTCCTGAGAAATTAGACTTTGACCTATCTCGTGGAGACTCAGCTAGAGAAACTTTCACCACATCCACCGCTTATAAATCTTGTTTGATCCAAGTTGGCACCATCACATTACCTGTTGACCTTATCTCTTTAAAGATACTTGCTTTTGATGTGATTTTAGGGATTGATTGGTTAACTACTCATCATGCCAAAATTGATTGTTTTCGTAAGGTTGTTAGTTTTCATATTCCTAATCAACCTGTTTTTTCGAATTCAAGCAACTAAACCACTAAAATCAATCACTGTCATATCAAGTCATAAAGCTATTCGTTTATTGAAAAATGGATGTCAAGCTTTCTTAGCCCATGTTATGAATTTGAATAAAGACACGTCAGATTTGAATAATATTCTTGTTGTTAGTGACTTTCCTGACGTATTTCCTGAAGAACTTCCTGGTCTACCCCCAGAAAGTGAAGTTGAATTCTTTATTGATCTTGAACCGGGGACAAAGACCATTTCTAAAACCCCATATCGAATGGCTCCTATTGAACTTCAGGAGTTAAAGGTCCAATTACAGGAGTTGTTGGACATCGATTTCATTCGTCCTAATACATCTCCTTGGGGTGCTCCTGTTTTATTTGTAAAGAAGAAAGACGGGAGTATGCGACTTTGTATTGACTATCGAGAATTGAACCATGTCACCATCAAGAATAGGTATCCACTACCTCGCATTGATGACTTGTTTGACCAGTTGCAAGGAGCATAATTCTTTTCAAAGATCAATCTTCGTTTTGGATATCATCAGCTGAAGATTAGAACTGAGGATATTCCAATGACTGCCTTCAGAACTCGGTACGGGCATTATGAATTCTTAGTCATGTCTTTTGGATTGACTAATGCTCTTGTGGCTTTCAAGGATATGATGAACCGAGTATTCAAGGAATATTTAGATCAGTTCGTTGTTGTCTTTATTGATGACATCCTCATATATTCTAAAAGTCGTGAAGATCATGAGCACCATTTGAAGCTGGTACTCCAAAGGCTTCGTGAAAACAAGCTATATGCCAAGTTAAAGAAATGCAAGTTCTGGCTTGAGGAAGTAGCATTCCTTAGGCATGTGGTGTCAAAACATTGAGTATCTGTGGACCCGGCGAAGATTGAAGCAATACAAAGTTGGGAGCAACTGAAGTCGGTGACTGAAGTACGTATCTTTTTGGGCTTAGCTGGTTATTATCGGAGATTCGTGGAAGGATTTTCTTGAATTGCTACTCCATTAACTCAGTTGACTCGGAAAGATACAAAATTCGTATGGAGCGAGAAATGCGAGAAGAGTTTTCAAGAGCTTAAGAGGAGACTCATTTCGGCACTTGTTCTGACAATACCATCTGGTTCGGATGGATTTGTTATCTACAGCGATGCTTCAGGCAAAGGGTTAGGATGTGTTCTCATGCAACATGGGAAAGTCATAGCCTATACCTCGCGACAACTTAAAGAATATGAGAGGAATTATCCTACTCATGATCTAGAGTTGGCAGGAGTTGTTTTCGCGCTAAAGATCTGGAGGCATTATCTATATGGGGAGAAAATGGAGATATATTCAGACCATAAAAGCCTCAAATATTTCTTCACCCAAAAGGAACTCAACATGCGGAAACGACGTTGGCTTGAGCTGTTGAAAGACTACGACCACACCATTCAATACCATCCTGGAAAAACGAACGTGGTAGCTGACATATTGAGTAAAAGATCATACGCGGGAACGAGTGCGATGTTGTCAATGCAAAGGCCTATTTCCTGTGATTTACAAAAGATGAAGATGGAATTCAAGACTTCGGGGACCCATGCGATGATGTCAAGTATACGCATAGAACCAGCTTTAATTGATAAAGTTAAAGTTGCTCAAGCCACGGACCTAGAGCTGATGCGTATGAAGAAGAAAGTGCAAGAATGTGTTATCCCAGAAGCAAGAATCGATGAAGAAGGAATACTTCGAGTCCACTCCAGACTTTGTGTTCCTAATGAATCTGATTTGAAGTACAAGATCATGATGGAGGCACACAATACACCGTTTGCAATTCATCCTGGAAGTACCAAAATGTATCGTGATCTTCGACATACATTTTGGTGGAACAATATGAAGAGAGAGATTGCAAAGTTTATCTCGATGTGTTTAACTTGTCAACGAGTAAAGGCGGAGCATCAAGTGCCTAAGGGTCCATTGCAACCACTTGAGATTTCGAAATGGAAGTGGGAACATATTACCATGGATTTTGTTACAGGTCTTCCCACAGTTTCTCAAGGCATAAATGTTATTTGGGTTATTGTTGATAGATTAACCAAGTCTGCTCATTTCTTGCCGATACGGGAGACTTATTCCCTTGAACATCTTGCTCATATGTATGTAAATGAGATTATGAGATTGCATGGCATGCCAGTATCCATAGTTTCAGATCGAGACCCAAGATTCACTTCAAGATTTTGGGTTAACTTGCAAAAAGTTATGGGCACGGATTTACGATTTAGTTCAGCATACCATCCTCAAACGGACGATCAATCAGAGAGGACTATTCAAACTCTTGAAGATCTATTAAGACTCTGTGTCCCAGACTTCAAAGGGAGTTGGGATAAGTATTTACCATTGGTGGAATTCTCCTACAACAACAGTTATCAGGCAAGTATAGGTGTGGCTCCATTTGAAGCATTGTATGGACGAAAGTTTCGCTCTCCAATATGTTGGGATGAGGTGGGTGAAGCAACATTGTTGGGACCCAATTTGGTACGTATGACTACGGAAAATATCCAAATGATTCGACAACGTATACAAACGGCACAGGATCGACAAAAGAGTTATGCGGATCATCATCGAAAGGACGTGGAATTTAGTATTGGGGATCATGTATTGTTGTGTGTGGCTCCATGGAAGGGAGTTACAAGATTTGGGAAGAGAGGAAAGCTCAATCCATGATTTATTGCCTATAGACTCGCGTTACCTCCAAGTATGTCTCGTGTTCATAATGTTTTTCACATATCTGTGCTTCGTAAATATGTGAAAAACCCGAACCACGTTATTGAATTAGAACCGGACGAGATAGCCGAAGACTTAACGTATGAGGAGGTACCTGTCAAGATCTTGGATTGGAAGGAGCAGATCCTACGCACAAAGGTCATACCACAAGTCAAAGTTTTGTGGAGGAACCATGCTATAGAGGAAATGGCCTGGGAGTTGGAAACGAAAATGAAAGAGAGGTATCCTCATCTTTTCGAAACACCAGGTACGTACGTCAATTTTGAGGACGAAATTTCATAAGAAGGGGAGGTTGTAAGACCCCAAATTATTAATAAATGAAATTTAATTTTTTCTATTTATTATTTTGAAATAATAAGGGTTGATTTGATTAATGTGGTTAGTTATGGGTAAAATGCGCAAATATCTTAAATAAGCAGGTGGTTATAAAATATTCATTTTTGTCGGAGAATATTCGTTTGGTCGTGGAATATTCTTGTTGTCGGGGAATATTCGTATGAGACTTGTGTGGGCCCCATAACAGAAAGTGATTGGATGAAGAAAATGATAAGCATAAGTTGTTTATAAATAACGGCGTAGTTGTTACCGTTAATACTGTTGGAATACTCGGTGGTTAAAACATAGTAACACACAGTATTGCAACAATTAATGATTCTTATGTAAGAAGGCACTACTTAATAATTGTTACAGTAATTATTGTTCAGTATTTTATTTTATTGATTCAATAATTGCTGCGTTGATATTTTATATTACTGTTGTTTCAATAATTGTCACTACACAGTATTTTCCATTATCGGAGCAATAATTCATATTATCTGAATAATATTATTGGATAACATTATTGGCAATGTCTAGAAAGTTCTGTCTAAGGTCATCTAATTGCGCGCAAGTAAGGAGAAATCCTTATTGGAAAGCCCCCTCTTTCTTTGGGAACCGCCCCATGCGGTTGTCGATGATTGTGATTACGTAATATTATTTGTGAATAATTAATTATTGATTTATATGATGAGGAAAATATTAATTTTATGTGGATATAGATGGAGAAAATTTTTAATGTGACAATTGTTGAAAATTAATATTTTATCTTTTTCTGATAAAATAATTCATTTAAATATGTTATTATATTTTAATAATATAATAATGGTGATATTTTTACAATGAATGTGGGATATATGAGTATGTGAGGAGAAAGAGTATTTTTGTTGCATTAAATGATTAACACATGTTTTGTGTGTCGGTGGACCCCATTTCTTGACTGAAATTTAATTATAGCCTGTAAAATCACCCGTTTGTGGATTTCGGTCAATTTCTGTTTGGAATTTGGAAAAACTTTCTTCTGCAAAGTTGTAGAGAATGGAATTTCCTATGGAAAGGACATGAGGTTCGAATTTTTCTGACAAAGGGGCTATTTATTATGAATTATTAAAGTTCTGAAGTTCCAGAATAATTGATTTTTAAAAGTTTTAATTGTTTTAATCAAGAAAAACATATTTTTCAATCCCACATGTGTGGTAAATGAGCTAAATTCGGATTCTTGGGTGGTGGGCTTGAATATTTATTAAATAAAATTATTTTAATAAATTTTCTGCTTTGGTGTTCTAAGCATTTTCCTATAAATTGGGTGCTTATGTTAGAATTGAAAATCACACCAGAAACTTAAGATTTCTCTCTCTTTCTCTCTCTAATTATCGAGCGTATTCTTGTGAGTATTTTGAGACTTTGAGTATTGTTATACTGGCAAGTTCCTTCAAAGACTATATCCTATTCCAAATTTAGAGTATTATCTTTTCGAGGTAAGGGATGTTATTTTCTTCATATATGATATTATTTCTTTCAATATCATTATACCGAAATATTGATCTGAACTTTTAATTAAATTTGGAACTTTTTGTGTCGGGATTACTATTCACGTATACGGCACTATTCACGTATACGACACTATTCACGAATATGGTACTATTCGCAGAAAAATTAAAATTTTGTTTTTCGTCCAAAATATCTATTATGGATACTAGTTTTGATTGTATCCATGTTTTGATCATTCTTGAATTTTACTCCACTATGGTTATTTATGAGGTATTTTTGGACATGGATAAATCGAAATACGAATCCTTAATATTTGTTCTTTTACTTCACTGGATTCGTTTTCTTTAAAATATTTTTCATCATCCTCAGTCCTAAATGATGATATTACTGAATATCTTTGGCCTGTAGTGCAAAGATGAATGATTTTCTTATGAATATCTTTGGCCTGTAGTGCAAAAATGAACAGGTGTTGAGATGAACATGACCAACTGATGAATATCTTTGGCCTGTAGTGCAAAGATGAATATGTGATTCAAGATGTGTATTGATTGATGTTAAATGGATAAAAATACTGATGATGGACTTTTAAATTCATAGATAATAGTAGATTTCATTCTCTACATAACTCTTCTATGAATTATTATTTCCGCTGTGAATATTGATCTGAAACTTGAAGTCTTGTATATTCTCTCAGATTTTCCCTGTTGAAGACTAACGATAATTTGTTTTATATTATCTTAGTCATAATGTTCTTTACTGGGCTAGTTGAGCTCACCCTTTTCCTTTTTGTTCCATTTTTCTTCTCAGGAGGCGAGAATGTAGCGAGTACTAGTCTGGGTATGGAATGATGGTTTTAGAAGTTATTTTAGTAGTTCTCACCATTTTTATAAAATAATATATCAATAATTATAATGAGGACTTATTTGGATATGAATATTGTCTAGATGGCAATATTTGTATTTAAACTCACAGTTTATATGTTGTATTAATAAAGTTGTAGTTGTTTCTGTACCATGTATTTGACAACTCCGAATGGGTGATGTATACCTATTTTGGGGGCGTCACATTTAATACAAATAATCGCTCTTGCATAATATCCTCTCGAAATAAGTCCTCATTACATTTATTGTCACACTATTTAATGAGAATAGTGAGGACTACTAGCTAATACTATCATCCTGGACCATCACTCCGCTTCCCAGATTGTCTCAAATTTACGTTCTCATTTCTTGAAGAGAACAAGAAAGAAAGGGTGAGCTCAACTAGCCCAAAGAAGAAATATTATGACTAAGATAATGCAGAATAAATTATCATTAGTCTCCAACAATGTTAAACTGATAAAATACAATAGAAATCAAGTTTAACTGCAGCGGAACAAGCAATCCATTAAAAGAGTCAAGTAGACAATAAAATCTACTATCTTTTATGATTTAAAAGGTTGTTCATCAATTTTATCGCTGGGACTCAGCTTAATAAATAATCCACATCATCGAATCACCCTTGCACTACGGCCAAGGATATTCTTTAGTATCACGACCACAAATTATCCATACACTACGGGCCAAGGACATTCGTGTATTCATCAATGGTCATGATCATGCCAACAACTGTCCATCAATGCACTACGGGCCAATGAGGACTTTTACCACATCATTTGTAACATTACGGTCATAATTATACCGAATAATCCCTGGTCATAATCATACCAAGTCCATCTATGCACTACAGGCCACAAATGACTTTCAACATAATATAAACATGAGGAAGATGACAATGATAAAAGAATTCAATAAAACAAGTTCACGAATTAATTTGTCCAGGAACCAATAACGTCCAAATTGTCAACATGATACTTCTTTGTAGAGTAAAATTCAAGAATTCTCAGGAGAATATTTCCATGAAAAGATACTGGATGAAGCGCAAATATCAAGGATATTCCTCTAATTTCATTGAGTATAGAAGTCAAAACTTTAACCAACCGAGTATAATAAAGAATGGAATAATAAAAGAAATCACCATGCATGCGGTACCAGCATGATGAGTTATTCCAATAGAATAATAAATAATCGAACCGAGTCAAAATTAAATTGCACCGTATGTGATGTTCCAACGAATAATAAAGAATGGAATAACAACAAAATCACCATGCATGCGATACTTGGCATAGATAGGTTATTCCAACGTAATACTAAATAACGGAACCAGTGCTCGCATAAAAAGCACGCAGACGGGATATTCCAACGTAATAATAAAGATTTAACCGTGTCCCAAGAAAAGCACGCATGCATGTGATATTCCAAATGAATAATAAAGAATGGAATAATGTAAGAATTTCACCAAGTATAGGGTAGTCCAGCGTGATCTGAGTTATTCCAAAGAGAATAAAGAATGGAATAACAGAAGTTCTCTTCATGAATATAAAAGAAATAATACCCCTTACCGTAAAAGAAACTGAATATAAGAATAGTTAAGTAGCAGAATAATTTTCTTCTTTTTCTCTACAGTTTATCTCTCTAGAGTTTCAGTGAATTCGTAAAAAAACAATGAAGGAATGAGCTTTTATTTATAGAAGAATGGACTGCATAGTAACTAATTCATGAACGGTCCTGATTGATTCACTTTAATCGGACGGTCCATAATTAAAGAAAAATCTTTTAAATAAAATATAATATATTCTATTTATAATCTAATAAAATAAAAAAATTTATAAAAGTATTTTGTTTTATATAAAAAGATTTTACTATGCAAAATACTATGCAACACTATGCAGGCACTATGCAACACTATGCATAATAAAATATAATATATTCTAATTATTGTCTAATAAAACAGATAACTTTATAAAAGTATTCGGTTTTATATAAAAAGATTTTACTATTAGCCTAATAAAATGAATAACTTTATAAAAGTATTCTGTTTTATATAAAAAGATTTTCTGTTTTATTACGTTAATAATACTAATAAAACAAAACTGAGTGACTTATCACGTAAGCCTTAATAATCAATACCGTGTGCTACTATGCAACCACGCGTATTATTGTACTTTTACTACCGAGTAGTTCAACAGTATTAACGGTAAAACTTCCGCCGTTATTTTTATAAAATATTTTTGTCGTTTTCTCAATCCGATAATAATTTTGTTGTGGGGTCCACCAATGATTGTACCGTCGTACGGATATTCCCTAACAAAAAGAATATTTCCCGACCAATCGAATATAATATGACAACTTGCATACTTTGCAAAATTTGTAAATATTTCCCACAACTATAACATTATATCAAATTCATTCCATAATATTCAAAAATGATATTTATAGAAAATTCATTTTTATTCATAAAAGTTGGGGTCTTATAATCTCCTCTTCTTATGAAATTTTGCCCTCGAAATTAGGGTACGTACCTGATATATCGAAGAGGTAAGGATACCTTGACTTCATTTCAGATTCTAACTCCCAGGTCATTTCCTCAACATCGTGGTTTCTCCACAAAACTTTGACTTGAGATATAACATTGGAGCGTAGAATATGTTCCTTCTTATCCAAGATTTGAACAGAACCTCTTCTTCACGCGTAAAATCTTCCGCTATTTCGTTCGGGTTCTAACTCAATAATGTGGTTCGGGTCTTCCACATATTTACGTAACATGGATATATGAAAAACGTTATGAACATGAGATATACTTGGCGGTAAAGCGAGTCTATAAGCCACAGTTCCTACTCGATCGAGGATTAAAAATGGGCCAATGAATCGAGGATTGAGCTTTCATCTCTTTCCGAATCTCGTAACTCCTTTCCATGGAGCAACACGTAACAACACATGATCTCCTATATCGAATTCCACGTCCTTTCGATGAAGATCAGCATAACTCTTTTGTCGATCTTGTGAGGTTTTTATACGTTGTCGGATCATTTGAATATTTTCCGTAGTTATACGTACCAAGTCCGGTCCCAACAACGTTGCTTCACCCACCTCTTCCTAGCATACTGGAGAACGACACTTTCTTCCATACAACGCCTCGAATGGAGCCATGCCAATACTTGCTTGATAACTGTTATTGTAGGAAAACTCCACCAATGGTAAGAACTTATCCCAACTTCCCTTGAAGTCAAGGACACAGAGTCTTAATAAATCTTCCAGAGTTTGAATAGTCTTCTCTGATTGTCCGTCCGTCTGAGGATGATATGCCGAACTAAATCGTAAATCCGTGCCCATAGCTTTTTGTAAACTAACCCAAAATCGTGAAGTGAATCTTGGGTCTTGATCAGAAACTATGGATACTGGCATACCATGCAGTCTTACAATCTCGTTGATGTACATACGAGCAAGACGTTCAAGTGTATAAGTTTCTCATATTGGTAAAAAGTGAGCAGACTTGGTCAATCTATCAACAATGACCCAAATTGCATCTATACCTTGAGAAACCTTGGGAAGACCAGTAACGAAATCCATGGTAATGTGCTCCCACTTCCATTTTGGAATTTTAAGTGGTTACAATGGACCTTTTGGTATTTGATGCTCCGCCTTGACTCGTTGATAATTTAGACACCTTGAGATAAATAGCGCTATCTCTCTCTTCATATTGCTCCACCAAAATGTATGACGAAGATCACGATACATTTTGGTACTCCCAAGATGGATTATAAACGGTGTGTTGTGCGCCTCTATCATGATTTTATACTTTAAATCAACGTCGTTAGGAACACAAAGTCTGGAGTTGACTCGAAGTATTCCTTCTTCAGTGATTCTTACTTCCAAAGATAGCACCTTCTTGCACTTTCTTCCTCATACGCATCACTCCAGTGTCCGTAGTTTGAAAAACTTTTAACTTTATCAATTAAAGCTCGGTTCTACTCAGTATATTCGCCATCATCACACGGGGTCCTAGAGTCTTTAACTCTATCTCCATCCTTTGCAAGTCACATAAAATGGGCCTTTACGTTGATAATATCGACTTTTCACCGTGCATATGATCTTCTACTCAATACGTCGCCTACCACGCGTTCGCTTTTCCGGGATGGTATTGGATGGTATGATCATAATCTTTCAACAGTTCAAGCCAACTTCGTTGTCGCATATTTAGTTCCTTTTGAGTGAAGAAATATTTGAGGATTTTATGATCCGTAAAGATCTCCACTTTCTCCCCATACAAGTAATGCCTCCAAATTTTAAGTGCGAAGACAAAAATTACGCCAACTCTAGATCATGAGTAAGATAATTCCTCTCATATTCTTTGAGTTGTCGTGAGGCATAAAGCTATGACTTTCCCATGTTGCATGAGAACACATCCTAACCCTTTCTTGAAAGCATCACCAGAGATGACAAATCCTCTCGAACCGGATGGTATTGTCGTAACAGTCTTTGAAATGAGTCTTCTCTTGAGTTCTTGAAAACTCTTCTCACATTCCTCGCTCCAACCGAACTTTGTATCTTTCCGAGTCACCGAGTTAATGGAGTAGCGATTCGAGAAAACCCTTCTACGAATCTCCGGTAATAACCAACTTAAGCCGAGAAAGCTACGTACTTCGATCACTGATTTAGGTTGCTCCCAGCTTTGAATAGCTTCAATCTTTGTTGGGTCAACAGATATTCCATGACTTGAAGGAATGTTACTTCCTCAAGCCAGAACTCGCATTTTTTCAACTTGGCATAAAGCTTATATTCACGAAGCTTTTGGAGTATCGACCTCAAGTGTTGCTTTCATGATCTTCGTGGCTTTTGGAATAAATAAGGATGTCATCAATAAAGACGACCACAAAGTGATCCAAATATTCCTTGAATACTCGGTTCATCATATCCATGAAGACAAAGGAGCATTAGTCAATCCAAAAGACATGACTAGGAATTCATAATGCCCGCATCGAAGTTCCGAAAGTCATCTTTGGAATGTCATCTGCCTTCTAATCTTCAACCGGTGATATCCTAACGAAGATGAATCTTTGAAAAGAATTTGGCTCCTTACAACCGGGTCAAACAGTCATCAATACGCGGCAATGGGTACCTATTTTGATGGTGACATGATTTAACTCCGATAATCAATACAAAGTCACATACTCCCGCCTTTCTTTTTCACGAATGTAATGAGAGCACCCCGGAGAAGTACTAGGATGAATAAAGCCAATGTCTAACAATTCCTCGCATTGGGTCTTTAATTCTCGAAGTTATATAGAGAGCCATTCGATATGGGGCTTTGAAATGGGTTTTGTCACCGAGTTCAAGGTCGATACAAAATTCAATTTCACGCCTGGGTAGGCCAGAAGTTCTTCTTCGGAATACGCCAGAAATTCATTAACAATAGAAATATCATTCAAAACTGACGTATTTTTGTTTAGATCCGTGACATGGGCTAAGAAAGCTTGACATCCGCTTTTCAATAAACGAATAGCTTTATGGCTTGAGATGATAGTGATTAATTTTAATGGTTTGGCTGCTTGAATTCGCATAATAGGTTGGTTAGGAATATGAAAGCTAACAACCTTACGAAAATAATCAATTTTTGCATGATGAGTAGTTAACCAATCAATCCCTAGAATTATATCAAATGCAAGTATTTTCAATGAAATAAGATCGTCAGGTAATGTGCGGGTGCCGATTTGAACTAAACAAGACTTATAAACAGTGGATGTAATGAAGGTTTTTCCCAACGGAGTTTCAACAGATAAGTCAAAGTCTAATTTCTCTGGAGTCAAATTTAAACATTGAGCGCAAGTAGGAGAAATAAAAGAATGGGTAGAACCCAGATCAAATAAGGTATAAACTTCGCTAGAGTTTATGATAAGCTTACCCGTGATGACCTCGTTCGGGTTCCTTGCTTTCTAGGAGGTCACAACAAACGCCTCCCTTATATTACCGGGCTTTGACTTTTCTCGACGACTACTGGTGCCTCCATCCTAGTTTGAATTTGTGTTCTATGAACGACAAAAAAATCTGCTAGTGTGACCTTCTCTTCCACAATTATAACATTCTTTGACGACATTGCGTAGTTTAGATCGATGTGTCCCCTCCCATATTTGAAGCATATGATAGGTGGTCGTTCTCCTTCCTTAACAACTGTCTTTGGTCTTTGACGCCTTTCCATCATTGTTGAATCTCCTCTTCTTGAAATGTCCATTCTTATTATTTTGGCCTCGATTACCACCGGTGGTTACCATTTCGGCCCGTTGATTTCCTCCACGCCGGTTGTCACCGCTTCGATGATCGCTTCTCACTAATATTATCATTTTCTTGGTTCTTTATATTTTTGGTTGGGATGACTCATTATCACGCTCCAATAACTAAGCCCTATTAACAATATCTGAATACAAACACAGTTTATGAGAGATAAGATATTAACGTATCTCAGGATTCAAACCTTTTAAAAACATTCGCATCATTGTCTCTTCATTATCAACCAAATGGGACGCAAATCGGGACAACTCGGCAAACTTGGCTTCGTACTGCGATACGGTCATGTTGTTTTGTTCCAGCTTGATGAACTCTACCTCTTTCATGTGACGAATACTTTTGGGAAAGTACTTGTCGTTGAATGCCCTGGAACTTCTCCCAAGACATCTTCAAAGTAAGCGTGTTGAGTACGCTTTTACTGATTCCCACCAAGAATCAGCATCAAGACGAATACATGAAGGTGGCAAAAGGAACCTTTTGCTCCTCGGAACATCTCAAGACATCAAATATATTGCAGATCTGTTTAATCCACGTCTCCGCCTTAAGTGGTTTTGGCTCTCCAAAAAACTCCAGTGGTCCCAGCCCTTAAACCGCTTGGCGGTGACCGTCCGAGAGTCACCAGATTTCCACTGCATTTTAGGCAGAGCCGCTTCTTTTTGATGTTGCATGAATTGCATAAAGCCTCTGAACATTCCATCGTTCATCATTTGGTCAGTTTTGTTGTTTGTCTGAGGAATGTCGCCTTCCTGATGCACATTATCCTGATTATTGATCTGTGGAGACTCAACAGTCTCCTGTGCTCCATTGATATTCTCAACATTCTCGGATGTCATTTACAGATACTGCCACAAAACAAGGGTTAAATAACATATCACATATTATCCCTATACTCTGACCGACCAATTAAATACCAAATAAACTTAGGTAGGTCATACTAGCGAAAGAATTCCCCGTCTCTCCCCACCTAGTTCTTGTCTCACATCTTAGCCAAGGATCATATCCCTAAGCTTTGATACCAACTGTGACGCCCCCAAAATAGGTATACATCACCTATTCTGAGTCGCCAAATACATGGTACAGAACACAAATACAATCTTAATTATACAATAAGAGAGTTGTGAGTTTTAATACAAATACTGTCTTCTAGACAATATCCACTCTCAGAATAAGTCCTCATTACATTTATTGTCACACTATTTAATAGAATAGTGAGGACTACTAGCTAATACAATCATCCGGACCATCACTCCGTTCCTCGACTCGTCCCAGCTACGTTCTCATTTCCTGAAAAGAACAGTGAAAGAAAGGGTGAGCTCAACTAGCCCAACAAGAAATATTATGACTAAGATAATACAGAATAAATTATCATTAGTCTCCAACAATGTTAAACTGATAAAATACAATAGACATCAAGTTTAACTGCAGTGGAACAAGCAATCCATTAAAATAGTCAAGTAGAGAATAAAATCTACTATCTTTTATGATTTAAAAGGTTGTTCATCAATTTTATCGCTGGGACTCAGCTTAATAAATAATCCACATCATCGAATCACCCCTGCAATATGGCCAAGGATATTCCGAAGTACTGTTTCTTTGAAGTAAGGGATGTTATTTTCTTCATATATGATATTATTTCTTTCAATATCATTATGCCGAAGTATTGATCTGAACTTTTAATCAAATTTGGAACTTGTTGTGTCGGAGTTACTATTCACGTATACGACACTATTCACAAATACGGACACTATTCACTGAAAAATGAAATTTTCTCTTTTTTTTTCCAGATGTCTTTTATGGTTACTATCTTTGATTGTATCCATGTTTTGATCTTTATTTTTGAATTCAACTTCACACTTGTTTATTACGGATTATTATTGAATTTAGATAAACCGAAATACGAATCCCTAATATTTATCCTTCGCTCAATCGGATTCGTTCTCTAAAATATTTTTCATCATCCTCACCCTTAATGGTGATATTTGATGAATATCTTTGGCCAGTAGTGCAAAGATGAATGATTACTCGATGAATATCTTTGGCCCAGAAGTGCAAAGATGAACAGTGTTGAGATGAACATGACCAACTGGTGATACAAATGAATATCTTTGGCCCGTAGTGCAAAGATGTATATTGATTGATGTTACAGGGATCAAATATTGATGATTGACTTTTAAATTCATAGATGATTGTAGATTTCATTCTCTACTTAACTCTTCTAATGAATTGTTGTTTCCGCTGCAGTTGTTGATCTAAAACTTGTTGTCTGTTGTATTCTATCAGATTTTTCCCTGTTGAAGACTAATGATAATTTGTTGTATATTATCTTAGTAATAATGTTCTTTACTGGGCTAGTTGAGCTCACCCTTTTCCTTTTTGTTCCATTTTTCTTCTCAGGAGGTGAGAGTTTAGCAGGGACTAGCCGGGGTACGGAGTGATGATTCAAGATAGCTGTTTTAGTAGTCCTCACTATTTTATAAAATAGTTCATTAATAATTGTAATGAGGACTTTATTTGGGTGTGAATATTGTCTAGAAGATAATATTATATTTAAACTCACAGTATGTGTTGTCGTATTTTGCACGACAATTGTATTAATAAAGTAGTAGTTGTTTTTTTGTACCATGTATTTGGCGACTCAGAATGGGTGATGTATACCTATTTTGGGGCGCTCACATAAAATACCATGATGATGGATATTCCAATGTAATAATAAAGATGCAGAACCCGTGTCCCACAGAAAAAATGCATACGATACATGATATTCAACATAATAATAAAGAATGGAATAATGTAAGAATTTCACCAAGTATAGGGTAGTCACAGATACAAAGTTATTCCAAAGAGAATAATAAAGAATGGAATAATGTAAGTTCTCTTCATGAATACAAAAAAGAAATAATACCCCTTACCGTAAAAGAAACTTGATATCGAAGTGGTGAAGTAGCATAATACTTTTCTTCTTTCTCTATATAATTTCTCTCTAGTAGTTTCAAAGAATTCGTAAGAAAATAATGAAGGAATGAGCTTCTATTTATAGAAGAATGGACTCAGATAAGTAACTAATTCATGAAACGCTCCAGATTGATTCCTTTAATCTGGACGATCCATAATTAAAGCAAAATCTTTTAAATAAAATATAATATATTCTATTTATAATCTAATAAAACGAAAAACTTTATAAAAGTATTTTGTTTTATATAAAAAAGATTTTACTATGCAAAACATTATCGCAGCACTATGCAACTCTACGCATAATAAAATATAATATATTCTAATTATTGTCTAATAAAATGTATAACTTTATAAAAGTATTCTGCTTTTATAAAAAAGATTTTACTATTAGCCTAATAAAACGAATAACTTTATAAAAGTATTATGTTTTATATAAAAAGTTTTTCTGTTTTATTACGTTAATAATACTAATAAAACAAAACTGAGTGACTTATCATGTAAGCCTTAATAATCAATACCGTGTACTACTATGCAACCACGCCAGACATCGCATTTTTTTACTACCGATTAGTTCAACAAAGATTAATTCGTAAAACTTTCGTAGTTATTTTCATAAAAAATATTTTTGTCGTTTTCTCGATCCCACAATAATTACATTAGGGGGTCCACTAATGATTGTATTGTCAGCATCGGATATTCCCCGACAAAAAGAATATTTCCCACCAATCAAATATAATATGACAACTTGCATACTTTGCAAAATTTGAAAATATTACCCACAACTATAATATTATATCAAATTAATTCCATAATATTCAAAAATAATATTTATATAAAATTCATTTTTATTCATAAAAGTTGGGGTCTTACAAACAGGAACTGTAATTTGGTGTAACCATGATCTTTGATGTTTTAGGTTAAAACAGAGGATGGAAATTATCTTCGTCCTGGATGAGAAGAGGAATTTAGAACCACAATTATGATTATGAGTTATTCACATGATTGTGGACAGGAACTGTTGATTGATATTACAGGGATAAAACATTATTGGTGAACTTTTAACATGGAGAAGATAATAGACTTTATGGTCTATTTGACTCTTCTAATGGATTGCTCGTTCCGCTGCAACTATGGTTGAAAAGTTTTATCATCTACCATATGTTCTAAATCTCTGATTTATTACTGACGAATGCTATTGATAATTTAATTATCTTTAGTCATGATATTCTTTACTAGGCTATTTGTACTCACCTTTTTACTTCACAATTCCTTTCAGGTAATAAGAGTGTAGCTGGGTCGAACGGGGATAATAGGGAAATAGAACGGTGGTCTATAGTTGTTGAGGTTCTCCCTAAACAGTATGAAAATTATTTTATTGAGAACTTTAGATAAGTGTGTTGTATTTTATACGTTATTTAATAGTTATATTTGGTGAATCAAATAGGGTGAGGCGAACACAACTTTGGAATGGTGTTTTGCCACTATCATACAGGATGTCTAATGACATACAACCTCGTGTTGTTATAAGACAGGGTTGTGTACATTCACTTACTGAGTATATCTACGAGCACTACCTATATAATCTTGGAGTTTGGTTGAAATATAATTCTCAATTGGAGACAGTGGAGATAGTTATATGTCAAGAGAAGACTCACAATTGGAAAGGACATGATAGTAATCTTCTCGTTTTTCTTTGGGGTCTACTGGGTCAACCAAGGATAATTCTCCAGTCATATGATATTTATTATAACTTAGATGCATGACCTCTCATGTACGAAGGTTTTCTTGAGCATTTCCCAAAGATTTTAATTTCTAAAATAGTTATTGACGGTACCTTTATGTAAGGTGTCATTGTGACGTGCTATCCAAAGTTTGGATGAGAGTTACAATTGGTATATATTTGTTTCAAAACTTACAACATATGTGTTGTTGTATTTTGCACGACAATTGTAATAATGAAGTTGTAGTTATTTTCTGTACCATGTATTTGGCGACTCAAAATGGGTTGGGTGGATTGGACCTATTTTGGGGTGTCACAATATATATATTACACGTTTAATTAATTTTATAGAGATAACCAATCTCCTTTAAAGTTATCTAAATATAATTTAATACGAGCTTAAATGATAATGTTCCAACTCTGTACTGCTTTGGTCAAGTTTATGATTTCTTGGGGAAGTTTAACAAATGAAATGGAAGAACCATAAATTATGGGCTTCCAAAAGCTTAAAGTTGAGACTTAGCCCATCTCGAGGAGATTTAACCTGACTCGGATCTGGGGTGGTGTGGGCCTTGCATTCATGAACTAACTACCTAAAAGACATGGGTTAATTACATATTTTAGTACATTTTTAGAAATAATTACAATAATGGTGAATAGATAAAATAATTACAAAAATAATACACTTTTCTATATTTATTTACAATATTAGTGCAATTAGGATTCCTTAATTTAGGGAATTAGTATTAAGGACGCCCCACTAAAATTTTAGGTATACGCCACCCATCTCGGGTCGCCACTTACATGGTACATAAATTCAAATACAACTTACTAATATAACTGTACGTATGGTAGGTACGACATAAACCGTGGAGTTTGAATACAAATATTGTCTACTAGATATTATACAAACTCAAAAGGAGTCCTCATTACAACTATTATCACACTATTTCAATACAAATATTGTCTACTAGTATTATATAAACTCAAAAGGGACTACTAATGCTATCCTACTAATGCTATCCTCCGACCATTACTTCGCTCCCCGACTCGTCTCCAAATATGTTCTCATTTCCTCAAGAGAATAAAGAAAGAAAGGGTGAGCTCAACTAGCCCAAAGAAGAAATATTATGACTAAGATAATGCGTAATAAATTATCATTAGCCTTCAACAAATTGTTAAACCGATAAAATACAATAGACAACCAGCTTTAATCATAGCATGGAATAAGCAATCCATTAAAAGAGTCAAGTAGAGAATAAAGTCTACTATCTTTTAGGTTTTAAAAGGTTTTCATCAATTTTTATCACCGAGACTCAAATTTAATAAATAAACCACCACATCTAATCATCCCTCGCATACTACTGGCCAAGGATTTTCATCAAATTATCAATGGTCATGACTATACCGAATCACCCCGGGTCATAATCATACCAAAAACTATCCATCACCGCATTACAGCCATCGAGGACTTTTGTCACATCATTTATATCAAGTCATGATTATACCGAATGATCCTCGGTCATAATCATACTAAGTTCATCTATGCACGTAAGCCAAAGATAACATAATATAACATGAGGATGATGACAATGACATAATAATTCAATAAAACAAGTTCAAGAATTATTTAATCCATGAATTATTAACGCCCAAATTGTCAACATGATATCGCTTTCAGAGAGTAAAATTCAAGAATGATCGTAAGAATATTTCCATGAAAAGATATCGATGAAACGCAAATATCAAGGATATTCTACTAATTTCATGGAGTATAGAAGTCAAAGTTTTAACCAACCGGGTATAATAAAGAATGGAATAACAAAAGAAATCACCACGCATGCGATTGCTTATGTATGTACAAAGTTATTCCAATGTAATAATAATAATCGGAACCAAAGTCGTGAAATTCACACCGCTGTGATGTTCCAATGTAATAATAAAGATGGAACCGCATCCTGTAAAACACACGTATAGGATATTCCAACAGTAATGATAAAGATTTTAACCAGTCCTGTAAAACACACATGCATGTGATGTTCCAATGTAATAATAAAATTTAACCAGTCCTGTAAAAACACACACGCATGTGATGTTCCAAATGTAATAATAGAAGAATGTCACCAAGTATAGGTAAACTCACAGATACAAAAGTTATTCCAATGTAATAATAAGCAATGGAATAACATAAGGATTTCACCAAGTATAGGTATGCCAGCCATATACAAAGTTATGTATAGGTATGCCACTTTTACAAAAGTTATTCCAATGTAATAATAATGAATGGAATAATGTAAGTTCTCTTCAAGAAGAAAGAATAACACCCTTTACCGTAAAAAGAACCTAATATAGTAAGAAGTAGAAGTAATACTCTTCTTCTTTCTATAATTTCTCTCTATAGCTTCTCTCTATAATTTCTCTCTGTAGTTTCAATGAATTCGTAAGAAAATAATGAAGGAATGAGCTTCTATTTATAGAAAAATGGAATGCATAAGAATTAATCCATGAACTATCTGCATTGATTTACTTTAATCTGACTTGGTCCATATTTAAAGAAAAATCTTTAAATAAAATATAATATATTCTATTTATATAAAAACATTTTACTATGCAAACACTATGCAATACTATGCAAAACACTATGCAAAACACTATGCAACACTATGCATAATAAAATATAATATATTCTATTTATGTAATAACTTTAATAAAGTATTCTATTTTATATAAAGATGTTTCGCTTTATTACGCTAATAATACTGTAATAAAACAAAACGCCATTATCGCTATAATAATTCATATTATTAATCGACAATAATGGAATCAAACCGAGTGACTTCTCACATAAGCATCAATAATCAATACCGCAAAGCTACTATGCAACCACACGACATCGTACTTTTACTACCGAGTAGTTCAACAAGAACTACTAGAAAAACTTCCGCCGTTATTTTAATAAAATATTTTTGTCGCTTTTCAATCCGACAATAATTTCATAGGGTCCACCAATGATTGAGTCATTGCATTTAATATTCCCTCGCTAAACCGAATATTCCCCACCAATCGAATATAATATAACCACTGTGATACTTTGCAAAATTTATAAATACTACCCACAACTATAATATTATCTCAAATTCACACCATAATATTAAAAATTATTTCACCAAAATTTAAATCTTTATTAATAAAATCTGGGTCTCACAATCTCCTCCTTATGGAATTTCACCTTCTAAATTAGGGTAATGACTGATATGATAAAGAGATGAGGATACCTTGAATACCTTTATCGCTTAAAATATTAAATTCATCTTTGAAATCCGCCAAAGCTATTCATTAACAATTCATCTTCGCACTACAAAGCAAAGATATACAACCCAGAAACCAATAATGCTAAGACGCAGCTTAATAATAATATCACGACCACGAATTATCCATGCACCAATCGCCAAGGATATTCGTGTTTTCAATTACTACATGATTATACCGAATAATCCTCGTCATAATCATACCAAGTCCATCTATGCACGTAAGCCAAAGATGACTTTTGAACGCATCCATGAATTAATATTTCATTGCCGAGACTCACCAATAATTAATCCACATCATCGAATCATCCCCGCACTACGTGCCAAGGATATTCATTAAGATCACGACCACAAATTATCCATGCACTACTACTACCAAAGATAATTGTGTTTTCAATTACTAATTATGATTATACCGAACAATCCTCGGTCATAATCATACCAAGTCCATCTATGCACGTAAGCCACGATGACTTTTGAACACATCCATGAATTAATATTTCATCACGAGACTCACCAATAATTAATCCACATCATCGAATCATCCCCGCACTACAAAGATAAGGATATTCATTAATATCACGACCACAAATTATCCATGCACTACTACCAAAGATAATCAGTTTTCATTACTACATGATTATACCAAACAATCCTCGGTCATAATCATACCAAGTCCATCTATGCACGTAAGCCACGTATTGACTTTTGAACACATCCATGAATTAATATTTCATTCACGAGACTCAAAGAATTAATTAATCCACATCATCGAATCATCCCCGCACTACGTGCCAAGGATATTCATTAAGATCACGACCACAAATTATCCATGCACTACTACCAAAGATAATTGTGTTTTCATTACTATTATGATTATACCAACAATCCTCAAATAATCATACCAAGTCCATCTATGCACGAGCCACGTATTTACTTTGAACACATCCATGAATTAATATTTCATTCACGAGACTCACCAATAATTAATCCACATCATCGAATCATCCCTACGCACTACAGATAATCAAGGATATTCATTAAGATTACACCACAAATTATCCATGCACTACTACCAAAGATAATTGTGTATTCATTAGTATCACGACCACAAATTATCCATGCACTACTACCAAAGATAATTGTGTATTCATTTACTGCTATGATTATACCCAATAACTGTGGTCATAATCATACCAAGTCCATCTATGCACCACAGCCAGCCACGATGACTTTCAACATAATATAAAATACGAGGATAATGATATAAAGAATCAATCAAATGAGATAAAGGATAAATATTAAACATTTATAATATAATTTATCCAGATTCAAGAATATCCCCATGTTATCAATCACTTAATAATCTCATAATCTAATATCATTAATATTATAACAATATTTTAATCACTTCTTAAATTTATAAACAATTTATCTTAATTGTTTACGCTTTACCATATAATGCATTTAATCATTCAAAATGTCATACTCATAAAATATCATCACCAATTATCAAATCCTCATCAAAAATATGCATATACTCTATATAGATTCTCTAGCCATAAAATCCTATTTTCAACTTTGTTACTTCACATAACATATTTAACTCATATGTTCAGAATTAAACTATTTTCATGAAAAATACCAAATCAGCCCCAAAAATATTTCTTTTCTGGGATTTAGCATAATATAGTCCCATAATGAAAATATATTTTCTCGAATTTTAAAATTCATTTACTATTTTTTAAAAATCAATTTCCACTTAATTCCTTAAGAAATTAGCTACCTCAAGTTTAACTCCAAAATTCCCAAATCTTGGCAGGACCTTACACATGTTAACGTGAGCTTCTAGTTTAAATTTCATGGTCATCTGAGTTATAGAACTCCTATATAGCGTTTTTTTCGCTTAAAACCTAAATATTGAAATAGTCATAACTTGCTCATTTTAAGTCGTAATGAGCTCATTTTTGGACAGGAGGTACTTTATACCATATACTTTCATGTCCCAAAAGGCCAGAATTTTTCTCATAATTTAAGTGGCCGAAACAGCCTCTCTAAAATCATGGCAGTAGCTTTTTTCGAAATTTACAGCTTTGCACTCCTTTGCTAAAATCAGTCCACACAAAAATCTACAACACCTTTTCCAGTAATTCCACTTGGATTAGTTAGGTAACTCATAGATCTAACTCTAGGACTTGACCACATTCAAAAATTCAAAATATAATAGGAGATATGGTCAATTGAATTTCATGTTACGCTTTTTCACTAAAATCTGATTTTCAACTCTTTGTGATTTCTAAGAAACTTTCATGTTTTCACATACTAACCAACATAACTCATCATAAAACTTACTAATACTTCATATACCCATGATTTTCATTAGTTCTATACTTTTATTATGACTTTCATCATAAACCACGAAAATGCATCCTTTTAGTTGAAGAAATATTTGAGGGTTTAAGAAATGGGTTTTGATCGGGGTCAATACAAAATTCGATTTCACGCCTAGGTAGGCTAGGAAATCTTCAAGAATACGCCAAGAAATTTATTAATGATAGAAATATCATTCAAAATCATACTTTTTATCCAAGACTTGATAAGACGTCACATTGATACCAACTGTGACTTCTATCCCTTAACCTAGATAACACCTCACAATGATACCTATAAACTTGCCATCTTCATTCACGATGTCGCCTACGTAAAGTCCGCTTTTGTGCATTCCACACAAGGAAGTCAACAACGAAAGGATCGGGCTCTTTTACTTATAGCTTGATATAACAATGATTAACTTTAGGATTTGGTTACTTTGAATTCGTGTAACAAAGTTGTTATAAATATAAAAGCTAACAACCTTACAAAAAGAATAATGAGTAGTTAACCAATCGACTCCAAAAATCACATCAAAGGCAAATATTTTCAAAAGATAAGATCGACAGTAACGTGAAAAATGTTTATTTGAATTAAACAAGATTTAAAAAAAAAGTAGAGTAACGAAGGCTCCTACTAACGGTTTTTCAACCAATAAGTCAAAGTTTAACTTCTTCTGAGTCAAATTCAAACGCTGAACGCAACTAGGTGAAATAAAAGAGTGGGTAGAATCGTATCTAACACTACGATAGACTTCGCAAGAGCTTACGATTAACTTACCCGTGATAATTTTATTCAGTGTTCCGTCACGAGAAAAAAAAAACGCTCTTAAACTACCGGCTTTTGGTTTGTCCGGGATGCCTTTTGGTGCCTCCATCCTAGTTGAATTTGTCTTCTAGTAAACGACAAAATCGAGCTAAGTGACCTTCTCTTCCACAATTATAACATGCTTTGATGGCACATGGCGCAATCGACCGATGTGTCCTCTCCTCCGATTTGAAGCATATAACCGGTGGTCCTTTCTTCTTCCTTTGAACAAAAAAATCAGGCCGACGCCTTTCCATCATTGTTGAATCTCCTTTTCTTGAAATGTCCATTCTTATTATTTTGGCCCCGATTACCACCGTGGTTACCATATCCGCCCGCTGATTTCTCCACGCTTGTTGTCACCGCTCACGACTACTCTCACCGGTATTATAATTTTGCCACCGCTTCTTTTTAGTCATATTGACTCGTTATCGCTACCCACTAATCGAGCCCTATTTACAACATCCAATAAAACACAGCTTTATGAGAAATAAGATGTCGACGATCTCCGCTTCAAACCTCTTAAAACATTCGCCATTCTTCTCTCTTCATTATCCACCAAGTGGGACGAATCGTGATAACTCCGCAAATTTTGCCTCGTATCATGACACTACCTGGCCATATTGTTTTGTTCCAACTTGATAAACTCCACCTCCTTCATGTGGCTAATACTTTCGTGAAAGTATTTGTCGCTGAATGCCTCGAACTTCTCCCAAGATATCTTCAAGACAAAGAAGTCGAGTACGCTTTTACCGATTCCCACCAAAGAATCATCCTCGCAAGAACATAAAGGCTGCAAAGGAAACTTTTGCTCCTCTGAGCATCCCAAGACATCAAATATCTTGGTAATCTGCTTAATCCATGCTTCCGCCGTAAGTGGTTTTGCTTCTCCTTAAACTCCGGTGGTCCCAACTCCTCGAATTGTTTAATGCATGACCGCCTCGAGAGTTTTCCGTGTTTCCACCCCACGCTTTTGAACAGAGTCGCTTTCACCGATGTCGCATGAATTCTAAAACCTTTTAAACGCATCTGTCATTCATCAATCGATCGTTGTTGTTGTTTACAGGAGGATTATCGCCATCCCGTCAGACATTGTCCCGATTATCGATCTGTGGAGAATCAATACCTCGTGCTCCATTGCTATTCTCAACATTCTCTGATGCCATTTTCAAATACCGCCACAAAATAAGGGTTAATTAACATATCACATATTATCCCTATACTCCGACCGACCAATTAAATACCAAATAAATTTAGGTAGGTCATACTAGCTAAGGAATTCCCCGCCTCTCCTCCTCCTAGTACTATTCTCACATCTTAGCCAGGATCATATCCCTAAGCTCGATACCAACCGCGACGCCTTCAAAATTAGGTATACGCCACCCATCTTGGGTCGCCACTTACATGGTACATAAATTCAAATACAACTTACTAATATAACTCGCTGTACAATACGATATAAACCGTGAGTTTGAATACAAATATTGTCTACTAGATATTATACAAACTCAAAAGGAGTCCTCATTACAACTATTATCACACTATTTCACGTAATAGTGAGGACTACTAATGCTATCCTCCCGACCATTACTTCGCTCCCCGACTCGTCTCCAAATTATGTTCTCATTTCCTCAAGAGAATAAAGGAAAGAAAGGGTGAGCTCAACTAGCCCAAGAAGAAATATTACGACTAAGATAATGCGTAATAAATTATCATTAGCCTTCAACAAAGTTAAACCGATAAAATACAATAGACAACCAGCTTTAATCACAATGAATAAGCAATCCATTAAAAGAGTCAAGTAGAGAATAAAGTCTACTATCTTTTAGGTTTTAAAAGGTTTTCATCAATTTTTATCACGAGACTCAAATTTTAATAAATAAACCACCACATCTAATCATCCTCGTACTACTACCAAGGATTTTCATCAAATTATCAATGGTCATGACTATACCGAATCACCCCGGTCATAATCATACCAAAAACTATCCATCACCGCATTACAGCCAACCGAGGACTTTTGTCACATCATTTATATCAAGTCATGATTATACCGAATGATCCTCGGTCATAATCATACTAAGTTCATCTACGCACGTAAGCCAAAGATAACATAATATAACATGAGGATGATGACAATGACATAATAATTCAATAAAACAAGTTCAAGAATTATTTAATCCATGAATTATTAACGCCCAAATTGTCAACATACGATATCGCTTTCAGAGAGTAAAATTCAAGAATGATCGTAAGAATATTTCCATGAAAAGATATCGATGAAACGCAAATATCAAGGATATTCTACTAATTTCATGGAGTATAGAAGTCAAAGTTTTAACCAACCGGGTATAATAAAGAATGGAATAACAAAAGAAATCACCATGCATGCAGATTGCATGATAGACAAAGTTATTCCAATGTAATAATAATAATCTAACCAGTCGTCGTGAAATTCACACCGATGTGATGTTCCAATGTAATAATAAAGATGGAACTGCATCCTGTAAAAAACACACGATAGATATTCCAACAGTAATGATAAAGATTTTAACCAGTCCTGTAAAACACATGCATGTGATGTTCCAATGTAATAATAAAATTTTAACCAGTCCTGTAAAACACATGCATGTGATGTTCCAATGTAATAATAGTAGAATGTCACCAAGTATAGGTAAAATCACAGATACAAAAGTTATTCCAATGTAATAATAAGCAATGGAATAACATAAGGATTTCACCAAGTATAGGTACGCCACAGATACAAAGTTATGTATAGGGTATGCCACTTTTACAAAAGTTATTCCAATGTAATAATAATGAATGGAATAATGTAAGTTCTCTTCAAGAAGAAAAGAATAACACCCTTACCGTAAAAGAACCTAATATATAGAAGTAAAGAAGTAGTAATACTCTTCTTCTTTCTATAATTTTCTCTATAGCTTCTCTCTATAATTTCTCTCTCTAGTAGTTTCAATGAATTCGTAAGAAAATAAATGAAGGAACGAGCTTCTATTTATAGAAAATGGAATGCATAAGAATTAATCCATGAACTATCCAGATTGATTTACTTTAATCTGACGGTCCATATTTAAAGAAAAATCTTTAAATAAAATATAATATATTCTATTTATATAAAAACATTTTACTATGCAAACACTATGCAATACTATGCAAAACACTATGCAAAAACACTACGCAACACTATGCATAATAAAATATAATATATTCTATTTATGTAATAACTTTAATAAAGTATTCTATTTTTATATAAAGATGTTTCGCTTTTATTACGCTAATAATACGAATAAAATAAAACGCCATTATCGCTATAATAATTCATATTATTAATCGACAATAATGGAATCAAACCGAGTGACTTTCTCACATAAGATCAATAATCAATACCGCAGTGCTACTATGCAACCACACGACATCGCATTTTTACTACCGAGTAGTTCAACAAGATCAACCAGAAACTTCCGCCGTTATTTCAATAAAATATTTTTGTCGCTTTCAATCCGACAATAATTTCCCTGCTAGGTCCACCAATGATTGAGCCCACTGCTGTATAAATAATATTCCCTCGCTAAACCGAATATTCCCTTTACCAATCTAATATAATATAACCACTGTGATACTTTTCTCAAAATTTATAAATACTACCCACAACTATAATATTATCTCAAATTCACACCATAATATTAAAAATTATTTCACACCAAAAATTTAAATCTTTATTATACCATAAAAACTCTGGGTCTCATATTTTGTAATTATTTTGTGTATGTATTTTAATTATGTCGCTATTTCTCCTTTATTAATGTATTATTTCTCCTTTATAATACATACACAAAATAATTATAAAAATTACGCAATTCACATTAATAAGGAAACCTAAAATAAAGGAGAAATAACTGACATAATTAATAATTCAAATTCAAATATCTGAAATCTAACCACAAAAACAAAATCAAATTCAAAATAATAATTCAAATTCAAATCTTCATAGGAAAGACTGCACAAATTTTGTACTTTAGAGAAGGTGGTGGAGGCAACTTCGGAGGAGGTGGAAGCTTCGGAGGAGGTAGTAGTGGTGGCTTCGGAGGCGGCGATGCAGGTTATGGAGGAGGTAGCAATGGCAGTGATGGCGGAAAATGCAGAGGAGTCAAGCGGTGGTGGCTCGTGTGGTGGTTACAGACACACGTGGAGGTGGATGGTGGGCAGCGAAGGCAAGTATGGAGCAACCATTTTCCGGTAATAAAAGGAAATTATCGAGATACTGCAGGTGTGGAGGTGGATTGGTAACCTTAGTATGCAGGTTTGGTAAACTTGGTATGAAAGTTTGGTTACCAACTATACTATGAAAAAACTGCAAGTGTGGATTGGTTACCTTGGTATGAAGGTTTGGTTACCTTGGTATGGAGGTTTGGTTACCTTGGTATGAAAGTTTGGTTACCTTGGTGTTGGGTCATGATATTCCATCTATTGGACCGAATGGATTGGGCCTACATATTTAATTAGTCCATTGGGTCTTCGCTATCAGGTGTTAATGTTATTGGGCCTAGTCATTATCTTATTTATGTTAAGTTTTTATGAAACCGGGTCGAGTCAGTAGACCAACCCATTAGACATTTTAATATCTCCATCTTTGACTTATAATGATGAAAAAGCATGATGGTTTACTGTTATACCTGCCATGCATTAATGTGGATGGGATCCGGCGACGGCCGACAATAGAAAACAGAGGTCAGAGGTAGTGGGTGAACTGTATATCGCCTTACAGAAACATCGATCGTAATGGGGCGTGGATGATGATGATAGGTGGCACTTAAGAACCGGCAGAGAGAGTATAACCTAGCAAGGAAGTCTTCAAGAAAAGGTACGTACACACACATTTCAATGGATAATTTTATCTCTCAATAAACTAGACATTATTATCCTCCATTATTAACCTTGTGAACACCGACATCGACTTTCACTCCGAGCTATCCCCACTCTCGGGTCAAGCCAAGCTTTTGGTATTTATCATGTTTATCGTCAGGCAGATCGTATGCCTTACGTGATTGGGATGTGGCAAAAGATCTTGGCATTAACATTGGCGCTAGAAGGAGGGCTGAGTTCTAGTGTCGTTGAGTTTATAATCATATTCATTTAACCTACTTCGGAAGATGGTGAGGAGTAGAGATAGTACGCCAGAGGGGCAGGCGATGGCTGTGAGCTCATCGTTGCCTCGTGTTTCAGTAAAGGATCATCTAGGTCCTTCCAAAAGTGCTCATGAGAGTATGGCCTCCAAGCACGAATCAGGGGGTCCTCATCCGAAGACTCATGGTGGAGCCAGACGAAGGCTGGTCTTTGATACAGATAAAGAGCGTGATCATGGTCGAAGGCGGACAGAAGGTTCACCGACCAGTACTCATCATCGAAGTGGTCAGGAGGATAGAGCTGCCAAGTTGGCAAGGATGGCGGACAAAGCAGATAAGGCCTTAGAGGTCCTTCTAAAATAAAGAGAAGATATAGCGGAACAGATGCTTCGGGTGGCTGAGTTAAGGGACGAACCATCCAGTCATGTTCAGTCCGAAAGACGAAGTAAGCATAAGGATATACAACGGCGAGAGGGGAAAGAGCCGGAACATTCTATACATGTGTCTCGAGATCATTCTCACAACCGAAGGAGATCGAGGAGCAGAACTCCCGTAGCCTCGAAGAAGGCACTTATGGTCGTTGGCTCTCAGTGTTGAGACGATGATAGACAAATGTGCAGGTCGAGGGAAGTCGTGCCAGAAACTAGAAAGAGAGAACATCAACGTGAATATTCTCATCATGAGGATAGAGTTGCACGTCGGAGTAGATCCAGAAGTCCAACAAAGGCAGTGGGGTCATATAGAGGAGGTCGGTCCACTCAAAAGCAGAAGGTCATTCAGGAGAAAGAAGTCTCCTCGCAGCCAAGAGGTGTGGATTTTCTGGTGAAGGAATTAAAGGAGATCAGGAAGAAATTGGCTGAGGTGCAACAGGTGAAGGACACTCCGGGAAAGAAGGCATCCCCTTTTTCCTCGGACATTCTTAAAGAGAAGGCAAACATCACCAAGAAGTTTCCTCGCATGGAGAGTTACGATGGGTCTGAGGATCCTTATAACCATAGCCAGGCATTCGACCGGCTGATGGATTATTATGACTTTACCGATGCTGCCAATTGCCATACGTTTGTTACAACGTTAAGGAAGGATGTGAGGTAGTGGATGGGGACTTTGCCAGCAGATTCAGTATCTTCATGGACCGAGCTCTGTGACAAGTTTCATGCTCGCTTTGGGAGCAACCAGAAAAGAGGGAAGCCTACAGGTTCTTTGGCACAGGTCCAATAGTTTACCAACGAGTCCCTAGGTCAGTATGTAAAGAGGTTCAGGGAAGCGGTTGGTCAGGTATCCGACCTCAATGATCTTCAGGCTATGGGGTTGTTTCAAAACGGGCTAGATCTGGTGAAGTCCGAAAAGTTGGTGAAGAAGTTGATGTTCCACCATCCGAAGAGTTTGGCAGAAGCTTTTGACAAAGCAGAAGGTTATATTGCAGTAGAGGAGGCTATGGATAGCCTAAAACGTCCTTCTTCGGACCGAATAAAGGAGGCTGATGCTCTTAAAGCTGAAGGCGATCAGAAAAAGGGGGGAGGGTATAATGATCGGACAGAATGCAGTTCGAAGAAGTACAACAACTCATGGTGACAGGGAAGTACTCGTCCACCTGCTCCCACCCCGAAGGTGAATAAGGTTTAAACCAAACTGAATACGGATAGGTCGGTGATTTTGGATCAAATCAGAAACCAGCCATTCTATGAGCCACCTCGTAATTTCAAGCCATGGCAGGGCAATGCTCGAAAATATTGCGGTTATCATCAAGCCGCAGGTCACGATACTAATGAGTGTTGTAACTTGAAAGACTTCGTGGAGAAGAAAGTTCAAAGCGGTTTGCTGGTTCAGTATGTGGCCGGGAGGGACCAACAGGATCAGCCGAATGTCGACCGTACTGTTCAGACCATTCAAACGGTTCCACCTGTCCTAAATGCTCCAACACCACCACCGAGGCACGTAGTTGATGTAATAACCGGTGGGACAGTAGGGAAGTTGGTAGGGAAGAAGAGGAGAAGATATCTAAATTTGGTCATGTCCGTGGCGGGTGCTCCCCCGAAGACCGACAGACCATTTCCAGGGACTGTTATATCTTTCACCGATGCGGATTATCCTTTAGAGCCCATCGAGCCTCATGAAGGAGCGTTGGTGATCACTGCACAAGTAGGCTCGATGGATGTAAAGCGTATGATGATAGATAACGGGTCCTCTATGGATATTCTGTATGCCCATGCTTATTAGAGGATGGATCTTGATTGGCGAAAGATGGAGGTCGGACAGGAGGCTCCCTTATATGGCTTCAGCAACGATCCAGTCAAAGTTGCAGTCACTATTGAACTCCCAGTGGTCTTCAGCACAGCTCCTCAGTAGGTAGAAATAACCTATAAATTTTATGTTGTGCATGAGATTCAAATTTTACAACGCCATACCGGAAGACTTATACTAACAAATTTCTCCAAGTCGTGACTTCCATCCCTCACTTCAAGATCAAGTTCCCAACAGCACACAGAGTTGGAGAGGTGGCAGGGGACTTAGATCTGGCCTGGTTCTGTTATCGGAATGATGTTATTTCCTCAGGAGTAGGGGTCAATAAGCAGAAGCAAACTATGGCAATTGAGATCGAGCCCTTCACTGAAAGCAGTTCGGAGCCATTGGTTGTTCCTGCAGGAGAGACAGAAGAGATCGAACTGGTCCTTGGAAAGAAAGACAGAATAGTGAAGATTGGTTCGGGTCTGCCGAAACCTCTTCGGACAAACCTTATGGAACTTCTTCGCTGCTATGCGGACATTTTTGCATGGGAGGCACAAGACATGCCCGGGATCAGCCGAAAGATTGCCGAACATAGACTGGAGGTGGATCCATCAAAGAAGCCAGTTCGACAAAAAAGACGAATCTTTGCACCCGAGAGGATCATTGATGAGGAGATTGCTAAGCTAATAGCTGTTGACTTCATCTTTGAGATCGACTACCCGCAGTGGATGGCTAATGTAGTGTTGGTGTAGAAGCGGAATGGAAAGTGGCGAGTTTGCATCGACTACACGGACCTGAACAAAGCATGCCCGAAGGACTTTTATCCTCTGTCCCATATTGATCAACTCATCGATGCCACTTCGAGGTATGCATTACTAAGCTTTATAGATGCTTTTTCAGGTTATCATCAAATATCTATGTGCAAGGAGGACATTCCGAAGACAACATTCATTACACACCGTTCGGTGTATGCCTATAAGAAGATGACCTTTGGCCTAATAAATGCTGGAGCCACTTACCAGAGAATGATGAACTTCATCTTCGAGAGGCAGCTGGGGAGGAACATGGAGGTGTACGTGGATGATATGATCGTGAAGAGCATACATGTTTAGAAGCATTTGGATGATCTGGAGGAATGCTTTCAGACTGTCCATCATCACAAGCTTAGGCTCAATCCGGTAAAATGTACCTTCGAACTCGGTGTAGGGAAGTTCCTAGGTTATCTGGTCAGTCAAAGAGGCATTGAGGCCAATCCGGAGAAGATCCAGGCTATTCTCGACATGAAGACTCCTCAGTCATTCAAAGACGTTCAACGTCTGACTGGTAGGATTGCAGCTTTGAGGAGGTTCATGTCCAAATCTACAGAGAGATGCTTGCCATTCTTCGACACATTGAAGGGACCAAAAAATGCGAAGACATTCCAGTGGACTTCGGAATGTGAAAACGCCTTTCAAGGCATAAAGACATATCTAACCTCGGCTCCTCTATTGGTAAAACCTGCCCCGGCAGAGACCTTGTATTTATATCTCGCAGCTAGTTCGTTGGCAGTTGGAGTGGTGCTGGTTCGGGAGGTCAGTGGGAAGCAGCATCCGGTTTATTATGTCAGTCATGCCCTAAAAGATGCTGAAACCAGGTACCCAAATATTGAAAAATTTTCCTTTGCTTTGATAATTGCTATTCGAAAGCTTCGGCAATATTTTCAAGGTTGGCTCTTGGTCGTCTACACGGATCAACCACTAAAGAAGGTGATGGGCAAGCCAGAAGTTTCGGGGAGATTAGCAGCATGGACTATGGAGTTGTCCCAATTTTTCATTGAGTATCATCCCCGAACTGCTATCAAAGGTTAGGCTTTGGCCGATTTCATGATGGAATGCTCGTTCTCCGAAGCAGATGTTGAGCTGCCAGAAACTGAGACGTCCGATCGAGTGGTTACGGTTCTTCAACACGGTCAGAATGCATGGACGTTGTATGCAGATGGATCTTCTACCGCGGATGTCAGTGGGGCAAGGATCATTTTGACAAGTTCGGAGGGATTCAAGGTGCAACAGGCCATCAGGTTTGGGTTCAAAGCAACGAACAACGAGGTCGAGTACGAAGCAGTGTTAGCAGGAGTTTGACTGGCGAAGAGTCTAGAAGTTCAGAAGCTGATCATTTACAGCGACTCTCAGTTGGTCGTCAAGCAGTTGTCAGGAGATTATGAAGCTCGTGGGACGAGGATGATCAAATATTTAGCAGAGTTAAAAGACCGGCTTTAGTATTTTGTCTCTTATGAGTTTCAGGGCATAGAATGTAACGACAATTCCATTGCCGATGCATTATCGAAGCTGGCCACTACAGATGCTGTCATTTTCAACGGGTCAGTATATTTGGAGGTCTTGCAGCAGTCGAGTATTTAGCATGAAGCCGTGATGTGCATTGAACGTTCCAACTGTTGGATGACTCCCTACATTGAATATCTGGTAGATGGCGTCCTTCCTTCGGATCAGATGCTAGCAAAAAAAATCAAGTACAAGAGTGCCAACTTCGTTCTTATTGATGGGAATCTTTATCGAATGGCATTTTCATCACCATTGTTGAAGTGTTTGGTTCCGTCTGAGGCTGAGTATGCTCTTCGGGAGGTACACGAAGGTATTTGTGGCGACCATATAGCTGCTAAATCACTAGCTTACAAAGTACTTCGGTAGGGGTACTACTGGCCTACGATCTTTAAAGAAGCTACAGAGTATGTGAAGAAGTGCGAGAAGTGCCAACTCAATAGTCCGATCCCACATCAGCCACCAAAAGAGCTATACTCGATTCTATCTCCTATACCCTTTGCTGTCTGGGGGGTTGATATATTGGGTCCGTTACCGAAAGCTAAAGGTTAAGTCAGTTTTGTCATAGTTGCTATCGATTATATGACCAAGTGGGTAGAGGCGAAGCCACTTCGGTTGATAACGGAGCAAGAGTGTTTGAAGTTCATGAAAGAATCCATAGTATTTCGCTTTGGAATTCCTAAAGTGGTGATATCTAACAACGGACGCCAGTTCGTGGGATCAAAATTTGAAGGATTTTTGAAGGAGTTGGGGGTTCAGCACAGGAAGACTTTAGTGGCTCATCCACAATCGAACGGGCAAGTCGAGGTGAGAAACAGAACACTACTAAACGGGATCAAGCGCAGACTGGACAATGCTAAAGGAAGATGGCCAGAGGAGCTGCTTAGTGTGTTATGGGCTTACCAGACTACACCGAGGACTACAGCAGGGGATTCACCTTTCAGATTGGCCTACGGTACTGATGCCTTAGTCCCAATCGAGATTGGATCTCCAAGTCTTCGGGTCAGTCAATTCAAAGAGATTTACAACGATGAAGGACTGAAGGCCAACTTGGATTTGCTAGAAGAAGTCAGAGAGGTGGCTTTGGTCAAGCTGGCAGCATATCAACGGAGAGTAGCCAAGCACTATAATAAGGGGGTAAAACTTCGCAGATTTGAGGTGGGGGACTTCGTTCTCAGAGAAGTCAAAGCATCTACGCCACAGAACATGGGAAAGATGATGCTGAACTAGGAAGGGCCCTATGAAGTAACCGAAGTACCAAAACCCCGGACTTATCGGTTAAAGGCATTAGACGGATTCGAGATCAAGAACACCTGCCATGCTGGCAGGCTTCGAAAATATTTCCAGTAGAGATCAAGTTAGTTTATCGGAAGTCTGTACATAGTTGTTCATCATCAATAAAAGATTCACTTTTTCAGAAACTGATCTTCTTCTTATTGGTCCTAAGTTCACAATGGAGTAAGGAGGACGGGGGGGACTCGCTGGCCATTCGATGGCAACCTTTTTGGCAGGTTGTCCTTATGAATTTTTCAGGCCCTTCGGGGTAGGTAAACTTCATCGATGTAAAGAAGACGGGGTGGACTCGCTGGCCATTCGATGGCAGCCTTTTCGGTAGGAGTGTCCTTATGGGTTTGATTTACCGCGAGTGGTAAACAAATTCCATTGTCCTTTTAAATTTTGATTTACCGCGAGTGGTAAAAAAAAGGCACCGAAGTAAGGAGGTATGGTAGGACTCGCTGGCCATTTGATGGCAGCCTTTTTGTCAGGAGTGTCCTTATGAATTTGTCTTACCGCGAGTGGTAAGCAAATTCCATGGTCCTTATTTCTTTGTTTTACCCCGCATGGTAAACAAATGTCCTTATATACTTGTTCTACCCCGAGTGGTAAACAAGATCTTGATGGTACAAGGAGGATCAGCCGAATTCACCTTATGACTGATCTGTCTCACACTTCGATAACGATAAGTGTACATTACTTTATTTTGTTCAAGTGTTGAGTTCGGTTCATTCAGTTCAGCTCATTTAATTCAGTCCATTTCATTTCTTAACTTAACTGTTATATGCCTTATCTGATTCATGGCCTAAGTTAAATTCATACAGGACATTAATACTGAATTATTGACAAGAAACGAATCAAAACAAAAGTCATGATAAAGGAAGTTGATGATTCATTAATATGTTCACCATTCATCCATCTATTCAATCCTAACATTAAACTATTACATAAAATTAAAAATTTGTGATAAAGTTCTTAAAAATAACTCCTAAAAAGACTAATAATTTTTACAAGTCAGAATGAAGCAGAAGGAACATATTCAGGCACCGCCTTCACCATCGGAGTCGAGAAGGGCTGGATCCAATTGAGTTGCAGCCAACTTCTCCTTGCCCCGTTCCCGACAATCTTCGTATCCTTCTGAATAAACCTTTAGGATTTCAGCATTTAACTCGTCAGAGGTCCGATAGTCCTCCTGTATCTGCTTACGCAGTTCTTCAGTCAGAAGGGGACCTCGTTCCTCAAGTGTTTTTATCCTATGCCGAAGTATATAAAGTTTGGCCCTATGTGCTTTCTCATCGTCCTGAGCCTTCGTCTGAATTTCACCCAGCTGTATCGCCAAGCTTCATTGGGCCGCAACGAGTTCTTCATTCTTGGTCTTCAAAATTAAATTTTCTTCAACCAGGCCGACATTCATCTCAGTCAGTGACTTCTGACTGGTCTTGGTCGCCTTCAATTCCTCTTCAGCTACCTTCTGTTCATCTTCCGACGCCTTCAGAGCTTCCTTGGCTTGAGCTAAATCTCTTCAGAGACCTTCATTGGTATGAAGAACGCCTTCGTGCTCATTTCTCTCCCGAGCAAGTGACGCCTTCAACATATTATTTTCCTGTCTCAAAAAATCTTCTTCGACCTCACCATTTATGTGTCTGGGACGTGAACGTCCGAAAACAGCATTTGCCTGCATTTTCGAACAATATTCAATCAGTTTCAGATATTCAAGCAGAAGCAGAAATGTAGAAAGTGAGAAAACTGTTACTTACCTTGGCCAAATAGCTCATGCTCTCATCAAGAAGATCCCCGTCCGAATGGTTACCGAATCGGTGATCATCGGTTTCCCGAACGAACGTGTCAAAAAGATGAAATGGGAAATTGGCGTTGAATCGAGGCCACATGGTCGGTGTCCCCATTGCATCATTTTAAAATTCTTGTGATGAGGGCTTCGGGGGAGAAGGCACAGGTTGGTCTCGGATCGGTGAAGGATCCATGTAAATGTTCTCCGGCGATGGAGATCGGATGGGAATAGGCTCTCGAGGTGGCGATGGAGCATATGCGGCACTCGGGTGGCTATCGGAGGGGCGTTTTCTCTTCCGAGATAGTGTTGAGGCAGGTTCAATTTGCTCTTCGTCATCAGAAACCTGTATTTCCATAGGAATGACAGGGGGCGGGTCGACTGAAGATGAAGGTACCCTGAGTTCGTCGACGGTCAAAGGGGTAACTTTACTTCTTAATTTCTTTACCCGAAGAAGATTTTTTCGATCATGATCAAGCAGATCGAGTAAACCTCCTCGGGTAGGGGCTGGATTGGTAGTTGATGCAGGCTCGGGCATTGATTCAGTTTTTGGGTTGAGTTCAGCAGAAGTTGGGATGGGGGTTGATCGGGGCTTTCGGATGGCCCTCTACTTCTGGCGAGGCTGGAGAGATTCTTCTAGTAGAGGAGACTCGTTAGGTTCTGGTTCGTTCATCTGGGGTTCGATGGTACGGGTTTCAGGAGTTAGATTATCTTCGAGTGTAGCTTCTAGTAGTGGGGTTTCAGCAGCTTCTGAAACCTTCCCGGACAAAAAATCTTCAAATTCTTTTATTTCAGAGGAACTCGGTCTGATCAGAGATACTGCATGAAGTAAATAATCATACATCAAAATTCACGCCACGTAAAATTTCAAATATTCATATGCAAAATAGATCGATACTTACATTTGTGGTCATATAACCATGCTTGCTTCGAGAGAAGTCTATATTTCCACTCCTCCTTAGGAAAATTGTCAAAGAGCTCTATCATTTTAGCCTCACGTTCTTCAGAAATATCTCCGAAGTCAGCAGAGATCTTCTCGTTAGTGGCCCAATTCGATAAAGAAGTGATTTCAAGCCCCTTGACGAAAAACCACCTCTCATGCCATCCCCTATTGCTCGAAGGAGTGTTCACCAACGAACGCCTCTCGAACTTTTCTCTTGTCTTCAGGGAATGCTTGCTTAGGGCCTTGAACCCCTTCTCTCTGGACTGGACAATCTTATAGATAGTGAAAAAGAAGTCGAGTGTGGGCTCGACGCCTAGTTCGTGACAGAAAGAGATGAATGCCAAGATGTGTATGTAGGAATTTGGCACCAGTTGGGCGAACCCAACACCCAGAAACCCTAGGATGGTCACTATGAAGATATGAAGAGGGAACCGAACCCCCTTCTCAAGAAGGGTCACAGGAACGGCCGTCCAACCTTCTGGCCATTGGTACATCCTCTCACCGGATCTAAGGACTCTAATCATGTGGGTATCCGGGATATGATATCGACTTCGGATCCTTTTCAGATCAATTTCAGTGACGATAGAAGGAGTATTGGCATGTGAGAAGCGTTCTGTGTTCCTATAGAATTCAGAAGGAGTTTGGGGGGTCTTTGGGGGTGGTTTCTTGCTAGTTTTCGCACCTTTGGGATTAGAGGTCGAGGCTTCTTTGTTGGGGCTTGGGTTTGGTGGAACGACATTGATTGGGGTCACTAGAAGAGGCGAACCTTGCTCAGAATCTTGGGAAGCCATTGTTGAGATTTTGCAGAGAATGAGAGAGATCGAGAGAAAAGAAGAGAGCTCAAGAGTTTGAAATTTCAAATGGGCAGGTAAAACTATCAAAATTGGGGGAAATTACTTTTTATACTGACGGTTACACCGGTTACGAAGGCGGCACATTTAATTTCTGGCAATGATGGAGAATTGGAAGGGGTAACGTCCGGTACAAGCCTTAGGTACTTATCAAATTGGGCTTTTCAGTTGGGTTTCCGATTTTATCTCGCCTTTATAACTTTAATCCTTTACTGATTGGGCCTTATCACGCTTCACTTTGGGCCTATTCCACTCTTGTCAAATTTCCTATATCCTGGATCATTCATAGTTTCCTATTAAACCTTCTATTTAATAAAAAACTAGGGGGCAATGTTGGGTCATGATATTCCATCTATTAAGCCGAATGGATTGGGCTTACTTATTTAATTAGTCCATTGGGTCTTCGCTATAGGGTGTTAATGTTATCGGGCCTAGTTATTATCTTATTTATGTTAAGTTTTTATGAAACCAGGTCGGGTCAGTAGACCAACCCATTAGACATTTTAATATCTCCATCATTGAATTGTAATGATGAAAAAGCATGATGGTTGATCATCGTATCACCATGCCATGCATTAATGTGGATGGGATCCGTGACGGTAAGCAGTGAAAAATGTATGTCGAGGTAGTGGGTGAACTGTTCACGCCCGGTAGGAACCATCAGATCAGGGGGTTGTGACAGATGATAGTGGGTGGCACGGTAAACCGGGAAAGAGAGTATAACATAGCAAGGAAGTCTTCAAGAAAAGGTGCGTACACACACATTTCAACGGATAATTTTATCTCTCAATACACTAGACATTATTATCCTCCATTGTTAACCTTGTGAACACCGATACTGACTCTCACGCCTGAGCTATCCCCCGACGGTCGAAGCCGTCAAGCTTTTGGTGTTTATCGTGTTTACTGTGCAGGATCAGGGCGTCTTACGTGATTGGGACGTAGCAAAAGATCTTAGCGTTAACACTTGGTATGGAGGTGTGGATTGGTTAGCTTGGTATGACAGTTTGGTTACCTTGGTATGAAGGTTTGGTTACCAACTGCACTATGACAGTTTGGTTACCTTGGTATGAAGGTTTGGTTACCTTGGAATGGAGGTTTGGTTACATTGGTATGAAGGTTTGGTTACCTTGGTATGGAGGTGTGGATTGGTTACCTTGGTATGACAGTTTGGTTACCTTGGTATGGAGGTTTGGTTACCAACTGCACTATGACAGTTTGGTTACCTTGGTATGGAGGTTTGGTTACCTTGGTATGAAGTTTGGTTACCTTGGTATGGAGGTGTGGATTGGTTACCTTGGTATGACAGTTTGGTTACCTTGGTATGAAGGTTTGGTTACCTTGGAATGGAGGTTTGGTTACATTGGTATGAAGGTTTGGTTATCTTGGTATGGAGGTGTGGATTGGTTACCTTGGTATGACAGTTTGGTTACCTTGGTATGAAGGTTTGGTTACCAACTGCACTATGACAGTTTGGTTACCTTGGTATGAAGGTTTGGTTACCTTGGTATGGAGGTGTGGATTGGTTACCTTGGTATGAAGGTTTGGTTACCAACAAAAGTAACAAAGAGAATGTATATAATGTACCTTTCACAATGTTAGTGGATCGATGGTCAGGGCATCTCTCCTTCTTCCCCCATCCAATATCATTGATCCATGTATTCTGAACTATGGCTGGCTCCTTCGTCAACTTATCTCTGGGTAAAAACACATTATACAACAATCTCAACCATTCCACTTGGGGTTGGGGTTGGGGTTGGGGTTGGGGTTGGGGGCGGGGAGGAGGGGTGCACCACCGGCCCGCACGCACCTACCATGGGTACTTGGGTTACCCTTACAACCACCCACCGCAAAGAAATCCAAAATTACAGAGAAGACGCAAGGCAACGAGCCACCACATCCGCTGGATCAAGTTTCTGCGACCCTATACTCAAGCATTCAATTGATTCCACAATTCCTAAGCAACCATGGCAACACATCAATTTGATTAAAATCCCATGACTTAGTGATAGATTCAACCCAATCAAAGAAAGTACCCTCTGCCACATTTCTACACCTGAGAGCAAGGGTGCTTAGAAACCACACTGATCATGCAGTAAAATAAGCAAGAAAAACCACGCGTTTCAAAAAAGAGGATGAAGAAAAAAGAGAGAGAATCACGTCATTCCTAATACTAATTCCCTAAATTAAGGAATCCTAATTGCACTAATATTATAGATAAATATAGAAAAGTGTATTATTTTTGCAATTATTTTATCTATGCACTATTATTATAATTATTTTTACAAATGTACTAAAATATGTAATTAACCCAACTTAATTTGGGCTGTAATGGTGTACGATAGTAATGGGCTCCTTAATTGTCTTCTGCTGGCTTTTGAAGTTCATGGACCAGTCCTGATTGTTTTTCTAAATTGAGCCTACATAAAATTAAGTGATAATTATATTTACGACATTCATATATTTTAATTTTTAAAAGATCATATAAAGATTAGTATTCTTAATTTTTCTAATATTATCGAGAGTAATATTAGGAGTTTCAATTATTATTATTATTATTTCTCTATCTACATGTATAGACATCCGATGTAGATAGAAAACACCAAAATTATATTTACAACATTTATATATTTAATATTTAAAATATTATGTGAAGATTATTGTTATGAATTTTCTAATATAATTAAGAATAGTACCAGGGGATCTCAAAATTTTTATATCTTAAAATAGTGTCTCAAATAATGTATAATTCTTATATTTATTGAATAAATCTCATGTGATTGGTTATGCCATAAAATATATTTTATATTATTCAATACAACATAATTTGTAACAAAAAAAATTGAGACCCTTTATATTACCATTTAATTAGATATTAAATTTAAATTATATAATTTAATATTAAAAATTATGTCCAAGTGTCTATATACAAACATTTATATTCAACAAAAAATCAAAAATAAATTTTTATTTATCGAACAGAGGAATGCTTTTTAGTTTTGGTAACCAATTGTTTTTAAAAGACAAAATTCTCAGAAAATTCTTATTTGCCGGTGTAAGAAAAATAAAATAAAAAATAGAGCAGGTAAAAGAAAAGAGAGATAAGGGTAATTTGGTAAATTTGAAATAAAACACTCTAAAACCCTCTCCATGCTGCAACTCTCACGGGTGTTTTGTCTGTCTTGGCAAGTGACCATCTAAAGCTCTAGCTCTGCCCTCAGGTTTTCATCTTTCCCTCCTCTCTCTCTCTCTAAATCTATTTATATATATATCTATATTATAAAACCCTAACTTTGATTGAAAACCAAATCATTTCAAAATGTATGTTCTTAATTCTCCACTAGGTTACATTGATGGTATAAATTATTGCATCTTAATGGTTTGACATGAAGAATATTTATCATATAATGCTTTAACTAGTTATTTTAATTGAATTTTTGTAACGGCCATTATACAGCCGAGGTCACTTTCGTAATTCCATAGTTCCCTTACGCATTTAGTGGGATCTTACATGATTATAGGGCCTTATTTTGGGTAGGGAATCATTCTCAATTTCCTGGCACAATCAAGGGGATTCAGAGATCATCGCAGCTTTGTTTACGGAGAAAATTAGGGATTTGAAGAATAAGAAAGCAGTGGAGGTTCAGGGGAGGTTATGAGAATTTGGAGATATGTTTTCCCTAGTTTTTCTTAATTCCTTGTTCCTACTTCCAGTTCGTTAGATAACTTAGTTAATTTCCATTGCAGTCTCAATACTAAATTAACCCTCTTGTAAGTCCAGTACCAATTTTCAAATTTAAATAAATAATCTCTGCCCATTTCGTTTGTGTTGTGGTTGAAGTCAGTTTTGTTTCCTTTAGCCCTATATAACTGTTACATTTGGTATCAAAGCAAGCCTTCCTGGATCTGTTTGTGGGTAGTCAATGGTGAATGGTACTAGATGGAAGACTTTGGATGAACGGCTCACTTCTCAGCCACAATGAGATGAATGAGTTAATCAAACAGAAGGGGAGATTGTGAATCAACGAATGGAGAAATTTGAAGATACACTAAACAATTAATACCCTTAAACCAGGAAGAAGCCATATGGAATCTATCGAAATGGTAATGGCGATGAAGGAACCCCCCACCTGGAGTTTTTTACCCCTTACCAGCCCAAAGATATAACAACCCCCCACCTCATTTTTTCAAACCAAACCAAACCAAAACCAAGCTTTCCAAACTATGCATAATTCCAATTGGGGTCCTCACAAGCCGCCTTAGATCGATTTCCCAAAATTTGATGGTTGTGACCCTAGAGGATGGGCAATGTGTTGTGATCAGTATTTTGACTTCAATCCCATGGAAGAAGTGAGGAAAACCAAATTCGCCTCGATTCATTTTGAAGGGAAAGCTAGACTTTGGTACCAATTCTATCAATTTGAGAGGGGTATAATCCCATGGAGGGTGTTCATTAATGATGTGATTGTAAGATTTGGTGCTACTGACCATTTAGATGCTCAGGCTAAATTCAACAAACTTACACAGACTTCCACGGTGGAGGCTTATCAAGATGAATTTGAGGAGCTAAGGGCTATGATCGTAACTAAGCAAAGAGGTTTAACGGAGGAATATTTTATTTCAAGTTTCATTAGTGGTCTCCAAGAAAATTTGAGGGATGTTGTTCGACCTTTCAAACCAAGGTTGTTGTCTGATGCTGTACTTTTGGCCAAACAGGAAGAAGCAAAGGTCAACAATAATTATCAGCCCTACAAACCTTCTCCTAGACCAGCCACGACCCATTTATCAACCCAATCAACTTACCCCACCAATTCCAGATATGACCATAATTTCAAGCCCACACCTACACAGTCAAAAACTCCTTCCAATTACTATAAAACAACCACTACTACCTCATAAAAACAATGTCATACCCTTGATGCGAAAACCAACATTATCCACTAATGAGATCAATGAGAGGAGAAGGAAGGGATTATGCTTTTATTGTGATGACAAGTTCACTCTGGGTCACAAGTGCACAACTAAATTATATATGATTCATGGGGAGGAGGAAGACGATGTTCAAGATAAAGTTACAATGGAGGACATTACAGAAGAAACTTCGATGGAAGAAGGGGTAGAAATCTCAGTTCATGCACTCTCGGGTAGTGTAACTCACAACACTATCAAGCTCAAGGGAATGGTAGGAAGGCAAATTATTACCATACTTGTTGATAGTGGATCTGCTAGGATATTGGGGTGCCAAGTGGAGCCTACAATCCCATTATTTGTGGCTATAGCAGATGGAAACAAGTTGGTGAGTGATAATAAATGTGGTAATTTCAAATGGGTTATGCAGGGACAACAGTTCGAGTCATGCATGAGGATATTGTCTTTAGGAGGTTGTAATGTTGTTTTAGGCGTTGAATGGCTGAAACAATATAACCCTGTAACCTTTGACTTCCACAAGCTGCAGTTGATCATCACAAAAGGTAGGAAGGAGGTTACTCTTAAGGGCATAAGGGAGGATGGAGAGCTGAAAATGATTAATGCTGAAGGTTTGGGAAAAATGTTCAAAAAAGTGACCAAAGGAATGATGGGCGACTTGTTGCATATGGATGAGATCTGCGACCTGAGAGGACACACCCCGATCGTTAATGAGCTTCTAGAGAAATTCTCCGATGTATTTCAGGAACCAAAAGGGCTGCCACCAAAAAGGAGACATGATCACAAGATTCCTTTGAAAGATAAAGATGCCACAGTGAGTTTGAGACCTTATAGGGTGCCCTATAATCAGAAAACTGAGATTGAGAGACAGGTAAAGGAAATGTTGAAAGATGGCATCATACAACACAGCAATTCTCCATTTGCTGCCCCAGTTTTGCTGGTTCGCAAGAAAGATGGTTCATGGAGGTTGTGTGTAGACTACCGAAGATTGAATGAGCTCACTATCAAGGATAAATTTCCCATTCCCGTTATTGAGGAACTCCTAGATGAATTACATGGGGCAAAGTGGTTTACTAAGATTGACTTGCGGGCTGGTTGCCACCAAATTAGAGTAGCTCCGGAGGACGTTCCAAAGACTGCTTTTAGGACTCATCATGGGCACTTTGAGTTCAAGGTCATGTCTTTCGGGTTAACGAATGTGCCAGCTTCATTCCAAGCATTGATGAACGAGGTTTTTGCAGATTTTTTAAGGAAAACAGTGTTGGTATTTTTTGACGATATCCTGGTATATAGCCCTACATTGGAGGCTCATGTAGTATATCTCAGAATGGTGCTGGAGGTGTTGAGAAATAACCAGCTGTTCGCAAAGAAGAGTAAGTGTTCATTTGGGCAAAATCAGTTGGAGTACCTTGGCCACATCGTTACGGGAGAAGGGGTTAAGGCTGACCCCAAGAAAATTGAAGCTATGGTAGAATGGCCAGTTCCGACATCCATTAAAAACTTCGGGTTTTGGGACTCACCCTGTTATTACAGGAGATTTGTTAGAGGTTATGGAGACATTTGCGGACCCTTGACTTGACTCGACTACTCGAAAAACTCATTCCAATGGGATGATGGGGCACAAACGACATTCAAAGAGCTTAAAAAGGCTATGAGTACCACTCCAGTTCTTGCAATGCCCGACTTCTCTAAACCTTTCATTATTGAGACGGACGCTAGCAACACAGGGATAGGAGCAGTTTTGATGCAACAGGGCCAACCTATTGCCTATCTTAGCAAGGGACTCAGCCAAATTCATTTGGGGTTTTCAGCTTATGAGAAGGAGTTATTGGCATTAGTGATGGCTTTGGTTAGGTGGCACTCCTATCTACATGGGCAACATTTCATCATCAAGACTGATCAAAAGAGTCTTAAATTTCTTTTAGATCAGCGAATTACAACTCATTTGTAGCAAAAATGGCTTTCCAAGTTGATGGGGCTAGACTATGAGATCTGATATAAGCGAGGGTGGAGAATAAGGTGGCGGATGCTCTCTCTGCAGAGTACATACATGATATAAGGTTCACTCTGCGTGATATCGCCAAAGCTACTGCATGGTTAACAGATGTCACTAATAGCTACAACGAAGATTTGGAAGCTCAAAAGATTATTGAAGGGCTCACAAATGGTGGCATAGGTCCTGAGCAGTACTCTTACCACAAAGGGGTGATTAAAAAAGGAAATCAAATTTATATTGGTACTGCAGGAGGCTTTAGGGATAAACTAATGGCAGAACATCATGATACAGGTATAGGAGGACATTCAGGCAGGGATGTGACTCACCACAAGATTAAACAATTTTTTGTTTGGCCTAACATGAAAAAGGATGTGAGCCGCTATGTTAAAGAATGTGATATTTGTCAAAGAAGCAAGGCTGAAAATGTTCCTTACCACAGGTTACTTCTGACCCTTGCGAATTCTAATCAATTCGGGAAGATATCTACATGGATTTTATAGAGGGGTTACCCAAATCAACCTGAAAAGATATCATCTGGGTGGTGGTAGACAGGTTCACCAAATACAGTCACTTTATTCCACTTTCTCATCCTATTACCGCTAAGGAGTTAGCTGGAATATTTTTCGAAACCATCTACAAACTTTATGGGCTGCCTAGGAGCATTGTGAGCGACAGGGACAAACTCTTTGTTAGTGGATTTTGGCATGAACTTTTTAGTCTCGCGGGCACTCAGTTACATTATAGATCGGCCTATCATCCTGAGAGTGATGGGCAAACTGAACGGGTTAACAAATGTTTGGAGTCTTATCTTCGAGCCATGACCAGTCATAGACCACATAATTGGACTAAATGGTTGCCTGCTGCGGAGTGGTGGTACAACAATTCCCTACATAGCTCTATCAAGATGACACCTTATGAGGCTCTATACGGCACCAAATCCAGGGCAATGAATATCCCAAAAGTTGCCAATGTGGAAGCTGTGGCATCCTTCTTCCAAGGAAGGGACCTACTGAACAAGCTACTAAAAGAATCTCTTCAACAGGCCCAACACAGGTACAAACACTATGCTGACCTTCACAGGACTGAGCGAGAATTTGAAGTTGGTGATTGGGTGTACCTGCGTTTGCAACCCTACAAACAATCTTATGTTGCAATGAGAAGGAATTTAAAGCTCTCTTCTAAATATTTTGGCCCATATCAGGTGGTAGAAAGGGTGGGTCAGGTAGCTTACAAACTGTCTCTTCCACAAGGCTCTTTGGTTCACCCTGTTTTCCATGTCTCTCTCTTGAAGAAGAAAATTGGTGCTAAGAAAGTCCCAAGCACTGTTCTTCCTACTGTAGGCCCAGAAGGGCAGTTTCTCGTCCATCCAGTTGCTGTTTTGAGCAGGAGATTGGTGAAGAAAGGAAATTGTCCGGTTCCTCAAATGTTAGTGCAATGGTCCAACACCATACCTGAAGATGCAACATGGGAGGATTCAGCTTCAATCCATGCTCAATTTCCAGATTTCAATCCTTGAGGACAAGGATTTTGAAAGGGGGAAACATTGTAACGGCCATTATACAGCCGAGGTCACTCTTGTAATTCCACAGTTCCCTTACGCATTTAGTGGGATCTTACATGATTATAGGGCCTTATTTTGGGTAGGGAATCATTCTCAATTTCCTGGCACAATCAAGGGGATTCAGAGATCATCGCAGCTTTGTTTATGGAGAAAATTAGGGATTTGAAGAATAAGAAAGCAGTGGAGGTTCAGGGGAGGTTATGAGAATTTGGAGATATGTTTTCCATAGTTTTTCTTAATTCTTTGTTCCTACTTCTAGTTCGTTAGATAACTTTGTTAATTTCCATTGCAGTCTCAATACTAAATTAACCCTCTTGTAAGTCCAGTACCAATTTTCAAATTTAAATAAATAATCTCTGCCCATTTCGTTTGTGTTGTGGTTGAAGTCAGTTTTGTTTCCTTTAGCCCCTATATCTGTTACAATTTTGTAGAGGAGAACAAGGTTCAGTGAGAGTGAAAACAGATTCGCCTGGAAATTCCCTTCCCATATTTTACAATTTCTAATATTATGCATTTGAATTGACTTTGCATATGATTGCTTTTCGATTATTCCAGTAATCGATTTGAGGAATGTAACAAGAGCTTTGAGTACTTTAGTATGTGGGCTTGACCCATGGTTGATTGGAAGAATGTAGCTATTTTTTTATGTTTTCATTAGGTTTTTGATTAGTGTGAAAAGATAGAATAGTCAATGGGAAATCAAACTGGTGGTTTATGTTTTACTAATACTCTTCTGTTTTGAAAAAGAAAAAAACACTTTTCCATTCTACTTTAAACATCATTTGTAGAAAATACTACCTCTTGTTGATTCTATTGATGCTGGTCTTATAACACCGTTAAAATATTTTCTACAAGTCCCAGTGTTAAACAAATGATATTCATAACAGATATAGTGAAGTGCAAAATGTCCACTTACCAGGATGAACCAAGGAAGATTGCTGCATCAGTCAGCATACAACAAGACAAGCCATTCGATTTCCTTCGTGTTTTATTTGGTATGGTGTATTATTAAGTTTAAGTTGATCCATCTTTTGAACCGTTTCGACAAAGTTATTTGAGATGAAATTATCCGTCATTGCTGATAGTATTTGAAAATATATGTTATTCATTATTTGAAGAATAAACTTAACAAAAAGATGTGAAAATTAATTGTAGAAGAAGGGAAAGAAACGGTATGTTGTCAATATTCTACTAAGAAATTTATACATGTACTGCACAATAAGAATCAGAGCTTTACTCTCCCTCCAAATGCCCTATAGAATAGCAAAGCAAGCACACTTCTTGAGCACCTTAAAATATCTGTTCCAACCAAATCTTTAAAACCTGGTAACAAACAAACTTCAACTCCTGCCGGGAAAACTCAACATTCGCTGCTGCGGAAGGGAAGAAGAAAATTAAGAAGTTAACTAGTAATTATTTTTAATTGTTGTTTAAAGATAAATATTAATTATTTATGTAATTATAGCTAGATTAGGTTAAGTGGATTATTCTAGAATATAATTTAAGGTAGTAAATAATTATCAGGAGTTATTTCCTTATTTTAAATTAGTGTTATTACTTGGTTCATTGGTTGTTAAGTCCCAAGTTCTTTGTATAGAGCATTGTAACCCTTGTCAATTTTAAGGTTGAATATATCATGAATTCAGAAACGCTTTGTGCTTTTTTATGGTCTAATTCTCTACCGATTCTCTGCGGGGATAGGTACTTTTGTTCCTTTTTTCCACTTGTCGGAACGGAAGAAGAAAATTAAGAATTAATTATAAATTAGTATTGTTGTCATGGTTGTCAAGGCGCTAAAGCGAGGTGAGGTGTGTTGGCCGAGCGCCTAGATGCCTAGGTGATAAGGCGTCCATTTATTTATTATATTTTCCATTTAACGCCAAATGGCTATGAATCACAAGGCAATCTTTTAAGCTTTTGTTGTCTCTAACTTCATTTTTATGGGGTTTTGTAGAGGGTGCTGTAGCTGGAGCTACTGCTGGTGTTGTGGTGGAAACAGCTTTATACCCAATTGATACAATAAAAACTCGATTGCAAGCAGGTCAATTGTAATGAATATTATTTTATCTTCTACCCATAATTATATGTAATAAAGTTGTCTTTTGCTAGTTTAATTTAATTTACATTTCATCAAATTCAGAACGCTAACTGTTACCAGATGGTTTTATGTCCATTTTGCTGAAAGCCATTGTAATATCGGGTTAAAAAAATAAAAATAAATATAATAATAAGATAATAACAGATTTATAATTAGATAATGGAATAAAAACTGATAATTATTTTTACATATCTAAAACCTATTAGGATAGGTCGGTTAGACTGTAACAAACTTTTAATTTTAAAAGGACTCTTTTACTTGGTAACCTATTTTGCAAATGAATTACATATATTTAAACAACTAGAGAGAAAGAAGAACGTAATTTTTTTTTGGCTTTGGAGTACTGTAGAATAGAAAAGAAGAAAAGTTTGTTCGCTTTTAATTCCGTATTTCGCAATATCAAGGTAAGTGGCTCTCCAAATTATTTAGTGTTTTTAAATTATCGTTACTTTTATGTATATTTTATTAATTACTCGGATGCCTAAATGTACGTTTTCAAAATTTTGTTATGTTTTATTTAAGGCTTCCATTTAAATTAAAATGTTATGTTCGTTTATTCAAAACTTCAGATCAAGTATTTATTTTTGAATTGTGAAATGAAATTATATGATTTTGAACCGTGAAAAAGTATGGTTTAGAATATCGATAATATTGAAAAATGTTTTGAAATCCTCAGTCTGACTATGTATAGAACCCGTTATTGATTACGTTTAGTTCCGGAGCTAATTTAGACCTATTAAGGCGCACACCTTTTAGAGGCCATTCGGGAAGCGTGAAGATTAGATACCTTAGTAGGGTGCGTGATCATTGACGTTATCGAACTTTTGGGTTGTGTTACAGGGCTATTGTAACCTTAGTCGTTAAGGTTGTGGATTAAAAGATATATGTTATACATTGAAATTATTTTTGAATGTGGAATTCGTTTTGTTGTTTTGAAAAGCATATTTACTATTGTTATCAAATAAAAAGTTATTTAAAAAAAAAGTGTTTTGCAAATTATATTTGATCCACCTAAATAGTAAGTATTGCTACTTGTTGGGCTTCATCGCTCACCCTTTTACAGATTTTTTACAGGTCCCATTGTTGAAAGCTGAGCACTTATTTGATACGCTTGGAATAATTGGAGTTTAGTTTTAGATATTTTTTCTTTTGTTGATGGATTTTGATAAAACTCTTAGTTTCGAGGAGCTGTGTCTCCGATATTTGAATGTGGTATTTATTGGCATCTTATTTGGATTGATTTAAAATATATTTTTTGTTGGATTTTAAGCTAAGATTATTGTTGAGTTGTTTTGTTTGGGTTGTGCGTTATTGATATTGTTGCCTTGCTGGCCTTTGGGCTTGCGGCGTGTAGCAGTTCGGGGTGTTACAACCATTAACTGTAATATCTAGGATTGTTGATACAAGTGTGTTTCTATTGCCTATGATTTAGTGAGAAATGCCCGAGTTCAGATGTGTTTGACTTGAAAGTCTTGATAAGGGGTTGCATCATCCATTTCACAATTTCTAACGTCCAAATGCACCTTCTTACCTGTGTTGTATAGATATCACAATGCATGAACTTTATCTGTTTGTCTTTGCATGATATGAATGGAAAATAGTACTCTTTAGAATCCTCAAGCTCGTGAGATTTTTACTTTAAAATTACTTCAACTATTAATCATTCCCTGGCAGTTCATGGTGGGGGGAAAATCATTTTGAAGGGCCTGTACTCTGGATTAGCTGGAAATCTTGCTGGTGTCTTACGGTGAGTTCTCTTGATTAAAAATATACCTCTACTTATGTTTCAGTACTTATATAGGTGTTTGTATTTTGAAAATTACTAATTTTCAATGACGTTTCCTATGTTATTTGAGTACCACTAATGAGTCTGGACTCGAATTTAATATGCTTATTATGCTAGACAGACTAACTCAACGAGGTATATGTCAATTGCTATACTCACAAAATTATTCTTTAGACTCCTTGATTAACAAAAAGGATGAGATGGATTCCGGAAGGGAAAAGCATAAAAAATATATATAATATTCCCTTGATTAAAAGCTGTCAGGATCACCAGAATAAGGGTAAACTGGGCATTAAAGGGTAGTTAGTATATTCCAGAATTAGTATATTTTGATGCACATGGGGGTTGTTAGCATGTATGTACAGGACAAGAGAGTGGTGTAGGTTAGGAATATTTACACTTTCAGCATTTTAGTAGCTATATATATGGGTGTAATGGGAAGAGTATCCCCCAAGTTTGATAATATACATTTTATAAATGAAATGAAGAAAGCTTTTAAGCTTTTTTCTATCTCTCACTCTCTGTATCACGAACATAGTGATTATTCACTGTGTTCCCTTCTTCCTCCCTTATTCTCTCTGTTTCTCTAATTCTATCCATCTATATCTCTGTTTCTCTCTAATTTTCTAGTTAGGCCACAACTCATCTTCTTCTTTCTAATCCTCTGTTTTCTTCTATATTCAACCTCTAATATCTTCTCTTCTACAAAACCAAACCAAACTCTGCTTCTTCTACTCTCTTCTATACTTCTAAGACTCTATTTTCAGCCCAAACTCATCATCAAGCCCAGAATCACAGCAAGAAAGCAACAAAAAAAGGAATTCTAGTGCTTTGTTTTGCTGCCGAACCTACAACTCAACAAATTTAAGTGATTAGTCATTTGTTTCAGTTATTAATCACTTCATTTTTACTTGTTTCAGTCTTATTCCTTTTGGTGCTATAGCTTATTTTTGTGCTCATTTACTCTCTAAAATTCAACTAAGCTTTATCTAGTTGAATTTGTAAATTGTTTTGGCCTCGGATACTCAGTTTGATCCACTGAGGATATCCAATTCTCACTTATAAAGCCACTCAAGCTCACTTACTCTCACTCAAGTAGTGTTGCTATTGCTTGAAATTCATTTCAAACTTAGAATCACAATTGTTTTGTGATTCATTTCATTTCCATTCTTTGTAAACATGGTTGGACCATCACAAATGTTGCAACAGGACTTTTTGAGTTACAGGGAGCACACTAATGAGAGGTTGCAACATATTGATGAAAAAAGGGACCAATTCATGGATGGGATGAATGAGTTGTTAAAGCAAAGAGGTTCAAATAATGAAGATGGGTTTGAGAATCCTTTTTGGGAACAAGGAAATGCCGAAAGGGGCAAGATGCTTGTTCATATGGGGCAAAGGAGAGATAAGGGCTTCTTTACAGACCCTAGGCATGCTGAGCAAAAAAGAGCATAGAGACATGAAGAAGATTATGCTCAATGGAGGAGGAACCAAAATGATGATGGTGAAGAGGGGAGAGAACTTAAGCATCTTATATTGGTGTTTCCATCATTTACTGAGGGTGATGATGCTAAAAGTTGAATTCAAGACTATGAGGAGTACTTTAGCATTTATTGAATCAACTCCTATAGGAGGATTACCATAGCTAGAATGCATTTACATGGTTCTCCCAAGTACTGGTACAAGTCTTATGTCAATAGCAAGGATGGATTTACATGCAAGGAATTTGCAAGAGACTTCCATTGAGGCAGGTATGGAGAATATATATGAACAGTTCGAGTGTTATTAAAACAAGTAAGCACTGTGGATGCTTACTATGATGAGTTTGAAAGGCATAAGGGGAGACTACTTGAGAAACTACCTCACTTGACTGAGGACTTTTTTGTAGGAAACTTTGTGGGTGGACTCAAGGATGAGACTAAGAATATGGTGAAACTTAACCCAAAGACACTTTTCCAAGCTTTCAAACAAGTCAAGTTTTATGAGACTCCCATTTCTAAACCTGCCAGCAACTACTTTAAAGCCCAACCTAGTTATACAAACACCCATCCCAACACTAAAAAGGACCTCCTTGCATCCTCTACAACTAAAACACCAATGTTCACCTATCCCAAAAAGATTTCAACAAACCTAAGCCTATTACAGCAGCCCAGAGAGATGAAAGGAAGGCTAAAGGCCTTTATTTTTACTGTGATGAGAAGTACACCATGGGACATCAGTGTAAAGCTCCCTAGATCTTCATGATAACTAGTGAAGAGCTATTAGAATGTGAGGACTACTCTGGGCCTCCACAATTTGATGAAGAACCAAATTTGATGAAGAACCAACTAATACTACAACAGGAACCAACCAGGTGGGGAAAATATAGAAGTTTCCTTAAATGCTTTGGAAGGGCAAGCTAGTCCTCAAACAATAAAGATGATTGTGTATGTAGGAAAGAGACCCCTATCCATTCTTATAGATGGGGGCAGTACTCACGACTTCATGGATCCTAGAACTGCACAAAAACTGAATTGTGCACTTGAGCCTACTCCTCCCATGATGGTTGCAGTATCAAATGCGAGTGAACTCATAAGTGAACAACTGTGCACAGAGTTCCAGTGGAAAATGGGAAATTTTTTCTTCAAAGATGCAATTAGACTGCTACCCTAGGGGGCTGTGACATGGTGCTGGGAGTACAATGGCTTTAAAAGTTGGAACCAACTACTTTTCACTATGATAACCTAACCATAAAATTCAATTATGTTGGGGAACCAGTGGAGCTACATTAAGGAGCAATAACATGGTCTTCTAGTGGTAATTACCCAACCATGGTACCTAATTCACAATATTACCCTTCAAGCTGTTGTTCTGTAAACCTTCCTTACCAAAACACAAAGCTAATTTCACAAGAACCCTAAGGTATGCCACCAGAAAGGTCTTTGGACCACAACATTCCCCTCAAAGCTAATTTCACACCCTTCTCTATTAGATCCTATAAATGCTCGTATGACCAAAATAATGAGATAGAGAGGCTAGTTTTGGAGATGTTACAGTCTGTGATTATAAGGCCCAGCCAGCGTCCTTACTCCTTATGCCTCTCCCTTACTCCCTAGTGAAGAAGAAAGATGATAGTTGGAGGTTCTGTGTAAACTATAGGCACCTCAGTTCCCTCACCATAAAAAATAATTACCCTATTCCACTCATTGTGAACTACTGGATGAACTACAAGGAGCTAAAATTTTCAGTAAACTAGATTTGAGTGCTGGATATCACCAAGTAAGAATGAAAGAGGAAGACATTGAGAAAACAACTTTTAGGACTCACCAAGGGCTATTTGAGTTCACAGTCATGCCCTTTGGGCTTACCAATGCCTGACTGCCTGTGCTACATTCCAAAATCTAATTAACCAGGTATTTCAACCTCTCTTAAGGAAGCATGTACTAGTATTCTTTGATGATATCTTGGTATATTCAAAAGACAAGGAGATGATATCTTGGTATATTCAAAAGACAAGGAGGAGCATTACAAACATCTTAAGGAAGTGTTTCAAATAATGAGAAAGAATCAGCTGTTTGCCAAAATGAGCAAATGTGCTTTTGCCAAGTCTCAGTTTGATTACTTGGGGCATGTCATTTCAAGTGCAGGAGTAGCAGTTGACCCTTCTAAAGTCCAGAATGTGTTGGATTGGCCCTCTCCTAAAACCATCAAACAACTGAGAGGTTTCCTTGGTCTCACCGGATATTATAGGAAGTTCATTCAAGGTTATGGAACTATTGCTAACCTCTGACCACTCTTCTTCAGAAAGGGAAATTTGGGTGGAATCAAGAGGCACAACAGGCCTTCACAACCTTAAAAAGGGCCCTCACCACTTCACCAGTCTTAGCTTTGCCAGATTTCACCAAGGCTTTTGAGATTGAAACTGATGCCTTTGGAACTGGCATTGGGGCCGTTTTAATGCAAGGTGGGAGATCCCCGGTTTATTTTACCAAAGCTCTAGGACCAAAAGCTCAAAGTTACTCCACTTATGAGGAGGAACTAATGGTTGTGGCTAAGGCTATTAGAAGATGGTCTTCCTATTTGGGTCAAAGGCAATTTATTATCAAAACTGACCACCAGTCACTTAAATATTTCTTGGAACAAAAAGTAGTGACTTGCCTATGGATGAACAAACTTTTGGGATATGACTACATCATTACTTACAAAAAGGGGAAGGATAACACAATAGCAAATAGTTTGTCAAGGAAATTTGAAGAAGGAACAAGCTCAAAACTTATTCATGAGGACATGAATTCTCTTGAAGGGGAGGGAATGTCAGGATCACCATAATAAGGGTAGACTGGGCATTAAAGGGCAATTAGTAAATTCCATAATTAGTATTGATAACATGCATTTTACAAATGAAATGAAGAAAGCTTTTAAGCTTTTTCTATCTCTCTATATCACAAACACAGTGAGTATTCATTGTGTTCTTCTCCTTCTTTCTCCCTTATTCTCTCTGTTTCTCTAATTCTATCCATCTATGTCTTTGTTTCTCTCTAATTTTCTAGTTAGGCCACAGCTAGATCCTGACAAAAGTCTTTTACTTTTTTTTTTTAATAATAAATTCAATGGTAACCTGAAATTCATATTTATTATTTTAGAAGACAATTGCAACCACTAGTTTTTAAATTGTACTTTGTTATAAGACCAATGTTTTAACAAAGCAGAAGCGGTAGCGCAAAGTACGGGGTTTAAGCGCTTAAAGTGGGCCTATGTGGTATTTTTTATTTTAAGTTAATTTTAATATTTTATCTTACATTCATCCAAACAAAATAATAATATGAAGTAAAACAATCTATAAAAAAGATAATAAAGGCTTTTGCTTAAAGTTCAAACACAAACATGCAATTGTTGAAAGTTCAAACATATCTATAACATATTAGTTTTATTCATAAATAAGATTGTTATTAAATAATAAAATTTAAAATTTCAAGAATTCAATTCAATATTAAAACTTAAGAAACTAAACATAAATTTAAGAATTATATTGAATTAAACTAAATATTACAAATGTATCATCATTTATATAATTTGAAGTTGGTACAAGTTCAAAAAATTACAACTATAATAAAATTATTCATTTTGACTTGATATTGTTCACTTCTTGTTGTGATTTGATATGTTACAATATGCATTATGAATATGGTAAATCATTAGAAAAATAAATGTCAAAAAACACTTTTTCTCCACTGTGGTTGTAGTGTTTTAAGCAATTAGTCACTGTGCTTTAAAAATATTCAATTGACCCACCGTGGTTTTTAAAAATGTACAATCAAGCCATTCTGTCCAATTTGACTAATAGACGTCTAAAAATATCCTACATGGCTTTTTTGAAAAAAAATAAATATCCTACGTGGCTTTTTCTTTTCCTTTTCTCTCTTTTCCAAATAATACAAATAATATTTCAAATTTTTTGTATCAATGAGATCTATTACAACATTATATTAATTTCTACAAAAATTAAAAATAAAAAATCATTAATTACATGGCAAAAAATAATTAAAATAATAATAAAATTAAAATAAATATTTTAATTCATTTTCTTTATTTGTATTCTTTTTCCTTATCTCTTTTCCTTTCTTTTAATAATTATTTTATTTTAAAAATTAATACTAATATATATTTTAATGATATAAAAAGGTAAGTACATAATTAACATAAAATAGAAAATTTGATACAATTAGCAAAAATTATCCCGCCATTTTTTCCGAGGTGGCCATGGTGATAATTTTAAAAATAATTAATTTTAAAAATAAAAATAAAATATTAATTTTAAAAATAATTAATGTTAAAAATAAAAAATAAAATATTAATTTTAAAAATTAATTTTCCGAGGTGGCCACGATTTTTTTTAACCGGCCATGATTTTACAAGTTAATGATTAATTATTAATCATTAATTCTAAATATTTATTTTAATTTTATTATTTTAATTATTTTATTTTAAAATTAATTAATTATTTTTAAAATTAATATTTTATTTGTATTTTTAAAATTAATTATTTTTAAAATTATCACCATGGTAATGTATCAATCAAACTAATATTTTATTTTTATTTTTAAAATTAATTTTCTATTTTATGTTAATTATGAACTTACCTTTTTATATCATTAAAATATATATTAGTATTAATTTTTAATATAAAAATAATTATTAAAAGAAAGGAAAAGAGATAAGGAAAAAGAATACAATAAAGAAAATGAATTAAAATATTTATTTTAATTTTATTATTATTTTAATTATTTTTTGCCACGTAATTAATGATTTTTATTTTAATTTTCTAAAATTAATATAATGTTGTAATAGATCTCATTGATACAAAATTTTTGATATATTATTTGGAAAAGAGATAAAAGGAAAAGAAAAAGCCACGTAGGATATTTATTTTTTTTCAAAAAAGCCACGTATATTTTTAGACGTCTGTTAGTCAAATTGGATGGAATGGCTTGATTGTACATTTTTAAAAACCACAGTGGGTCAATTGAATATTTTTAAAGCACAGTGACTAATTGCTTAAAACACTACAACCACAGTGAGGTAAAAGTGCTTTTTGCCAAAAATAAATATATCAAGATTTGATTTGTGTAGTTATTAAAAAAAAAACCTCCCTGCCTAGCCCGCCTAGGCCTCGCCTAATTTGCCGCCTTTGGTCTAGGTGAGGTGCCAGGGGGGTCTAGCGCCTAGGAGGGGATTTTTGACCTTTTAATAGTTTAAATTTTTATGGAACTGCCACTTAAGAGTGTTGTACTGTTGAGAATTACTATGTGGTTCCCTAGATAAACCTTGTATTGAATTCGAAGTAGTAGAACTGTATGAAAACTCCTTTGTTAAGACACGAGAAGATGATGAACTCGGAGACTTCTTGTTAATAAAAATAAACATCTAAAATAGAGCTGTATCATGTATATCTGCCTCAAAGTTTTGTTCCAGCCAAATTATTGGCCATCTCATTGAACACAGAAACAAATATTAAATGGCATGGTATTTGTGCCGGTCAGTTTCCGAAATCCCAGGGCAAGTTTGATCCATTTATCTCTTTTTAGTCCACTTGATCTTCTGTTGAGTGACTAATGCCTATTAACAACCCAAGAACTTAAGGAAGGTGATGCTCCAATTTGCTAATTTTCACGATCCATTATGGTCACCGACTTCATAATATTTATCTATTTATCTAGTGCCGATGTTGCCACACCAATATGAAATCTTGTGATGATTATTGGTTATTTAATAACACCCCCACCTTTTAATTCAGTAATTATTCAGATTGAAGTTACCTAAAAATGTTTATAGAATTATGTTTGTCATTTCACCCCTTTGTTTCTTCAATTATTGCTTTCGACCTTAAAACTCGACTCATCCTTCATAACTATTTTAAAGGTAAGAGATTAATAAACACTTGAGATATGATTTACTTTTCCAAGTCTAGTTTGAATTCACTTATGCTACACTTGGATTGAAGGAATGGATTGAAAAAAGTGTATTTGGTGATTATTCTGGTGGATAAACCATTCTGATGGAATAAAAATTCATTCCCTTCCCTTCCCTTCCCTTCATTTTCATTCCATGGGGAGATGGTGGAATGGGATTCATTCCGATGGCAGTGAATGTGACAATTATGCCATCCTATCACACCACTTACCACCACCAACGACAAAACATGCACTTTGAAATTCTTAAAAATAATTCCATTCCTTCCCTCATTCTATTCCTAAAATTCAAGCTAGCATTAGCCCTGATAGATCAGTTCAAGAGGTAGCTTGTTCGGAGAGATTCCCACCTCTCTCTCTCCCTTCCACCTTCAGCTACTTGTTGTCTCTATGTTCTTACTAAATGCTCAATTTTAGTGGAAAGTAAAATTTAAAAAAGGTACCCAAGATTCTAGTTGGGAGACCAATACTGATGACATCTCTTATAATTTCCAGGGCATCTGCTATATTTGTTGGAGTATACGAACCAACAAAGCAAAAATTGCTGAAGAGCTTCCCTGAGAATCTTAGTGCATTGGCTCATTTGGTAAGTTTCTAACTGGGAGATAACTTGGCTGTAATACTTTCTGTCTTATGGCTGGCCTCCCTTAGGACTGTCAATGTATACCGTGAAAGCTTTTCCTTTTGTTTAAACTGCTTTTAGACTTCATTAGACTGCAGGTGCTGTTGGAGGAGCTGCTTCTTCAATTGTTCGTGTGCCAACAGAGGTAGTGCTTCTACATCTTAAGTCTAATTTTTTGCATATTGTGTCTCAGGCTTAATGTTTAACAATTTCTAGGTTGTAAAGCAAAGGATGCAAACCGGGCAATTTGCTTCAGCTCCCAATGCTGTCCGGCTTATTGTTGCTAAGGAGGGCTTTAGAGGCCTTTTTGCGGTATGTGATGGTTATTTTTTTTTTAGATTTAAATCCAGTCTAGTGTTTCATCTCCGAGATGCAAATAAATCCTTTTTTTCCCTCCTAGTGTCCTCCTAGAAAAGGTTGGAGCTATTTCTGAATGTTAATTCTGGTCTTTTCACACCAGAGAAAACTAGAATCTTTTTCATGAGCTTTGTGGAAACCATTAGATGTCTATGCATTAACCTTTGTCTAGAGATTGTAGGGGTATGGATCCTTTTTATTGCGAGATTTGCCTTTTGACGCCATCCAGTTTTGCATATATGAGCAGCTTCGGATCGGTTACAAGCTTGCGGTAAGCAGGCTTATCTTATTCTATTTTTTCTCATTTCGCCATCACATGCATAAAGATTCAGTCTTTGATCGATTTCCTATTTTCATGATAATAATGGTTAAGGATTCATAAGACTATAAAGGAAAGTTCAAAGCACCCACTAGAGGAATGCAAAAAGAGTCCATTTATGATACTGATGCAGTAGTCAATTTCAGTAGATTTATGCCCTTGAAGTCGTGAAATTAGCAATTCGTAACTGAGCAGTCCTTATAAAAGGTTTCAGCTGCTTCTTTTACATATTTATTTTTAGGGTGGTGTTGGTATTCCAAGTCCTAGAGCAGTTTCATGCATTCCCCAATAGTGCAGTGAGCCAGTAATTCATCTTTGTGGATTGTGAAGTGGCAATAGCATCTCTCTGATAAGCAAAACATTGAGCGTAATCCATTCATGTAATTTGAGGGTAATTGTATGTATCAGTGGGATTAGTCTTGCCTCCAAAAGGTTTGAATGACCAGGCATAACTTAAAAGAAAATAATATCTCCCAATTAAATATTAACTGCTTTTATCCTTCTTGCATGATTGTGGTTATCCTGTTCCTGTTCAAAATATGATTTTTTTTTTTGCATTATAATTTTCCCTGAATCAATAAAAAGTACTGATGTCTGGGAAAAATAAAGGTAACTTAAAACATTTTTGTACTCATGTTGCATGAAATAATGTGGTGACAATTGTACTTTTACTTTTTTTGCAGGCAAAGAGGGATCTAAATGATCCTGAGAATGCTATCATTGGTGCTTTTGCAGGTAACAATATAGTGCAAACATTTGCAATCCAAGTATATCTGGATTCATAATGGATTTTGCTTCTTTGAAGTTATTTTTTTGATCCAAAATTAAGTGAACGTTTTACTTTTATTGTCAGTTCATGCTATAAACAAAATTCTAGTGGTGGTTAAGTTATCACCTATGCATGCTTATCACTTTTCATGCAATGATAGAATGCTTAAATCATAATGTCCACTTGTCTGCAGTGCCCATCATGGAATGGGACAGAAATCATCCTTGTTTGTCCCCTTGGAAGAAAAAGGAAATCTAGTAAATTGAAGAAATATGGGCGCGAGCCCCCAACACCCCACCCCACCATCCCGAATTTTTAAAAAATAAAATAATAATTTTTTTGACCTTTCCTGCCATCTGCCCATCTAGTCCTTGTGTCATACTTGCGATGAGTATCCACTTTGTATCCTTTCCTGATCCCTTGCTCCAAGACCAACTCATTCAGCCACATTAGATAGAACAATACTGAATTTTCACATATATACATTGGAAAGAGATGTATGACATCAATAAAAAGGTTAAATGATGTCGTACTTGAGATGGAAACCACCCTCATTTTCTTACAAAACAATTGATAACCAGGATGCTAAATACTGTGTTCCAGAAAAATGTCAAATTTACAAAATTTACAAATTTTAAGGTTTTTTTCTTCTTCACGTTTACCCCTAATTTATTGAGCGTTTAGTTAGTAGCTATGATATAATATTGGAATTGTGGTGGAAAACTTGAGGACTTGTGTCATTTTACTCTACCACTAAAAGAAGTGAGACTTGATTTTTTGGACCAAAAAGAATTGGTTAGTGGGACTCTAATTGTGGAAAGGAGCATGTCTTTACAAGTTACAATAATCATTGCTTGATACTCCTTTTGTCCTCAAACGAATGTCCAAAATATAGTTTTCACACAAATTAAGAAAGCTATAATCAAGGAGAGAAAAATAAGTTATAATTTTACCCATATTGGACCCCATGCAAGTACACGGATGAATCTTTGTCTTTTTAAAACTAGTGGACCCTATTTTAGTATACTTTTTAGGGGAAACTAGTTTATATGTATATTTTATATTTGACCTGTTTATTTTAAACATCCTTTTAAATTGTGCATGTACAGATGCTTTGGAGGACGGAGGGAGTATTAACAGTATTGGATAATATCAAACAAATAATGGATATTATGACATATAAACCGTATTCATAGTTATCGTAATTGTACGATACGCGATATGTATCGCATGATACGATTTGGAGACAATTCGATACGTATTCGAAAATGACACTGTTGATATGATTTAGTTGAGATTCGATACGATTCTTACGATACGATACGATACAAAAACATGTGAATAGCATACGATACAATATACCATATTATATATCTTCTTGGGTCTTACATAAATGGTTATTACAATCCAAAAACATGTACAGCTTGTCCATGTTCCAAAAACCTTGAAAAGCTATTTCTTATCTCGTTTTCTTCGGCTAGATAATCTTAGGATCCCTTCTGTATTTGGGAATAGTAGATGACCAGAATACTGTTCAAAAACCTGCATCTCATCTCTTTGCATTTATGCTCGAAATTATTGGTAAACTGTTCATATTGAAGTTCTACGTCATCCAATACTATATCCTCATATTCTGAACCATTTTGAATTGCTTACAGGTGCATTTACTGGAGCTATAACAACTCCTCTTGATGTGATAAAAACTAGACTAATGGTTCAGGTAAAATCAATGCAGTGTATTACTCATATTGTTCTTTCCGATCTTTACTTCATAGATGGCTGTGGAGCCAGTTGTCCTCTTCTCTTAGTGTGCATTATAATCTTTGCAGGGATCAGCAAACCAGTACAAAGGTATCTTTGATTGTGTTGGGACTATCATGAGAGAAGAGGGACCTCATGCATTTTTAAAGGTGCGATCTCTATATTGAATTAATTTCCTCATTTTTGACAAGGATATTTATATTCCTAATGAGAATTCAGTTGGATATAAGCATGTTTCTTGATTTTGCATCATCAGCTGCTGCAGTGAGTATCCATGTTATGGTCTTGTTTCGTACCAGTAGTTATGCTAAAGAATACAAGTGAAGGGGGTCAAACAATGCTCAATTACCCAGCAGAATTTATGAAAACTGAAATGCAAAAGTTCAATTGAACAATGTCTTCTTTTTTTGCAAGGGTAATGAGACGTCAGCCCGATCGATACAAAGTAGCCTTATTAATTGGCTCAAATGTAATTGCTTACAGAGATTTTTGTTCGTCAAGATGATTACTTAGCTGTTAGGAATTCAGTCACCCTCTTGGGATCTATCTGCATCTTTCCAGCGAAACAAACCAAACATCCCATCCTACATTACTTGGGTGAAAGACGCAGCAGTTATATGAATTAACACCCAAAAGTTGCGTTTTCACCTTGTTGAAATCATTTGGGCAGAAACAAACTTTTCTCTGTTTAAGCATTAAAATAGATGTCTGTGACACCATAGTAATGATGATTAAAACTGAAAAAAGTTTGTAATACTGTGCTCATATACAAGTTGTGGCCAGGTTTTCCAGTAACTATGGTCCTAACCAATAAGTTAACATTTATCTTGACAATTGCATTCTCTTGTCAAGAATGTTAATTTAATTGAAAAAATTACTCAGGATACTAAATATTTACTCTCTTGTGCTGCAGGGAATTGGACCTAGAGTACTGTGGATAGGTGTTGGAGGTTCGATTTTCTTTGGCGTTCTTGAGAGGACAAAGCAGATACTTGCCCGAAGACCCTCTGTAGATCAGAACTCAAATTCTATAAAGTTAGATTAGCAACAGATTTAGCTACCTTCTGAGATTGCTGCCGCGGAACTGACACACCTTTAGATGAGTTTTAAGATTTTACAAATCAAATAAAAAAAATAAGAGTAAAATACGACTCCTTTTGTGAAAACTAAGAGAGTATATTTTAGGGAAAAACTATTTTGAACATGTATTTTTGATATTTCAATATGGTTCATTCTCACATGAAAGTGGGACCCACTGTATGTTCATGAGTAAAAAACACGTGGAAATATCAGTTCCCTATATTTTATGCAAACTTTAATAAATGTAAAAAAGTTATTTAAAATAAAATAAAAATAGAGCTCTGTTTTAGTAATGTGTATTAATTTCAATATAAATAGTTATAAGTATTATGTATTAGTTTTTTTTGTTGGGGACTGTGTCCTTGTCAATGCTACCGGCCAGATTGTCAGTATATATTGTGTATTAGTTAACAGACTATATATGTTTGTGTACAGTGGACTTAGGGGTTGACCAAAAATCCTTGTAAAGCATAAAAAATTTAACGACGATTTTATCCGTCGCTAAATCCGATTAGTTTTTGGAGCACCAGACATGTATATGGAGTGATGGTTGCTATTTATATTATGCTTGTCGATAATTATCTTCTTCTAGAGGAGCTTCAAAATTGAGATTGTAAGTTAGATAGGTTCTATTCCAATCGGCCAAGCATCAGTTTTGGACCAAGGACAAAATGAAGCTCTTAAACAACACGACGACTTTTTTAATTAAAAATATTTTAGCATCCACTTAGCTGGCCATGGCATATATGATTATATAATGTAAATACAATAAAATGGGTCAATGATCATCAAATTGTAGATAGCCAAATCCATAAGACATGGTGGTTAAGATTCAGAGTTCCAAATACTACCTTTATGCCTTAACATTGGTGTGTTCTGTATTTCTGAATATTTTCTTGTCATACAATCTTTTTCTGGGTAATAATAAATGGAATCTCAGTTGGAGCACAATGGCTGCAGCAGAAGCAGAAGCTGTGGCATCGATTTCGATGCTTCGCCATGGAAGAGCTCACTTGGATGGAGTTGTTGTTGATGGAAAACCAGTATGTTAGTGTAATACTTGCTTTCATGGCCCTGATTGCTCCAATTTTATCCCTGGTTGTGCTGCTGATGTCAATAGGTACATATAATCTAATACTTTTTGTATGATTTAGTGAAAATTTTGGTGTCCATTATTAGAAAAACTGTTTGTTTTTTTTTTAAAAATAATTTAATTGATGAGGAAGTTTGAGGTAACTTAGCTATGGAAAATATGTTTTTGCTTTTGTTTGGAACTTGGAGAGTTTGAGGGAAAGGAAAAGGGAATTGAAATACGGAAATTTTGAGTACTTGTTGAAGTATATGTAGTTGGATATGTATTTGTTAAGACTCCTTTAACAAGATTTCTTATTTTCAAACTTTCTTGTTTTGTATTTGCTTAAAGAAGCTATAGTTTATATAGATAAACTATATAAACTACATTTGGTTCACCTACATTTTTATCCTTGCCTAATATCATCAATATAATGTTACTCGCTTGCTTGCAGTGGGGATCCCTTATTTTTGGAACCCTTTTGGATGCAAAATGCAGCTAGTAGCGCAACCGTTGTGGCAGGATGGCATCGAATGAGCTATGAATTTAATGACCACACTTTAACCTCACAAGAACTCGAAAAATGATCCGTAAACTGCATTCCATAGTTGGGAATGCAGTTACAGAAGGAAAATATATAGTTTTTGGGACCGGCTCGACTGAACTCCTCAATGCAGCAGTTTATGCCCTCTCCTTGAAGAACTCGTCCTCGCCTTCACGAGTCGTAGTCTCAATCCCTTTTTACCCGGTATTTATTTGTTTTGATGCCTAATTTCAATGCACTTCTAATTTACTGCTTGTTCATTTACCAGATTATAGCGTATTTGGGACGTTTCTAGGTCCAAAAGCACTTGAGAATATTATTCGTTTACAAACAACTTATTTGTCAAACATAACATTTAATCAATCTTATGAATTTGGACCTCTAAACTAACAACCGCGACACACTTGGACCTCCAAACACGCTAAATGTTATTGCTGTAAATGCTATCAAAGCTGTACACGTTGGAAAATGAACATTCCCTTAGTAATGCTATGTAGGGTTACTTAATTTGAGGAGTAGTTGTTTTTTACAGGATTATGAATTTCAGACTGAATTCTTTGCAACAGAGGATTACAAATTTTGTGGAGATACATCTATGTTGAAAACACTTCTGGTGCCTCTTCAATGTGATTGAGTTTGTTACTTCTCCAAACAATCCTGATGGTCAGTTGAAAAGGCAGTTCTTCAAGGTCCGTATGCCAAAACAATTTATGATCACGCCTATAATTGGCCACATTTCACTGCGATTCCGTCCCCTGCAGATGAAGATCTCATGATTTTTACACTTTCTAAGCTTACTGGTCATGCAGGCCTTAGATTTGGGTAATTAACAACCAATCCATCATACGTCTAATTCTATTGTCACATTGTCTGTCTCGTTTCATATCTCATCACCCATATGCATTGTTGCCACATCATCCTTAATATTTATCTATAACAGAATATAAATTACGTGAAAAGTAATACATGGGATGTGACAGCTGATGAGACAGGAAACGAGACAATAGATTTGAATTCATCCATCTCCGTACTTTTTGACCTAAATTATATGGCGTACTAGAACTTTGATACATTAGCCTGTTAAAGTGTTTCTTTTTTCAAAATAAAAAGATGATGCCAAATTCATAAAGTACTAACGAGCTCTAACTCAAGTGGTATCAAGATTCTGTTGTTACAGGAGACTTGTCAGGTTTCGAGACCCGATTAAATGAATATTTTTCTAGTTTTAACATTGCTAATACTTTTTTTAGGTGGGCATTGGTAAAGGATGAGGCTGTGTACAAGACAATGTTTACCTATACATATGATAATACCTTTGGCGTCTCTAGGGACACTCAGTTAAGAGCTTTGAAGCTAATAAAAGTTGCTCTTGAAGACAATGGAAGATCAATATTTGAGTTTGGGCATGGAACAATGAGGAAGCGTTGGGAAAGGTTGAGCCAAATTTTATCATTGTCCAATCGCTTCACTATCCAAGAAATTGCACCCCAGTTCTGTACTTTTTTCCATAGAGTTAGAGAACCTTCTCCAGGTGATACATTTTTCTCCGCCAAAATTTATTTTTTAGTAGCCTGACTAAATTCAGGAAATAAAGGTAGAGTTCGCAGAACTCAGTAGTCTCTGACAAGGGATTGATTAGCAATCTTGAGTTTAGAACTTGTTCTTTATTATGCATATAAAGTAGAGTTTAACCGTATATGCACTCAAGTCGTGGTTTTGAGTTTCCAAATTCGAACTCATTTAAAAGTTAAACCAGTTGGGTTGAGCCGAGATTTAAACAAGCCCAAAATTTGATGGACGACTTCTTTCTATTTAATAAACAAGTCTAGCTTGAGTTCGAACCGGACCTAAGCGAGCCGAGCTTAGTTAGGATTCTCGCTCAATTTTTTTATTACAATAATAAGAAAAATAAGTAATTAATGTTAAAAGAGTTTGCTTACTTGAGCCGAGCCTAAATAAGTTGTGATCGAGCTAAATAACACATTGTTCGAGTTCAAATAAGCTTGTTCGAAGCTTGACTCATTTAACGAACTCGAGTCAAGCTTAGTCTAGTCAAGTCAAATCAGTCGATTGCGAATGCTTTGATTCGTTTGTAGCTCTTCATGCACACAAGTACATGACTTCTAACATTTTTGGATCATAATTGTCAATTCTCGTTATCTCAAGAAACTATATATTAAAAATTCTAATTTGTTTTAATGCTAAACTTGTTGCAATGACTTATGCATGGTTGAAATGTGAGAGGAAGAAAATGAAGATCACATAAAGTCCTAAAATCCGTGGTATTTTTGGTAGTGAAGGACTTTATTTGGTGCTAGTAGCCGCTATGTGCGCCTTAGTCTCATCAAGACGCAAGATGATTTTGACCTATTACTCCATCGAGTAAACCAATTAGTTCTTCAAGAACCTAGAAAATTTAAAGCAAATACCTAATTTACTTAAATGAAATAAGCTGGTTGATTAATTACTTGTTAATGAATCTACAAAGGTACATTGCTTATAAATAGTTGCTATATAATTTGTTGTATAGGAGTTGGACATGTATCATATTCTTAGTGTTGCATCCATCAAGGATACTTGAATATTACAGGTCAATTAGATTGAGCTACTTTGTGTATTATTGTAATGTTTGTCCAAAATTTTTTGGACATATTGTACTTCTTTGTTCAATAATAAAAGACTTTATTTAGTTGATAAATAAATAAAATATAATTAAGACTTGCACTTTGTTTAGGGGTGTAAATCGAGCCAAGTAGTTCGGTACTCGATTCGAGATCGGCTCGAAAATATGATCCAAAGCTCGAATTCGAAGTTGATCCGAGTCGAATTTGATCCATACTCGTTTTCTGTTTAATGATACACGAGTCGAATTCGAGCTTACCAGTGTTCGCTCAGATTAGGGTTCGAGTATTTCATTTTTTCTCGAACCATACTCGATACACCGCCACTGGATCATATTCAATATTGGTCCGATCCATGCTAGTAAGCTAAATACGTGATATTTGTATCAATCTTTATAAATTATAAAGTGTAGTATAAAATTGTGTAAACTTGTACATAAATAAACCAATGAATCAATGTCAATTTTATTATATTCTTTATAATTTTAATACATAAATAAAAGTGAAAAAGTTATATATATAAATATTAGTTAAGTAACCAATTTAGTATGTAGTGGTTCAATTTTAAGTGAAATGGTTCATATTCGAAACTCGATTTGAAGGCTCATGAGTAACTCGCTTTGTAAACGAGTCGAGTACTTACGAGCCGAAGTAGGTCCGAGTAATGATCCGAAATCTAATCAAGCGCAAAATATAAATCCCTTATCGAATCCGAGTCGAATTCGAGCTCAATTTTTTCGATTCGAGCCGAATCTGAACATAAAGGTGTTCGTTGAGATTCGACTCATTTACACCCCTAACTTTGTTTGTTTAGTTGTCCTACTTCTACAAAATTATATTCGACCACAACTTTCTATATATATTTATATATATTGATGCTCCGAAAAAAAGTACAAATGCGCAGAGGATTGACCTCCAGATCTCTAATGATAATTAATTTTTTCAAAATGTCTGAATAATAATATTTTACTATTTTAACCCTCAAAACTTGTCATACAAACAGGACAAAAACTACAAACAGGAAAAACAAACAAATCTACAAACAGGAAGAAGAAGAAACAAAAACAAATCTGCAAACAGAAAAATAAAAACTACAAACAAAAATCAAAAAACAAACACTACATTAAAAACTACAAATCTACAAATAAGATAAAAGCCATTTTATCCATTTTATCGTAGGGATGGATAAGATAGAGAGGACAAACAGGAAGAAGAAGACGAACAAGAAAAAAAGAAAGAAGAGAATCTGCAGTCCAAGAAAATTGAAAATAAAAATTACAAATCTACAAGTTCGCTATCAGACCTTAATCCATTCGCCCTTTTTTCCTCTCTTATATTCATGTTTATACACTCATATATATATATATATATATATATATAGGCTATATGTATATACACAGTTGTGTATTACACAGTAGGGCTATGACGACGGATTTTTTGGGCTATGGCACGGTAAACTATCGCCATATCCCATAATAGCTATGACGACGGGTGAAACCATCGCTATAGCCCAAAAAACTGTCGCCATAGCCGACTGTGTACTACACAGCTGTGTACATACATTTTTCCTATATATATATATTATCATTTGGGAAAAAGCACCTTTATTTTTAAAAAATTTATAAGTATTTTAAAACATAAAAGTATCTTTATTTTTATTTTTAAAATAAAACATACATATTATAAATATTATAATATTAATTTTTATTAATATTATACATATTATAAATATTTAGTTAAAGAAAAAGAAAGAAAATAAAACATAAAAGTATTTTTATTTTTAAAATTTTTATAAGTATTTTAAAACATAAAAGTATTTTTATTTTTATTTTTAAAATAAAACATACATAATATAAATATTATAATATTAATTTTTATATTATAATTTTTTTTTGTGACGCCCCCAAAATAGGTATACATCACCCATTCTGAGTCGCCAAAAACATGGTACAGAAACAACTATAACTTTATTAATACAGTTGTCGTGCAAAATACGATAACACATAAACTGTGAGTTTAAATACAAATGTTGTCTTCTAGACAATATCCACACTCAAATAAGTCTTCATTACAATTATTGATACATTATTTTACAAAATAGTGAAGACTACTATAACAACTGCCTTGAAACATCACTCTACACCCCGACTACTTCCCGCTATATTCTCGCTTCCTAAGAAGAAAAATGAAACAAAAAGGAAAAGGGTGAGCTCAACTAGCCTAGTAAAGAATATCATGACTAAGATAATATAGAACAAATTATCGTTAGTCCTCAACAGGAAAAAAATCTAATAGAATAAAATAGACAACAAGTTTCAGATCAATATTCGCAGCGAAAATAACAATTCATTAGAAGAGTTAAGTAGAGAATGAAATCTACTACCATCTATGAATTTAAAAGTCCATCATCAATATTTTATCCCTGTAACATCAATCAATATACATCTTGAATCAAATATTCATCTTTGCACTACAGGCCAAAGATATTCATCAGTTGGTCATGTTCATCTCAACACCTCTTCATCTTTGCACTACGGGCCAAAGATATTCATCAGGAAATCATTCATCTTTGCACTACAAGTCAAAGATATTCAGTTATATCATCATTTAGGACTGATGATGATGAAAAATATTTTAAAAAAAATGAATTCAGTGAGACAAAAGAACAAATATTAAGAATTTGTACTTCGGTTTATCCATGTTCAAAAACACCCCATAATATACCATAGTGGATTAAAATTCAAGAATGAAGATCAAAACATGGATACAATCAAAGATAGTAACAAAAATAGACATCTGGGACAAAGAAGAGAAAATTTTATTTTTCGGTGAATAGTGCCATATACGTGAATAGTGCCGTATACATGAATAGTAATCTCGACACAAAAAAGTAGAAATTCCACAATAAAATTCATACCAATATTTCGGCATAATGATATTGAAAGAAATAATATCATTTACGAAGAAAATAACATCCCTTACCTCAAAAGAATAGTACTTCTAGCTGGAATATCAGATATAACGTTGAAGGAAACTTACACCGTATAGTAACACTCAAAGTATCAAAATACTCACAAAAATACGCTCGATAATAAAGAGAGAAAACTTCAGTTTCTGGTGTGATTTTTAATTCTAACCTAAGCACTCTATTTATAGAAAAATATTTAGAACACCAAAGTAGAAAATTTAATAAAATATTAATATTTATAAAACTTTTCCGCCCACTTTGACAAATCTGAACTTAGCACAATTTTAATACAAGTGGGGCCCACCCACATAATAAAAACATTTTTCTTAAAAAAAAAATTAAAACTCAAAAATTAATTATTCTGGAACTTCAATAATTCATAATAAATAGCCCTTTTATCAGAAAAATTCGAATCTTATGTCCATAGGAAATTTAATTACAGCAACTTTGTAGCTTTAAGTTTTTCAAATTCTAAACATAAATCGATCCGAAATCCACATACGATTGATTTTGCAGCTATAATCAAATTTCAAATAAAAATGGGGTCCACTGAATATTTTAATATATTTTATTATTTATTGTAATAAAAATACTCTTTCTTCTTAATTACTCATATATCACACATTCATTGTAAAATATCACCATTATTATATTATCACATTATACAATTATTGTGACGCCCCCAAAAATAGGTATACATCACCCATTCTGAGTCGCCAGATATCACTATAAAAAAATCAAATACAACTTCATTTATACAAACCGCTGAATCATCAGATAGAGTACAACCACGCTTAAACCGTGAGTTTTAATACAAATACATATACCAACTCTAACTCGTGTCACAATTGCACCTTACATAAAGGTACAACTAAAAATTATTTTAAAATTAAAATCTTTGGGAAGTGCTCAAGAAACCTTCGTATATGGGAGGCCATAAATGCAGGTTATGATAGATATCATATGTCCACGTAATTATCCTTGGTCAATCTAATGTACCCCAAAAAACGCGAGAAGATTACTATCATGTTCCTTCCAATGGTGAGTCTTCTCTTGATATATAACTATCTCCACTGCTCCAAGTGAAAATTATATTTCAAATAAACTCCAAGATCATATAGGTAGTGCTCAGTAGATATACTAAGCAAGTGGATGTACACAACCCCGCTCTTATGATAACACGAGGTCAGATGTCATTGACATCTTGTATGATAGTGACAAAACACCTTCCAAAGTTGGGTTCACCTCACCCTATTCGGTTCACCAAAATTAAATATCAAATGACGTATACAATACGACACACTTATCTAAAGTTCTCAATAAAATTATTTTCATACTATTTAGGGAGAACCTCAAATTTATAGACCACCGCTTCTATTCCCATGTTATCCCCGCTTCGAATTCAAATACACTTTTATTACCCCGAAAGGAATTGTGAAGCAAAAGGGTGAGCACAAACTAGCCCAAAGAAAGAATACCATAACTAAAGATAATTAAATTATCAATAGCTTTTGTCAATAATAAATCGTAGATTTAGAACATATGGTAGATGATAAAACTTTTCAACCATAGTCAGTAGCTTTAACGAAGCAATCCATTAAAAGAGTCAAATAGATCATCGTGTCTATTATCTTCCATGTTAAAAGTCCACCAATAATGTTTTATCCCCTCGTAACATCAATCAACAATTCCCTCATCCACAATCATATGAATAACTCATAATCATAATTGTGATTCTCAATTCCTTTTCGCACCAGTGATGAAGATAATTTTCATCACCTATCTTCACCAAAACATCAAAAATCATGGTTATACCAAATCACAATCCTCGCTTCATAATCATACTAATAAATTCATCTTCGCACTACTACCAAAGATATTCATTAACAATTCATCTTTGCACTACAGCCAAAGACATATAAATCAGATTTTAGAAGAGCCAAGTAGAGCATGATATCTACTATCTTCTACAAATTTAAAAGTTTATTATCAATATTTTATCGCTGAGACTCAGCTAATAAATAATCCACATCATCGAATCACCCTTGCGCTACGGCCAAGGATATTCGTTGATATCACATCCATGAATTATCCATGCACCACGGCCACGGATATTCATTATTATCACATCCATGAATTAATATTTCATTGCTGAGACTCAACTCAATAATTAATCCACATCATCAATACATCCCTGCACTATAGGCCAAGGATATTCTTTTAGTATCACGACCACGAATTATCCATGCACAACGGGCCAAAGATAATCGTGTTTTCATCAACGGTCATGATCATGCCATAAAACAATTCATCTTTGCACCCTTGGACGAAGATAATCCATAGCCATAATCATACCAAAAACTGTCCATCAATGCACTACGGGCCAATGAGGACTTTTTTCACATCATTTGTAACATTACGGTCATGATTATACCGAATAATCCCTGGTCATAATCATACCAAGTCCATCTATGCACTACATTGCCATGTATGACTTTCAACATAATATATACATGAGGATGACGACAATGATATAAATATTAATCAAATAAAAAACAAGGATAAATATCAAAGACTTTAAATTTATCCAACTATTATCAATTACTTAATAAACTCATAATCTAATATTATTAATATTATACTAATATTTTAATCACTTCCTAAACTTATAAACAATTTCATTTAATTGTTTATACTTTACCAAATAATGCATTTAATCATTCAAAAATGCCATACTCATAAGATTTCATCACCAATGATCAAGTCCTTTCATTAAAAATCAGATATACCCTATATAGGATTTTCAAGCCATAAAATCCTATTTTCAAACTTTGTTACTTCACATAACATATTTAACTCATATGTTCGTAACTAAATTATTTTCATGAAAAATACCAAATCAGTCCCAAAAATATTTTTTTTCTGGGATTTAGCATAATATAGTCCCATAATGAACATATATTTTTCTAGGAATTTTTAAAATTCATTTACTATTTTTCAAAAATCAATTTCTAATTAATTCCTTAAGAAATTAGCTACCTCAAGGTTAACTCCAGAAATTCCCAAATCTTGGCAGTGATCTTACACATGTTAACGTGAGTTTCAGCTTTAAATTTTATGGTCATCTGAGTTATAGAACTCCCGATTATAACATTTTTTTTCTGGAAAACCTAAATATTGAAATAGTCATAACTTCTGCTCATTTTAAGTCGGAATGAGCTCATTTTTGGACAGGAGGTACTTTATACCATATATTTTCATGTCCCAAAAGGCCAAAATTTTTCTCATAATTTAAGAGGCCGAGAATGCCCTTTTAAAATTTTGGACAGTAGCCTTTTTGGAAATTTCGATTTTTGACTCCTTTGCTAAAATCAGTCCACACGAAAATCTACAACACCTTTTCCAGTGATTCCACTTGGATAAGTTAGGAAAATCATATATCTAACTCTAGAACTTGACCACACTCAAAAATTTGAAATATAATAGGAGATATGGTCAATTGAATTTCATGTTCCATTTTCACCAAAATCTGATTTTTTAACCCTTTGTGATTTCTAAGAAACTTTCATGTTTTCACATAATAACTAACATAACTCATCATAACACTTACTAATACCACATATACCCATGATTTTCATCAGTCCAATGCTTTTATTATGACTTTCATCATAATCCACATAAACAGATCATTTCCACAATTTAATAAGGAATGAAATACAAAGGATCATTCACCATGCATGTGTAATCCACATGTATGCAAAGTTATTCCAACATAATAATAAAGAATGGAATAATGTATGATTCACCATGCGTGCGATAGATCGCACACACAAAAGTTATTCCCAATGTAATAATAAATATTGGAACCAGTCCCAAGAAACCCACGATGTGATATTTTATTTCGAGTAATAATAAAGAATGGAATAACAACAGTAAATCACCATGCATACGATAGACTAAGATGCATCGGTTATTCTAAAAGAATAAAAAAGAATGGAATATCAACAGAAGTCACCATGCATGTGACAGATCGCACAGACAGGTTATTCTAACAAAATAATAAATAATAGAACCAGTCCCGTAAACGTTATGCATGATATATTCCGACAAAATAATAAATAATGGAACCAGTCCCACCAGAAATGCATGCATACGTGATATTTCGACGTAATAATAAAGAACTAATAATAGGAGAATTTCACCATGTATGCAGATTTCGATAAAAACCGGTTATTCCAACATAATAATAAGGAATGGAATAACGAGTATTGAAAGAAAATCATTCTCTTCATGAATACGAAAGAATAATACCCCTTACAGGTACAACAAATAATATCCCTTACCTTAAAAGAAGAGTACTCCGACGGTAGGGCGGTGATATACTTGAAGAAAACTTGTACTACGCTCAAAACTTTCTTAAACTCTAAAGAAATACGCCAAGATTATAGAAGAAGAATTCTCTATAGTAGTTTCAAAGTGAATTCGTAAGAAATAATGAAGGAATGAGCTTATTTATGTAAGAATGGACCGCATATAAGAACTAATTCATGAACTAGTCCAGATTGATTTACTTTTAATCGGACGATCCTTATTTAAAGCAAAATCTTTAAATAAAATATAATATATTCTATTTATAATCAAATAATACTAATAACTTTATAAAAGTATTATGTTTTATATAAAAAGATTTTACTATGCAAAACACTATGCAGTACTATGCAACACTATGCATAATAAAATATAATATATTCTATTTATAGAATAACTTTATAAAAGTATTCTGCTTTTATATAAAAAGATTTTACTATGAAAAACACTACGCACAATCAATATAATATATTCTATTTATAGAATAACTTTATAAAAGTATTCTATTTTATATAAAAAGCTTTTCGCTTTTATTGCATTAATAATACTAATAAAACAAAACCGAGTGACTTATCACGTAAGCATTAATAATCAATACCGCTAGCTACTACGCAACTACGCCAGACATCAGTATTTTTACTACCGAGTAGTTCAATGCTTTTAACGGTGAAACTTTCACCGTTATTTTCATAAAATATTTTTGTCGCTTTCAACCGATAATAATTCCGCTGGGATCCACTAATAATTGTACCATCGTATTTATATTCCCCGACAAAAAGAATATTCCCGGACACAATCTAATATTTTATATCAACTTGCTTACTTTGCAAAATTTTCACATATTACCCTTAACTTTAAACTTTTATCAATTTAACTATTTACCAAAATAGAAAAATTGAATACTTTTATTTCATAAAATTCGGTCTCACAATCTCCCTCTTTATGAAATTTCGCGTGACTCGAAATTTACGACGCACTGATATTCAAGAGATGAGAATACCTCGCTTTCTTTTTCGATCAGACCTTCCTCGGTAATTTCCTCGCTATCATGATTTTCCCATTTCATCTCCTCAGATTTCGATATCATTCTAGAATATAGTTTCAAAACAAAGGTTAATCGACATATCACAATTTGTCAACTTATCAAGTAAACAATTTCACTTAGGTAAGTCATACACTAAATAAAGTATATAACCTGCCTCTCCTCCTAGTTCTAGACTCTTATCTTCGCCAAATGACCATATCCCTAAGCTCGATACCAAATGTGACACCCCCAAAATAGGTATATACATCACCCATTCTAAGTCACCGAGATATCACTATAAAAAAATCAAATACAACTTCATTTATATAACTCGCTGAATCTGTCAGACAGAGTACAACCACAAGTAAACTGTGAGTTTTAATACAAATACATAAACCAACTCGACTCATGTCACAATTGCACCTTTACATAAAGATACAAATAAAAATTGTTTTAGAAATTAAAATCTTTGGGAAGTGCTCAAGAAAACCTTCGTCATACATGGAGGCCACGCTAGTCTAGGTTACGATAGATATCATATGTCCACGCAATTATCCTTGGTCAATCCCAATAGACCCTAAAGAAAAATGAGAAGATTACTATCATGTTCCTTCCAATGGTGAGTCTTCTTCTACATATAACTATCTCCACTGCTCCAAGTGAAAATTATATTTCAAATAAACTCCAAGATCATATAGTAAAGTGCTCATGATATACTCAAAGAAGTGGATGTGCACAACCCCGCCTTATGATAACACAACGTTGTATGTCATTAGACATCTTGTATGATAGTGACAAAACACCCTTCCAAAGTCGGGTTCACTCTCACCCTATTCGGTTCACCAAAATTAAATATCAAATGACGATACAATACGACACACTTATCTAAAGTTCTCAATAAAATTATTTTCATACTATTTAGGAGAACCTCAACAACTATAGTCACCGCTCTATTCCCCTCATTATCCCCACGAATCCCAAATACACTCTTATTACCTAAAAGGAATTGTGAAGCAAAAGGGTGAACACAACTAGCCCAAAGAAGAATATCATAACTAAAGATAATTAAATTATCAATAGCTCGTAAATCGAGATTTAGAACATACGGTAGATGATAAAACTTTTCAACCATAGTCATAAATGAATCGAGCAATCCATTAAAGAGTCAAATGTACCATCGTGTCTATTATCTTCTCCATGTTAAAAGTCCACCAATAATGTTTTATCCTCGTAACATCAATCAACAATTCCTCGCCCACAATCATATGAATAACTCATAATCATAATTGTGATTCTAATTCTTTTCACACCTGTGACGAAGATAATTTTCATCACCTATCTTCACCGAAATATCAAAAATCATGGTTATACCAAATCACAATCCCTGCTCATAATCATACTAATAAATTCATCTTTGCACTACGGCCAAAGATATTCATTAACAATTCATCTTTGCACGACAGGCCAAAGACATACAACTGTATTTTAGAAGAGTCAAGTAGAGCATGATATCTACTATCTTCTACGAATTTAAAAGTTTATTATCAATATTTTATTGCTGAGGCTCAGCTTAATAAATAATCCACATCATCGAATCACCCCTGCGCTACGGCCAAGGATATTCATTGATATCACATCCAAGAATTATCCATGCACCACGGCCACAAATATTCATCATTATCACATCCATGAATTAATATTTCATTGCTGAGACTCAGCTCAATAATTAATCTACATCATCAATTCATCCTCGCACTATAAAGCCAAAGGATATTCTTTTAGATCATGACCACGAATTATCCATGCACTATGGGCCAAAGATAATCGTGTTTTTATCAACCAACGATCATGCCATAAAACAATTCATCTTTCGCACCCTGGGTCAAGAGAATCCATAGCCATAATCATACCAAAAACTGCCCATCAATGCACTACGGGCCAATAAGGACTTTTTCAACATCATTTGTAAATATTACTACCATGATTATACCGAATAATCCCCGGTATAATCATACCAAGTCCATCTATGAACCACAGCCACACGATTTACTTTCAACATAATATATACATGAGGATGATGACAATGATATAAGTATAAATCAACGAAAAACAAGGATAAATATCAAAGACTTTAAATTTATCCAACTATTATCAATTACTTAATAAACTCATAATCTAATATTATTAATATTATAACAATATTTTAATCACTTCCTAAACTTATAAACAATTTCATTTAATTGTTTATACTTTTACCAAATAATGCATTTAATCATTCAAAAAATGCCATACTCATAAGATTTCATCACCAATGATCAAGTCCTTTATCAAAATCAGATATACCCTATATAGGATTTTCAAGCCATAAAATCCTATTTTCCAACTTTGTTACTTCACATAACATATTTAACTCATATGTTCAGAAACTAAATCATTTTCATGAAAAATACCAAATCACCCCAAAAATATTTCTTTTCCTCGATTTAGCGTAATATAGTCCCATAATGAACATATATTTTTCTAGGAATTTTTAAAATTCATTTACTATTTTTCAAAAAATCAATTTCTAATTAATCCACATATGTTATTCCAATGTAATAATAAAGAATGGAATAATAAGGATTCACCATGTTTTTCATTTATAGATCGTGATAGATCCAAAGTTATTCCCAACAGGATAATAAATATTGGAACCAGTCCTGCCAGAAACCCACGCATGTGATATTTTGATGTAATAATAAAGAATGGAATAACAACAGAAATCACCACGACAAATGCGATAGACCAAGACAGATCAAGTTATTCTAAAAGAATAAAAAGAATGGAATATCAATGTAAGTCACCATGCATGTGATGTGATCGCATTGCATTAAAAGTTATTCTAACAAAATAATAAATAATAGAACCAGTCCCGTAAACGCATGCACGTGATATTCCGACAAAATAATAAATAATGGAACCAGTCCTACAGAAATGCACGTATGTGATATTCCGATGTAATAATAAAGAAACTGAATAATAGGAGAATTTCACCATGTATGCGGTATCAGATAAACCGTTATTCCAACATAATAACAAGGAATGGAATAACGAGTATTGAAAGAAAATCATTCTCTTCATGAATACGAAAGAATAATATCCCTTACCTTAAAAGAAGAGTAAGAATCACCAGTAGGGCGGTGATATACTTGAAGAAAACTTGTACTACGCTTTCAAAACTTTCTTAAACTCTAAAGAAATACGCCAAGATTATGTATAGAAGAATTCTCTCTGTAGTTTCAAAGAATTCGTAATAAATAATGAAGGAATGAGCTTCATTTATAGTAAGAATGACCATAAGTAACTAATTCATTTAATCTATCCCATATCGATTTACTTTTAATCTATTTATCCTTTATTTAAAGCAAAATTCTTTAAATAAAATATAATATATTCAATTTATAATCAAATAAAACGTAATAACTTTATAAAAGTATTCTTGCTTTATATAAAAGATTTTACTATACAAAACACTATATACAATTGAATATAATATATTATATATTATATAATAAACTTTATAAAAGTATTCTTTTATATAAGAGCTTTTCTCGCTTTTATTACATTAATAATACTAATAAAACAAAACCGAGTGACTTATCACGTAAGATTAATAATCAATACCGTGTGCTACTATACAACCAACGCCAGTATTACATCAGATTTTTACTACCGAAAGTAGTTCAACAGCTTTAACGGTGAAACTTCCGCCGTTATTTTCATACGCCCCCAAAATAGGTATACATCACCCATCTCGAGTCGCCAAATACATGGTACAAAATTCAAATACAACTTAATTATACAACAAATCCTATCATGCTGCAAAATACTACAAAAACATAATCTAAGAGTTTTAATAAGAATATTGTCATCTAGATAATATCCACACTCAATGGAGTCCTCATTACATTTATTATCACACTATTTAATGTAATAGTGAGGACTACTAATGCTATCATCCGACCGCCACCCGCTCCCCGACTCAGTCCCACTTATATTCTCATTTCCTCAAGAGAACAAAGGAAAGAAAGGGTGAGCTCAACTAGCCCAAAGAAGAAATATTATGACTAAGATAATGCGTAATAAATTATCATTAGCCTTCAACAATGTTAAAACCGATAAAATATAATAGACAACAAGTTTAATCAACAATCGAATAATAAGCAATCCATTAGAAGAGTCAAGTAGAGCATAAAATCTACTATCTTCTATGATTTAAAAAGTTTTCATCAACTTTATCACCGAGACTCAAATTTTAATAAATAAAATCAAATCATCCCCGCACTACTACCAAGGATATTCATGTAATCATCAATGGTCATGATTATACCGGTCAATCCCTCGGTCATAATCATACCAACAACTCGCCCATCAATGAACTACAGTGCCAACGAGGACTTTCACCACATCATTCATCACATTACTACCATGATTATACCGAATAATCCTCGGTCATAATCATACCAAGTCCATCTACGCACGTAAGCCAAAGATGACTTTCATCACAATATAAGCAATGAGGATGATGACAATGACATAATAATTCAATAAAACAAGTTCAAGGATAAATTTTAAAGATTTATAATTTAATTTATCCAGAATCAATAACGCCCAAATTGTCAACATGATACTTCTTTTGTGAGTAAAATTCAAGAATGCTCGTAGAATATTTCCATGAAAAGATATCGATGAAGCGCAAATATCCAGGATATTCTACTAATTTCATGGAGTATGTAAGCCAAAACTTTAACCAACCGAGTATATATAATATATATGAAACCGCAAATGGATTTTCGCCCACCATGCCAGAATCCACGCAGATGCATCATTTCCACAATTTAATAAGGAAATGAATACGGCGGATCATTCACCACGCATGCGAATCCATATAGACGCAATGTAATAATAAAGAAATGGAATAATGTAAGAATTCACCATGTATGCAAATGCAGATTCCAATGTATTTATTCCAATGGTAATAATAAAGAATGGAACCAGTGCACATGCGTAAATCCGCATGCATGTGATATTCCAATGTAATAATAAAGAATGGAACCAATGAAATCAACCATCATGCGTAATCCGCATGCATGATATTCCAATGTAATAATAAAGAATGGAATAATATAATAATTCACCACTGTGCATGCGATAGATCAATGACATACAAAGTATTCCAATGTAATAATAAAGAATGGAATAATGTAAGAATTTCACCATGTATGCAGATTGCATGTATAAAGTTATTCCAACATAATAATAAAGAATGGAATAACAACCCTTACGAGTATCGAAAGAAAATAACTCTCTCATGAATAATAAAAGAATAATACCCTTTACCTTAAGAAAAACTGGATACCGAATAAAGGAGGTAGCGCACTTTCTTCTTCTTTCTCTCTATAATTTCTCTATAATAATTGCTTATAGCTTTAGTGAATTGGTGAGAAATGAAGGAAGAATGAGCTTCTATTTATAGAAAAATATAGTTTCGATAATCGCACGCTTTTGGGCTCAAAATATTACAATAATACCTTCCTCTTTTTCTTCATTTTAATTTAGTCCCGCAAGTATTATCAAACTTGCACCACCTCCCCTAATAGTAAATAATGTGAATCAATAGTTCAATCATGTGAATCAATAGTTATAATCATGTGAAAATACTAATTACAATATAAGACTCTCATCTATACCTCCATTTTTAACTTAGTCATGCAAGTATTATCAATCTTGCACCACCTCCCCTAATAGTACAAGAATGTGAATCAATAGTACACACATGTGAACAAATAGTTATAATCATGTGAATTAATAGCAATTAATTGCTCATTTATCCGATTAATTACCCGATCGTCAATATAACCTCCAGACATCAATTATTATCAAATAAATGTCGATTTCCACTAACACTAATAATTCCAACACAATGGAACTATCAATTTCATCTTTAATCAACACGAACTTATTCATCATTAATATTATAACTCACAATATTTAACAACCAAAATCGCTCCTGAAAGAGGGGCTTTCCGATAAGGATTTCTCCTTATCAAGCGCAATTAGTGACCAAACCTCTCCTCGACAGTAACTTCTAGATATCATCAATATTGCAATTTAATAATATGAATAACTTTTGTCGCCTCAATTATTGATTTAATAATATATCATATTATGCGTATGATAATCGCGACAATAATCGAATCAATAATACGAGAGATATGATGCAAAGAATTATCGTAGCAAATAATTGAGTATAACCGAGTGACTTCACGTAAGCATCAATAATCAATACCGCAGCTACTACGCAACCACGCCAGACATCAGATTTTTTACTACCGGTAGTTCAACAGCTTTTAACTTAAAACTTTCACCGTTATTTTTATAAAAAGATAATTTCTGTCATTTTCTAACTACGACAATACTTCCGCTAGGGGGTCCACTAATGATTGTGGTCATCGCATTTAATATTCCCTCGTAAAACGAATATTCCCCTAACCAATCTAATATTATATAACCACTTGCTTACTTTGCAAAATTTGTAAATATTACCCACAACTATAACATTATATCAAATCCACACCATAATATTCAAAAATATATTTCAGAAAAATTATTCTTTATTCATAAAAGTCAGGGGTCTTACAACCTCCCTTCTTATGAAATTTCATCCTCAAATTAGGGTACGACCGGTATATCAAAGAGGTGAGGATATTCGACTTCATCTCGCATTCTAACTCCTGTGTCATTTCTTCCACATCGTGGTTTCTCCACAAAACTTTAACTTCGAGGTATAACCTCGAGCGTAGAATATGATCCTTCTTATCCAAGATTTTAACAGTAACTCTTCATATGTTAAATCTTCCTCTATCTCGCCCGGTTCTAATTCAATAATGTGGTTCGGGTCTTTCACATATTTACGTAACATGAGATATGTGAAAAACGCATGAACACGAGACATACTTCAAGCAGAAGCGAGTCTATAGCCACGCCCCTACTCGATCGAGGATTAAAATGGGCCAATGAATCGAGGATCGAGCTTTCCTCTTTTCCAAATCTCGTAACTCCTTTCCATGGAGCAACACGTAACAACACACGATCTCCAATATCAATTCCACGCCCTTTCGATGAAGATCAAGATAACTCTTTTGTCGATCTTGTGAGGTTTTTATACGCTGTTTTGATCGTTTGAATCTTTTTCCGTAGTCATACGCACTCAAATCCGATCCCAACAACGCTGCTTCACCCACCTCATCCCAAAGATAATCGAGAACGACACTTTCTTCCATACAACGCCTCAAATGGAGCCATGCCAATACTTGCTTGATAACTATTGTCAGAGGAAAACTCCACCAATGGTAAGAACTTGTCCCAACTTCCTCAAGTCAAGGACACAGTAGTCTTAATAAATCTTCAAGAGTTTGAATAGTCCTTTCCGATCGCCCATCCGCTTCGAGGATGATATGCCAAACTAAATCGTAAATCTGCGCCTATAGCTTTTTGCAAACTAACCCAAAATCTTGAAGTGAATCTCGGTCTCGATCAAACTATGGATACCGCATACCATGCAATCTTACAATCTCATTATATGTACATACTAGCAAGACGCTCAAGTGTATAAGTTTCTCAGATTTGGTAAGAAAAATGAGCAGACTTGGTCAATCTATCAACAATGACCCAAATCGCATCTACGCCTTGAGAAACCTTGGGAAGACCAAGAATGAAAATCCATGGTAATGTGCTCCCACTTCCATTCTGAATTTCAAGTGGTTGCAATGGACCTTTTGGCACTCGATGCTCCGCCTGACTCGCTGACAAGTTAGACACCTCGAGATAAACCCCGCTATCTCTCTCTTCATATTGCTTCCACCAAAATGTATGTCAAGATCACGATACATTTTGGTACTCCTGTGATGGATTACAAACGTGTTGTAAGCCCCATCATGATTTTATACTTCAAGTCGTAATCATTAGAACACAAAGTCTGGAGTCGACTCAAGTATTCCTTCTTCATCGATTCTTGCTTCCTAATAAAGACCTTCTTGCACTTTCTTCTTCATACGCATCACCTCCGTGTCCGTAAGCTCGAGCAAAATTTTAACTTTATCGATTAAAGTCTGCTCACTCAGATATTCGCCATCATCACACGGGTCCCCTCGAGTCTTTAACTCTATTTCCATCCTTTCCAAGTCATACAAAATGGGCCTCATTATGCTGATAATATCGCACTCGCATCCAAGATATGATCTTCTACTCAATGCGCCGCCACTACGCTCGCTTTTCAGTGATGGTATCGATGGTATGATCATAATCTTCAACAACTCAAGCCATCGCCATCATTTACATGTCGAGTTCCTTTTGAGTGAAGAAATATTCGAGGCTTTTATGATCCGTATAGATCTCCACCTTCTCTCATATACGTAATGCCTCCAAATCTTAAGCAAAAAAATCATCACCGCTAACTCTAGATCACGAGTAGGATAATTCCTCTCATATTCTTTCGAGTTGTCGAGAGGCATAAAGGCTATGACTTTCCCATGTTGCATGAGAACACATCCTAACCCTTTTGCCTCGAAGCATCACCAGAGATGACAAATCCTCCGAGCCGATGGTATTGTCGTAACAAAAGTCCGAAATGAGTCTTCCTCGAGTTCTTGAAAACTCTTCTCACATTCCTCGCCCCAACCAAACTTTGATCTTTTCGAGTCACCGAAGAATGGAGAAAGCGATTCGAGAAAATCCTTCCACGAATCTCCGATAATAACCAAATGTTAAGTCCGAGAAAGCTACGATTTCTATTATCGACTTTGGTTGTTCCCAACTTTTGAATTGCTTCAATCTTCACCGGGTCAATAGATATTCCATGATTTGATATCACGTGCCCAAGGAATGCAACTTCCTCGCCGTAACTCACATTTCTTCAACTTGCATATAGCTTGTTTTCACGAAGCTTTTGAAGTATCGCCTCAAGTGTTGCTTTCATGGTCTTCACGGGTTTTGGAGTATATGAGGATGTCATCAATAAAGACGACCACAAAGTGATCCAAATATTCCTTGAATACTTGGCTCATCATGTCCATGAAGGCAAAGCAGAGCATTAGTCAATCCAAAAGACATGACTAGGAATTCATAATGCCCGCATCGAAGTTCTCAAAGCGTCTTTTTGAATGTCATCGCTTTTAATCTTCAACCGATGATATCCTAATGAAGATCAATCTTTGAAAAGAATTTGCCTCTCAGAATCGGGTCAAACAGTCATCAATGCGAGGCAACGGTACCTATTTTTGATGGTGACATGATTCAACTCCCGATAATCAATACAAAGTCGCATACTTCCATCTTTCTTCTTCACGAATAGAATGTGAGCACCCCAAGGAGACGTATTAGATTTAATGAAACCGATGTCTAACAATTCCTCAGAGTCGGGTTTTAACTCCTAAAGTTCAATAGAGCCATTCGACATGGGCTTTTGAAATGGTTTTTGTATCGGATTCAAGGTCGATACAAAATTCAATTTCACGCCTCGGGGTAGGCCGTAAGTTCTTCAGGAATACGCCAGAAATTTATTAACAATAGAAATATCATTCAAATCGACGATTTTATTTAAATCCGCGATATGGGCTAAGAAAGCTTGACATCCATTTTTCAATAAACTAATAGCTTTTTATGGCTTGATATGACAAGGATTGATTTTAGTGGTTTGGTTGTTTGAATTCGATAATAGGTTGGTTAGAAATATGAAAGCTAACAACCTTATGAAAACAATCAATTTTAGTATGATGAGTAGTTAACCAATCAATCCCTTAAATCACATCAAATGCAAGTATTTTCAAAGAAATAAGATCGACAGTAACGCAAGCAAGTTACCGATTTGAATCAAACAAGACTTATAAACAAAGGATGTAATGAAGGTTTCTCCCAACTGAGTTTCAATCGATAAGTCAAAGTCTAATTTCTCCGAGTCAAATTTAAACGCTGAGCGCAAGTAGAGAAATAAAAGAATGGGTAGAACCTGTATCAAATAAAGTATATACTTGCTAGAAGTTTATGATTAGCTTACCCGTGATCACCTCATTCGATTCCTTGCT